>CM062817.1:187587322-188787322 GCA_031772625.1 Pinus tabuliformis | reverse complement strand
CTCTCACATCTTGCATCAATCTGTTAGCTTCCCATGAGCGTTTCTGCCCATCTTTGGAAGACTCTCCAACAATGGTGATATCCACTATTGGAATCTCTGCATGTGGCTGATCCACATCATCAGGAGGCTCCTCCTCCTTAGGAAATAATAGCTCCTCATCATCACCATGCAACTTGAGCTCCCTCTCAAGTGACACTCGCATGGCTCGCTTCTCATCAAACTTTAGATCCTGCGCACTGTGGTCCATTGACTGGCAGGCAGAAACACAAGATAGTTGTGAGGTGTATTCATGTACCCCACAACGATTCCCAACTTAGCTGTTGGGTCTAGCTTCTTTTGAGAATCTTTGGTCACATGAAAGACGACTGGTGATCTAAATATGTGGAAGTGACTCACATCTGGTCGCTTCCCCAAAAAAGCCTCTATAGATGTCTTCATCCCCAACATGCGATGAGGACTTCTGTTCTGAAGATATACTGCTGTATTGCATGCCTCAGCCCACAAGTGAAGTGGTAGGCCTTGGTCATGCAACATTGCTCGAGCTACTCCCACAATAGACCTGTTCTTCCTTTCGGCCACCCCATTCTATTGTGGGTTATGAGGTGCAGTGAGTTCCCATTTAATTCCTTTTGAAGCACAGAAGTCCTTAAACTGTTGGGAAACAGACTCTCCACCATTATCAGTCCGCAAGGACTTTATTTTCATCCCTCATTATTTCTCTACCAAAGCTTTGAACTCACAAAACTTCAAGAAGGTTTGATCCTTCTTTTGCATGAAGTAGATCCAACATCTATGAGAAAAATCATCAACAAAAATAACATAGTACTTATGTTTTGCCATGGTGGCTGTAGAGAAGGGCCCACATACATCTGAATGAACTCTCTCCAAAACTACTTCTGCTCTACTATCCTGACCATGAAAGGAAGCTTTTTCATACTTACCCAAAGTGAAACCTTTGCATGTGCTCGTTTGCTCTAGCTTTCACTTGGGTAATCCGGTAGAAATTTGCTGCATGATCTTCAAGGCCCCATGATGCAAGTGGCCTAGTCTCCTTTGCCATAAATCGCCAATATCTTGGCCATGCACCACCTCTTCTTTGGAACTCAATGCAGCACAGTCTTCTACCTGTAACTTATAGAGATTCTTAATTCGAATCCCTATCTGTTTGGTCTATCCAGTGCCAATATGCCTTAAGAAAACCTTTCCCAAAATAAAGACTACATCATAGCCTTTATCCTCAAGCATAGCAATAGACACAAGATTATTTTTCAGCCCTGGTACATACATAACATTAGAAAGAGTGAGGGGAGAACCATGCTCCCTTTGAAACACAACCGTACCTTCACCTAAGACATGGTACTTTCCGTCATTGCCCATCTCGATCCGTATCTGGAGATCCTTCTCCTCCAAAGTGCTGAAAATATTCTTGTCACCTGACATGTGGAAAGAGGCTCCACTATCCAAGTACCAAACACATCCCATGCTGGATGAAACCATGCATGCAATAAGTGAGAAATCCATCTCAAACTGTGAAGCTAGTGCATCACCATCAGATTCCTTGGAGGAACCTTTCTTGGACTTCTTCTTTGGGCAATTAGTAGCATAATGGCCCAACTCATGACAATGAAAGCATCTCACCTTCGACTTGTCAAACTTCTTCCCTCCTTGAGAAGACTTGGATTGGGATGCCTTCCCTTTCCCTTTCTTAGCTTTAGATGCTAAAGCCAAGTTCTCTTCATCATCATGTTTTGATGAAGAAGCTCCATCCCTGGTGCTCCGTCTGATCTCCTCTTGCATCAAATCCGACCATAGTCATTCCCAATTTGGCAGTTTGTCCCTTCCATTCACTGAGTCCTGGTAGCTATGCCAGCTCTTAGGAAGGCCAAGGAGTGCTAGACTCACCATATCATCATCAACAGTCACGATCCCTACACTTGCAAGCTCATCCATGCAGGTGGTGAACTTGTTCAGGAACATAGAGATAGTGTCACCCTTTTCACACTTGAACTTGTGAAGTTTGTCCTTCAGTGCCAGATTCCTCTGATCACTGCTATTCTGATATAAATCTTTCAATGTTTTCCACATTGCATGCAGAGTCTCCTTCCCGCGGAGGCTCAAAATTATGTGATCTCGAACTCCCTCCAGGATGATTCTCATAGCTCTAGCCACACACTTCTTCCATTCCGCCAGTTGAGTAGCATCAGTAGGCTTAGGGACTTCTTGATCAATGAAGTCCTTAAGGCCATTATCTTCCAATATTTCCTCCATGTGATCCTTCCAAGCTATGTAGTTTGAGCTGCCATTAAGGGAAAACTCAAGCCTCAAACCATAGAAAGCCATTGGTGAAACAGATGTGATAAGAACTTGAGATCTATATCCCAAATAATAAACTTCGAATTTCTCTTGCTTGTATACTGTTCTTCCTTGATCACCTGTGCTCTGATACCATGTAGAAATTTCACACCTGTAGATCAAACTGATATATGCAATGTACTAAAGCATAATACTTGATCTAGTTCTACAAAACATTAAGCGGAAGCATAATCGAATTCATGAGCAACATCAAGCATAAACACATATAACTGATCAAGAGAAATAATCAACCATAACACAAGATATATCACTGGGGAAAGCACCAACATAAAACCCCTATCTGTATTATCAATCAAGTGGAAATCCTCTTCTGTTTACAAAAAGAATCAACTCAAGAGCTATCCTATAATCTTTGCAATCAAAAGATGAAGATCATATACTACCTAGGCCTCAATATATAGGCCACAAGTCCTCCAATCTCCTATATTAAAAATTTCTCTTGGAAATAGATCCTTCTCCATGCAAGGAATATTTTTTAGAAATATCCAAGCATATAATAGTACACTGTCCCTCATCTGAACTCAATTGGGTCTCTGTCAGAACTAACATGCATCAGTTATCCATGATGGAATGCTCAGTTATCTGAAATAATAGTTGTCACATGCATGCAAGCATTAACAAACTATATCTCATTAATTTAACAACTTGTTAAATTAATCTAACTGGACTTGACTAAGTAAAACTAAGTCAACTGATCCTCTCATTATAGAACTCATACTTGATTCCTCAATCAGTGGAGAAAATCAAGGATAAATTCCTCAATTAGTGGGACAACTAATTGCATGTTCTCACAAAGAATTCAAGTTTAATTTTTCATAATTAATTAACTCATGGAGATTAATTAATTAATATTTTAAACTGTTGTTAAGACCAAATTCATTTTTACTTCCTAGAGTTAGACCAGGGACTGCTAAAAATAGGAAGGGACCCAGAAATGATATTTTTAGAAGATTTATTTTTAGTAGTTTCACCTCTCACCCAAGGTGGCCAAAATGCTCACTGGCCAAACTGCTATTTTTAGAAGAGCTATTTTTAGGAGTTCTATTTTTAGCACATTCTAAATTTAGCATTTCTTGTTGCACACTTTTCAACAGGTTTTTGGTAAAAATTGTGCTTGAAAGCCCCTAGGATGGCCTCTCTGGCACCAGCGCAGGCTTGGTCAAGACACAGAGTGCTGGAGAGCACCCTTGGCTTGAGGACAGTGCTCTGAAGTGCACTGTCTCTCATTCAGGGCTGCGTTGATCCTCTTTAGGTCAAAAATCTCATCATTGACTACACTTTTTCCAAATTTCCTTTTGTTTGTGCTTGCTGAAAGATCAATGATTGTTGTACTTTTGAAATCAATTTGTGTTTCCTTTGCTAGCCCTACTTTGGCCTTGATTGTTTATTGTTTCTTAAATGATTTCTTTATTAGTATCAATTCTTTATCAAAGTTAGTTTATAGTCAATTAATCTTTGTTCAAAAGAAAGTGTCGTAAAAGTCTTCATTTCTTTCGAAAAGGAACTGTCATAAAGTCTTCGTTCTTGCAAAAAGATTGATTGATTGTATGTGCATTAATTTTCTTTTGTTCATCTCAACATTAAGGGAGTTGAAAATAAAAACTTTCATTGTGCATTAAAAAGTTTGTGTGTGCTCATAGGAATAGTTTAGGGAAATTGCATTAGATGTTCTCTTTGTTCTTTGCTTAAAAGAATCCGACTGATCTATCCCTACTATCTAAGGCTCTCATTGTTAAAATTGAATGAAAAGGATTCTTATCATATTAAGTGCATTCTAGGAATTTCAAAGACATCACATGGTGAAACTTGAAAGGTAAATTCTTAATCAAGATCAACTTAAAATTAATCTCAATTAACCTAATGGAGCATTGTCACCTAATGCAAAACATTTAGAGGTTCTAGGTGAGAGACATGTTCTGGTGTTGTAAAACATAGCAACTGTGGCTAACTTGTCTGCGATACATTCTGAGTGTGATACCGCATTCCACGTACGTGAGTATATTGTAGCTCGTCCACGACCTTCAAATATATAGGGCAGTGTTACAATATGTAAAGTATAAAGGAATGCTCTCACTGTGCGGTTTCGCATTAGACAATGCTAATACGGATTGGGCCTCCACATACTTTCAGGTATATATTTGAGGACAACACTAGGATTTTATCCATCCTTAGGTAACTAAGTCAGCCCCCTTGTACACTGTGAGACACTGAACACAACATTCGGGGAGATTGCCTGGCCGTATTTCTTGGTTCGCTGGGAGGTATCTACAGTTCACGGTTGCTTGGTAAACCTTTTGCCTAGCTTACCCCTTTTTGTTTATTTCTTTTTGTAATAAAATCAATCAACAATCGTGGATGAACATCAAACCTTACCCCATCATTCATGGATGACAACGAGTAAACCACCTTTATCGCTCGAAGCTACACCTATCTGGTCAAAGCGGTCTCGTTTCACTGAATCCAGTACTTCACAAAGTTCTAGTTCTTCATATGAATTACCAAAAACACCTATACTGGTAATAATTGTGACTCGAGTCACAACTACAATTACTGGTACATATAATATTGAATTGGAATCTCCACAATTACCTGAGGACACTAGGACTGAATCTAGTGAAATGGTAATCCAAGTTCTTCAACAACAAGTTGATTCTCAACTGAAGTTGTTCAACAAGAAATTACTTCTGAACCTAAATCTATTCAACTAGAATTTGATCCTTAACCTATCACTGTTCAATCAAAAGTTCTTCTGAACTAGAATTTGTTCAAGAAGCCCAACCTAAATATGTTCTTTTACCAGAACACTTGGATCTTGAGGTTGAACAATCACAAGTTGTTACCATATCGGAATAAGATCGACCGGTACATCCTCATATATCTGTAACTGTTGAGACTTCCTCTTTACCTCAGGAACAAATACTGGAAATCTATTATGAACCTGATGGTGAAATCCTTCCACCTGGTTTGATTTCGATAGAAGAGGAACTTGAGGTAGAAACATCCAGAACTCCATTTCATTTTGGAACTGGACTTTATCTGTATCCCCATACTCCTCATTTTACTACTCCTTTTGATCTTGATTACTTTCAGACACCCGTTGATTCGTTAGGAAATTTATTTGGATATTTGACTATGGCAGAGTCAATATCCTAGACTGTACCATCTGTTACAACTATGATAGAATCTTCTGTCACGACCTCTTTAATGTTTACTATGACACCTAAGTCACATTTTTATGGTGTTTCTTCCATCCCATCGAGTTACCAATCTTTATTTGTAACCCACTTAGGTGTTGCTTCTAGTCCTTGGTCTTCACCAATGTCCTCTACTAAAATTTTATCTGGTTCTTCATTAACGGATACCGAACAACTAGACCCATCAAGTCAATATCAAGTTAGTTCATCTCGTTACCATCCTATGTATCCGCTTTACACTGGACTACCCCCATACGGAGAACAATATGCACAATCTCCTTATCCTCCATTTTTTGGGGGACAACCATATGTTGGTATGCCGTTGTCTTTAGGTCAGCCTGGAATGACTTTCTGTCAATGGAAACCAACAATGCCCATTCAACCTAGGCTGGTGTATCCATCATAGCCTATGAAATATTTCTCATCCATACCTATTATGCCTGTTGTTACAAATTTACCGCAATCACAAGCTAATATTGTTGTATCTCAACTTGTGCAAGCTGGTCCTTCAACCTCAGACCCCTAAGTTTCAGGTTTATAGATTCAACCTTCTCAAGCAGTTTTACAACAACCACTTGTGCTTAGAGTCCAAAAACATCAGGCCAATTTACCTTTTACTAGAATGACTCAGACTTACACTGGTTTAGTGTATTCACAACCTGGTCAAGCTTACGTTGGTGGGAAACAACCATTAAATCAACAATCGTTGTATCAACAATAACAACAGTTGCTTCAACAACCTTGGAAACCCCAATATCAACAACAACAATTCTAGCAATACCAACCTCACCCTAGACTTGGTCAACAAGCCTATGCTGGGTTTGGTCAACAACAAGTTTACCTAGGTCCTGGTCAACAAACCTATGTTGGGTTTGGAAAACAATGAATGTATCTTGGTTTTCAACAATAACCTTACACCGGATTTTCTCAACAAACTTACCCTTATCAAGGTTACCAGCAGCAGATGCTTTACGCTGGTATGAAAAGGCATATTGCCCAGGAAATCCCATCTTACCCTGGATATACTCAACCTGACATCAGTAGATAGTTGCCTTTTGTTGCAACACTTGAATTACTAGATATACACCAGCTCACCAATGACCCAATTCTTTATGCACCTTTGTGGCTGGTGATTCCTCATAAATTACCTTATAATATTCCAAAATTCAATGGAAACCCTGGAGAAGACCCGTCCAATGATGTCATGAATTTTCATTCATGGTATTCATCAAACTCCTTGAATGATGATTAAGTTAGACTATGTCTTTTCCAGAGAATTCTTACTGGTCCGGCTGCAAAGTGGTACATTGAGTTACCATGAGCTTCTTTTGAAAACTTTACAACCTTAGCTACCATGTTTTTAACCCACTTCCAGTTACCCATACTATATGAAATTGGAACAAAACTATTAACCAACTTTAAACAGATTATTGCTACTCATATCTCTATTCATATTCATGAGTGGCATCGTCATCATCGAATGGTTAAAAATTATGTTCCTAGTCAGCTTTTAGCTGAGTGGTTTATAAAATCCTTGTTGCCATCCATCACTGAGGATGTGATGAAAGGTGGAGTTGTCACTAAAGAGAAAGTAATTTCTCGTGCCCAAAATTTGTACTTGATTTATACACAGTCTAGCATGCTCTATGACAAGATCTCGAATGCACCCCAACTAGCTTTCATTGTTCCCCCACTACCATCTAGTAAGGAGTCTCATGCAGGTGACAGTGTGATTTGTTCTTCGAGCACACAAACGAAAGGGAGAACATCTGGTCAAACACTTTCCATTTCTAATCAAACTTCAAATGCATCTGATAACACTCTTGCTTCCAAAATCAATTCTGTGTCATCTGACAAAGGCAAGAATTAAAATCAACCAGGAAGCAAGAAGAGGGGGAAAAACAAGAAGAAACAAAATAATTCCCCTCAAGAGAAATCACATGATTCCTCTCCTTTGGCTAGGAAACCTCATTACACATATTTGATATGTAACAATGAGCACTTTATGTGATATTGTTGTCACTAATCTAAAGTCTCAAAGATTCTTAATACTTCTAATACATCTGCGGTATTGACTGATCCTTTTCCAAAACTAGAGACAAATATGGTTGCTACAGACCATGCTTCCACTTCCCAAGTGCTTATGTTATCCGCCTCTAAGCCTACAGATGAAGTTTGGTGTCAACACGAAGTAAAGATTATGAAATCAATCGTTGTCATTGAATAACCAGGCTGATCAACCTAATCGTTCGACTTCAACTTCGTCTGATTCTATTCCACCACCTATTGCACCAGAGTTAACAATAAAACCACTTAAGGGAGTTGTACATAAATCAACATTTAACCCTCGAGCTCAAGCTGCAAAAAACAATAACATAGTAGAAAATTTGGCTCAGTCACCTTCTGTTATGTCGACGCTCGAGGTGCTTCAAAATTGTCCCTCCAAAAAGTAGGCTTTGTTGTCAGCAATTGGTGGAATCAATCCAACGGATTCCAATCTTGTGGTTTTCAAACATGTGGGTTATACGCCATAGTTACCAGCGCAATTAGAATTCTTGATTCAAGTAAATGCCTTGAATAAACTTATTCACCAAATCCTTATTGATGAGGGGGCATCTACATGTATTATGTCTATGAATTTTTGGAAAACACTTGGCTCATCACCTTTGTCACATTCACCAACGACATTAAAATCTTTTGATGGTTGCACATATACACCTTGTGGAATCTTGAGTAATCTGCAAATTGAACTAGGGGGAAAAACAATAACTGTTGGAGTTGAGGTTGTTGACGGAGCCCTCGACTACAACATTTTGCTAGGAATACCGTGGGTTTATGCTATGGCTGTTGTGGTTTTGACATACTTTTGTAAGATTATATTCCCTCATAAGGGCACAATCACAGTTATCAACCAACTCTTCCTCCTCACCTCTAGTTCATAGGCTACTAGAAGAATTCCATTAGTTCACAAACCCCCGCTATCTATTCAAAACATTGGTGTAGGTCTCTTCAAGGATTCTTCCCTAATGGGTACTTTTTCACTACTGCCACCATCAAACATGGAAGAAGTGGAAAACGTTGAGACTTGCAACATGATATCATCCACTTCATCTGATTTAAGGAAAATTACCAATAGTTTTGAAGTTGATAGTAGTAATGAAATCATGCTGCTAAGTCCTATTAAGCTTGCATAGCAATCAATATTTTTGGCTTGCGTGGCGAACCCAAATCCATCTTCACCAATTATATGGGTAGATCATTCATTAGAATATTGTACTTCTTCTGATCCTTTTTCACGTATATTTTCTACTGATGAAGGAATCATCCAATCAATGATGATGGAAGAAGAACCATGGGAAGATTATCATCATCGTTCCCATCTTCCATATCACGTCAAAGATTTTTCAAATGATCTCAATCACCCTTCAGTTGTTGATTTCCTTTCAAATTCTGTTTTCATAAATATAGTAGATTCCGAGCGAAACCTATCAAATATAGAAGAAACTATTTCTATCAATATTTTGACCAAACCTAAAGTTGTAGAAAACATTCATGTTGGCAAATTTTGTTCTCGATCAGAACTTAATATTTACCATGCTCTCTTTCATGAATTCCGAGATATATTTTCATGGTCATATGAGGAGATGCCAGGTATTGACTATAGTATAGTTGAACATGAAATAAAAATGTATCCTGATGTCAAACTAGTACGGCAATGCCTCCATCATGTTCATCCAAAGAAGGTTGCTGCCATTAAAATAGAAGTTGAAAATTTTTTTCATGCTGGTTTCATATACCTTGTTTCTCTTACTGATTGGGTTTCCAATATTGTTGCTGTCATGAAGAAATAAGGGACAATATGAGTGTGCGTCGATTATAGGGATGATAATCAAGCTTGTCCAAAAGACAATTATCCCATTCCCTTTATCGACCAGATTATTGATGAATGTGTTGGATGTGAAATATTTTCATTCATGGATGGTTTTTCTGGCTATAATTAGATCAATATCTGCCCAGAGGACCAATCTAAAACTGCTTTTATTTATCCATGGGGCACATTCGCTTACATGAAACTCTCTTTTGGTTTGAAGAACCCAGGGGCAACTTTTCAGAGTGTAATGAGCTATGCCTTCCATGAAATCAAACATATTGTTCAACCATATCTTGATGATTTACCTGCTCATTCACGAAAGCAGACTGATCACCCACAACATTTGAGAGCTATATTTTTACGGTGTAGAAACTACAAAATATGACTCAATCCACACAAATGTGTGTTTTGTGTTGGTTCTGGTCATTTTCTTGGTTTCGTAGTCTCTAAGTAAGGAATTCGACTCGACCCACTTAAGGTTTAGGAAATTCTTGATTTGGCTCCACCTTCCAATCTATTATAGTTACAGAGATTCAAAGGGAAGGCTAACTTCCTAAGGAGGTTCATTCCCAATTAGACTAAAATGGCGAAAGGATTTACTCATCTATTGAAAAAGTGGATACCCTTCCATTGGGATCAAGTTGCGCAAGCTTCCTTTGATGCTCTCAAAGATACCTTGATTAGAGCATCATTAATGTATTCCCCGAATTATCAAAACGACTACTTCCTGTATCTCACTGCTGCAAATACAACCATTGGAATGGTTTTAGTCCAAGAAGAAGATGGAATCGAACATCCGATATATTATTTGAGCCACAATCTCAATGATACAGTAGTTAAGTATTCTTACGTCGAAAATCTAGCTCTGGCTTCTCTTCAAGCTGTACAAAGATTTCACCGCTATATCCTGCTCCGAAAGACCATTGTCATTTTAGATTGCAACCCTATGACATATATTTTGTCATGTCAATTGTTGGGGGTGTTACAGGAAAATTTAGTGTCTTTTCGAATGACTAACCCCTATACCTAGTAGCAAGTCTAGAACAATAGTTAAAGTAATTCCATTTCTTTTCCTATAGCTAACATATAAAAAAAAGAAGAGCAAAAGTACCAACCTATAACTCTCGCTCGATCCCTCTTCCCTTTTACCGCTTTTGCCACTCCCTTCCGTACTTAACTCGCTTGAAAGGTACCTGCACAAAAGCCAAGATAGAAAACCATCAAAGCATACATATCAATTTGTTAACTAAACACATTATAGAATCAAAAATACAATGTACATTTCGTGCACATGAATGGGAAAAATCATAGAAATCTTTATTCATAGAAAGGAAGATTACAACCCATGTAGATGCATGTGCGATTCAGTGTCATCCTCCCAACTTCAAACCCTTCTCTCCTAATGGAAACAACAATTTGACATGATAATATTACTCTCTTTCAAGTCTCACTCAAGCAGCATTTCCTTAACTTCCAAAGTTCCAACCTGTACTAGCCTTTGAAGGCTTGCTCCATTTATAGATGAAAAGAGGAGGTTAACTCATTAATGGCCCTCATGAATGCTCTGCCATTTTTGCGAGTTGGTTCCATGGAGGAGGGGATAATGGATAAAGGTTCATTCATCTCCCTCCTCATCCAAAAACGAGCCCAATCCCTCTATAAACCTCTAGAAGCATCCATTGGATGAGGAATCCAATGAATTTATTTGAAAATTTTGATGGATCTCGCCCATCGCAGGTGATACAAAGGCCAGGTGCTATGCATAGCACCTTGACAGTGTAGTGCCTGCCATTCATTGTAGCCAGATAGAAGGCCACCTGCAATGATCTCCTTAGGGACATTTTTTGGATGAATGGTGTCATGAAACTCTTGGGAAGCAAGAATGATGTAGGTTAACTTCATTAGGGAATGAAAAAAATTGAATTAGGGGTTGATAGACCCTAATAATACAGATATGGAAGTTGGGGTTGATGTGCCTAAATTTTCCTGTAACAGGGGGGGAAATACTCAAAATGGATAGTCATTTTGTAGGAATTTGATTTAAATCCAAATCAAAGAAATCTTTAGTTTTCGCCGAGCTTATTTTCGACCTTCCCTTGAATACCATTGATTCGACATAAAAACGATCAATTCTGGATGAGTCTCTATTCTTAATTTCATCATTTGACCTGTGGTATGGAGATATACTGATTTATCTCCAGACCCAAACTTTCCGGCTCGATACCTCTCTCTCACAACAACAACATATTCAATACCAAGCCAAATATTATCTGATCATTTGCTACACTCTTTACCGTCATGGTATCAATACGATTTTATGAAGGTGCCTCACACATGAGGAAGCTGAGAAAGTTTTGAATGATTTCCATTCAGGTGCTTGTGGTGGATACTTATCTATTTATGCTATTTCATAGAGAATTCTCCATGCTGGTTATTTCTAGTTTACCATATTCAAAGATTACATTATTGCAATCAGAAGCTGTCATGCATGCCATATCTATGACAGTAAAGCTATATTACCACCTACACCACTACATCATGTCATCGCTATTGGACCATTTGCAAAATGGGGCATTAAATTCATGACATGTAACCCTCACTCGGCCAAGGGGCATGGGTACATTATAGTCACCATTGATTATTTCACAAAATGAGTTGAGGCGATGCCTACATTAAACAACAGTGATGAGATGACTGCACTTTTATTTTTCAACCATGTGGTTGCCCAGTTTGGTGTACCATAGGCTATAGTTACAGATCATGAGTCACATTTTTGCAATCACATGATGACTGAGTTAACTACCAAGTTAGGACTTTCAAATGATAGTTATACTCATTATCCGCAAGATAATGGACAAGTTGAGGCCATCAACAAAGTCTTGAAGTGAATGCTTCAAAGAATGATAGGGGTTCATAAACGAAAATAGCATTTAATCTTGTACTTTGCTTTGTGGTCATATTGAACCTCGATAAGGAATGCAACTGGATTCACACCCTTTCAATTGGTGTATTGTTTGGAGGCAATCTTATCGATACAATGTGAAACTTCATCTCTTAAACTCGCAATTGACCTGCTAGCCGACACTTCTAATGAAGATGCACATTTCTTAGAACTCATCTATCTGGATGAAACCCGTTGCGAAGCTGCATTAGCTAACGAAGCACATAAGAAACGAATCAAGGCACAATACCACAGAAATGTCAAGCCTTTCATTTTCTCAGAAGGAGACCTGGTCTTACTTTATGACCGGGAAACTGATAAACTAGGAGTAGGAAAATTTGAACCACTATGGATGGGCCCTTATATTGTCAAGCGTGTTTTGGCAAAATGTACCTACAAGTTGGTGGATTATGATGGAATTCCATTGTCGCAACCCCGAAACAAGTTGTACCTCAAACGTTGCTATGCTTAATTGAGTGTAGTAAAATCACTGTATATATGCTTTAATTGCATGTGTGTGTTTTTTGATGTGTCTTTTAGAATTTTTATGCGGTTAAGTAATCCGCTTTGCATTTGTTGCAGATGTCGGAATCTTTAGAACCATTTCTTGGTTACGCCGATGGTGCTCGTTGTAGTATGAAAAGCCCATCTTCTACAGCATGGGCCATTTTCTCTCCAAGTGGTGAGTTAGTGAGTTTTCAAGGGATTTGTATCGGCCGTTATACGAAAAATATTGTTGAGTATAATGCATTGATCGAACTTCTCTATAATGCCATTTCACTTGGCATTCACTGAATAATTGTTAGGTTGGACTCACAACTCGTCATATTGCAACTAACAAACGTTTGTATGTTTGAAACCTAACAATTCTTCGTATGTTCCTTAGAGTTCGTATTTTGGAATGACATTTTGAGTATATTCAATATCAACATATTTCTAGAAACTTTAACACATTAACTGATTCATTAGCGAACTATTTGTTAAACATACATTTGCAACACATGTAAAAGTAAATTTTCAATTCATATAATTAGTTGAATAGGATTGCACATAACCATATATAAAAATTCTGAAAGTAAAAAATAGTTAGATGTTTTAAAATTTTTTACAAAATTTGTGTCCAAGACATGTTTGGTCATCTCACCTAAAAACTCAAAATGCATACAAAAATCATCCTAAGTAGACCTAGTGATGCTCATGATAACATGTCATAGCCTAAGCTATCATGCATAATAGCCACATCTAATAGCTAGGAACACCAATGGTATGGCGCTGCAGCCTCATAGGTAACTCCTCGACCTAGATATCTGAAATACCAAGGGTTAACCCCTCTGCATGATCTTGCAACTCTGCTAGTGTCTCTGTCAAATCCAAATCCTGGAGAACTGCTCTCCCAACATTTCTCCATGCTGGTCCACCTACCTCCTATTGATGTCCCCTAGGTCAAATAGTACCAACATCTGTATGCATGAGAACGATTTTAGTTTAGTCTTGGAAAAATCAAAACACAAAAACATGTAGAAACTTAAAAATAAAAAAAAATTGGTCAAAAACCCTATAGCACCCCATTGAGCACCCACTGGTAAACTCAACTCCAGCTCTCCACGAAGTCCATCCCTGCGTATGGATTCTCCTCGATGAAAATTTGTTGTTGATCAAGCCAACTAAAGAATGAAGTAGAAATGTAATCAATGACTGACCAATAGGTCTAGCCATCAATTCAACCCACCTCTGCATTCGTGGATCTTTAGGACTAGGTACACCCAGTGTTACATGTTGAGGTTGCATCAATGAAATTCTCTCTAAGGTAAAAGTGATTAAGAATGATCCATAGCTAAAATTCTTCATGTTACCGCTCTTTACCTTTGTCAACTGCTCTTTTAGTGAAGAAAGTACCTTCACCCCAGTTGAATAGAGTTGGCTGAAGACACTCAAATGCATACTGCATGTATGATCTGTTCGCCAGATGAAGTGTCACATTACCTGCCATCTTTGTGATAGTGAAAAGGATTGTTCTCAAAGGAAAATCACCAATATCTTTGATGATTATCTTTCCATCTTTTCTAGGCTATGTACTTAGCCAAAAAATTTGTCGAACATAGTCCCTCACTGATTCACCCCCACGAGAAGAACCTAAAAGAGAAATGGGGGCACCACATCTTGACAACCGTAAGAAAGTAAACATCATCAATCATAACAGGGACCACTTTGTCCCTTATGTGAAAAGCTTGATCTGTTAGATCCCATGCATGAAATAGGAACTGCAATAGTTCTGATTGTTGCCTCATCTCGGACAACCTAAAGTATTTGAGCAACCCACAGTTTCTAAGGGCCTCAATAGTACCTAGATCATTTAGGGCAACCATGTCTTATTCTTCATGCTCTCTTTCTCATTAAGTAATATAAATTCTGATCCAATGAAAGTTTGAAATAAAACCATAAGCTTAGTTAGGATCCATTTCATGCAAAAACTGGAGAAATTTTGGACCAAACAGGTGAAAAAATTTGTGAAACTCGCCCATCTCAACCTAGGCAAGGAGATAGTGCACTGTAGAGTAGCTACCCTTCTATTTGGGTGCTCTATAGCATAGTTTTCAACATGGAAGGTTGTGCTGATCCCAGGGCAAAATATTCTAACTCCAGGGGCCCTAAAAACCCTAAAAAATTGCATGAAACTATAAAATAATGACATGAAAAGAAAGAGGAGGGGTAGATATCCTACCTAGTCCAGATGGAACGAGAAATGATCCACATAATATCTCGCAATCAACTACTGAAGATCGAGGTAAAAAACAGGGTCAGAGCACAAACTGAATGGTAAATATCAAATGGTGAAAATGACATGGTAAATTCTTGTTTTATTTTTATTTCATGATCATTAAATGAGTAAACTTTAGTATTTGCCTACTTTTACCAATGGAACAAGTATGTTTGATGCATTTGGTGTTGCTTTGAACAGATTTACAATTGACTTATAGAATTTGACGTGCACGATCGTGAAGTGTACTTTGACCACAGAGCATACTTTTATCTATTTTTTGAGCTCTGTTAAACATCGAAAAAGGAACCCCCTTGGAGTACTCTTTAATCTCTTTTCAAACTCTCGAAGTATGAAAATATTTCCGAGCGCTTGTCCTTTTCAGCTCATTAACAGATTGGAAATGTCATGTACCCAGCATAAGTTTAACCCTTTTCCAGACTGAGATAGATTATTTACGAAAAAGGAATACATTGATCGAATATGATCAGTAGGTTCTCTCTCGTATTATTTTACACCTTTTCAGACTTGAGAGACAAATATATGAAAAAGAACTTGTGGATTTTTATTTTTTTCCCTTTTCAAACTCTCTAAACATGAAAAGGATCGAGTTATCATTGTCGTTAAACTCGTTAAAACATCAAATAGTGACAAACTTGTCCATCATGACAAGACCGAGTTTCACCTTCGCTAGACTCGTTAAAACATCACATAGTGATGGATTCACCTGAAGGGTGGAATTATAGAACAAGCATATGTTATACTTCTCAAGCTTGATAAAAAATAAAGAGGTACTGGTTAGCAATGACTAGGGAAAATGGGAAAAGGGGTAAACTACTTTATGGGTTGGGTTATCTTCTTGATGGTCATCATACCTTGGTCTATCATACCATCCATTACTTTGGTTTTGGGTCAATGTTGCCAATCCATTTAGTGTCACCGACATGTTCAAGAGAAGTCACTCAGTTAAATTCATCCTTTGCAATACCCATAAACCTTTTATTTCATGACCTCCATTCCTGAACCTTGTGTCATCAATGACATTCTATCTCCAAAAATTATTACACTCGTTTTGTGTTGTTGATGTGGGATACACCTGTTGGAAAATTTTGAGATGGGGGGGGGGGGTGAATTAGTATTCCTTAGCAATTAGCACTTTTAAATATTTTCAAAGCATTAGTTAATATTAAATTATCATTAATGTTTATGCAGTAAAAATAATGGATAAAAGAACATAGGAGGCACAAAAATTTTAGGTGGAAAACCCCCTCCAGGTCAAAAACCACCAAACGCTTTTCTAATAATTCTTTAATCTTCAACTCCAATTGAAAATAGCGCTCTAACTTCCTAGAATCTAGAAAAGCATTCTTCTCTAGCTCCCACTGGATGGACGCTCCAATGCCCGAGATTCTTCAGTAGTCAACTGAACGGATGCCCCAACACCCAATGAGTTATGACTCATCCTAGAACCACCCTACCACCCTGAAGTTTTCACAGGATTGAACTTGTTGGTGACTTCATGCACCAGCCTAGCACCACCCTACCAACCTATAGAAGAATAAAAGAAGAATGGACTGTTGTACCAGGGAAAATGGTCCAGTTTACAATGACATAGAATGATGTAGAAGAAGAAGACACACTAGACCATAACCCCAACTATGACACAACCACCTAATTATGATCCTAGACCTCTCGACACTGCCTCTTCAACTCTTGGTAGATAGACACGACACTTGTACAACTTTTACAATGACGCTTTTACAATGACTCTGTACAATGATACTTTTATAATGATTGTATGCAGTGCTTCCCACTTGAAGACTTCATGTGGTGAACTTCTTGCTTCTATTTTGCACCTTTATTACTGCTCTTGTCATGCTACCCTTTCTCACTCTTTAGAACATTATATTATGCATCGAGTCTTCTCTTGATGAATATATAATACCTGCAAAAAGTATTCAAAGAAATACCCATGACATGATAATAGCAAAACTTACCTCATCTTGCAGAACATATGGCAGTCCTAAACAAAAACAACAAATTAGAATACAAAGAAACTAATGCAATTAAGAGATGAACATGCATATAAAGAAGATACTTACCTGTATCTTACCTCTTCTACATCATTTTGCTACACCTTGCTCTTTGCTGCCTTAGAAAGTCTGGTCCTTTGCACCCCTTAACAACACTTGATCTAGTTTTTCTTGCCTTCTAGGAGCATGGCATTTAATTTGATGTATCTATCCAATTTTAGATCCCCAACATGTGATATTTAGTCCTTTAGAAGCCCTTTGAGTCTTCTTCCCAATGCCATAGGTTTCACCCAATTTGGACTATTCAAGGCAAAGTTATGCCCAATCTCTCACAATGACCTAATTATAGACTAGTTCAGTAGAGTGAGCTTGTACGACATACCACGTGTCACTATTTCCTCCTTCGGCTCTAAAATTGATATATAGAAAACTATAGTCCATGAGCAAGCCGTTAGTTTTTATAGACTTCCAATCCTCTTCTCTGAGAGAGAGTTATGACAATTTTCCCAAGGTCACTTCTTTGAGATGAAATTTGACACCCTGCAAACACCCTAACTTCCACATATTATATCTTCGAAAATATAACGAACCAAGATCTGAAATTTTGTCACAATGTTGATCAGGATTGCAAATAAAGTGTGGTTTAATTTCAGAATCTAAGACTTCGTAGAAATTAAGTTATAGCGCAAATTCCATGATCACTACATTTGGAGGATATATGAGATTTCTTTTTATAGAGTTGAGAGGGGCTTCTATAGAGAATGTTGGAGGGATTTTAGGAGCTTAAAAAATTGTTAATTATTGACTATTCAATGAAAAAAACCAATTATGAGTGCCATGCCTGAACCCCATAGTGTTTTAGCCCACTAACTGGGGTTACTAACTTCAAACATGAATATCTCTCAAACCATGAAGAATTACTTGGCGTGCCATACATCAATGGAAGCATCTCGAGGAGCAGAATCTATATAGAAGATCCTTGACTCAAAATAGAGTAAGTTGTCAAGTTAAAATTCCCTTGAAAGATTAGGGTAGCCCCTGGTGCTGCTTGGGTTGACATCAATGACAACCTCAGATAATATTTAGATCAACAATCTCCCCCTTTGGCATTGATGGCAACACAAGTACTCCCCCTGCGATCAGGGCACCTCTTCCTACTACCTTCTCTCCCCTTTTGACATCAATGGAAAAGGGTAAATCCCCCTGACACACAACCATCCTACAAACCTGTACAAACTTCCACTCCCCCTTTATTTTTTGAATAAGGAAAATCTAATGAGAACTTGGGAGAATCCCAAGCTTCTGGTGAAGATATTCAAATGATTCATGAGGTAAAGGTTTAGTGAAGATATCAACGATTGTTCTTTTGTACCAACATATTCAAGTTTGATATTCTTTTCAGCAACTTGTTCTCTAACAAAATGATACATTATCAGATTTTTTTTTTTTTTGAATGCGTGACATGATTCTTAGAGATGATGATGGAACTATTGTTATCATAAAATATGGGAATAGGCTCACTGAATTGTACTTGAAGATCTTGCAAATTTTGTTTCATCTAAAGGACTTGAGTACAATAAGCTTCCGCTGTAGATAACGAGATTGAGGTTTTATTTTTTCTCAACCATGATACGAGACAACCACCTAGATAAAATGTTGCTACACTAGTACTCTTATGATCATCAATGCTTCCTGCTAAATCTACATCTATAAAGGCTTGAATAATGAGATTGTTTCCCTTGAGATACCACTAGCCATATTCTGTTGTGCCTTTTAGATATTGAAGAATTCTTTTGATGACAATAATATGTGATTCTTTTGGTGTTTCTTGGAATCTTGATACTTTTCTAACTTCTTGCGTAACATCTGGTCGAGAGGCTGTTACATATAGAATACTACTAATCATATATTTGTACAACCTCTGATCCACATCCTTAGATGAGTCATCTATGCTCAATTTGCAACCTGTTACCATCAGAGTAAGGACAAGTTTGCAATATTCCATTCTAAATTTCTTGAGCATTTCCTTGATGTACTTGGCTTGACATATAAATATTCCTTTCTCTTACTGAGATATTTGAAGCCCTAAGGCTTATGTCAACTCACTAAGTAAAGACATCTCAAACTCATTTTTCATATTTGTAGCAAAGTTATTACTTTGTCGATCATCATTGCTACCAAAGATTATATCATCCACATATACCTCAACGATTTTTAAATTATCCTTATCTATTTGTACGTAAAGATTGCTATCAACAGTACCTTTGTCGAACCCTTGTTGACGCAGATATCTGTCAAGATGAGCATACCGTGCTCTGGGAGCCTACTTGAGACCATACAGAGCCTTCTTTAACCTGCAAACATATTCCTATTTTTCTGATAGTAGAAAACCTTCAGGTTGTTCAATGCAAACTTCTTCTTCTATTTCTCCATTTAGAAATGCTGACTTAACATCCATTTGGTATACTTTTATCTTTCTTGAGCATGCATAGGTGAGAAACATCTAGATGGCTTTGATTCTGGCAATTGTTGCAAATGTTTCATCGAAATCAATTCCTTCCACTTGTGCATGGCCTTTGCAAACCAATCTTGCTTTGTTTCTGGTAACCTATCCATCTTCATTCAAATTGTTCCTAAACACCCATTTAGTCCCAATGACATTTTTATCTTTTGGTTGTGGAACTAATTCCCAGGTGTTATTCTTCTCAATTTGATCCAATTCTTCATTCATAGCTGCTACCCAATGTTCATTCTGGCTGGCTTCCTCAAAACTACTAGGCTCAAAGGTTGCTGGAAAAGAAGTGTGAGCTTGTTATGATGAACAAAGCTGTCAAATGTTCCTTGTTCCAATTCCTTCATTTATGTCACCAATGATTTGATTTGATGGATGGTTATTTTGAATCCATTTTTTTGTTTTCTTTGGAGGAGTTTCTTGTTGTTGTTCCTGTAAATCTTGTTGATCATTATTTACTTCTTCCTAGTTGACAATTGCTTCTTGTTCTAGAATTTTCTCTGTACCTTTTTAACCTCTGTCTCAAGCTTCAAAGATTCTAGATCCTCATCATTATTCGTTAGAACACTATCTTCATCAAATGTAATGTTTCTGCTCTCCACTATCTGTTTTTGTCTTAGCTTATAGCATTTATAGGCCTTTCTCTTTCATGTGTAACCGACACATATACCTTCATCAACATGCGATTCAAACTTACCCAACTTTTGACATTCTCTTTTGATATAACATTTGCTTCCGAAGATTCTGAAATATTTTACATTAGCCGATTTTCCTTTCCATAATTCATATGGGATCTTATTGCAATAATTTATGAGAAGAATTATGTTGATATTGAAGACTGCGATATCAATTGCTTGAACCCGAAATTTTTCATCCAATTTGAGTCCTTCAACATTGTTCTACCCATTTCCTGTGCGGTTCTGTTTTTTCTTTCAGTAACTCCATTTTGCTGAGGTGTTCATGTTGTTGAAAATTCTTTTTATTCCATTTTCGTCACATTATTGCTGAAATAATTTGGAATTGAATTATCCACCATTATTTGATGTTAGACACTTTATTTTTAAATCAGTTTCATTTTCGACCAACTCCTTGTAGATATTAAAGCACTCAAATGCTTCAATTTTTTTCTTTAGGAAATTGACGACTGTCATCTTAGTATAGTCATCTATCATTAACATGAAATATAATTCTCCATCTAAACCTTTTGTTCCCATAGGACCACATATATGAGTATGTATCAATTCCAATGGATGTGATGTAAAGTGTTCTTTTTTTTTTTAAATCCTCATTTTGTCTGCTTGCCGTGCCGACAAGTCTCACATAGTGTGTTGGAAGGTTTTGAGATTTTTGGCATTTCTTGTACTGCTTCCTTTTTGCTTATCCTAACAAGATTGTCAAAGTTTATGTGACCCATTTGTTTGTGCCATAACTAGCTTTCATATTCTATAGCTAGTAGATATGCTTTAGTTGCTTCATGCAGAACATATATGTCATTTGGAGCTCGACTTGCTGTAGCCACAATTTTACCATACCTACCTTTCCTGATTTCACATTTTGTGGAGTTGAATAGCATTGTGTGTCCTTGATCACACATTTGTCCAACAATAAATAGATTTTGATTCATGTTTTCAACTGATAGAACATTCTTGGCTAGAGCATCTTTGCTTCCGAGACTGATGGTATTTGATCCTATAACATTTGAAGATCCATCATTTCCAAAGGACATGGTTCCATCCTTCTTTTCTTTCAGAGATACAAATTTCTTTCTATCTCCAATCATATGCGTTGAGCAACCGCTATCAACATACCACACATCTTTGTTGTTTTGAGCCTTAAGAGCTAGAGCACAATTATTAGTGTTCTTCTTCTTCCATGTTCGTTCGTTCTGTGGCTTTGAAGATTCTTCTGGAGGATTTTCAAGTCTGCAGTCTTTGTCTGTGTGTCCAAAGTTTCGACATTTGTAACATTAAATATTACTTCTTAAATGTTCAAATCTATTGATGTTTCGTTGAGCCCTGGGAGGTTCATTTTTGATAGATCTCCTGGGATTGTATTGGTTCCTATGGTACGTACGACATTCTACATATTTATGACCAAATTTTTGACATGAATAACAATATCCATCAAAAATATGTAAGTACTTGGATGGAAATATTCATTGGGGAATTCTCTTCTAAGGTTGTTCTTGTGAATCTTGTCCAATGCGTCTACATGCCTATCAGATCTCATAGGTTCATTGTATTTTGTTGTAGAAGGTCTTACTTCTTCTTCTTTGTAACCAAGGCCAATTCTGTCGTTGTAATATCGTTGATTGTTGATGAGTTCTTCCAACGCCCTTGAGCTATTGGCATAGTTTTGGACAATTTTTCCCTTCTTCACTTCCTTACGCAACGAGACTACTTAGGATTCTAATGCTTCCCTTTCTCAGTTGCTTTCTTCAAACTTCTTTTGAAGTAACTCTTCAATACATTTGTGTTCTTAAACTTCAATTTTGAGACCTTGAACTTGTTCTTCAAGAGTGTTGGAATGGATCTTCTCAGCCTTGAGCTCTTTTATAAGCTTGATTGTCTCCTTAGAAAATTCTTCTATGGTCAACCCTTCTTCTTCGTTGTTTGATACCTCTTGTTTATTGTGCTTGGCCATAAACAATACTCTCTCATTGGCTTCTTCTTCACTATAACTGTCTTCATCGGATGATGAGCTATCATATTTAGAGAGAAAGTTCCTTTTTAATCCTTTCTTCTTTCCTTTCTTGTTGAATTTCTTAAAGCCTTTCTTTCCTTTTGAGTTTCCAGCACTTCTTTTCGGACATTTTGTTGCAAAATGCCCAACCTCACCACAACCAAAACATATCAATGGAAGTTTACCTTTAAATTTTCCCTTACCAATTTTTAGTTCTCATAACGTAAGCATATTCTCCATCTGAAAAACCTTCTTCATCATCTTCCTTTTCTTCACACTCGCAGGTGCAGGTGCAGGTCTTTGCCTTTGAAGGTTGTTTGTCCTTATTGGTTTTCTTAGATGCAGCGAATGAAATTTCTAGATGCGAAGTACCCTCTTCTTCATCAAGTCTCATTTCATATGCTATGATAACTCCATGAAATTCCTCTTTGTTGAGTTTTTCCATATTTTCACTGTATTCTAATACTGATACCTTTGGGTTGAATCTTCTTGGTAATGTTGTAATAATATTTCGTATATTATTCTTCTCATCAACAGGCTCTCCCAATCCTTCCAGAGTGTTGGTTATTTCATCAATGTGTTGGAAGTATACAAAAATGTTGTCATTTGCTTTCATTCTGAGTTGCTCAAATTTTTCCCTGTAGATTTGAAGCTTTTCTTCTTTGACATTTGAGTCACCTGCATATATATTCTCAAGCTTGTCCCATACATTTTTGGCAGTTTTACAACCCAACACCTTATGATAAGCAGATTCAATAAGTCAACTGATAATAATATTATTTTCTTTTGCATTATTTACCAAATTCTTCTTACCTTGTTCATCCGTGGTTGGTGTAAATCCATTTTGAATAGTGTCCCATACTTTGTAACCTTACGCTAATAGATATACCTCCTTCCTTTCCAGAGTGCATAATTATTGTAATTGAATAGAGGTACACCATTCTTGGCATGCTCCATGATCTCCTTCTAGTTGTTAAACTGCTATTGAAGGAACTAAGCTCTGATACCAATTGTTGGAAAATACTGGGGGGGGTTGTGAATCAATATTCCTTATAAATTAGCAATTTTAAATCTTTTCATAGCATTAGTTAATCTTCAATTATCATTAATGTTTATGCAGTAACAATAGTGAATAAAAGAACATAGGAGGCACAAAAAGTTTAGGTGGAAAACCTCCTACGGGTAAAAAACCACTGAATGCTTTTCTAATAATTCTTTAATCTTCAACTCCAGTTGAAAATAAAACTCCAACTTCCTAGAATCTAGAAAAGCATTCTTCTCCAGATCCCACTAAATGGACACTCCAATGCCTGAGATTCTTTAGTAGTCAACTGAATGAATGCCCCAACACCCAATGAGCTACAACTCATCGTAGCACCATCCTACCACCCTGAAGTTTTCATAGGCTTGAACCTGTTGGTGACTTCATGCACCAGCCTAGCACCACCCTACCACCTTATAGAAAAATAAAAGAAGAATGGAATCTCGTACCAGGGAAAATGGTGCACTTTAAAATGATGTAGAATGATGTAGAAGAAGAAGACACACCAGACCATAACCCAAACTATGACACAACCACCTAATAATGATCCTAGACCTCTCGAAATTGCCTCTTCAACTCTTGGCAGATAGAAACTTGTACAACTTTTACAATGATGCATTTTCAATGACTCTGGACAATGATTGTATGCAGTGCTTCCCACTTGAAGACTTCATGTGGTGAACTTCTTGCTGCTATTCTACACCTTGATTGATAATCTTGTCATGCTACCCTTTCTCACTCTTCAGAAAATTAGATTATGCATTGAGTCTTCTCTTGGTGAATATATAATACCTGCAAAAAGTCTTCAAAGAAATACCCATGACATGATAATAGCAAAACTTACCTCATCCTGCAAAACATATGTCAGTGCTAAACAAAAACAACAAATGAGAATACAAAGAAACTAATGCAATTAAGAGATGAACATGCATATACATAACATACTTACCTGTAGCTTACCTCTTCTACATCATTTTGCTGCACCTTGCTCTTTGCTGCCCTAGAAAGTCTGGTCCTTTGCACCCCTTGACAACACTTGATCTAGTTTTTCTTGCCTTCTAGGAGCACAATATTTTATCTGATGTATCTCTATGATTTCAGATCCCCAACTTGTGATATTTGGTCTTGTAGAAGCCCTTTGAGTCTTATTTCCAATGCCGCGGGTCTAACCTAATTTGGACTCTTCAAGGCAAAGTTATGTCCAATCTCTCACAATGGCCTAATTAAGGACTAGTTCATTACAGTGAAATTGTATGACATAACACATGTCACTGTTTCCTCTGTCAACTCTAAAAATGATACATATAAAACTACAGCCTGTGCATAGTCTGCCACTTTTTATTCCAATCCTCTTCTCTGAGAGAGAGTTATGATGATTTTCCCAAGGTCACTTCTTTGAGATGAAATTCGACAGCCTGCAAAACCCTAACTTCCACAGATCATATCTCCGAAAATATAGCGAACCAAGATCTGAAATTTTGTCACGATGTTTAAAATGATGGCCAATAAAATGGGTTTAATTTTAGAATCTAAGACTTTACAGAAATGAAGTTATAGAGACAATGCCACGATCACTACATTTGTAGGATATATGAGATTTCTTTTTATAGAGTTGAGAGGGGATTCTATAGAAAATGTTGGAGGGATTTTAGGAGCTTAAAAAATGATTAATTATTGTCTATTCAATGACAAAAACCAATTATGAGTGCCATGCCACAACCCCAGAGGGTTTTAGCCCACTAAATGGGGTTACTAACTTCAAACATAAATATCTCTCAAACTGTGAAGAATTACTTAGCATGCCATATATCAACAAAAATATCTCGATGAGTGGAATCTATCTAGAAGATCCTTGACTCAAAATAGAGTAAGTTGTCAAGTTAAAATTCCCTTGAAAGATCAGGGTAGCCCTTGGTGCTGCTTGGGTTGACATCAATGACAACCTCATATCATCTTTAGATCAACAACATCAATGCCCTCTTGCGACGAGTTGCTTCTTGTCGACATCAGCACATTATCTAAGAAGTTGACTTAGAAACACCCATTCAGTACCTTGGGGCTTGCATACATCAATGGAATGTTTCTCACTTCCGGCGACAAGCTGACATCACTGGCCTTCGACTGAAAGAATTTGCATGGTGTTCGATATCAAAACATCAATTCATACCACGAAGAATGTACTATAGTACCTTGAGGATAATTATCATTATCGGTGATTTCTCTTGTGTCTATTAATGACTTACATAATTGGCTGGTAATCAGGTGGTGCCTTCCCATGTTCAACTTCAGATCACATATTCACATGGTCAGACTCATACTTCAACGAATGATTGAATGAGATAGAAGACCTCGGATCTAGTTTCATCCATCTAGGCTACGATTTCAGGAAAGTACAAAATCATCCTTACGATGGCTTTACACTGACAGTCATCCCATCATGGGTCTATATTTGTAGACGACTATCTATGTACTTGTAATGAAACTTTATATGATGAGCATGGGTATACCTTCCCTTAGCGATACATGAAAAAATTCAAAATGTCATGATATTATGTATTGTAATTGATGCAGGTCACCATCCACTTTAGAACCTCCTCATCACATCGTAAAGCATATCACTCGACATTATCATTTTCGACTTCATGCTTTAGGGGGCAGATATTACAGGTCTATTTGGGAACATCACTCCCATCATTCAGATAAGTACTTTTAGGGCTCATCAAACCCTAATTTAGTTGCTACATGCCCTAGACAAGTCATCACTTTGAATGCCTCCTTCCCTGGGAGTTTCCTGGCCTGAATCCCTCCATAAATGCCTCCTTGAGGGACCAGCGCAGCCTTGGTCAGGGGTAATTGCGCTTTAGTACAAGTAGACCCATGTCAGGGTGCATTTTAGAGCACCTAGGCCCACTTTGACTTGCGTAGGGTGAGATTGAGCGAAATCCTCATAGGGTTCTAGGAATATTCTTATCTTTTGGAGCCTTCTAGAAGATTCCCACACTTATCATAGGAGCTTAAAATTGGAGAGGGAATGAGTTAAGTAACCTCCTATCCTCTCATCCCTTCCTCTATGGAAACTAACTCTAAGTTTGGAAGGCCATTCAATACCCTCATTTATGACCAAACCTCCACCATTTTCCTATACATTTAGCACTCATGTAAGTGATCAGGGGTTGGACTTTGAGAATTTGTAAGGAGATACTATTGGTGTGAGGTTTGAGATTGTAAGAAAGTATTTTTATGTTGCCAAAGTGTTGTGCTTTTGATGTGATGTTGGATGGAACTCGATCTGGAGGTGTGACACTCGATCAAACTTCATGGTTGTAACTCTTCCTTCTACTTAATAAAGATGTTTACACCTTTTCCCATATTCTTGTATTTATGTATGATGATTATATGTGTAAATTCTTTCGATTCCATTTGCTTATTGTTGGGTGTGGAGCCTGATTATCATCTGTATTCAAAGGTATCACCGCATTGGACCCCAGTTTGAAATGAGGCGACAATGCCACCCGTAAAATATTTGCTGCAAGGGGGGTCCGGGGGGGGCAGCTCAGACCTTTTAGGAGCCCCCCCCAGCAGGGGGTTTCGAGGGCAATGCCCCTGAAGCTAAGAATAGATGTAAAACTACCTTGTAAAATGTTGTAATTTCATAGTCAATCTTGGCCATTCATTAGGCAGAGATTTGACGGTAGAAGTTATCTTTAATTTATGGTTTTTTTCCCTAGAAGGCAACCCCTCACTATATATGAGGGAACTTTATTGCGTCTATGTAGATCTATATTTTGAGTGAGGAAGAGAGAGGAGATTGAGAGCGAAGAGGGTGTTATAGCGGATCTATTGTAGGTTGTATCTCTTTAGTTTGCTGGATAATATAATAAAAGGATTGACTATTTCTTTGTGGATGTAGCCCAAACTATGTGAACCACGTATTTCTGTGTCTCTCTTGTTTTATGCATTTTCTATGTTTATATTTCTGCAATATTTTATGTGTTCCATTGCTATATAATATATAATTTTTTAACAGCTTATAGTATATAGATCTCTTGCCTTGATTGGTTTTTTTCCTTTGTTTATAATTGCAGTACTTGTCGAGTGGATTAAGTTCGAGAAGGAGCAATGAGAGCCAAATAAAGGAGACAAAGGGAAAGTGAAATATAATAAGCAGATCCCTTGTCTTATTTGTCTTCTATAGAAAAAGGATAAGCGGTTTAAATCTATTGTTCTAGGTGTAGCTACCCACCTTGGGAAATTGTATTTATCTGCAGATGCAAAATTCCACATAAAAACTTGGGATAGGATTGAAGGATGTGCAAAGATGACATAACATGAGAAGGAAATAGGGATTAGAGCCTATCCTCCCTTAGTGACAACTTCATGAACTCCAACCATAAATTGAAGTTTAGTAAACTTTGACTCTGTGAGAGCCTTTGTAAAGATGTCTGCAACTTGATCATCGGTTGAACAATATTTCTCTTCAAGAACATGGCCATGAATGAGATTTATGATGAAGTGCATGAGTAGTTCATTGTGTTTGTTGTGCTGATGTTGGACTGGATCTTTTCATAGTTGAATGGAACTTTGAGTATCACACCAAAGTGTAGTCGAATTCTGCTGCTGAAAACCAAACTCTGATAGGATATAACGAAGCCACAAGGCTTCCTTACTAGTTTCAACGATGCCACGATACTCTGCTTCTACTGAAGAAAGAGAAATGGAACTTTGTTTCTTGAATGCCCATGTAATAGGTCTAGAACCAAGAGTGAAGACATAACTTGTAGTAGACTTCCAATCATCACGGTCACCAGCCCAATCAGAATCAGTGAAACCAACCAATAGAGGAGATACTTCTTCATTGTAATGAATCCCAAACTGAATTGTACCTCTAACATAAGAAAGTATTATTTTAGTTGCTTTCCAATGAATTTCATGTGGGTTTTGCATAAACCGAGCAATAAGGACAACAACAAAGGAAAGGTCAAGACAGGTATGGGTTAGATACAAATTTTTTCCAACAAGTTGATGGTATAAGGTAGCATCAACTTCATGGGAAGTACAAGAAACTGAAAGTTTGTCTCGAGACTGAAATGGAGAATGGGATGGCTTACAATCTTCCATGTGAAAGTGGTGTAGAAGATCACAAGCATACTTGGATTGGGAAAGGGAAATGCCTTCTTTGCATTGCAAAACTTGAAGACCAAGAAAATAATGCAAGTGTCCTAAGTCTGCCATTTCAAATTGCTTTTTAAGGCTACACTTCACATGTTTTATAAGGTTGGGATCACTACCAATAAGGATAAGATCATCAACATAAATAACAAGAATTATAAGAGACTGATCACTTTTCTGGTGTAGGCAATATTGTCAGAATGACACCTAGAAAATCTAGTATCTAAAAGAAAGCTATACATTTTGGCATACCAAGTCTGAGGGGCTTGGTTGAGACCATAAAGGGATTTCTTAAGTTGACATACAAGGCTGGAGTCTATTTGTATAAATCTAGGAGGTTGTTTGATATAGATTTCTTCATGCAAGAAGGTAGATTTATCATCCATCTAATGGGCTTCCCATTTGAAAGAGGCAACAAAGGAAATAACAAGGCATATATTGTTAATTTTGGAAAAATGGTAGAAGGTTTGAGTGTATTCAATGCCTTAAACTTGTGAAAAACCCTTAACAACAAGATGAACTTTATGTTTATCATCTTTTCCATCTGGTCGAAACTTGGTTCTGTAAACCCATTTGCATCTAACAAGTTTTCACCCCTTTGGAAGAGGAACACGATCCCATGTATCATTTTACAATAATGAATGCTATTCTTCATTCATAAATGCATCCATATCTGGATGGCCTAAAGCTTCTTCAAAGGTGTCAGGATCATAAATCGTTGAAGCTTGAATCAGTAAAGAAGAGGCTCTATCGAACTGATAACGTGTATGATGCTGATCTGTAGGATCACCTACAAGAGCACCTACTGCATCCTGAGTAGCACAAACCCATTTTGGAAGTTGAGGAGTTGAAGGAGGATCTCGAGAAGGTTAGGGAGAATTTTCATCCTCACTGTCATCATTTGAAGAAGGAATATTTTCACAAATATAAGGGATAGAGAGAGTTGGCACATCCATCGAACTAGGCTCGTAGGCAAATATATTTTCAAAAAAATTTACATCTCTTCTAATGATAACATTTTTGGATTTATGTTGAAGAAGTCTATATCATTTGACATCTTTAGAATATCCAACAAAAATACATTTTTTACTCTTAGTTTCTAAGGCTTTATGTTTCTCATCTCAAATATGAGCCCATGCTTCACTTCAAAAGACACGAAAGTGGCTTACATCTGGTTTAATTGAGGTCCTTTTTTCTTTTGGAGTGATATTCTTTAAATCCTTTTGGAGCCATTTCCTTTAAGGTGCGATTATTCCTTTCAGCTACACCATTTATCTGTGGAGTATATGGAATAGTATGTTGCAATTGAATTTCATGCCTAGTGAAAAAATTGATGAATCTGTCGTTAACATATTCTTCGACATTATCAGATCTTAGCTTAAGAATTTGATGTCCAGATTGTTTCTAAACAAAGGCCTTAAAGGCTAAGAACATGTTAAAGACTTCACTCTTGAGTTTCAAGAAGTATGCCCAAGTGCGTTTGGAGAAATAATCAATGAAAGTTAAGAAATTATTGTAGCCAGAGAGTGAAACAACTAGAAGTGGACCACATAAATCACTATGCACAAGCTGTAAAGGGGTTGAGGCATGCCAAGAGGCACGCTTTTCAAAAATATCACGATGATGTTTTCCGAGTACACATCTGGAACAAACACCATCTCTACAAGATACCATAGGAATATCTGTCACCATATTTTCTTTACATGGATTGTGAAGGGAGCAATATTTTAAGTGACCAAATCACTCATGCCAAAGTTTTCCCACTTCATCATTATCAGCAAAAAATACCGAGGGAAGAGTTGATGACTAAAATTTGTTAAAATTATACAATCTTGTAGAATCATCAACAATGCCAGTAGCTAAAATCTATCTAGGATCTCTTAGGTCCTTAATTACAACATCAAGAGGTGACAATTCAACGGTTTTACCTTCAACTGAATGAGTTATTTGATATACAGATAGAAGGTTGTAGGATAAGTTAGGAACACATAATACATCTTTAAATTGACCATTATCTAGTGAATAGTTCTAGTCCCTACAACACTAAGATATCTATCATCATCAACATGTATATTTTTGGTGTTACAACAATTTAAAGAAGAAAACATGGCTTTGTTTTTGGCAATGTGATAAGAAGCTCCAAAATCAATGAGCCACTCATGAGAATGAGAAGAAGAAGATACATTTAGTGCATAACCAGACTGAGATTCTTGACAACCACATGAAGAAAGTGTTATTCCTAAAGATGAAGAGTGCTCCAAATGGATGTTATGCTTCTTCATTATTTCCTCCAAGGCTTCCATCTTCTTAAAGCATTTGGATTCTAAGTGGCCATCACGATTAAAAATGTTGCAATGTTTGTCAGTATTCTTCCCTTTATTTTTAGTTGCCTTATCATTTTGTTGAGATGATTTTTCATTTTTACACTTAAATGACTTAGGACCCTTGTTTGTTTTAGGACCATTCCTTTTAGGATGATGCTTCTTAGAATTCTTTGAACTTGGTTGGTGTTGGGCTGCTAAGACTTTCTTAGAAGAGTTTCCAGTATTAAGAAGACATAGATGTAAGAGTTTCTCTTGTTCTATTATTAAAGAATCACAAAAGACATCAAAATAGGGGGACTTGTAGTCTTGTCCTTGAGAAATAAAGGCTTCTATAGTATAATGGTAGGTGGAAACAAACACAAAGTAGGCTAGTCTAAACTTGGTAAGAATGGAATAGATAAAGCTACCATCTTCTTTCTTAACCTTAACACCTTCCAAGAGAAGTCTAAGAGTCTTGAACTTGGACAAAAGATCTTCAATGGAAGAAAAATTATTGGGGTCCAATGTAAGCACTCATTTTTGAGTTAATGGGCTCTAATTTCATTTTTAATTCTAAAAACTTTACTGAGTTGTTTCATTGCTTCATCGGGGGTATCAATTTTTGTGATATGGAATCTAAGTTCTGCAGAAATAGACATCCCTATCAACCAATGTGCTTGATCTTTCTTATCTTCCCATTTGGCTTGTTTATCTTCATCTTTAGGTTTAGACTCTTTACTTGAGGCTATTCTATAAAGACCTTTACTTCTAAGTAAATCCACAATGTAGGATAACCATTCGTAGTAGTTTGTGCTATCAAGAATAACTAGGCATGAAATTTCTATTTTAAAAGAAATTAAAGCTTTATATGCTTAAATTAAGTGTTCCAATGGAAATATCTCGAACAATTAGGTCAATTTAAAAAATGGCTTCTGGATGAAGAAGTTACGAGTTTTTGAAGAAAAGTTGTTAAAGATGCCGACGAACTACATGAATGTTGGGAAGTGAATGATAATGTTATATTTAAAAGAAATTCCCCCCCCTCCAAACTTAATCTACTTATCTCACTTTAAAAAGATATTACTTTATGTGACCCACTTTTATAAATAAGTGAAAGTCACTTTTATAATGGTACTCTATGAACTATCCACTAAATTGTAACTTAAATGAAAAAAAGTGACTTTAGAATTATAAGTGACTCACTTTTTATAATGGGCGATAACACTTTTACATAAACTAACTTTAAAGCATAAGTTACATGTACTTTTTGAAAAAGTAACTCAACAAAAATAAAGACTTGAACCCAGGACCTCTATTCTCATAAAGTAACTTTTGACCAAGTGAGCTAGTTTAAAAGGTTAGTAATTTTTGGAAAGTAGGAAGGGTTTTTTTGTTTTTTTCACATTGTAGCCTTGGAGTGCGTGCTTACTTGAAAAACCCCTTTTTGCCTACAAAACAAAAAACAACCACACAAACCTGAAACAAACACACAAGATAAATCTAAGCCTTGTGACTTAAACTTAGATTTGGCCAGAAACTGTATATTTTCGTTAATGTTTTTAGTTTTCTGAGATCACACTAAGGCACAATGAAAAAGAGCATACACATGAGTAAAATACTTTCTTTCTATTTCTGATTTTCCTAGATCGCATAGAGTCGTGAGGTAAAGAGCATACATAGAAATGAAAGGTATATATCCGTAATAAAAAAAATATAGAGGACTATAAATCGAAATAAATAGAGAGATAAATAACTATAACTACAAATAAAGACTGTATACCTCCAGATCTTAAAAATGATGTAGCTAGGGCTACATGAAACAAAAGGGGTTCCTCACTGGAACTGATGCTTCTAACATAATAGAGCATTCCTCTCAACACAAAAGTGGTAAGAAAAAGTAGATCTACGAAACGACAATCAGATGCACTTGTACCGACTTCGGATTTGGATCATCAACGAATACGACCCTCGAATAGCTCTGATACCATGTTGGAATTTTCATGGTAAGTTCGTTAGATAAAACACCAAAGTACACCACTCACAAACATATCATAGATCGGTACACCAGTATTCTTGATGTGGTTAAATCCCTCACAGAGGGAAACAGTCTATGGCCTAAGCCAATGTGGCCACTCTAGGCCATTTATTAATGTAAAAGAAAAAAAATTACATAAGATTATCTCATGAATGGTCACCTAAGAAATGAGCCTCCATGCTATTTAAATAGAGATTATGGACCAATCAAGTGTTAAGCCACAAATCAAGTGTTGGTAATACCAAGGAAAGAATTAACTATTGGATGACTTCATGTCTAGAACATATCGTGACCATTGGATTGAAGTTACAAAAATTACATACTAAAGAAACACACTTTACCTAACTATACACTAGACCAAGTTGTACTTAATTATTTCCTATGTGTCGGAATATCCTAACAATTGGGTGGAGACCAAGGAACAATGGGATGCTGAGCTCGAAGGAATTGTCATCGACAACCTTGGTGATGGTGTATGGCCCATATCAGAGTGGGTGAAGTTTGCGGTGGGGTCCAGTGAGGTGCTCCTTCTGCAAATGTAGCCAAAATTTGTCACCCACCTGGGACTTATGCAACACGTGGTGCTGATCATAGTGTTGCTTGTACTTAGCGTTATCTCTATCCAATATATAATGGACTTCCTAGCGGAAGTCTTGAATGCATTCAGTGAAGATGTTAGCCCTTTTGGCTTCACATTGGATATGAGCTGAATCTTCCTGAGTGGCCGCAAATGGTATGGCCACATCAATTGAACATAATAGATGAAATCCCACCCCTACCTAAAAGGGGTTGTGGCTTTTGAGCTCTGGAGAGATCTGTTGTAGTTGTGTTGCACATAGGAGAGATTTTCATCCCACATGTGTGGATGCTTCAAGTTGTACATGCACAAAATGTGTAAAATCATATTGCTGAGAAGCTCTATTTGTCCATGAGTTTGGGGATGGAAAGCTATGGACATAGTAAGTTTTGTATCCGACATTTACTAGAGACTTGACCAAAATTCACTCAGGAATCTGTTGTCCCGATCTGAGATAATGGACTGTGGGATCCAAAACACTCGCTCAAGGAAGAGCTTAACAATGACCTTTTCTACGATACTATTCTTATAGGTCGCCATGATGGCCATCTTAGAGAATCTATCGACGACCATGAAAACACAATAATTTCCATACTTAGTGGAAGGAAGGCCCGACATGTAATCCATGGAGATATATTCCCAAGGCTGACTAGGAGAATGTAGAGGAGTATTCAGGCATTGCTTCTTAATGGTTGGTTTGGAAATGAAATAGGTGGTGCAGGATCTAATGTACTTCCCAACATCCTCACGAAGTTTTAGTGAAGACAAATAATTCTACAATACTACCATTGTTTTCTCTACATTGAAATGTCCAGTGACTAGACTGTAGTGCATCTCCCAAATCATCTTGGCACACTTGCTTGAAGGAACAAAAATGTGTCATAGGTGGCATAACAATGCATCCCAAAGTTGAAAATTTGGAATTTTTTTCCCTTCCAGGAGTATTTGGTATGTGCTACCGAATTCCGGATTGCTCTCATAAAGATGTGGTCACCCTAAAGACTAGTGCCCATAGGAGTCGAGCATAGTGATCAAAACCATGACCAGTGGTCAACTGAGGCAATTAATGACATTATTGGTGCTTCCCTTCTTATAATTAATGTTCAAATGGAACTTTTGTAGGTAGGTGGACCATTTTTGATGGAAATTTTTTTTGCAACTTCCCTTGTGTCTGTATGAACTACAGAGGTTGGTGATCTGTGTGGATGACCATTTCCTTCCCTAGAATGTAATTCTTCCATTGACAGAAGACCTGCACAATGGAATGAATTTCTTTGTTGTAAGTGGGATATTTTCAGACTATGTCTGAAAGTGTCTCATTGTGGTAATCCACTGAATGCCCATGCTGAGTAAGAACCACACCAATAACATAGTCAGAGGCATTTGTCTCAATCTCAAATGGTTGTTGTAGGTATGGTAATGTGAGCACTTGTGAAAATCAGATGCGATGCTTCAACTCAGAAAATTCCTGCTTTTGGTTTTTTGACCAAAATAAATATTCTTTCACTCTGCCCTTGGCGACTTGGCTTAAAGTCCAAGTGATATGAGAGAACCCCAACACAAACTTGTGGTAGAAATTGGCAAGACCAAAAAAGCTGTGGAGCTCTGTTAGAGTCATTGTGGCTGGTCAGTCACGAATGACTTGTATCTTGGCTGGGTCCACATGTACATCCTACTCATCAATGATTACCCAAGATATCGAACCTGGGTCAGGACAAACATTCTTGTGTTGTCGTAGGGTTTGAAGGACCTATCGAATATGGTGGAAGTGCTCTTACTAACTCTGGCTAAAGATCAAGATTTCATCTAAATACACCACCAAGAATGCATTGGTGAAGGGTCACAAGATGTCGTCCATCAGTCTGATGAAGGTTGCAGGTGCATTCATCAATCTGAATGGTATGACCAACCATTCGAAAAGTCCCTCCTTGGATTTTAAGGTATTCTTCCACACATCACAGGGTTCGATAGGCACTTGGTGATAATTTAACTTCAAGTCAATCTTGCTAAAATATTCCCCCCCCTTGAGTTGGTTTAGAAGGTTATCAATTCGTGGGATTGGGTACCTATTCCAGATAATGATATTATTCAATGCCTGATAGTAAATATAGAGTCTCCAGGTCCTATCCATCTTCTGTACCAATACAATTGGGTTCCCATAGGGTGATGAGATTGACATGATGTGCCCTTTCTGTAATAGTTCCTTAATCTGCCTCTCAAACTCATTTTTCTCTAGAACAGAGTGCTGATAGATCAGCATTGGGCAACGATGCACCCAGGGTTAGATCGATGGAGTGCTTGACCTGACAGTGCAGAGGTACCCCTATATGAGAGACAAAAATATCTTTGTACTCTTCCATGACATTGTCCATTTGCTGTTGTTGTGCAGAGGAGCCCTGCCTAGAAGCGATGGCCAAAACCTTCTTCTTTCCCTAAGGTAGAATCATAAGGAAAACAAATTTCTTGGTCTTGAAAACTATCTTACTACACTTCTTTGTAGATGAAAGAGATGGCAGTAGGCGGGGATACGTCCGGTATATCATACAACTTATTAGCCAAAATAATGATTACAGAGCGAGGTATAAAGTCATATATAGCATGTCGCTTCCACAAGTATGGTTGTCCTAACAATACATCACAAACTTCAAGAGGAGCAACAAAAAATAATACCTCATCCCTAAAGGGATTGATGCTATAGGGAAGGCATCACTGCTGGCTGACATGTTGATCTCGTCCTTAGTGAAGCCACCCGATGGTGTACGCCTATGGATATGCTATAGTCTTTAGGCCCATCCACTTAATGACCTCTACTGATATGAGGTTATTTTGGCTCCCACTGTCGAAAATGAACTGCAAAAAAGAACCATTCACCAACATCTGTGATTAGAAGAGGTGTTCCCCCTCCTCTAGATCTCCAGGTTCAATATTTTGGATCTTGGTTGTGGCCATGGTGGCACTAAGCTCTTCATCAATGATCTGCTTCCCTTTTCCATTTCCATTATTGGGTTCTAATTTAGAGTCAGAACATGCATTTTATTCAGAGGCCTTTAGCTTGGCCACTAGTGATTGTTTGGCCCTCACTTGTGTTGTGAGTGGAGCTCTTATGGAACTCACACCATTTTCTTATGTCGTTCTTTGTTTTCATGGTGTTTTTCCTCCCCTGTAACTTCAACAGGATTTCTTGGGTAGCCCCTCCTTGGATCTGTCCTTTGCTTTGTGGTTTGGGGGTGTTGTTTCCTTGCTTTGGATTCACAGATCCAAAGTCCTCCTTCTTCTATTTAAACTTCTACTCAATTTTGACAGCGTATCAGTACACTGCGCAGAGCGAGGAAATTTCCAAGAACTTCATCTCATCTTGTATGTAGTTATGTAGATAGTCGTGGTACTTGAGTATCAAATGTTGCTAATTATCCTTGATACCTAGCTTTGTACAGGGTATTTAAAATATTTTTGAACTCTGATATATCTTGGTCCCTTCCCTTCCATAGCATGGTCCAATTTATGTATTTATATTCATAGCTCCTAACAGGATAATTTTGTCCCTTGATGGAATCTCGAAAATAATCCCAAGTGGGTGCAGCTGAAAACAACAAGTGTTCACTCTCGTCCTTTTGTTCAAAGTAGGTTTCCCACTAGTCCTTGATGTGTGGGGCAACTTTAAGAAGTGCAAAAGTAATATTTTCCCGATTGGAAAAGTCATCAACTGAAAAATATCCTTCCAATAGATTTAACCATTTATCTACAACATTTGCATCTATCAGGCCCTCAAATATGGGAATATCGAAGTTAACTTGTATCTTAAAAGGAGTGGTTCCTCTAGAGTGGTTTTTGGATGAAGATGCGTCATTTGTGGGTAGTGTCGAGGGATCTAGGAAATGATATCTATCATCGTGTTCCTCTATCACTCGTGGGCTTCCTCAAGCAACATTTTTAAAAGGATCTCCTACTCCCTCATCATTTTTTTCTTCCACCATGGGAGGTTGTCAGGGTTTGCGAGGCTGATCTTGCAATGGTTCAACCAGATCGAGTCCTAACTCCTTATAGCATGACCTCATTGGGGACATGCAAAGAAAAAAAGAGAAAGAGCAGACTGCTCTGATACCACTGATACTTAAAAAAGAGTGCAGAAAATTATAGATATAATCATAAATATAGATATGCAGTAGAAAAACACTTCATTTCCTTAATAGGAAAATGTTGAACTGTGCTTACAAACACAATGGAAATAAGATAGCTTGGGTGATGGTAGCTTATCTATGAGAAGAGATGTGGTAGCTACCTGCCTCCGAATTGTGTTAAAATGAGGCTCAAGGGCCTATTTATTTTTTAAAAACATGAGAAAACCATAAACAACCAAAACCCTAACCCAGGAGAAGTAATGTCAAGAGTTTGTGGGCCCTGTTGGGGTTAGTTGGGCAACCAACCTCTCGGGGTGATAACTTGGTAATATTATCTCTGTTTGGGGCATACGATACCTTGTTGCAAAGGCCTCCCTGAGTACTACAAGTTTCACTATAGGCCATTTCCCATGATAATGGGCCTATATCAGACCTAAAAAAAGCACTGTTTAGGGGGTCAAAATGACTGAAGAAGTTGAGGACTCGAAAAACTACTAAAACTAGTAAATGCTAAAATAAACAAGGAAAAAGATGAAACTGACTTAAAGGTCTAGGTGGAATAGGAGGGTGGCCACAAATATCCGTTTGGATCATTCCTCCCTCCTTAGGAAGCAACGGTCCCCTTTATGTACATAACCTCCATTAGATGAGGAAATTTTTGTTGAACCTGGTCCCTGGTGAACAAACTACCTTGGTGAAGGAGTTGGCCTGCTTTAACAACTCAATATAACTATATTCTATGTTTATGAGTGTTCTTGATCTATGTGTCCATGATTTAATTAGGTCTGGCCTGTTCCATGCAGTCTGGTGGTGAGCACCAGTATTGTAGCAAGAATGCTGCAACTCCTAGGATGCCAACTTTACTTTTATCAACCTGGTAGTTCGTAACAAACTTGGAAGCCTTGGTGCTGTACACACAAGTACTAGTTCTCACTTCAGGTTGTCAGTTGGTCAGCTGGTGCAAGATCATTAGGAGCTCAAGCCAACTTCTATAGATCTCAGAAGAAGCTCTATGTGTGATGAAAGAAAGAAAGATTACTCTAAAAAAGCTATTCTAATTGTAGAAAGGAAAAAGACTGGAATGTAAAGCATGACGTAGTAAACCCTAATTAACAAGCTAATTCTACTTTTGCCAAAAGCACTATGAAAACCATGAAAGAAATGCCATTACCTACTCAAGAAATCAAACAACATCTAACCATGCTATTTTGTAACTAAATAAGAAAAAAACATATTTTTGGATTTTTATGTGTTTTTATGTGAATTTGACATGCATCTAATTTATTGTGTGTGAGTGTGGCAGTGAACAGGTGGAATTTTGAGGGTGGTTTTGGAGCTTGGGAGGATGGAAGATGGTGTGGATGGGTCCTAGGAGGTCTTAGGTGGTCTTATGGAGGTTTTTCCCACAGTCACCCTTCAAAAGAAAGCCTACAGGGAAAACTATAGGAGGACACAAGGAAACTACAGGAGGAAAACAAGGAAACTACAGGAGGCCTACAGGAGGAGGATGAGAGAAATTTACGCTATTTTGAGGGTGTGAGAGTGGGTTGAAAATGTGGATGAAGGTTGGAGTGAGGTGTTAGGGTGCTTAAGGTCTACCATGAATCAGCAGGAGAGAGAAAGATGATTGGGTTTGCTTAAGGAGAGAGGAAGAAGGTCTATGAAAATGCAGGAAACTAGGGCAGAATTGAGATGAGGTTTGGGAGATCTATAGGGAATGGATCAGATGGAGGGTGTGATTGCTAGTAAGATGGCCTACTTCTGGAAGAGATATTATGCATAGAAGCTGACATTCAATCAATAAGATCAAACAAGAAATGAAATGAGTGCATCTAGAAAAATGGAGTTTTGCATTTAAATAGTCTAAACTATGATATATAAAAGGAAATACTGAGAAATGCTGCAAGCAAGGAAAGCATGAAAAAAAGGAATATTGTAAATTAGGAAGTGAACATGATAAAGGAGATCTGAAGAAAAGCAAAACTGGACTATCAACCTACTAAAGAGCTACAAACACTGGAAGTCCTATGAATGAGGGAAATCTGTGTTTTTGGGGCAACAAGAGAGTCTTTGCCTCAAATCATGGTCCTAGAGGGAGGAAGATAGGCCAAGGCACTATTGCTAGCCTTTTGAATCTTTTATGATCGCTGCTTAACCTGCTACGGAAAGCAAAAACGAAAGAAAACTACTAAATCACCAAAAGCAACATATTCTTAACCATAAGAGAAAATACATCTAACAACAAATTAATCTACAAATTGAAGTAAAGCATAAAAATACAAGTAAAGAGAAGCTTGGCTACTTGTATTGGGCCCTAACCCAAGAGCTTCAACCCTTTGAGGTAACTCAGTGCTAGCACAAAAAGGATTCCATCTTCATTATCAAAAAATAGCAAGATTACATGAAACTGCCACAAGATAATAAGCTCAAAATTTGAGCAGAGTTTACATAAGAAAAATCCAACCCTAGTGAGGCCCTAGGCCTCTCTACTTATACATCTGAAGCTACCAAAAACTTCCTTAAAATCAAAGAGGCTTGGCTCCCAAAACTCGAGATAACTAGCAGTCATCCTCCACTTGCTCGGCTGCCTTCTAGTGCATGATTAGGCTGCTTTTACTCCGAGCTGAATGAAGGGGAATTCGAAGTGAGGAGTGATAAATGAGGGGGATTTCCTCCTATAAGTCCTTTCCTCTGCCTTCTTTGAGTTATTGTTGCAGTTTGGCCATTAACTCCTTGACTTTGACCTCGAAATCCATAAATAATCTGCATTAAATACATGTTAGACCACATGGCATAATAATTAACCCAACTCACTCTATAAGCATAAATAAATCATAAAATCATATAATAAGCTAAGTGAATGGTTTATTTGACTAGGTTAGGAGGTAAAATGAGGCCATATAATTACACATTTATGAGGCTCATCATCACCCCCCTACTAAAGGTGTTGCTCATCCTCTGAGCAAATTAGTCAATCTCCTCATCTTTTATGGCCCTAGTGGCCTCCCTAGCATCCCAGGCTTTTGATGTGGTCTGCTCATGTTGGCCATAAAAACCTGCCTTTTTGTCTCTGTCCTTCCATTGCTCCTCATATTCTTCTTCTCTTCTACCTTCTAGCATGCCTAATAGGAGTGGAGTACTCAGTTTGAGGCCAATCCAGTTGACCTTCAGCCTTTGCATGTAGCGCTTTTATGTTGGCACTCTTTTCAATGCCTCCTTCAACCTCATGGGGGAATGGTATTCCTTGATCTGCAAACTGTGAGGTAAGATGTTCCATCTTCTCATGCATGCATGCACACAGTCATCCCCAAGTAGCCTTTGCATATCTTCAAAGTGTGCAATGGCTTGTGCCTAATTCGTTAGATATTTAGGGGTAATTTGAAGGTCATTTGCAAGTATGTTGTGTGTGCTGATGAGTCCCATAGGATCCGATGGCTCAGCTCTTACAATTAATGGCTCATTATGCTCTTCAATCATCAATATTTTCATTTTTGTTGCCCTCAATTCTTCATGGTTCATCCATGAGGCCATGGACATTGATTGCAAGTCCCCTAGCTTGACATTAGGGTCCCACACATTCATGCCTATGAGGGCCATGTTGTGTAGGTAGAACTCTTCCATATTTGCTTTATCCTCCAAGGTGCTTTGGTCACACAGGTCCATGAACTGCTTGTAGTCTTGGAAAGGCATTGTGCCTCTTTGTGCCAAAGTCTTTATTTGGAATTGAAGCCATTGGTCCTTCAAATAGAGGCCATAAGATTTGGCTGGTGTTCTACATTGTAATGCTTCCATGGATAAGTTGGCCACGTATGCCAGCTGAGTCTCTTTCTCTTGTAGCTGCCTCCTTACAATTTCATTCTCATTTTCAAGGTGGATTCTTGTGATGGATTCTCTGTCTCTAAGAGCACCCAGTTCTCTGCCCATTTCCATGAGTTTTTCTCCATATGGCTAACATCCTCAACTCCTTTAGATTTGGCTATCTCCATCCACCTATGTGTTCTCACTCTTTCTTTATCCAATTCGAAAAACAGTGGAATTGCAAATTTCTGTGGGATTATCCTACCTCCCTCAAGTAGATTGTAATAGGAGGCTAGACTAGGCTGGGGGTTAGGTTCTTGTAGCCCTTTTGCTTCATCTTTCACCTCTTGCTGTCCTCCTATCCTTTCCTCAAGCTTTTAGGTCTCCTGTAGTTTGGACAATGTCTCCTATAGGACTATTTTAGCCTCATGTAGGTCTGGTTTTGGGTCCTATAGTACTTCCTTTCCCTTCCATGTAGAAGATCTTGGAGTCCCCCTTTCATATGTTATAGGTGTCTTGGAAGGATGTTCTTTCACCTTGGTAGATGGTGAATCTTCAATGGTAATGGGAACTTTTGAAGAGGGTTGAGGTTTGCCTATTTTAATCCTTGTGCTCTTCCTTGCCTTGAAATACATGGAGGTATGTCTTTTCCTCTTCTGTTTTGGCTTGATTGGTGTACTAAGGGCAGTGAGGGTAGCTACTGCCTCTCTTTCCAAAGTCTCAGGGGACTCTTCTCCTTGCTTTGCCTTCTCTGCCTCCTTTTCTCCTTCTTCTATCTCTTTTTTTGTCTCTTCAAATTTTCCCTCCTTTGTTTCTTTTCTTTCCTCCTTCCTTTCTTGCTTTGATATGTAACCACTGGCTTCATCTTCTCCTCCTTGCTGTTCTTCCTCCTCATTGCCAGTAGGACTGACATCATAGGTTAATGCTTTTACATCATCTTCAGTTGTCATATTTCGGAAAAATTCCCATGCTATAGGGAGTGTAAAGGTATGGAGGGATTCCTCTACTAGGATTTTGATTAAGCCATGGTGAGCTAACTGCCCTGAATTTCTTGCTTGTACCTTGGTGCTGGAGCAATGAGGGACTGAAGGAGAAAGTAAGGGATACTAAGCTTTTGAGGTGCTGGGGTATCCATTCCATACCTCAAGTCATGGAGGATTCTGAAATGGTATCCATAAACAATGTTGTGCCTCCCCTCACAAGAAATGTATTTGATTATTTGGTAGCTAAACTCATCCCGGGGATATGGTATACTAGCCCTCCTAATTCCATTTTTATCTTTAACAGGGGTTTCACTATTTTTGAAAAATATTTCTTCTTGTAGCCTAGCCAATTGGTTTCTCATCTTTACTCCAAGGCAGCCCAAGAGGAAGGGTAGTGACCCTACTGACGAATTCAGGGGTTATTTCGATGGAGAGGCCTCTAATGGTTATAGTGCCATGTTTCTTGTATGAGGTGTTATCACTCAGAATTTTCCCAAGGTTAAAGAAAGAAATTTCTGAGGTAACCACAAACCAATCTTTTAGGCTTGGGTTCTAGCCAACCTAAGTCCAAAGAGGCCTCTCTCTTTATGATTTAGCTTTGTTTTATGCGATATTAGGTTAGTTATGAAAGCTTGGGGGGTTTTGATTTTGTTTGGTGGTGGAATTCAAGAGCAGATGGATAGAACGAGGTATTTTAGGCCATTGGGCTATGGAGTCAACTGAAGATGGCTTAACTAGATCAAGTTGATTCAACAAAGGAGGGCTTCACAGGGCAAGATAGCTAAACAAAAGACAAATGATAACTTAAAAGGGTGAAAATGGTTTTCAAAGGGAGGAAGGATAATTAAGAATCCTTCAACAAATTTCAAGACGAGGGAAAGTGGGTGATCATTAACAAAAAGCAATTAAGAATTCTTTGTTAAATGGCCACAATGATAAACTAAAAAGCAGTGAGCAATTAAGAATTCCCTACCTATGATAGCTTGGAAGAAAATATTAAGAATATAAACGATTTTAAAGACAGAATGTAGTAAATCTCTTTCTGAAATATACTTTTTTCATTTATCATTCAGAAATGGAACACATATGAATATTTAAACAAGAAAACTGTAAAAACATAAGATATAGAATACTTATTTGTTTCTCGTTTGACACTGAATCCTGTAAAAGTCCTTTGCTTTATTACTTGTCCAGCCAGCCATACAATAGTTGTTCAATAGCACTTCTATTCCAAAATAAAGAGTCTATAGAAATGTTTAAGAATCCACCCTAAAATACTTCAAATGAAGAAGTATTTATACTAATTGTAAATTGAAATATCTTGAAAAAATATCAAGATTAGTTTCACAAATATCTCCAACTGTTTACATTAATAGAACTTAAATAAAGGAAATTCAAAACTAATGAATCTATTTGGCACTATTTCTATGGATTTATGGTGACAAAGATGAGAAAGTCGAATTTGATAGCAACTCTTAGTTGATGATGAGGCATCTCAGTCACTAACTGCATCCTTCCTTTGTGCATTCTGCCCCAAAAATTCTACAAACTTAGGGTCCCACGATACGCTTGTATATCTCAATCTGTGATAGATATGTAAAAAGTGAAAGAGGTTTTTGTAGATAACAATGTTTTTGAGATAAAACTCTCTCAGTTTCCCAAACTTTAGCTCCCGTTGTTCACAATATGCTCTGAAAAAAGATGTCAAAAAAGGGACTTTGCACAAACTAAAAAATAGGTTGTGAAGACATGCACTTATCTCCTTTTGGGTAATACTGTGTAAAACATGAGAGAGGTTTTTGTATATTGGCTTGTTAGGAACAAAAACCTCCTCTAGTTTCGCTAAATTCTTCTTGGATTGGCCACCATAGTTTCTGCATAACTATGACTTAAACAAGAAATTTCTGAAGAATGTACCATTTCTGCTCTGATTTCATCTTTTAACCTTAAATTCCTTTCAACTTTTTTTCACTTTTACTTTGGATAAAATTCATTGTTGCTGGTGAAAGAGTTTTCATATCTATTTAACCCTTACTGCATCCATTTTTACTTTTTACTGTTTACTTTTTACCGTTTGTTTTTCATCTGTCTTTACTTTGACATGAATTTGTATGCTCTGTAACTGTCTTCCCTACTGTTTATCTTCATGCTAGCTGATTTACTTGACTTGGTCTTCAATCTCATACTCTTTAACCCTGATACACTTTGACTATTCTTTACTGTGTCCTTTTACCTTCCATCTCTATTTGAATAGATTTCATAACAATCTCAGAGTAAACAGGTCTTATGACTAGTATTAAGACTGTTTATCCAAGGCTGCGGTTTTTTGATTACCTATTATGGAGCGACTGGTAATGGTGTACTGGTTGACTTGGAAGCACACCATGGACTAGAGTTGCGTCGGGCAGCAAAATTTAGGGTGGTGGATGGTTTTGAGTACGAGTTGGTCATTTTCTACGTACTGGTTGCATGCATGAGTTTTTCCGAATAAGGACGAAAAATGGATTAACTTTGTTTTTATGCAAAGTCAAAGTTTTTGGCATGTTTTGTGACACGGACGAGTTATGTCAGTGGGGGTGACTTGACATTTTGTCATTAGTGGGAGGCAGTAAGCAGGTTTCATCGCATCGCTTATGGAGGGTAAGTGGTATTTGGGGGGAGCCGCGTGATTCCATACGTTGCTCGACATGTAGCATCGGCACCGTTCACAAAACTGTTCACATCGCATGCTAAAGATCGACGAAAAGGCCCATGCGATATGAGTGAGGGCTGTTGGATCTAAAGCATCTGATCAGATGGTAGTCAAGGCAATGACATGACTGATGTATAATAGGGGCAGGCCCGATATTAATTAAAAGGCTTGATCATATCGGGGGTGATTTGATTATTCGTTGAGTTATTAATTAGTCGTGATGACTTAATTAATTCTCATTAGCATGGCGGGGAGGTCGGGTTCTTAATTAACTATAGATTAGCTAATTAATCCCATTTATTATTTTATTTAAAGTTATATTTAACCATCGAGGCGGGATATGTAAAAATTTGGGGTTTTGTATAATATAATAATACAGGCGTAGGTAATGTTGTTTTATTCAGGAATTACATAATAATAAAATTAGTGGTTAATATGACTATGGAATATGAAATGTGCTAAGTAAATGTTTCTGAAAACATTTCATCATATAAAATTACTTAGGCTAATAATATATGAGGGTTTCATGTAGATAGAATGTTTTTAATTGTCCCAAGTAAAATAGGATTTTACTTAAGCAAAGCTTTATAAAGGGAATGAATGACTTTATGAAGGGGTGAATATTAATGAAGGGGTTTTAAGTACTTTAGGTATTTCAAATTATTGGGCCGAGGGTCTGGTCCCTCCAATAGTCACAGAAATGCTTTGAGCCCCTTTAACTTTAGCAATTACCTTTAGCACTTAGGGAATTAGTGAAAATTTTAGGGGAAATGAGTAGGGAGGATAATTATTTTTGACTTTGAGTGTTGATGTGCCTTCCATGTGATACATGCCTTGTCCAAGTGATGAAAGAAAAAGATTTAAGCATTAAACTCAACCATTCATCACACATTTATTCTGCAACCATCATCTACTTGCCCTACCTACTTAACCTAGAATTTTTACTTCTTTATTAGGGTGCACTTAGACTGGCAAACCCTTTTCAACTTTTTTTTTCTTTTACATAGTGATATCTATCTAAATCTAACCTTATTACATCCAAGGGCTCAGATTGAACTGTTGAGCTCCTTTTTCACTCTACCTATCTATTGATCTGCCAAGATTAAACTATTTGGCACGTAAACTCATTTGGGTGGGTCGTTTGAGGGCGTCCGTGTGAACTCGTTCGGGCCGGTCGTTCGGGGGCGTCCATGTGAACTCGTTCGAGCAGGTCAGGTGAGGGCGCGCCTGGGCAGACGAGTCCATATCAAAAATGCTAAGTTGTGACCTAAGGTTGGCTTTGTGCACGTTCGTGCGGCTCGTTTTCCTGACTCTCCCTCGTCGCTTTGTTTCAATCGTGTGGGCGCCCATGTAAATTCGTTCCGGTGGGTCGGGCGAGGGCGCGCCCGTGCGAACGAGCCTATATCAAAAATTCTAAGTTGTGACCTGAGGTTGGCTTTGTGCACGTTCGTGTAGCTCGTTTTCCTGGCTCTCCCTTGTCCCTTCGTTTCAATCGTGTGGGCGCCCATGTAAACTCGTTCGGGTGGGTCGTTTGAGGGCGTCCGTGTCAACTCGTTCGGGCAGATCGTTCGGGGGTGTCCGTGTGAACTCGTTCGGGCTCTTTATTCTCTATTTCTAAAACATGAAATTGAAAACATGGAATAACCAAGATTAAATTGTTTGGTTACCATGGATTATGGCATAGGTTACAAGTTGCACACAATATTTATTATACAAAAAGTAAAATAGCAGTGGCATTTGGACTTGCACACTTTCATGGTATTTTTTCTTTTCTTGGGGTTCATTTTCTTTCAATTTTTGACCTTTTATTCATTATTTTTGTCTTTTTATTCTTTTTCTAGGACACACCCTCTTTACATTTTTTAATTTTTTGATTTTTTACAAATATGGAAAACGTTTACAACAAGCAAAGGTATGTACATATTTCAGAGCTAAACCCAGTCAATCATGATATATGACACCTATTGGTATAGGAACCTAACAGTGGCTCCACTTGGGTATGGAATTTCCTTGTGAAATGTCAAGAACATCGTTGACTAGTAGCCTAATCCATTGGGCCAATTCCAGACATGTATATGCTCTATTGCATAATATTTGTGACTAAAACTTTTGAACTAAAATTGTAGCATTTTCTGCAAACTGAAAGCCGATCTAACATATACTTGCTGATGGAAACTAAATTTATTCAAATCGAAATCCTACCTACTTACTCTAATAAGCTATCTGGATGCTAGTTAGGTAAAATGAAACAACCAATGCAACCACTCAAGCATCATATAAATTGGTGACTTTTTTTTCCTGTGCTTGTTGGTGGTTAAAATTGAGATCTTGAAATCAAATATAACTTTGTTAACCTTTGAGAAGATAAGGAAATTCTCGATCTCCTTTGTTGAATCTAGAAACTGCACAAAAGGATCTTGTAAAATATATACACTTTTCTTGAACTAATTCAAACAACTGCACATCTATTGTGTATGGCCTACATGCCATGAAACTGAAATATCACTTTTATCTTTATCACCTTGCATGTTTTCAACTGATCTTTGTGATGATATTTCTACTGATTGTAATGTTTGTCTGGTGAAACCATTATCATCTTGATTTTGACTCTTATAGTTTGTTAATGGAGATAAATTCTGATTGCATTCATCATCCAACCTTTCAGCTATTGGATCATAAAGAACTTGGAAGGATTGATGGAACTTATTACATATAGGTTCAAATGGAACATCATAGATTTCTACAAGCTTCTCCTCCTTTTCTTTAAAATTTTTATACCACATCTCCTTTAAAAATTGAAATGATTCAAAACAAAGAGGCATGGAATCATCTTGAATCATTTGATCATATGTTCTAGTTTCCAAGTCTTCTTTTGCAATCTGACATTCAATGGCATTTTGGGGTTGTAAATCTAGATATGAGAAGTCTTGAACAAATATTTTATTGCCCTCTAGATAGTTAATATCAAGACTTGTTGACATTTTATTTCTAATTGCATGATAGTTATCTCTAATAAACTGAAATGAAGCAAAACAAAATGGTAAAGTTCCTTCACTGATTTCCAAATTTTCTGCTCTTTCCTCATTCTCATAGCTGAAATGAACAAGCTGATCACTATTTTCAAGCTGTTGAACTTGAACTTCCTTATTTCTCAAATTAGCTTCTGATTCCTCTGCAAGGTTAATTTGGATTTGAGAAACATTATCATTATTATAGTGATCAAGCTTAGGCACATCATCATAAGAAGTAATGTCACCAAATGTACATATTAGATCAGCATATTGCCTCTCCACATATGGTTCTATAACTCTATCTTTAGATTTATGGTAGTTGGAATTATAGGAATTTATTCATGGTTGTCAACCTCTTCATTTTGTGAAACAAATGTGTCATGATGATTTTGAAAAAAAAAATTCAACTTTCATGGTGATCTTCTACATCATTTTCTCTATTTTCTTTATCAAAATGTCGAGTTTTTCCTCTTTCTCTGCTTTCAAATTTTCTCTTCTAATTTGCAAATTAACTTCTACATCTATTGTCATGTTCTGCATCTATTCCATTGTTGAGGGGTTTCTTTTTCTTAGATGAAATTCTATCTCTGAATAAAATGCTCTTGGGTAATGCAAAAGAGCTGAACCAGGGGGAGGTATTATATTTAATGGTATTGAATAATAGGCTTGATTAAATTTGTCTGAAAATTGTTGTATTGTTTCATCAGGCTATCTTTTTAACTGATTATATTCTTCTATGATCACAAGAAGATTGACTTTAGTTATCCATCTATCAAGGAAGAGTTTTAGAAATTTCTCGAGATTTGAGATGCTTGCCTCAGGCAAGGTTTTGAACCAACTCTTGACTTTGTCTTGCAAAGAAAGAGAAAAAAGATTAATACTGACATCCTCTTCATCTACGTCAAATAAGTTTAGATAATTTTCAAAAGCTTGAATATGTTTTTGGGCAGTGATACCATTCTCTCCATCAAACCTAGCGAGGTGCTTAGGATAATCATTAGGGAAAGCATGGAGTGTAGGTGTTATGAAACCAGCTCAAGAAAAGATAGAAAAGATAGATCAACGCCTTAGAATTAAGCCTCTTCGAGGGGGCAACCTCCTTTACATTACATAAATGAACAATTCTTCGATGATACAAATGAAAAGACCTCCTTTCTATATATAGGAGTCTAAGGGGTCGTAACATAATCAGAGCCGACATAACAATAATAATGTAAGGGCACAATAATAACAATAGTGGGCTTCTATGGGGCACATTAGTAACAATATGGGCACTACATGGGTACATCAATATAATAAGTGGGTTGTACTAATAACAATAAGGGGCTACACTAGTAGTATAGGGGCCTAACATGCCCCTCTCCTTCAAAAGGCGTTGTCCTCAATGCTTGAGTAGTTCTTGATGCTTCTGTATAAAATTCTTGTCCTCCCATGTGGAATCTTCAGCGGGTAAGTTCTTCCACTTGATGAGATACTCTGAAATTGATCAATTTTGTAGCTGTTGGGTTCTTGTTTCTGTGACTACTCTAGGTTCCAATATGATTTTTCCTTCCTTTTCAATATCTGGCAATATTGTTTGAATTGGGACCTTTTGCAACTTTTGAATAAGTGGCCATACTTCTTTGTCCTTCTTCCATTCATCCCTTTCTTCATTTATCCGATCTGGTTGGATAATAGAAATATCACAAAACAATGCTTCCACATCCTCATCCTTGAAGAGTCTTCCCATTTGGTATTGTCACCATTTTTTAAGTGCATGTAGTATTGCCAACATTTCCTTCTCATAAATAGCTTGCTTTAGATGTAGCAGTAAAAATACCCAATCGCCTACATCAAATTTTTTTTCACTGTGATGTTGATCTACCTATTGTTTCATTTGATTTTGCACCGAAGTGGCGTTATCCTTTAAAAGTTGGAGAACTTGTTGTTGATGCTCGATGTGATCTTTCACTGCTTGAACCTTTTTCTTCTTGATATGTCCTTATTTCTTTAGAGTTTGAGGAGTGGTAATTTCTTCCAATCCTTTACAAGATATGGTCAGATTCATTTCTTGACGCTCGATGTGATCTTTCACTTCTTGAACATTTTTCTTCTTGATATGTCCTTCTATCTTGATAGTTTGAGGAGTGGTAATTTCGACCAGTGAATTACAAGATATGGCTGGATTCATTTCTTCTTTCTTGATGTGATCTTTCACTTCTTGCACCTTTTTCTTCTTGATATGTCCTTCTATCTTGAGAGTTTGAGTGGTCATTCTTGCCAATAGTTTACAAGATATGTTCTGATTCATTTCTTCTTTCTCTGGGGTCAAGTCCTGGCATATATCCTCTTCTTTTGATGTTTCTTGATCCTTTTCTTCCTCCTCTTCATACTCTATGTAAAATAATTTCTTCTCAGCACAATTATGACCTTTAGTGCATTTGCTATCACAATTGTAACAAAGCACTTTTTCTCTTTTTTCTTCCAATTTTTGTTGTGTAACCCTTGTAGGTTGTGGAAGGCTAGGAGAAACAACATGTCCATCTTTAAAGTTGTGAGGGGTAGACTTCCTTGTTGCCATAATTTTACTTTCAAATATGTCACAAAGCCCTTTTACTCTTTCCAATTGTTATGGTGTTGCTCTAAAGAAGGTGTTGCTCTTTGTATCCTCATAATGTGCTATCATTTCCTCCGTGAGAATTGACCACGTAACAAGTTGTTTACGAGAACAAAGCCTTTTATACCATAAAAATTGATCCGGTTCTAAATATGAAGATGCAATACATACCTTTTGTAACAATGGTACACCATGTAGATCAAAATATTGCTGCATCTGAAGTATCCAATTTACCGGATCCTTGCCATCAAACTTCCTCATCTTGCTTTTTCTTGATTTTAGGACCTCGATCTTGAAATGAATGTAACTCTGTACTTGCGGATATTTAAGTTCTGAAATTAATACTTGTAGTAGCCCTCTGTGTCCTATTTCCAATGCCACCAGTCTGATCCAAATTGGATTCTCCAAAAAAGAGTTATGCACAATCTCCCACGATGACCTGATTATAGACATTTCCAGAAGAGCGAACTTGTATGAAGTGCCACGTGTCAATTTTTCGACTTTTGGCTTTGAAAAAGATATACAAGAAACTAAAATCCGTCCTCTTTGTGTACCTTCTTACGAAATTTCAATCCAATGCTCAGAGAGAAAGTTATGACTATTTTCCCCAGGTCACCTGTTTGGAATGTACTTCAGGAGTCTGCAAAAAGACCAACTTCCTCAGATCATATCTCTGCAAATATAGTGCGAAAAGCTCTGAAATTCGGACCCGGGGTTCAACACGATTTCTTCTCAAATTGTTTTTTTTGCAACTTCTGAAACGTCGCAAAAAAAAAGTTATAGAGAAAATGCCACGATGACCTGTTTGGAGTAGCAAAACCCTAGAATCCAAAGCTCTGATACCAAATGTTATGAAACCAACTCAAGAAAAGATAGATCAACGCCTTAGAATTCAGCCTCTTCAAGGGGGAAACCTCCTTTACATTACATAAATGAACAATTCTTCAATGATACAAATGAAAAGACCTCCTTTCTATATATAGGAGTCTAAGGTGTCATAACATAATTAGAACTGAAATAACAATAATAATGTAAGGGCACAATAATAACAATAGTGGGCTTCTATGGGGCACATTAGTAACAATATGGGCATTACATGGGTACATAAATATAATAAGTGGGTTGTACTAATAACAATAAGGGGTTACACTAGTAGTATAAGGGCCTAACAGTAGGAGGTAAAATGAGTGGTTTATATCTATCAGGCACTTTATGAGGTACTAGCATATGGACAGGGATTGTATGATTAGTCTTAATTTTTTTTCTCCTTAATTTGAAAATTATCTTCATAAGAATTAGAATAATTTTGCTCAAATGTGTAAGGGGATTTTATATCTACATTTTTCAAAGGGAAATAATAAAAAATTAATCTAAAATCTTCTCTAAAATACAATATACATTGAAACAATTTATCAATGAGAAAGAACACAATGTCTTGGATAACAATACAAGTTAAAAGCATGATCTTTTCACATAGTTTTTTTAGGTTCATTTCTCCAGTGGAGTCTTGATTGAAATTGATTTGGAGTTGCTAGGTGGATGATTTTAACCTTTGTGTGTCTGATCACTATCCACCATCATAGATCAGATCTAAACCTGTACAACAATTCTGAAGAAAATGTTAGTTCTCCCCAGTGGAGTCGCCACTATGTTATCACTTAGAATTTTCCCAAGGTTAAAGAAAGAAATTTCCGAGGTAACCACAAACCAATCTTTTAGACTCGGGTTCTAGCCAACCTAAGTCCAGAGAGGGCTCTCTCTTTATGATTTAGCTTTGTTTTATGGGATATTAGGCTAGTTATGAAAGCTTGGGGGGCTTTGATTTTGTTTGATGGTGGAAATCAAGAGCAGATGGATAGAACAGGTATTTCAAGCCATTGGGCTATGGAGTCAACTGAAGATGGCTTGATTGGATTAGGTTGATTCAAAAAAAGAGGGCTTCACAGGGCAAGATAGCTAAACGAAAGACAAATGATAGCTTAAAAGGGTGAAATGGTCTTGAAATGGAGGAAGGAAAATTAAGAATCCTTCAACAAAGTTCAAGATGAGGGAAAGTGGGTGATCATTAACAAAAATAAATTAAGAATTCTTTGTTAAATGGCCACAATGATAAACTAAAATGTATGGAGAAATTAAGAATTCACTACCTATGACAGCTTGGAAGAAAACATTAAGAATATAAACAATTTTAAAGACAGAATGTAGTAAAGCTCTTTCTGAAATACACTTTTTTTGTTTATCATTCAGAAATGGAACACATATGAATATTTAAACAAGAAAACTGTAAAAACATAAGATATAGAATACTTATTTTTTTCTCGTTTGACACAGGAATCCTGTAAAAGTCCTTTGCTTTATTACTCTGTCTAGCCAGCCAGCATACAATAGTTTTTCAATAGCACTTCTATTCCAAAATAAAGAGTCTACAGAAATGTCTAAGAATCCACCCTAAAATACATCAAATGAAGAAGTATTTATACTAATTTTAAATTGAAATATCTTGAAAAAATATCAAGATTAGTTTCACAAATATTTTCAACTGTTTACATTAATACAACTTAAATAATGGAAATTCAAAACTAATGAATCTATTTGGCACTATTTCTATGAATTTATGGTGACAAAGAAGAGAAATTCGAATTTGATAGCAACTCCTAGTTATGATGAGGCATCCTAGTCACTAACTGCATCCTTTGTGCATTTTTCCCCATAAATTTTGCAAACTTAGGGTCCAATGATACACTTTTATATCTCAATCCGTGATATATATGTAACAAGTGAAAGAGGTGTTTGTAGATAAGAATTCTTTTGAGATAAACCTCTCTCAGTATCCCAAAATTCAACTCCAGCTGTTCACAATATGCTTTGCAAAAAGATGTCAAAAACAGGACTTTGCACAAACTAAAAAATAGGATGTGAATACATGCACTTATCTCCTATTTGGTAATACTTGTGTAAAAAGTGAGAGAGGTTTTTGTAGATTGGCCTATTAGGAACAAAATGTCCTCCAGTTTTGCAAAATACTTCTTGGATTGGCCACCATAGGTTCTGCATAGCTATGAATTAAACAAGAAATTTCTGAAGAATGTACCATTTCTGCTCTGATTTCATCTTTTAACCTTAAATTCCTTTCAACAATTTTTCACTTTTACTTTGGATAAACTTCATTGTTGCTAGTGAAAGAGTTTTCATATCTGTTTAACCCTTACTGCATCCATTTTTACTTTTTACCGTTTGTTTTTCATCTGTCTTCACTTTGACATGAATTTGTATGCTCTGTAACTGTCTTCCTTGCTGTTTATCTTCATGCTAGCTGATTTACTTGACTTGGTCTTCAATCTGATACTCTTTAACCCTGATACACTTTGAATGTTCTTTACTGTTTCCTTTTACCTTCCATCTCTATTTGAATGGATTTGATAACAATATCGGAGTAAACAAGTCTTATGACTAGTATTAAGACTGTTTATCCAAAGCTACAGTTTTTTGATTACCTGTTATGGAGCGACTGGTAATGGTGTACTGGTTGACATGGAAGCACTCTGTGGACTAGAGCTGTGTCGAGTAGCAACTTTTAGGGTGGTGGATGGTTTTGGGTACGATTTGGTCATTTTCTACGTACTGGTAGCATGCATGAGTTTTTCAAAATAAGGACGAAAAATGGATTAACTTTGTTTTTATGAAAAGTCAAAGTTTTTGGCGGGTTTCGTGACATGGATGGGTTACATCAGCGGGGGTGACTTGACATTTTGTCTTTAGTGGGAGGCGGTAAGCGGGTTTCATCGCACCGCTTATGGATGGTAAGTGGTATTTGGGGGGAGCCGCATGATTCCATACGTTGCTCGACATGTAGCATCGACACTGTTCACAAAACCGCTCACATCGCGCGCTAAAGATCGACCAAAAGGTCCGCGTGATATGAGTGAGGGCCGTCGGATCTAAAGGGTTTGATCAGATGATAGTCGGGGCAATGACATGACTGATGTATAACAGGGGCAGGCCTGATATTAATTAAAAGACTTAAGCATATCGGGGGCGATTTGATTGGTCGCTAAGTTATTAATTAGTCCTGATGACTTAATTAATTCTCATTAGCATGGCGGGGAGGTCGGGTTCTTAATTAACTACAGATTAGCTAATTAATTCCGTTTATTATTTGATTTATGGTTATATTTAACGATCGGGGCGGGATATGTAAAGATTTGGGGTTTTGTATACTATAATAATACGGGCATGGGTAATGTTGTTTTATTCGGGAATTACATAATAATAACATTAGTGGTTAATATGACTATGGAAAATGAAGTGTGCTAAGTAAATGTTTTCGAAAACATTTCATCATATAACATTACTTAGGCTAATAATATATGAGGGTTTCATGTAGATAGAATGTTTTTAATTTTCCTAAGTAAAATAGGATTTTACTTAGTAAAATCTTTATAAAGGGAATGAATGACTTTATGAAGGGGTTTTAAGTACTTTAGGTATTTCAAATTATTGGGCTGAGGGTCCGGTCCCTCCAATAGTCAAAGAAATGCTCTGAGCCCCTTTAACTTTGGCAATTACCTTTAGCACTTAGGGAATTAGTGAAAATTTTAGGAAAATGAGTAGGGAGGTTAATTATTTTTGACTTTGAGTGTTGATGTGCCTTCCATATGATACATGCCTTGTCCAAGTGATGAAAGAAAAAGATTTAAGCATTAAACTCAACCATTCATCACACGTTTATTCTGCAACCATCATCTACTTACCCTACCTACTTAACCTAGCATTTTTACTTCCTTATTAGGGTGCGCTTAGACTGGCAAACCCTTTTCAACTTTTATTTTCTTTTACATAGTGATATCTATCTAAATATAACCTTATTACATCCAAGGGCTCAGATTGAATTGTTGAGCTCCTTTTCCACTCAACCTATCTACTGATCTGCCAAGATTAAACTGTTTGGTTAGATCTTTATTCTCTATTTCTAAAACATGAAATTGAAAACATGGAATAACCGAGATTAAATTGTTTGGTTACCATGGATTGTGGCATAGGTTACAAGTTGCACACAATATTTATTATACAAAAAGTAAAATAGCAGTAGCATTTGGACTTGCACACTTTCATGGTCTTTTTTCTTTTCTTGGGGTTCATTTTCTTTCATTTTTTGACCTTTTCTTCATTATTTTTGTCCATTTATTCTTTTTCTAGGACACACCCTCTTTACATTTTTTAATTTTTTGATTTTTTACAAATATGGAAAAAAATTGCAACAAGCAAAGCTATGTACATATTTCAGAGCTAAACCGAGTCAATCATGATATATGACACCTATTGGTATAGGAACCTAACATGAGGGACTAGAGAGAGAGCAAATTCTTGGGAAATTTCATCATCAAACCCTCTAAATTTCTCAAAGAAATTCATCCAGTTTTCCCTTGTGAATATGCCCACCACTTGAGGATGTGCATGGAGCCTAGTGGAGTTAGTGGGCTCCCTTCTCATAAACCCTCCTGTCATATTGTCTGTACTCTTTTGGAAAACCAAATATGGAGGTGGAGACAAAGTATCTTGAGAAAAATAGAGAAATAGAGGAGATTGTGTTTTTTTTAAAATAAACAGATTTTATTTATTTATTTATTTTTAATTTCCTGCCCTTCTAAAGACTTATTTCATCCTCAAATCGAGACCACTTCTTTCATATATTGATATTCAATAGGGGGCATGCATGAATCCTACCTCTTCATACTAAGAGTCGTGCCAAAAACCCTGTTTTCTCCCTTCAAAATGGCTCACTGCCCCTCCTGTAGAAGCCCACTGTCCCTCCTGTAGATTTCTTGTAGGTGCTCCTGTAGAAAACATTAAGAGAAAATATAGGGAGGAAATTGATGCAAGATGGTGGTTACGAGGCTGTGGGGGCACAAGAAAACTATTGTGGCTGAGTTACGAGGAGAAAATGAAGAAAAGTTTGTGAGAATACGCAGGGAGGAGTGCTTATTACCCTTTATGAATGTTTTCGGTTATGAGTGTTGAGCTGGCAAGGTGTACGTTGGCCATATTTGGACTGTTGGTCCCCACCTGCTTGGTCATCCTGGCCCCTCCTTGTAATCGTCCCTCATTATTACATCAGAGTTCACTCTTTCTCCACTACCTGTCCTTGGCATCTTTTGCTTGAGTTGACTGCACGCACATGTGGGTGACATCTCAGATAAGTGGAGTCAAATAGATGAAGGTGGCCAAGTTAACTGGCCAACTTTCCCTCTTTCAATCTCAACCATCTTGTTGCCTTTGTATGACTCCTAATTACACAAATGAAAATAGAGGAGTGACTTACTTACTTACTTGTGATCCGGGTGTATTGGCTGTGAGGTGCTGTGGCTCTCTCTATTGCATGCCTTCATTCTTCTTCATGCATGCTGTCTATTCTAGCTAATGTGTGGTTACGTATTGTTTCCAGATCCTTCTTTTGTTGGAGCTGAGCTGCATGTGCCTTTCCAACCTTCAGATGTGCACTCTTTTATTGTTGGTGCTGGACTTCTATGAGATCAACTGCTACAGGAATTCCTACAGGAGCTCCTGTAGTTGCTTCTCCCCTTGAAACTTCAGCTTTCCCCTATGTTTGGGGCTCGAGAATAATGCCAGAGGTGTCATGAATGATGGAGGGATAATAGGTAAGCTTCAGGTAAGGTTATTGGTGCCTTTTCCTTCTTTTTTGTTTCTTTTTTTCAATATTGGAAAATTGTTTTTTTTTTTTTTTTCTTGGATAGGAAAAGAAATGATGCTTGGGGTGTGACACAGGCTTGGAAATGATGGCAAGGAGGCTTGAAGGTGGAAAGAGGGATGATTAGTTCCTCATGAAGTTCTCCTGGTTCCTCAAACTTCCTTCTGTAGACACTTTTGGCTCTCTGTAATTCCTATAGGAGCCTCCTGTAGAAAACACAAAACCTCCTATAAAAAACATAGTTTTGGAAAAAAAAGGTACAATGGGGTGAAAGAGATGTCAAAGATGATGGAGGAAGGTGTGGAGATGGTGAGATGGATGCTGGTGTGAATGTTAGGGTTCCCTTGACACCTTCTTCTGCTTCCTGTAGTCCTCTTGCAAACCTACAATGCAACAAAAATTCTTTTTTGAAAACAACTAGGGCGCCTCAGAGAGGTTAATTTCCTATCTTGGGTGCCTCCAAAGGAGGTTTTCACCCAGGGATATTATTCTTTTTCCTTCTTTTTTTTGGACATCACTGGGCAACCTCAGAAGAGGTTTTCAACCCAATGATAGGACTCAAGTGCCTCATGGAGGTTTTCACTTGAGTCCTTATTTTTTATTTTTTCTTTTCTTCAGTGAGTGGGTGAAGCGGAAGCTAAGACATGCTCCACTACCATCATTGTTTGATTCAAATCTTCAATAAACTCTCGCTTGGATAGGGGTTTCTTGTAGACTTTCAACTGATGTCCATTGACAAGCATGGGGATGGCTTCATCATCAATGGTTCTGATCAGAATTGAACCATTGCATTGCATTTCTCCATAGTATAGGGTCCCAACCATCTTGTCTTCAGCTTGCCTTTGAAATATTTGTATCTTGAACCATAGAGTAGTGCCCAATCTCCCTCTTGGAATTGCTTCTCCTTGTCATGCCATATATTTCTCTGAAGTTGAACTACCTCAGTATGGAGAAGGGCTTGCAATCTGTATTCATCCAATCCATTGATCTGAAGTAATATCTCCTTATGTGTATGGCTGAGGTCTAGGTCTAGCTGAGTTGCCATCCTTAGGGTATTGAATTCAAACTCTATTGACAACAAAGCTTTCTTCCCATAGACTAGTTCATAGGGTGTGAACCCAGTGGTGGTCTTCCATGTTGTTATAGACATATTTGGGCACATCAACCCAAAATTATTGCCAATGAACTAGGGCTCATCAACCCCTAAAAGAGTTGTTTCATACCTTAAAGAAACTTAGTCATCTGAATACATCATTCCCCAAAATTTCCATCTCAAAAATCATCCAGAAAGTGCCTAAACTAAACGATACTGATTGCTACACTGGCAAAGTGCGATGCATACTGACTGCTACACTGTCAAAGTGTGATGCATACTATTTAGGCCTTCTATAGGGTGTGATGGGCGAGGATGGACAAATTTCCGGGATAGTTTGTTAGTTGGTTGCTCATGGAATCTTCTAGAAACTTCTCTTCTGCCACTTGCCTCTTTGAGTTTTCCCAAGGATGACAAACAAAATTAGGAAACCATATCCAATTCTCCTCTCTTGTGGAATCAATTGTAACAAGTGGAATGACACTAATCAATCCGCATATATGACTCACCCTCTTACAAACATCTATAAAAGGATCTCCCATCCAAGAGATCAGAAGGTTGAATTATTGTGAATTGAAAATAAGTGCTGATATTTTTAGTATTGAGGAGAGAGAATTATATTCTTGTTGGTGTGTTCTTGCTTATTCATGAGGTGAAGAAGGATTGATGCTGGGAGGATGGCACTGGATCAAACAACTGGGTTGTAATTCTCCTTATTATTAATAAAGTTCTTCAGGATTTTTCCTAATTGATTGTGTAATTGTGAATGCTTTCACTTGTTCATTATATATCTAATTCTATAATGTTTATGTTGTAATAGATCATGATGCTTTGATAGTTCTTTGTTGTTGTACTTGTGTAGGTACTCTCCAAGCATGTTAAGTACGGGGAGGAGTTACTGGATCTGCCAAAGGAGGGAGAGATCAAGCAAGGGATCAAGTGAAAGTTCCAGGTTGGCTTTCTACTATCTTTCTCTTATCTGTTACACATAGGAAAGATCATTGAATTGCTTTAAACTATTATTTCTAGGGTAGTTTCCAAACCTAGAGGGTTAGTCGTTCAATAAGACACTAATTTTCCCAAAAACACATGTTGTGTTGTAGGCCCAAGTGGCCTCAAATAATCTGTTTGCCTAGTCTTTTCTGCTGTTGCTCACTACCTTGGTTAGGATCCCTTCCAATGGTCTATTATTGACCTCCACTTGCCCATTGGCTTATGGATGATAAGGGGTGGAAGTATTGTGCTTGATCTTATGATGTGTGAGCAGGTCTTCAATCAGGCTGGAAGTGAACTGACTGCCTTGGTCTATGACCAATTCTCTCAGATACCCGAATTTGTAGAATATGTTTTCTCTCAAAAACTCAGCTACTTTTTCTTCTATCACTACTTTGATTTCTTTTGTCTCTGCCCACTTTGTTAGGTAGTTGGTGCACACAATGATGTACTGCTTCTGCTTTGAAGGGGGGTTGATAGGCCCCACAAATTCCATGCCCCACTTCTTAAATGGCTCAAAGGTCACTTGAGGTTGCATGGGAATTCTTTGGAGTGGGTTTCCCCATCCTCTAGCACTGATAACATTGGCTCGTCTATCTCGTCACATCCTGATGAAGAGTGGGCCAGTAGTAGCCTGCTTGCAATATCTTGAAGGCGGGTCTTTTTGTTGCAAAATAACCTCCACAAGGCCCATCATGATAGGTCAAGAGGATTTCAAAGACTTCCTCCTCCCTGACACATCTTCTCAAGGTCTGATCTGGGCCAAGTTTGAAGAGATTGCCTCTAATCTAGGTGAAAGGGGCACTTTTCCTTACTATCCTGCTCTTCTCTTTTGAGGACATGTGTGGTGGGAAATGTGTTGAAATCAAGTAGTTTGCTTATCAGTAAACCATGGAGAGAGTACTGATATAGAAAATAGGTGTTCATCTAGCATTTGGTCATCCACCATTCCTTCTTCACCTACAGGCAAATTCACTCTGGACAAAAAGTCAGCAACAACATTCTCTTTACTAGGCTTATCAATAATTGTCAAATCAAACTGTTGCAGTAAAAGCAACCATCTAATAATGAGAGAATTTACATCTGGTTTTTTCATTAAATGTCTAATTGCAGCATGATCAGTGTGCACAAAGGTTTGATAACCTGGGATATAATGTCTGAATTTTTTTAAGGAATGCACGACAGCTAGGAGTTCCTTCTCGGTCACTGTATAATTTAACTCTGCCTTTGACAAGTTTTTTCTTATAAAGTATATGTGTTAGGCCCCTATACTACTAGTGTAACCCCTTATTGTTATTAGTATAACCCACTTATTATATTGATGTACCCATGTAGTGCCCATATTGTTACTATTGTGCCCCATAGAAGCCCACTATTGTTATTATTATGCCCTTACATTATTATTGTTATGTCGGCTTTGATTATGTTATAACCCCTTAGACTCCTATATATAGAAAGGATGTCTTTTCATTTGTATCATCCAAGAATTGTTCATTTATATAATGTAAAGGAGGTTTCCCCCTCGAATAGGCTGAATTCTAAGGCGTTGATCTATCTTTTCTATCTTTTCTTGAGCTGGTTCATAACATTTGGTATCAGAGCTTTGGATTCTAGGGTTTCACTGCTCCAAACAGGTCATCGTGGAATTTTCACTATAACGTTTTTTATGTGACGTTTCAGAAGTCGCAAAAAAACCCATTTGAGAAGAATTGGCGCTGAACCTTGGGTCCGAATTTCAGAGCGTTTCGCACGACATTTTCGGAGATATGATCTGAGGAAGTTGGTCTTTTTGCAGACTCCTGAATTACACTCAAAACAGGTGACCTAGGGAAAATCGTCATAACTTTATTTCTGAGCATCAGATTGAAATTTCGTAAGAAGGTACAGAAAGAGGACGGACTATAGTTTCTGTTTATATATTTTTCAGAGTCAAAGGTTGAAACAGTGACACGTGGCACTTCATACAAGTTCGCTCTACTGAACTAGTCTATAATCAGGTCACTGCGAGAGATTGTGCATAACTGTTTCTTGGAGAATCCAATTTGGATCAGATTTGTGGCATTGGAAAGAGGACACAGAGGGCTACTACAAGTCACAATTTCAGAACTTAAAGATCCGAAAGTACAGAGTTACAGTCATTTCAAGGTAGAGCTCCTAAAATCAAGAAAAAGCAAGATGAGGAAGTTTGATGGCAAGGATCCGGTAAATTGGATACTTCAGATGGAGCATTATTTTGATATACATGGTGTACAACTGTTACAAAAGGTATGTATTGCATCTTCATATTTAGAACCAGATCAATTTTTATGGTACAAAGGGCTTTGTTCTCGTAAAAAACTTGTTACGTGGTCAATTTTCACGGAGGAAATGATAGCACATTATGAGGATACAAAGAGCAACACCTTCTTTAGAGCAACACCACAACAATTGGAAAGAGTAAAAGGGCTTTGTGACATAATGGAAAGCAAAATTATGGAAACGAGGAAGCATACCCCTCACAACTATAAAGATGGAAGTGTTGTTTCTCCCAGCCTTCCACAACCTACAAGGGTTACACCACAACAATTGGAAGAAAAAAGAGAAAAAGGGCTTTGTTACAATTGTGATAGCAAATGCACTAAAGGTCATAGGTGTGCTGAGAAGAAATTATTTTACATAGAATATGAAGAGGAGGAAGAAAAGGATCAAGAAACATCAAAAGAAGAGGATATACGTCAGGACACCACCCCAGAGAAAGAAGAAATGAATCAGACCATATCTTGTAAAGCATTGGCAAGAATTACCACTCAAACTCTCAAGATAGAAGGACATATCAAGAAGAAAAAGGTGCAAGAAGTGAAAGATCACATCGCGAAAGAAGAAATGAATCCAACCATATCTTGTAATTCAATGGATGAAATTACCACTCCTCAAACTATCAAGATAGAAGGACACATCAAGAAGAAAAATGTTCAAGAAGTGAAAGATCACATCGAGCATCAAGAAATGAATCCGACCATATCCTGTAAAGGACTGGAAGAAATTACCACTCCTCAAAAGATAGAAGGACATATCAAGAAGAAAAAGGTTCAAGCAGAGAAAGATCATATCGAGCATCAACAGCAAGTTCTCCAACTTTTAAAGGATAACGCCACTTCGGTGCAAAATCAAATGAAACAACAGGTAGATCAACATCGTAGTGAAAAATGTTTTTATGTAAGTGATTGGGTATTTTTAATGCTACATCTCAAGCAAGCTATTTATGAGAAGGAAATGTTGGCAATACTACATGCACTTAAAAAATGGCGACCTTACCGAATGGGAAGACGCTTCAAGGATGAGGATGTGGAAGCATTGTTTTGTGCTATTTATATTATCCAACCAAATTGGATAAACGAAGCAACGGATGAATGGAAGAAGAACGAAGAAGTATGGCCACTTATTCAAAAGATCCCAATTCAAGCAATATTGCCAGAAATTGAAGAGGAAGGAAAATTCATACTGGAACCTGGAGCAGTCACAGAAACAAGAACCCGACAGCTACGAAATTGATCAATTTCAGAGTATCTCATCAAGTGGAAGAACTTACCCGCTGAATATTCCACATGGGAGGACAAGAATTTTATATAGAAGCATCAAGAACTACTCAAGCGTTGAGGACAATGCTTTTTGAAGGAGAGGGGCATGTTAGGCCCCTATACTACTAGTGTAACCCCTTATTGTTATTAGTATAACCCACTTATTATATTGATGTACCCATGTAGTGCCCATATTGTTACTATTGTGCCCCATAGAAGCCCACTATTGTTATTATTATGCCCTTACATTATTATTGTTATGTCGGCTCTGATTATGTTATAACCCCTTAGACTCCTATATATAGAAAGGATGTCTTTTCATTTGTATCATCCAAGAATTGTTCATTTATATAATGTAAAGGAGGTTTCCCCCTCGAAGAGGCTGAATTCTAAGGCGTTGATCTATCTTTTCTATCTTTTCTTGAGCTGGTTTCATAACAATATGGCATAAGGTAAATTTTCATCAACTTTTCCTAAGGTTTCTCCTATTGCTTTGTTTGAAGCATCTGTGTGAATGTGAAATGGTAGGGCCCAGTTTGGGCCTCTGAGAATTAGGGCAGTCATGAGCTTGCTCTTCAAGGTATCTAGGGCTTCTTGACAATTTTCCGACCATATGAACTCAACATCTTTTCGTAGGAGGCTAAACAAAGGAGAGGCTATCTTGCTGAAGTCTTTAATGAATCTCTTGTAATATCTGGGTAAGCCTAGGAAACTTTTGAAATCTCTCACCTTTTGAGGAGTTGGGACCCTTTGGATGATGGCAATTTTTTTGGGGTCCACCTGTAGTCCTTGCTGAGATATTGCATGACCTAGCATAGTCCCTTCAGTTATCAAGAATTCACATTTTTCCAGACTAAGGGACAGGTTCATCTCAATACACTTATCTAGAACTTTTCCTAGGTTAGATTAAGCTTCCTGAAAGTTAGAGCCATAAGGAGTAAAATCATCCATGTATATTTCTACTACGTCATGAACCAGTTCAGAAAATATACTCAATACCACTCTTTTGAAAGTGGCTATAGCGTTGCACAAACCAAGAGGAAGGACCCGGTATGCAAAGGTACCCCAAGTACAAGTGAAAGTGGTCTTATCTTGGTCTTCCGGGCTGATTTGAACTTGATTGTACCCGCTAAACCCATCTAGGAAGGAGAAAAGATTTTTCCCTGCCAGACCGTCTAAAACTTGATCTATGAAAGGTAAAGGAAAGTGGTCCTTTTTAGTGGCTTTGTTCAATTCCTGATAGTCAACACAGATTCTCCACTTACCATTTTTCTTTGGCACTAGCACCAAAGGAGAGACCCATTCACTATTAGAAATGGGATAGATGAATCATGCATCCAACAATTTTTTCAGTTCTTCTTTAACAATATCTTTAGGTGCTAGGTTCATCCTCCTTTAAGGCTACCTGACTAGCTTGCAATCTTCCTTGATGTATATATAATGAGTACATACTAAAGGGTGCACTCCCTTCATCTCCTTATAACTCCAGGCGAAGGCATCTATATGTTTTCTCAGTAGTCTGCATAGCTCCTTCTCCTGGGAAGGAGATAGGGAAGTATTGATTTTCAATGTCCTTTTTGGGCCAAACTCTATATTTTTGACACAAAGAGAAGTAGAGTTGGCCACACAGAGATTAGTTGAGGGGTTGTTGGGTTTCTCTTACTATGTCATCTAATGGTGATACATTGGGAGGTGGATTCTGAATCAAATTTTCAATCATATCATCCTCATCTTGCGGTTTTCCTCCCATGGCGATTTCCAATGCATAAAGCGGTGCAGAGTAAACTTCATCCTCATACTCCTCCTTCAACTAGAGAGGTAGATCATGTTCTAGGAAGGGTTGGGCAGGATGATATAGGGCTAACTTCTTGGAAATATGCCTATTCTTTATGGTCATGTTCCCAGCTCGGTAGCTGATATAGGCATCAGATGTAGCCAACCAGGGTCTTCCCAAGATGAGAGGATACCTAGTGAGCTTTGCCTTTCGCTGGAGAACTAAGAAATCAGCAGGGTGCTCCCAAGAATCAACAGAGACCATCACATATTCTACAATCCCCTCAGGGGTCACAGTGGAGTAGTCTGCTAACTGCAGCGTTGTTGTGGTCTTCCTCAAGGATCCCTAGAGGTTAAGTTTGAGCATTGTGTCCTTTGTCATCACATTAATGGCAGCTCCCAGATCAATCAAGGTATGTGGGACCATTGTGCCATTGATGTGGACATCAACTACTGGGCTTCCAGGATCCAGATATTTTGGATAGATTATTTGCCCCAACATCAGGTCGGACAGTTGTCTTATGACATTAATGGTTGGGGTATCTCTCTTGCACCTTCTTGGATGCCTAAAACACTTTTCTTTGATCAACCTATTGTAGATAGGCACATCTTTTATGGCTTGGAGAAGTAGTATCTTCACACATAAATGTTTCAATTCTCCCAAGAGATCAGTCTCTTCTGGGGTAGGCTGGATTGTCATGGATAGTCTCTCAAGAAAGGGAGAATTTGCTTTAGGTTGGAAAGATGATTGGGTTTGCTCAAAACACCCCTGGAGCCTATAGAAGTACTCCAGATAGAATGGGCGACACAACTGAGCTACACACTAGAATGTTACAACGTAAATGTTGAGGAGGGTGATGAGGACCCAAGAAATCTCAACATTCCAGAAACATAAGGTTGTCGCGAGGTTTGAGGACCATCGATTTAGAATCCCAACATCATCGCACCGCTAAAAAAAAAGCAGGTCAACATTGGAATGGAAGTGAAACCAAAGTATGCAATGCTTGGGGACTATTGGGATGATGCCATGATGGATAAGATTGCTGAGTTACTCTGAAAATACCAAGATTTGTTCCTAACCAAAATAATGGATTTGAAATGGATTGTTTGCGACTTAGGAATGATGAAGATCACCCTGAAACCCGACGCGAAGCCAATTTAGTAGCGACCTTACTGCTTGAATCTGAAATATAAGGAAAAGTTTTGTTAAGAATTAGACAAAATGCTCACCGTAGAAGTTATTGAGCCAATGGAAGAATCCAATAGGGTGAGTCCTATGGTGGAGTAAGAGAAAAAGTAGAAGGGTGAAATAAGAATATGTGTGGACCTCAGAAATATGAACAACACGTGTACACGATCCATTCCCGACACCATTCACAGATGAATTAGTAGAGAATGTTGGCAGCCAGGAAGCATACTCATTCACGAATGGGTTTTTAGGGTACCATCAGATCAAGATCATGTCAGAATACAGGAGTAAAATGACCGTTGCGATGGAATGGGGTTGTTTTCAATACAACATTATGCCATTTGGACTAAAGAACGAGCTGGCCATATTTTCACGCATCGTTGTGGCTGCATTCAAAGAATACATCCACAAGTTCTTAGAGGTCTATCTAGATGATTAGACTGTCTTTGGTTTAGTTAAGCACCATGTAGCAAGCTTACGCTTGATGTTGGACACTTGCCGCTGACACCAGTTTGTGATGAATCTTAAGAAGTGCACCTTCCTCATCCCCTTTGGAAACCTGCTGGGACATGTGGTCTGAAAACAAGGACTGATGGTGGACCCTGCAAATATTGCCGTTTTTCTAAACTTGGAAGCACCGCGTAGTGTTAAAGAGCTGTACGCTACCTTGGGGCATACAGGGTACTATAGCAAGTTCTTCAAAATTTATGACCAAATAACTGCGCCGATGGAAAAACTGTTGAAAAAGGATGTTACATATTGCTGGAATGATGATTGCATGAAGAGTTTGGATGTCCTAAAGGGGAAACTGGCCTTCGCTCCAATCTTGGTCTTTCCAAAATGGGATGTGGAGTTTCACATACATGTTGATGCATCGTGTATTGCGCTGGGAGCAGTACTCACACAGGAGGGTGCGGAGGGCATGGATCATCTGATCGCATTTGCAATTCGAAGATTTTCCAAAGCTAAAAAGAACTATTCCACCGCCAAGCACGAGGGGTTAGCAATCGTTTATGCACTCAAAAAATACCAAAACTATTTACTTGGAGGACATTTTAAGATGTATACCGAACATTCCGTGTTAAAATACCTAATCAGTAAGCCTATGTTGGGGGGGCACATATGCCAATGGCTCTTACTATTCCAAGAATATAATTTTGAGGTCATAGTCAAACCAGGACGCCTAAATGCATGACCAGATAACTTATCGCGAATTGAGACGGGCGAGGAATCCACTAATTTGGAGTAGGGACAACATGATGTGTATCTCTTTGTGGTACACGTCACAGATGGACACTTCGAAGATATAATCCATTTTTTGACAACAGGGATGGTGTCAAAGGAATATTACATCCAATAGAAGAAATAATTGGTGGTGCGCGCAGCAAGTTTTTCTGTCATTGAGGGCCACCTATAGAAAATGGGGAATGATGAGATATTGTGAAGATATGTACCTGAATTCAAACGAAGCCAGATCCTCATGGAAGTGCAAGAGGACACTATGCCGGATGCGTGACCGCACAAAATATTCTTAGTGCAGGGTTATGGTGGCCAACCTTGCACCAGGATTCGAAAGCACACTATAAGGCCTGCGATATCTGCCAAAGGATGAGAAAATCATCACGGAGGGACGAGATGCTGTTACATCCACAAATGACACTACATCCATTTGAGAACTAGGAAATCGACTTTGTGGGACCAATCAAACCTCAGGGAAAGACGGGCGCATGCTACATCATCATTGCGACTGAGTACCTAACATGATGGGCAGAAGCGCAGCTGGTCAAAGACTTCTTAACTACTATAGTTGCGAAGTTTTTGTTCGAAAATGTGTTGACCAGATTTGGTTGTCCGAAAATCTTAATGAGTGATCGTGGAACAAATTTCTTGAATGAAACCATCAGCGCACTCACAAATGAATTCCAGGCGTATCATTAGAAAAGTACACCATACCATCCACAAGCTAATGGTATAGTAGAGGAATTCAACAAAATATCAGAGACTGCGCTGACCAAAGTATGCAACGCGCAACGAAATGATTGGGACCTACGCATACCTACCATGCTATGGGCTTATAGAACAATGTGCAAGAAACTGGCAGGACAAACACCTTTCTGGCTAGTTTATGGCATGGAAGATGTCATGCCAATGGAATATATCGTACCTAGTCTATGAATAATAGCGCTTATAGGCATGAAAGACCGCGAAGCTCTGGAATAAAGGCTCGTGTGACTAGAAGAACTCGAGGAAGAACAATTTTTCGCTAGATTTCATCAGCATGTATAAAAGCAGCACGAGAAATCCTGGCACGACTGCCATATCAAGTTGTGCACCTTAAAGGTAAATGACATAGTGCTATTGTATGATAGTATGTTCGAAAATTTTCTGGGAAAATTCAGAATGCACTGGCTGGGACCATACGTGGTTAAGGAGGTCACAGATGGAGGCGTAATCCAGTTAGTCAAACTGAATGGAGAACCCTTTCTAGGCAAAGCAAATGAGATCTGCTTGAAGCCCTAAATGGGAGGGCCGACTATCTGACTAACCTGTCGAAGTATAGTCTTCGTGACCCAAGGAACCGGACACCGATGCGGGACTCTAAACATACACAATGGATGTTGGTACAGATGTAAGGACACAATTCAAACATGGATGAATGAAGGCAATAGGTTCAGTAGGCAACAACTCAGTGTGCTGCCGACATTCAAACGATATGGAACCAGCTAGAGGGACTCTGCATCAAGATTGCCTCGCCAACATAGTGACTCGAGGACGAGTCACGAAGTTTGTGTTGGGGGCTTATTGGGCATGGAATCCCCCCACAACATGTTTTGGGGCTCAGAGGCCAAGTTTTGAGTACTATTATTGTAAAGACTCCGTGAATTATGGGCGTGGAGCGCAAATTGTATAATAGAGTCATAGGGTTTTTCACCCTAAGTTTTGAAGGTAGTATCATCCTCGCGGACCATGGGATTGTATAAATAGAGCAAGGCTCTAAGCTGTAAAGTATCGAAGTAGTCAAGGAATGGAGTCTAGAAGATAGTGAGTGTAGAGTAAAGGTCTATGTCCTTTTGGGTTATAGTAGTAGGAAGAGGCTCTGCAGCTGAGTGTACAAAGGCCTAGTAGAGTCTGTAGTTGAGTGCGAGGACCCTGCAGCTGAGTTGAGATGACTATAAAGAATATGTAAATACAGTAAAGGGATTTTTATCATGAGCCTGCAATTAATTTCCTGAAATTTTACTGAATTAACTAACAAAACTACTGAGGGTACCTACCTATGCACCTGCGGTTGATGATGCCTCCAACTCCCTGTGCACCTACAGTTGATGATGCCTCCAACTCCCTGCTTCAGTTACCAAAAGACCAAATCCACCTAGCCAAACTGAGAAAAACCTCGCTACTTAGTCTAGTAAGCTTCTTAGTTGAAGCAGACTGTTCCCCCATGCCCAGCAACCTCAGAACAATCCGCACTCTTCCTGTTGGTAGCTTCAGTTCATGGATGTCCTCCCTTCTGCAGTTTCCCCTTCCTCCATTCCTTTCCTTCCTTCTTGGCCCCTTCCAAAATGCTTCTCGGTGGTTTATATCTTGTTTCTTGGTGGTGGCCGCTTTTCCACCAGCAACCCATCACTTAGCCTGCTGGTGACACCCTTCGATGTTACATATCATCTATATTTCTTTTATGGTCATGCATATATATTTCCTTTATGATTTAATAAATTATATTTCTTTATGATTTAATAAAATATATTTCCTTTATGATTTAATAAATATATTTCTTTTATGGTTTAGTAAAGTACTTATTTTAATATAAGGATCATAAGGCTATGCTAAGTACCTTACTTTTAATTAATTTATTATTATAATTTATTAATAATCTAAAATATATAATTATATAACCATCTTTTAGGATTTAGCTTAATTTTTAACATCTATCCTTTTATTGTTATGTTTATATTATACATTTTAAATTTAGTATCTACCCATTATTCATGATATATTAAGCAATATGGGTGTTGATGGGTGAATAGAACTTCTATTTGAAGAAGTGTCATGATATTTAATACTGATAGTTAATTTAGTATATAAATACTAGTGTGGTGTATGTGACACATGGATATGTAGCTATCATATGCATGCATCGTATGCTTGCTATTATTCTTGTGTTCTCTATATTTATAGATAGGTCGTTACATGAGTGCGCAGGCCGAAGTCAAGTTTGTAACCAAGGAAGAACAATAATAAAGAGAAGCTTGATTCCAAATCTTGTGCATCTGTTCTTGTGTTATTTCTTGTTTAATTATATTGTCTTTTTTATTCTGTGCACTTATATGAATGTTGAACAATATTAAATATAACTAAACACATACAGATAAGCTAAGTGATCAACTAATATAGGGTTAAATAGTAAGGAATTGAGTAATAACATGGAATGGGCCTTGAGCAGGGCTGCGTGAAGGCAGCATCGTAGGCGGCGAGGTACTGATTGATGCACGTAGTGACGTGCGCATAGGGTAAAACCCCATACCACCAAAAAACATCAAACATATCTAGGGTGTGGAAACCTTGTTCTAGTGCCCTCCCATACTACTTCGGGTGAGACCTCAGTCCATGCTCCACAGACTGTTGCTGAAAGGGACAATAGTATCAGGATTTGTTTAGCGAAATCACCTCTGAACCTGGGCTAGGCCCCCACAAGCCAGCATCAATGCTAGCTCAAAACAAAACTCATTCTTATTATGAAAACCATGGATTACATAAAAAACTGTCACAAGTCTTGTAGCTCAAAAATAGAGTAGAGTTTTACAATCAAAAATCTGAATCCTACTGAGGTCCTAGGCCTCTCTACTTATACATCTAAAGTCTCCAACGACTTCCTTAAAATTAGGGAGGCTTGGCTCCCAAAATCGAGATAAATTGGTCCTTTGACTTTCACTTGGTTGACTACCTTCTAGACCTCATGATTTGGTTGTTTGCACTTTGAGCTAATGGAGGAATATCCGAATTGGGGGGTAGTAAATGAGGAGGATTTACCTCGTATAGTTCCTCTCCCTTGTCCCATTCTAGTTTTGACCAAAGTATTTTCCAAAATTCCTTGCTTTTATCCTTTAATCCTGCATTAAATGCACATTAGACCACAAAGCAAAATATCCAAATCTAACTCATCTCGTAAACAAAATATAATCAAAAGTATGCAATAAGTTGTGAGAATAGTTGGTTTGAATAAGCTAGGAGGTGAATTAAGGCCCATATAATTACCCAGCGATGAGGCTCATCACATAGTTTTCTTCTTATAGTTGTTCATAGACTAGGTTATAATTTTTTAGGAAGGCCATGACATTCATTCATTTCAACCTTAGAGTCTAATTCAGTTTTCTTGCATGTGATTTCTTTTGCGGTTTTCTTTAGTTATAGGTGTAATATACATTTCCATTCTATACAAACTTTCTACAATAGTTTCATCTGAGGTCCCATATATTTTGGTTTGCTTCTAAGTTTACAAAACCCTCGGTTTGACAAATTAAATGACGGGGATTTATTATACAATTAAATCGCTCTACATTTTAGCTTCATTGCCAGGGAAGCAAAATTAGATGTAAGCTAGTTTGGAGGATTTTTTAGGAAGATTTTTTCATTTAGGGTGATGTTCATTTAGGGTTAGCTTCATTTAGGCATTTCCATTTAAATTTATTTTCATTTGCATATAGAAAACATAGAAACAAAATAAAACATCCACAAATTGAAAACCTCCATTCACTAAAAAAAAAAACACAATAAAAATATAATTGCAAAAACAAGAAATGAAGAGCTTTGTTCTATGACTGTTGAAGAAGATCAAAAACTTGAAGATCGCATTCAAGTTTGGTATCAACTATCCATTAGGCTACAATTTTTAACATTAAATCTTCATGATCATGTCCAACAATTCACTAGGGTTTATTTTTGCCTTTCATTGCAATGCCTTTCAATGAAATATCAGAAGAGACTGAACTCTTGGGAGAATTGAAACATTTATGTGTGAAGATACTACTTCTCCAAGCCATAAAATATGTTCCTATCTACAATAGGTTGATCAAAGAAAAGTGCTTTAGGCATCCAAGAAGGTGCAAGAGAGATACCCCAACCATCAATGTCATAGGAGAACTATCCGACCTGATGTTGGCGCAAATAATCTGTCCAAAATATCTGGATCCTGGAAGGCCAGTAGTTGATGTCCACATCAATGGCACAATCGTCCCACATACCTTGATTGATCTGGGATCTACCATTAATGTGATGTCAAAGGACACAATGCTCAAACTTAACCTCCAGGGCTCCTTGAGGAAGTGATGAGCCCCAAAAATGTACAATTATTTGGGCTCATTCAACCTCCTAATTTGGCTTAGTCCACCATTCTCATTTGTTTATTGCATGTTTTTGATTATTTTTATGTTAATAGAGTGAATTTGGTTAGTCATTATGCCAACAAGTCTAATGGGTGCTTTGTGTAGCCTTGTTGGTCAACTTGGAGGCAAAATGGAAGGTCTTAATGTGCACTTGGCAACCAAATTCGTGGGAGAACAAGCTAGAGGATTTGTAGGAAGGTGTCCCCCTCATTTATGGACCCTTACCTCGAATTCTCCACCATCAGCTCGGAGTTCAAAGGCCACCAAATCAATGAGCTCAAGGGCAGCCAAGCAAGTCAAGTTGGACTGCTGTTAACTCCAAGTCTTGGGCAGCCAAGTCCCTAACTTTTAGGAGGACTGTTGTGTCCTCAAATTGTATAAATAAGAAGGCTTGGGGCCTCATTTTGGTTAGCTAGTGGTTGGTCATTTTTGGTAGCTAGTTGGTAGTCATTTTTGTAGCTAGTTAGTCATTTTGTTTTAGACATTAGTTAGCTAGCTTGTAATTCGATTTGTAGGCCATGGATTAGTTTTGCTTTCAGCTCTTTCTCAAGCTCTCCTTGTGGACAGTTTTGATGTAACTTTTCATTCTTGGTTAATAAAGATGAATCCAGCTTTGCACCAGCTCTAAATCGCTCTTGGGAGGTTGTAGCTCTTGGGGTTGGGCCCATCTCAAGCGCCCAATACCTCCCTTGTTTATATTTATGTGTCTTTGCTGCATTCTCATAATAAAATCTGCTCTTTAGATTTAATTCGTGCTTTGTTACTTAGGTTTCTTTTGATGGTTCAAGTAGCTTCTCATGTTTATAATAGATTGGTAGGAGTTTGTATGCATTTAGATCTTTCGGCATGTTCTTTCTCATGTGATGTATATGGTTCTCTTTTCAAACAAGGCTGTTGTTTACTCATTCATTAACAGTTGGATTGAGTTAGCTAGGACTTGGTTTGTTTGCAAGAATTCATTGATTTGTTTGAATAAGCATTGTGCAGGGCATCTCTATCACCTTCATCACCTCCTCATTCATTTGAGCCTCGTTCAGATCAGCTACTCCATCACCAAGTCTGTTCCCTCATCTCCCATCTTCTCTTTTGCCAAGTAACCTTACCTTCTTCCCCATTGTTGTCTCAACTACCTTCAAGCCAAGTCAGCCTTCCACCTATCATCTCATCACTCCATCCATCAGTTCCTAGGTCACTTCAGACCCCCATCCTACCTCCATAACCATCCATGCATCTTCCATCAACCATCCATCCTCAAAAATCCAATTCGTAAACATCCTGTAGAAGACCTACAGGACTATCCTGTAGAAAACAGAGTATCCTGTAGGATCCTCCACAGTCATCCTGTAGAAGGCCACTCTCTCGGTTGCTGAGCATCTGAATGCGAGGAACCTCTATGGATGGATGCTAAGGATCCCTAGGAACCTCTCCTAGCCTCCCCAACCTATCCCACGCTTTCCTTCCTTCTCCATCCCATCTGCACAACCAAACCCTAGTTAGCACAAGATCACAATCATTCCACATACTTAAAGGAAAAATACAAAAACATAACTTTCATGATGCAAGTAGTTTAGATCCATGCATTCTCACTTATTAGAGGTAATGACAGCATTGGTAGAAGTTACACTTACATTCCTTGCATTGTAGAGGTCAGACTAGTTAAATTAGGGTTTCCTAGGTTTACATGCTTTGATTTGCTTTCAGTTCATTTTTGTCAAGTAAAGTAGCTTTCCTTTGAGATTAGCTTTCGTCCATCAATTAGCAAGCTTCTTCTGAGAGCCTATAAAAGTTGGCTTGAGCCCTAGCGGACTTGTGCCAGCTGACCAAGTGACAGCTGCGACAAGAGCTAGTACTTGTGCATATAGCACCGCCGCTTCCAAGTTTGTACGAACTACCGGGTTGATAAAATTAAGAGACAGGAAGCCCCAGGAGTTGTAGCATTATTGTTACAATACTGGAGCTCACCATCTTTTTGGCGCCGTTGCCGGGGAAGCGGCAGAGTATTGGTGATTGTTGCTATTCTTCTATTTTCTACTACAACCTTCTTCTAAGCAGGTTACTTCATTTCCATTATGCAATTTCATTTATGCAAAAGTAGATTAGCCTTTCTTGCTTTCCTAGATTAGCATTTCCTGCTTTCATAGATTAGCATTTCCTGCTTTCCTAGAATAGCCTTTCAATTCCGCATTTCAATTCTGCAAGCGTAGATTAGCATTTCAATTCCGCAAGCGTAGACTAGCATTTCAATTCCGCAAGCGTAGACTAGCATTTCATTCTTGCAATTTCATTTGAGCAAAATAGATTAGTCCTTTCAATTTCGCAAGATAGTTAGTTGCAGTTCAATCTATTTCATGCTTTGTAGGAGTAGAGATAAGTTAGAAAAATGTTTGCACAACACCCCCACTGCTTCACACAGCCAACGTTCTTCTTCAATGGCTGTGATGAAAGGACCCCTGGGTGGACATCAAGACATATCTGAAGAACTTCTAGGGGAGAAGAAGAAGAAACATTCCTCTGAAGCAAATGGCTACAAGCAGAAATGATTGGAGCAGTCCCTTGTCCAAAGATGAATTTGAAAATAAAATCGAAGGTTTCAAGAGTGATATGAGGCAGTTTCTTGCCATGCAACTGGATACCTTGCGGATCCAAAAGAAGCAAGAAGAAGCCAAGAGGGTTTTGGTCATTTTTTGTCCTAGGTGCCTTAAAAAGCATCCTAGGAACGAATGTCCAATGCACTCCCTAGAAGTGTGTTTCATCTGTGAGGAATACCATCCTACAGATCAGTGCCCTTCCTTGCCCAAAATCAAAGCTACATATCAAAGAGCCAAGAGAGCCACTGAATCACTCTATTATATGAACCAAAGGAGGCCACATGGACCCAGATCTTACCAACAGGAGCTGCAAGGGATACCCGAGACCTATTTTGACCCTTATCAAGCCACTTTCATGCCTTCTTGGGGTCCCCCTGCTCATCCTTCCTGGTCTACACCTCCTCCTTGGTCATATTCTCCTTGTTCCTTCACAGATCCATATTATGCCCAACCAGTTGCTCATTCATTTCACTCTTATGCTCAGCCACAACCTCAGTGGAATGCACCTTATCAGGAGTGGAGGCACCAGTACAACTCTCATCCCGCTCATTTTCCTCCACCACCTGATCATCCACAACCATCGCCTCCTCCTCCACCAAGGCAACCCCAAATGCCTACCCAACCACAATGCCATCCACCTCCATCTCAATTTCACACCTCCACTCAGCTACCCGTACCTCCATTTCCAAAACCATGCAATGGAGCAGCTCAACCCAATTGCAAATCTGAGGCACAACATGTGCAAATGATTCCTCGTGAGCTCAATGATGTTCACCAAAGCCCAGGGAAAGCAATGCAAAAAAGAGATCATCTTGAAAGCATTGAAGGACCAAAAGCAAAAGAAGATTCAAAAGAGGAGATCAAAGAACCATGGGCTGCACTTGATGAAGAAAAGAGATCAGAATCAGAGATCGAGAAAGCTTCCTCATGGTCACCATCAAATCCTCCATGTACTCAAGAGAAAGATCAGCAAAAAGAGGAAGATCAGAAGGTCATGATAGAAGGTGACATAAAGAATGATCCAAATCAGCAAGATGACCAAGGATATCAAAGCTATATTGAGACATGGTTCCAAACAGTCACTAAGTTGCAGCAGTACTCTCTTCCTCATCTATGTTTGATCCATTCAAAGTCAGATCATTTTGGCTCTGAGATCTGGATACCTATCAGAGCATGCATTTCGAGCCTTCACATCATTTTTTCTCTAATCTCGATGTGCACATGGCTCCATTGGAAGTATTCTTATACTTGAAAATGATTTTGTTTTTTTCAAGTAGGGTAGGGTAGAAAAAAGAAAAAGAAAAAAGAGAAAAAAAGAAAAAGAGAAAAAAAATGAAAAAAAGGAAAATAGAAATCTAAGGTGAAAACCTCCTTGGAGGCGCCTCAGATTGGCTCATTGATTGAAAACCTCCATGAGGCGGTCAATGGGTTGGAAAGAAAAGAAAATAAAAGAGAAAAAGATCTTTGGGTGAAAACCTCCCTTGGAGGCGCCCAAGGGAGGCAATTAGGGTGAAAACCTCCATGAGGCGCCCTAGTTGTTTTTCAAAAAAAAAAGAGAAAAAGAAAAAGAAAAAATAAAGCTAATCTCCATTTCATGTTGCAACAATGACATTGCAGGTTAAAGGAGGACGTTTCATGATAGGAGGAGCACTCAAATCAAAGACAAAGGAGTTTTTGTGCCTTCTACAGGAAGTTTCGTATCTTCTACAGGAAGCTTACAAAAAAGCCAAATTGATCTCCAAAGAGGACCTGAAGGCTTGGAATATGTCCATGAGGCCTACACTCATCTATGTTTCCACTCCTCACCCCTTTTCCATCATTCTTTTCATGTCATTATGCTTCTTTCCTCCAAACTGTGTTTTCTACAGGATGCTCTATATTTCTACAGGAAACATCCTGTAGAACCTTTGGACGAGCCAAATTCAATCTCAAAAATGAATCTAATGGTGGGAATCTATTGATTAGGCCTACAAGCACTGGTGTGTCCATCCCTTGCCTTTCTCCATCATTCGTCCACCTCCTTGTGCCTCTCATTGTGCTTCTACAGGATCTTCCTGTAGAAATTGTGGGAAACTAGGCATACATTTCAAAAAGTGGTTTTGCAAGCATGGTAGCTTCCTCAAAGGTTCAAGAGTCCTCCTGCAGTCTTCCAACTCATCCTCCATCATCTCCATACCTGCATCACAGCAAAAATTCATTTTGTCATACCATGCAAACACATGCAAAATGCCTTGAAGCCAAAAACACATAGAGCAGAATTTGTTTTTGCCATAACTTGAGAACCATGCATCCATTTGACAAACCATTTTATGGGGGATTGTACAAGGCCGATGGCAACATGCTTGAGCAGTTTCAGCCAATTCCGGTGCACGGTTTCCAAGGAATCAGCCTCCATCACCATCAGCCATTTTTGCATTTTCTCCATAACCGTGCATCCGTTTCAAAACCTGTTTCATGGGGAGATGCACATGGATGATAGTAGCCTACCCAAGCAGTTTCAGCCAATTCCGATGCACGGTTTCCGAGAAATCGAGCTCTGAAATCTTCAGCCATTTTCCAATTTTCTCGAAATCCGTGCATCCATTGATCACGAATTTGCTATGGGAGATGCATCATGATGGTAGGAACATGCCCACCAAGTTTCAGCTCAATCCGATCTACCGTTTGGGAGAAATGGCAAAAAGAAGGTCTGGTTTTGTGACCATGCAGCAGCAGCAGCTTGAACGGGCAAAGTTGAACGTGGAAATGATTGCATGCACTCAGATCCGGCCAGAGGACACCTGCACATGGAAAAAAACAATCAAATATTAGCAGCCAAGCCACATGCAATCAGAAAAACTAAGCATGCAACAACAGAATCAGAGCAGGCAGCAGCAAGAAGCTCCACAAGCAGCCGTTTGGCTTCAGGTACGTGACAAAACCTATTCCTCTATTGCATGAATCTAATTCAAGAACTGCATGAACGAATGGAATGGTGAAATTAAGCCACGAATATAGGAAGGATCACTTGACATCCAGTTCTTGAGAAAATCACGCAGCATGATCAGTCATTCACGTGGAAGAAAACACAGTTAGTGGCAGATCTGTTGAACTCCAGTGAACAGGGCATCCGTTGATTAACAAATAGAAGGGGACTACAGTTCATAATTACACTGCAGTGGAGACAACAGTTGCATGGGCCAGCACACGTCTCGGCCACCTCACTCAACCAAAAATCACGCAGTAATCTGAGCGCTCAGCTGAACCCCACGAACTGCTGGTCATCTGCACTTGCCACATCATCAACTGAAGTCTGCACAATCTATTAACTTGTCATCCTCCACCCAGCTCTCTCGGCCATATTTTTTAACCCACCTATGCAATCACGTTCTACAGGAAACGGGTGGGGTCTTCTACAGGAAAGTGCAGCAGAGTCTTCTAGAGCAGAGAAGCCTAAGGTTCTTCATCCGGTTTGAAGCTTGAAGAAAGCTCTGAGATCCAACACCATTGTGGAATAAATCCAGTAGCAATAGCAGGCCAGGCAATGCATGCAGAAAACTTGAAGTCAGCAATGCATGGTGAACCTATACATGGGTGTGAAGGCTTGATTTCGTAGAGTGGTTGTTAACTTGTGCAATTTATGTCATCCTCTGCAGCAAAAGCAAAATTGTTACAAGTTTTGGCTTCATCAAATCCTCACTGCAATTAGGTCTTTGAGGTCAAGATACCTTTTTGTTTACAAATAAGCAAATCTCCAGTCTCACATAGATAAAGGTCTGTGATGAATCTGTTTGAAATGTGGTCAAATCAGTAGCAATAATTAGCTTCCAATTGATATGGCATGATGGTTATTCTGTTCGTCCACATCAGGCAGAAGGAAATTTGTGTGAGGACTCATGGGTATAGCTGGCCACCTTCACCTGTCCAGTTAACCTCCCCAACGCTGCATAGATTATCTTGGGTTCTCGGTGTTATATATCTGCTATGATAAATGCACGCCTCTTGATCTGTAGCACAATCCAAGTCCATCCAGATTCCTTGCTCACCCATTGGAATTCCTCATATTTCTTACCTATGTTACATAAGTCTACTTGCCAGCTGCAACATAAATGTTTTATAGTAGCACATAAGTTGTTGGATACAACGAGTCCAAAGAAAAACGTATTCTGTTGCATGTTTCCCTAGCTTCATATTCCCATGGGTTCTAGCTCAGAGTTACAAGCAGCAGGCAGTGGGAAAGAAGAGCAGGAAGGAGGAGAAGATGAAGGCTGCCACAGCCCAGATGAAAGGAGAATCGTCCACAACCAAGCCGGATATAATGGTGCTGTCTGTCTCTACAGGAAGACAGAAAAAGCCACTACAGGACTTTCCTGTAGAAGCCAGCGAACAGTTTCTACAGGAAAGTTTGAAAAAAGGGCAGCAAAAGGAGAAATCGGCCGAGATTTTGGCTAAGGAGGTAGCACCTGTGTTGGCCACCCCAAGCACATCCATCCCCTCTATGAACTCTCATTTCTTTCAAGGTTCGAGCACAATTTAGTCACGGTTCAACCTTCTACAGGAAGCTACAGGACTTTCCTGTAGAAGCCTTTTGGCAGGCCAGAATCAATTTTGGAGAGGGATTCGAAGCTTGAAGTCTGTTGAGGAGGCATGCAGCCACTCTTTTCTTCTATCCTCCACTGGTTTCATCTCCCTTCACCACCATTTCCGCCATCAGATTGAATATACTTGCACAATCATACCCAAGCTGAGAATTCTTTAGGAAAAGGAGCAAGTAGTGGGAAGAAGCAAAGAAGCTTGGTTTCATGACAGAGAAGAGGACATCACTTCAGAAGCTTGGCATGACAAGGAGGCCATCAGGGCCATCAAAGACAAGGAGAGAGATTGGTTGCTCAGAGGATGAGCAACACCTTCAGTAGGGGGGTGATGATGAGCCCCAAAAATGTACAATTATTTGGGCTCATTCAACCTCCTAATTTGGCTTAGTCCACCATTCTCATTTGTTTATTGCATGTTTTTGATTATTTTTATGTTAATAGAGTGAATTTGGTTAGTCATTATGCCAACAAGTCTAATGGGTGCTTTGTGTAGCCTTGTTGGTCAACTTGGAGGCAAAATGGAAGGTCTTAATGTGCACTTGGCAACCAAATTCGTGGGAGAACAAGCTAGAGGATTTGTAGGAAGGTGTCCCCCTCATTTATGGACCCTTACCTCGAATTCTCCACCATCAGCTCGGAGTTCAAAGGCCACCAAATCAATGAGCTCAAGGGCAGCCAAGCAAGTCAAGTTGGACTGCTGTTAACTCCAAGTCTTGGGCAGCCAAGTCCCTAACTTTTAGGAGGACTGTTGTGTCCTCAAAGTGTATAAATAAGAAGGCTTGGGGCCTCATTTTGGTTAGCTAGTTAGTACTCATTTTGGTTAGCTAGTGGTTGGTCATTTTTGGTAGCTAGTTGGTAGTCATTTTTGTAGCTAGTTAGTCATTTTGTTTTAGACATTAGTTAGCTAGCTTGTAATTCGATTTGTAGGCCATGGATTAGTTTTGCTTTCAGCTCTTTCTCAAGCTCTCCTTGTGGACAGTTTTGGATGTAACTTTTCATTCTTGGTTAATAAAGATGAATCCAGCTTTGCACCAGCTCTAAATCACTCTTGGGAGGTTGTAGCTCTTGGGGTTGGGCCCATCTCAAGCGCCCAATACCTCCCTTGTTTATATTTATGTGTCTTTGCTGCATTCTCATAATAAAATCTGCTCTTTAGATTTAATTCGTGCTTTGTTACTTAGGTTTCTTTTGATGGTTCAAGTAGCTTCTCATGTTTATAATAGATTGGTAGGAGTTTGTATGCATTTAGATCTTTCGGCATGTTCTTTCTCATATGATGTATATGGTTCTCTTTTCAAACAAGGCTGTTGTTTACTCATTCATTAACAGTTGGATTGAGTTAGCTAGGACTTGGTTTGTTTGCAAGAATTCATTGATTTGTTTGAATAAGCATTGTGCAGGGCATCTCTATCACCTTCATCACCTCCTCATTCATTTGAGCCTCGTTCAGATCAGCTACTCCATCACCAAGTCTGTTCCCTCATCTCCCATCTTCTCTTTTGCCAAGTAACCTTACCTTCTTCCCCATTGTTGTCTCAACTACCTTCAAGCCAAGTCAGCCTTCCACCTATCATCTCATCACTCCATCCATCAGTTCCTAGGTCACTTCAGACCCCCATCCTACCTCCATAACCATCCATGCATCTTCCATCAACCATCCATCCTCAAAAATCCAATTCGTAAACATCCTGTAGAAGACCTACAGGACTATCCTGTAGAAAACAGAGTATCCTGTAGGATCCTCCACAGTCATCCTGTAGAAGGCCACTCTCTCGGTTGCTGAGCATCTGAATGCGAGGAACCTTTATGGATGGATGCTAAGGATCCCTAGGAACCTCTCCTAGCCTCCCCAAACTATCCCGCGCTTTCCTTCCTTCTCCATCCCATCTGCACAACCAAACCCTAGTTAGCACAAGATCGCAATCATTCCACATACTTAAAGGAAAAATACAAAAACATAACTTTCATGATGCAAGTAGTTTAGATCCATGCATTCTCACTTATTAGAGGTAATGACAACATTGGTAGAAGTTACACTTACATTCCTTGCATTGTAGAGGTCAGACTAGTTAAATTAGGGTTTCCTAGGTTTACATGCTTTGATTTGCTTTCAGTTCATTTTTGTCAAGTAAAGTAGCTTTCCTTTGAGATTAGCTTTCATCCATCAATTAGCAAGCTTCTTCTGAGAGCCTATAGAAGTTGGCTTGAGCCCTAGCGGACTTGTGCCAGCTGACCAAGTGACAACTGCGACAAGAGCTAGTACTTGTGCATATAGCACCGCCGCTTCCAAGTTTGTACGAACTACCGGGTTGATAAAATTAAGAGACAGGAAGCCCCAGGAGTTGTAGCATTATTGTTACAATACTGGAGCTCACCAGGAAGCAAATCCAATTTCTAGTGTTATATTTTTAGTTGGAAAAGTTGCTACTAGTTGTACTTGCATGTTTAGATATCTTCTTATTTAGTTTCCATAGTTATCTTGCATGATTTTGCCTTTCAATGCAATTGCTAGTGTTAGATTTTTAGTTGGAAAAGTTGCTACTAGTTGCACTTGCATGTTTAGATCTGTTCTTGTTTAGTTTCCATAGTTATCTTGCATGATTTTCTGCCAATAAACTTCTGTTCATCATGTTTCTGGTTTTTAGGTCAAATTAGGTCAAATTAGCTATATATTTGGTTTTCCTAGTCTTTGTTTGATCAGTTTTGGAAAATAGTGTGCAGAACACCTGTGATACCTCTCTGCCTACCCTTCCTACATCATACAACCTGCTCCAACCCCTAATCCATGATTCCTACATCATACAACCTGCTCACATTTGAAGATCATTGGTGGGATACTGTTGATGATGTGTTGTAGGAAGTAAAAGCAACTATCTGCAAAACACCCCCGGAGCTCATTGAAGTACTCAAGCTAGAATGGGCGACACAACTGAGCTACACACTAGAATGTTACAATGTAAATGTTGAGGAGGGTGATGAGGGCCCAAGAAATCTCAACATTCTAGAAACAGAAGGTTGTCGCGAGGTTTGAGGACCATAAATTTAGAATCCCGACATCATCGCACCGCTAAAAACAAAGCAGGTTAACATTGGAACGGAAGTGAAACCAAAGTATGCAACGCTTGGGGACTACTGGGATGATGCCATGATAGATAAGGTTGCTGAATTACTCTACAAATACCAAGATTTGTTCCTGACCAAAATCATGGATTTGAAAGGGATTGTTGGCAACTTAGGAATGATGAAGATCACCTTGAAACCCAACGTGAAGCCAATTAAGCAGCGACCTTACCGCTTGAATCCGAAATATAAGGAAAAGGTTTGTTAAGAATTAGACAAAATGCTCACCGTAGGAGTTATTGAGCCAATGGAAGAATCCAATAGGGTGAGTCCTGTTAGTGTTAGTCTTTCTAGCCTTCCTCCAGTGATCAAATATTCTCTTACAAAGTGATTTTGAAGTTTCAAGGTCAAATTTTGTCATTTCAAAGAGTTTTCAAGCAAAATTTGGTCACTAGGCATTAGGTCTAGGGTTTGCTTTCACTCCTTCTAAAGTTGTCCAAATGTCAGTCCATGTCATCATTCAGCTGAGTCTATCATCATTCATAGGGTTGTCATTATCATCTCAGTGTCTAATGAGTCATTGTACACCTTGTTCATGCTTCAGTTGTGCTTAGGTAAGGTCATTTTCCTCTCCTAGGGTTTTGAAGCCAATTTCTCTTGGACGGTCAAATCATCGGAAAAACTTGTTTCCTGATGTTCATACACCTTCCCCTATCCTTAAAGTACCTTATCAAACACTTCCCATCCCTTAGATCTGCCAAATTCCTCATTTTTGCACAAACCCTAGTTTCTAGCTACAACCTAGCAATTTTCTAGGTTTGGCCTATGTTTTGCCCTTTTGGACCCCTTCCCCTCACTCAATCTCTGAGATTCCAATTCCCCCTGCTTCCTAACATCCCTCCCCACTCCCAAAAATTTCCCCAAGAATTTAGAAGCCTCTTATCCCCTTCATTTCGCTCCATTTCGACAAAATTCCTTGTTTCACACAACGGGACAAGTCGCACTCAAATGATGTTCCAGAGAAATAAAAGATGAATTTTGGAAAACTGAGAGAGGTTTTTGTCCACAATATGCCAAAGAAGAAAAACCTCCTTCACTTTTTGCACAGGTGTCATGGTTTTAGAGACATGTCAAAATTACAATCGCCGGATACAAGGAGGTTGGCCAAGGCACTAAAACGACGGAAAAGGCCCGATCCACTCCAAATTTTGGCCAAAGCCTCTTTGAATGAGCATGGTACTTTATTGGGGACTCTCAACTCAAATTTCAAGAAATTTGGAGAAAATTTTGTCAATTGTGAATTTTTTGTGCCATTTACAGGTTTTCTCCATTAACGGGTCTCACCCCCCGCGCGACCCTTCATCCTGGCAACTCCATTTTGCAAAAACTCAGCATTTCCAGATTTTTCATGAGAAGTTACATATGCTCATCAATGGACTTGAGATTTTATGAAGTTTTGGGCCTCCAGAAAGTCAAAAAACAAGCAAAAATTGACTTTCTGCCACATTTTTGAGTTGCAGAAAGCAGTCTTGGGAGATTGCACTTTTGGAGGGGAAAATGACCACCAAATTCAGAAATTCCAGTTGGTTTGGAAACTAGACTCACAGACCTTTCCATCAAGCCTACTCTTGCTCAATTTTTCCACCTGGAAGTGACCCAAATGTGGTCCCAAAGGCGCGCGACCCGTCAGGGAGAGGCGCGCGACCCGTCAGGCAAACTTCTCCAAATTTCACTGTACAGCTCAGAAAAACGCAGTTTGACCCTGTTTGACTTTTTGGGGTGGATTATTAGGCTCTTTGATGTAATTATTGTATTTTTATGACACTTTTACTCTTATGTACCTCTTCTAGAAGATTCATTCATGAGATAGGTGAAAATTAAATGAATGAATTGGTTTCCTAGCTTATAGAGGCAAGTTGTTTTGACTGCCTAGATTTTAGTGCTCAGTTTAGAATTAGTTGAAACAGCTACTAGAAGGATGATCTCGACCCCTAGAGGCAAGGGAAGAGGTTGGCTTGCCTATATTATGTATTTTCTTAATCATTTTCAGAGGTTGGAAGGTTGGACTCTTGAGGGATAAGCTATCATTGTATTATTCACTGTATCTCTGCAATTTTTGGCTAAGGAAGCCCAGGGTTTTGCAGTCCTCTTTGGGATTATTGTGGTTACATGTATTGATGGTGTGTTTCTCTATGTACCTGTAAGTGTGTTATGTGAATCATTTCCTTTCTTTTCCTTCTGCACATTAAGCAAACGAAGTGTTAAAGTAAGAATTCATGACTGTCATGCTCTGCTTTTAAGTTTGTTTAATTTCAATGTTTTCGACTATTTAAGGAGAATTCAAAGTTATTGTTTGCTCCCCTTAGCTCCTCACCTGTCATTCCTAACCATCCACCTCAATCAAAGGCATCAATACTATCTCCTATCTCGCCCCAAAGAACCCCCTGCAGAAACTGTGTCCAATCCCCGCACCCAAAATTGCCATTTCCCCAATTTTCCACCAAAAACCCCAAATCAACCCTTTTGATCAGTTTACTAGCCTAAAATAAGTGTTACCCTATTGGTTTTCTCGCCCATTGAAGATCTTTATCGAGATAGACCGGAGAGAGCCCTCTCCTGCCCCGTAGGGCTAGCTACGAGGCTAAGTGGTTTGATGTTGCCTTGAGGTTTACCTTTCTCAGCCTGAGGTGAAATTTCAAGCGCTAAAAAGTCCTATGGTGGAGCAAGAGAAAAAGCAGAAGGGTGAAATAATAGTATGTGTGGACCTCAGAAAGTTGAACGACACCTGTGTACATGATCCATTCCCGACACCATTCACAGATGAATTAGTAGAGAATGTTGGCAGCCAGGAAGCATACTCATTCACGAATGGGTTTTTAGGGTACTATCAGATCAAGAACATGCCGGAATACAGGAGTAAAATGACCTTTGCGACGGAATGGGGTTGTTTTCAATACATCATTATGCCATTTGGACTAAAGAACGAGCCAACCATCTTTTCTCGCATCGTTGTGGCTGCGTTCAAAGAATACATCCACAAGTTCTTAGAGGTCTATCTGGATGATTGGACTGTCTTTGGTTTAGTTAAGCACCATGTAGCAAGCTTATGCTTGATGTTGGACACTTGCCGCTGACACCAGTTTGTGCTGAATCTTAAGAAGTGGACCTTCCTCATCCCCTTTGGAAACCTGCTGGGACATGTGGTCTGCAAACAAGGACTAATGGTGGACCCTGCAAATATTGCCATTATTCTAAACTTGGAAGCACTGCGTAGTGTTAAAGAGCTACACGCTACCTTGGGGCATACAGGGTGCTATAGGAAGTTCATCAAAATTTATGCCCAAATAAAGGCGCCGATGGAAAAACTATTGAAAAAGGATGCTACATATTGCTGGAATGATGATTTCTTGAAGAGTTTGGATGTCTTAAAGGGGAAATTTGCCTTCGCTCCAATCTTGGTCTTCCCAAAATGGGATGTGGAGTTTCACATACATGTTGATGCATCGTGTATTATGCTGGGAGCAGTACTCACACAGGAGGGTGCGGAGGGCATGGATCATCCGATCGCATTTGCAAGTTGAATATTGTCCAAAGCTGAAAAGAACTATTCCACCACCAAGCACGAGGGGTTAGAAATCGTTTACGCACTCCAAAAATACCAAAAATATTTACTTGGAGGACATTTTAAGATGTATACCAACCATTCCGTGTTAAAATACCTGATCAATAAACCTATGTTGGGGGGACACATATGCCAATGGCTCTTACTATTCCAAGAATATGATTTTGAGTTCATAGTCAAGCGAGGACGCCTGAATGCAGGACCAGATCACTTATCATGAATTGAGACGGGCAAGGAACCCACTAATTTGGAGGAGGTACTACCTGATTTGCATCTCTTTGTGGTACACGTCACAGATGGACACTTCAAAGATATAATCCATTTTTTGACAATAGGACGGCGCCGAAGGAATATTCCATCCAACAGAAGAAATAATTGGTGGTGCGTGCAGCAAGTTTTTCTGTCATCGAGGGCCACCTATAGAAAATGGGGAATGATGAGATATTGTGAAGATATGTACCTGAATTCGAACGAAGCCAGATCCTCATGGAAGTGTAGGAGGACACTATGCCGGATGCGCGACCGCACAAAAGATTCTTAGTGAAGGGTTATGGTGGCCAACCTTGCACTAGGATTCGAAAGCACACTATAAGGCCTGTGATATCTGCCAAAGGATGAGAAAATCATCACGGAGGGACGAGATGTCGTTACATCCACAAATGACACTACATCCATTTGAGAACTAGGCAATCAACTTTGTGGGACCAATAAAACCTCAGGGAAAGACGGGCGCATGCTACATCATCATTGCGACTGAGTATCTAACATGATGGGCGGAAGCGCAGCTGGTCAAAGACTGCTTAACTACTATAGTTGCGAAGTTTTTGTTCGAAAATGTGTTGGCCAGATTTGGTTGTCTGAAAATCTTAATGAGTGGTCGTGGAACAAATTTCTTGAATGAAACCATCAGCACACTCACAAATGAATTCCAGGTGTATCATTAGATAAGTACACCGTACCATCCACAAGCTAATGGTATAGTAGAGGCATTCAACAAAATATTGGAGACTGCGCTGACCAAAGTATGCAATGCGCAGCGAAACGATTGGGACCTACGCATACCTACCGTGCTATGGGCTTATAGAACAATGTGCAAGAAACTGATAGGACAAACACCTTTCTGGTTTGTTTATGGCATGGAATCTGTCATGCCAAAGGAATATATCGTACCTAGTCTATGAATAATAGTGCTTATAGGCATGAAAGACCGCGAAGCTCTGGAATAAAGGCTCGTGTGATTAGAAGAACTCGAGGAAGAACAATTTTTCGCTAGATTTCATCAGCAAGTACAAAAGTAGCATGAGAAAGCCTGGCATGACTACCATATCAAGTTGTGCACCTTAAAGGTAAATGACTTAGTGCTATTGTATGACAGTAAGTTCGAAAATTCTCAGGGAAAATTTAGAATGCACTGGCTGGGACCATACGTGCTTAAGGTGGTCACAGATGGAGGTGCAATCTAGTTAGTCAAACTGAATGGAGAACCCTTTCTAGGAAAAGTAAACGAGATCCGCTTGAAGCCCTACATGGGAGGGTCGACTATCTGACTAACCGGTCGAAGTACAGTCTTCGCGACCCAAGGAACCGGACACCAGTGCGGGACTCTAAACATACACAACGGATGCTGGTGTAGATGTAAGGACACAATTCAAACATGGACGAATGAAGGCAATATGTTCAGTAGGCAATAGCTCAGTGCGCTGCCGACATTCAGACGATTTGGAACTAGCTAGAGGGACTTTGCACCAAGATCGCCTCGCCAACATAGTGACTCAACGACGAGTCACGAAGTTTGTGTTGTGGGCCTATTGGGCATGGAATCCTCCCACAACATGTTTTGGGGCTCAGAGCCCAAGTTTTGAGTACTATTATTGTAAAGACTCCGTGAATTATGGGCGTGGAGCGCAAATTGTATAATAGAGTCATAGGGTTTTTCACCCTAAATTTTGAAGGTAGTATCATCCTACCCATGGTCCACGGACCATGGGATTATATAAATAGAGCAAGGCTCTAAGCTATAAAGTATCAAAGTAGTCAAGGAATGGAGTCTAGAAGATAGTGAGTGTAGAGTAAAGGTCTGTGTCCTTTTGGGTCGTAGTAGTAGGAAGAGGCTCTGCAGTTGAGTGCACAAAGGCCTAGTAGAGTTTGCAGTTGAGTGCACGGACCCTGCAGCTGAGTTAAGACGACTGTAAAGAAGATGTAAATACAGTAAAGGGGTTTTTATCATGAGCCTGTAATTAATTTCCTAAAATTTTACTGAATTAACTAACAGAACTACTGAGGGTACCTACCTATGCACCTGCGGTTGATGATGCCTCCAACTCCCTGTGCACCTGTGGTTGATGATGCCTCCAACTCCCTGCTTTAGTTACCAAAAGACCAAATCCACCCAGCCAAACTGAGCAAGACCTCGCTACTCAATCTAGTAAGCTTCTTAGTTGAAGCAGACTGTTCCCCCATGCCCAGCAACCTTAGAACAATTCGCACTCTTTCTATTGGTAGCTTTAGTTTATGGATGTCCTCCCTTCTGCAATTTCCCCTTCCTCCATTCTTTTCCTTCCTTCCCGACCCTTTCCAAAATGCTTCTTGGTGGTTTATATCTTGTTTCTTGGTGGTGGCCACTCTTCCACCAGCAGCCCATCACTTAGCCTGTTGGTGACACCCTTCGATGTCACGTATCCTCTATATTTATTTTATGGTCATGCATATATATTTCCTTTATGAATTAATAAATTATATTTCTTTATGATTTAATAAAATATATTTCTTTTATGATTTAATAAATATATTTCTTTTATGGTTTAGTAAAGTACTTATTTTAATATAAAGATCATAAGGTTATGCTAAGTACCTTACTTTTAATTAATTTATTATTATAATTTATTAATAATCTAAATTATATAATTATATAACCATCTTTTAGGATTTAGCTTAATTTTTAACATCTATCCTTTTATTGCTATGTTTACATTATACATTTTAAATTTAGTATCTACCCATTATTCATGATATATTAAGCAATATGGGTGTTGATGGGTGAATAGAACTTCTATTTGAAGAAGTGTCATGATATTAATACTTATAGTTAATTTAGTATATAAATACTAGTGCGGTGTATGCGACACATGGATATGTAGCTATCATATGCATGCATCGTATGCCTGCTATTATTCTTGTGTTCTCTATATTTATAGATAGGTCGTTACATGAGTGCGCAGGGCGGAGTAGAGTTTGTAACCAAGGAAGAAAAATCATAAAGAGAAGTTTGATTCTAAATCTTGTGCATCTATTCATGTGCTATTTCTTGTTTAATTATATTGTCTTTTTTATTGCACGCACTTATATGAATGTTGAACACTATTAAATATAACTAAACACATACAGATAAGCTAAGTGATCAACTAATATCGGGTTAAATAGTAAGGAATTGAGTAATAACATGGAATGGGCCTTGAGCAGGGTTGCGTGAAGGCAACATCGCAGGCGGCGAGGTACTAATAGATGCACGTAGTGACGTGCGCATAGGATAAAACCCCAGACCACCGAAAAACATCAAACATCTCTAGGGTGTGGAAACCTTGTTCTAGTGCCCTCCCATACTACTTCGGGTGAGACCTCAGTCCACGCTCCACAGACTGTTGCTGAAAGGGACAGTAGTACCGGGATTTGTTTAGCTAAATCACCTCTGAACCTGGGCCAGGCCCCCACAAGCCAGCATCAATGCTAGCTCAAAACAAAACTCATTCTTATTATCAAAACCATGGATTACATAAAAATTGTCACAAGTCTTGCAGCTCAAAAAAAGAGTAGAGTTTTACAATCAAAAATCTGAATCCTACTGAGGTCCTAAGCCTCTCTAATTATACATCTAAAGTCTCCAACGACTTCCTTAAAATTAGGGAGGCTCGGCTCCCAAACTCAAGATAAATTGGTCCTTTGACTTTCACTTGGTTGACTACCTTCTAGTCCTCATGATTTGGTTGTTTGCAATTTGAGCTGATGGAGGAATATTCGAATGGGGGGGGGTAGTAAATGAGGAGGATTTACCTCCTATAATTCCTCTCCCTTGTCCCATTCTAGTTTTGTCCAAAGTCTTTTCCAAAATTCCTTGCTTTTATCCTTTAATCCTGCATTAAATGCACATTAGACCACAAAGCAAAATATCCAACTCTAACTCATCTCATAAACAAAATATAATCAAAAGTATGCAATAAGTTGTGAGAATAGTTGGTTTGACTAAGCTAGGAGGTGAATAAGGCCAATATAATTACCCAATGACGAGGCTCATCACATAGTTTGCTTCTTATAGTTGTTCATAGACCAGGTTATAATTTTTTAGAAAGGCCATGACATTCATTCATTTCACCCTTATAGTCTAATTCAGTTTTCTTGCATGTGATTTCTTTTGCGGTTTTCTTTAGTTATAGTTGTAATATTCATTTCCATTCTATACAAACTTTCTACAATAGTTTCATCCGAGGTCCCATATATTTTGTTTTGCTTCTGAGTTTACGAAACCCCCGGGTTAACAAATTAAGTGACGCGGATTTATTATACAATTAAATCGCTCTACATTTTAGCTTCATTGTCAGGGAAGCAAAATTAGATGTAAACTAGTTTGGAGGATTTTTTAGGAAGAATTTTTCATTTAGGGTCATTTTCATTTAGGGTTAGCTTCATTTAGGCATTTCCATTTAAATTTATTTTCATTTGCATATAGAAAACATAGAAATAGAATAAAACATCCACAAATTGAAAACCCCCATTCACTAAAAAAAAAAAAACACAATAAAAATCCAATTGCAAAAACAAGAAATGAAGAGCTTTGTGCTATCACTGTTGAAGAAGATCAAAAACTTAAAGATCGCATTCAAGTTTGGTCTCAACTATCCATTAGGCTACAATTTTTAACATTAAATCTTCATGATCATGTCCAACAATTCACTAGGGTTTATTTTTGCCTTTCAATGCAATGCCTTTCAATGAAATATCAAAAGAGACTAAACTCTTGGGAGAATTGAAACATTTATGTGTGAAGATACTACTTCTCCAAGCCATAAAAGATGTGCCTATCTACGATAGTTTGATTAAAGAAAAGTGCTTTAGGCATCCAAGAAGGTGCAAGAGAGATACCCCAACCATCAATGTCATAGAACAACTGTCCGACCTGATGTTGGGGCAAATAATCTATCCAAAATATCTGGATCCTGGAAGCCTAGTAGTTGATGTCCACATCAATGGCACAGTGGTCCCACATACCTTGATTGATCTGGGCGTTGCCATTAATGTGATGACAAAGGACACAATGCTCAAACTTAACCTCCAGGGCTCCTTGAGGAAGCAAATCCAATAGCTAGTGTTAGATTTTTAGTTGGAAAAGTTGCTACTAGTTGTACTTTCATGTTTAGATCTGTTCTTGTTTAGTTTCCATAGTTATCTTGCATGATTTTTCCTTTCAATGCAATTGCTAGTGTTAGATTTTTAGTTGGAAAAGTTGCTACTAGTTGCACTTACATGTTTAGATATGTTCTTGTTTAGTTTCCATAGTTATCTTGCATGATTTTCTACCAATAAACTTCTGTTCATCATGTTTCTGGTTTTTAGGTCAAATTAGGTCAAAATAGCTCTATCTTTGGTTTTCCTAGTCTTTGTTTGATCAGTTTTGGAAAATAGTGTGCAGATGTTATGAAACCAGCTCAAGAAAAGATAGAAAAGAAAGATCAATGCCTTAGAATTCAGCCTCTTCGAGGGGGCAACCTCCTTTACATTACATAAATGAACAATTCTTGGATGATACAAATGACAAAACCTCCTTTCTATATATAGGAGTCTAAGGAGTCACAATATAATCCAACCGACCTAACAATAATAATATAAAGCCACAAAAATAACAATAGAGGGATTCTATGGGGCACAGAAATAACAATATGGGGGTAATAGGGGCACAACAATATAAATAAGGGGTATAAATACAATAGTAATGGGGTAATCACTAGTATTATAGGGACCCAACATGCCCCTCTCCTTCAAAAAAGTGTTGTCCTCAACGCTTGAGCAGTTCTGGATACTTCTGCATAAAATTCTCATCCTCCCATGTGGAATCTTTAGCGCATAAGTTCTTCCACTTGATAAGATACTCTGAAATTGATCGATTTCGTAGCTGTCGAGTTCTTGTTTCTGTGACTTCTTCCGGTTCCAATATAATTTTTCATTCCTCGTCAAGTTCTGGCAATATTGTTTGAGCTGGGAGCTTGTCGCCTATAACCTTCTTTAAACATGAAACATGGAAAACTGGGTGCAATTGAGAAGCTGCAGGAAGCTCCAATTTGTATGCCATAGTACCAATCTTTTCCAACACCTTGTACAGACCATAATACTTTGGTGATAATTTATTATCCTTCTTAGCTTGCTTTAGGGACATTTTCTTATATGGTTGTAGCCGTAGGAATACCCAATCACCTACATCAAAACTTCTTTCACTGCGATGTTGATCTGCCTGTTGTTTCATTCTATTTTGTGCCAACACGAGGTTATCCTTTAAGAGTTGGAGGACTTGTTGTTGATGTTCGATGTGATGTTCCACTGCCTGAACCTTAGAATTTTATCTTAAATATGATGTGATTGATGGTGGTTGGTACCCATAAAGTGCCATAAATGGGGTCATTTTTGTTGCTGTATGGAAGGAAGTGTTATACCACCATTCAGCCAGAGGTAACCATTTGACCCATTGTGTCTGTTTATCAGATACAAAGCAACGAAGATATCCTTCCAAACATTTGTTTACTATCTCAGTTTGCCCATCAGATTGAGGATGATAAGATGAGCTATGAGCTAACTGAGTACCAAGACAAGAAAATAATTCTGTCCAAAAATTTCCAATGAAAATGGGATCTCTGTCACTTACAATAATCTTTGGGTTTCCATGTAGCTTTTGAACTGTTTCCATAAATGCAGTAGAAACTGTGCTGGCTTTAAATGGATGTGATAATGCACAAAAGTGTGCATACTTGGTAAGTCTGTCAACTACCACCATGATGACACTCTTTCCCTCAGACTTGGGTAAACCTGTGATAAAATCCATTGAAACCTCCTCCCAACGTTGGCTTGGAATGGATAAAGGTTGTAATAGATCCGGTGTCTTAATTGTTTCAACTTTATTTTGTTGGCAAACCAAACTTTCCGCCACAAACTTTTGAATATCTGATTTAAGGCCATCCCAAAAAAATTCCTTCTTAACCCTGTGGTAAGTTTTTAAAAATCTCGAGTGCCCTCCTAAGGGAGAAGTGTGCAATTCCATAAGAATCTTTTGTTTTAGCTGGGAATTCTTACAGAGGTATAAGCGATCTTTGTACCATAACGAATCATTTTGCTAGCTAAATGTATCAGAAGTACTGGAATCTTGTTGTAGCTTTCGAATAAGTGCCCACACTTCTTCGTCATTCTTCCATTCCTCCTTTGCTTCGTTTATCCAATCTGGTTGGATAATAGAAATGGCACACAACAATGCTTCCATATCCTCATCCTTTCTTGAGAGTGCATCTGCCACCACATTTTTCTTCCCTTTTTTGTAGATGATTTCAAAGTCATAACCCAACATCTTTGTGACCCACTTTTGTTGCTCTTCAGAGGATAATCTTTGTTCTAAAAAGTATTTAAGGCTATCATGATCCGTTTTTACCTTGAAGTGTCTTCCCATTAGGTAGGGTCGCCATTTCTTAAGTGCATGGAGTATTGCCAACATTTCCTTCTCATAAATAGCTTTGCTTAAAAAATTTCCCTTGATTGGACAACTTTCAAAAGCAATGGGTCTTTCATCTTGCATTAGAACAGCACCAATTCCATTTCCTGAAGCATCACATTCCACAATAAAGGTTTTTGTGAAGTCCGGTGTAGCTAAGACCGGTGCTTGGCACATTGCCTCTTTAAGATGTTTAAAGGCCTTTGTTGCTTCCTGAGTCCATGAAAATGAATCTTTCTTCAATAATGTTGTTAGAGGTGCTGCTATTCTCCCATAATTCTTAACGAACTTGCGATAATACCCTGTCAACCCAAGAAATCCTCGCAGATGCTTTATGGATGTGGGGATTTTCCATTCCTTAATGGCTTTAATTTTGCTAGGGTCTACCTTAACTCCTTCATGAGATACAATATGACCCAAATATTCCACCTCCTGGACTCCAAAGAAACATTTGGATCTTTTTGCATATAATTGTTTCTCCTCCAATAGTTGTAGCACCTTGTCAACATGTTCAACATGATCCTTCCAAGACTTGCTGTAGATTAGTATATCATCAAAAAATACTAACACAAATTTTCTAAGGAATGGTTTGAAAATTGAATTCATCAAACCTTGAAATGTTGAAGGTGCATTGGTAAGGCCAAAAGGCATGACCAAAAATTCATAATGACCCTCATGATTTCTAAATGCCGTTTTCGGAATGTCTTCAATCTTCATTCTGATTTGATGATATCCCGAACGAAGATCCAACTTGGTGAAGTAAATTGATCCATGCAATTCATCCAATAATTCATCAATGACAGGAATGGGGAACTTATCTTTAATAGTGAGCTTGTTGAGCTCCCTATAATCTGGACACATGCGCCATGATCCATCCTTCTTGTGCACCAATACTACTGGAGCTGAGAAAGAACTTTGACTTGGTTGAATTATACCAGCCTCTAGCATTTCTGCAACCATACGTTCAATTTCACGTTTTTGGACATATGGATATCTGTACGGCCTGATGTTTGGAGGAACACTTCCTGGAATCAGATGAATAGCATGATCATGATCACGCATAGGTGGGAGACCTTTGGGAGTCTCAAATACCTTGGAATGATTGTCCAGGACTTTTTGGAGATCTGGAGAAATAGATGATTCCAATGTGGAAACATCTAGCGAACATAATTGTGCAATTACACCTCTTTGCTCCTTTTTTAGAAGCTTTGTCATGCCATTAGAGTTGATTATCTTTCCTGGTTTCCCTGCAATACCCCTTAATTCAACTTCCTTTCCTTCCACAAAAAATTTCATGAAAAGTTCTTGAAAATTAAAAGCTATTGTACCCAAGGATTGTAGCCATTGGACTCCTAGTACAACATCAGCACCTCCCATTGGAATGGAAAGCATTGGGCTAGTCAATACATATTCTCCCATGGATAGCTTGATATTATGGAACTTTCCAGAACAATTTATTGTTCCTCCATTTGCAATCATCACTTGACACTCTGGTGCTGGATATAGGAAGCAATTCAATTCTTTTGCTACCCTACAATGAATAAAATTGTGGGTGCTTCCTGAATCAATCAACACTATTACCTTTTTCTTCTTGATTTGTCCTTCTATCTTGATGGTTTGAGGAGTGGTAATTCCCGCCAATGCATTACAAGATATGGTTGGATTTATTTGTTCTTCATCTAAGATTTGTTCCTGAAATATATCCTCTTCTTTTGACCTTTCTTTCTCCTTTTCTTCTTCCTCTTCACAATCTATGTAGAATAATTTCTTCTCAGCACACTTATGACCTTTTGTGTATTTGCTATCACAATTGTAACAAAGCCCTTTTTCTCTTTTTTCTTCCAATTGTTGTGGTGTCAACCTTGTAGGTTGTGGAAGACTATGGGCAACAACACTTCTGTCTTTATAGTTGTGAATGGTATGCTTCCTAGTTGCCATAATTTTTCTTTCCATTTTTCTTGCTAACCTGAATGCCTTCTCTAATGAATCAGGTTCCCAAAGGTGCACATCATGTTGGATATTATCCTTTAAAGACCCTATGAACACATCAATCCTATGCTCCTCTGGAATATCTTTTACCCTTATGTTCAATTTTTGGAACTCCTCAATGTGCTCCATTATTGAACCCTTTTGTTTGAGACTTATCAATTGGCTAAAAAAAGTGTTGCTTTTTGTATCCTCATAATGTGCTATCAATTCTTCCGTAAAAATTGCCCAAGTGATAAACTGTTTACGAGAACAAAGCCATTGATACCATACAAACTGATTTGGTTCCAAATATAAAGTTGCCATACGTACCTTTTGTGTGTTTTGCACATTATTGAGATCGAAGAATTGCTCCATCTGTAATATCCATGTGGCGGGATCCTTGCCATCAAACTTCCTCATATCGATTTTTGGAACATGGTGAGTCTTCTATCCAACATTAGAGTCTATGGAATCATGATTAACATTTCTTTTGTTCTGATCATGAGTTTCCTTTAGTACTCTTTCACCCTTAGTGACCATTTCTTGTAGCAACTTATTCATATTTATCTTTAATTCGTCCATGTCTGTCTTCAAATCTATCTTCAAATCATCCATCTTAGCTTCCACGTCAATCATCTTAGCTTCTACGCCTTTGTTTAAACAGTCCATCTTAGCTTCTAAACCTTTCTTTAAACCATCCATCTTAGCTTCTACATCTTTTTTTAAACCATCCATCTTAGGTTCTGTTCCTTTTTGTGCAAGGGACAGTTGTTGCACTTGGTCTTGTAATTTTGATATATCATGTTGCATTTCTTCCTCTTCTTCATGAGTCATGCTAGAGCTTTCAGGTTCCTTAGTAGGTGTTTGCATTTTCTTTCCTTGGGGCATCAGTTACCGATAATAATGCTCTACTATGCCCTTTGAATTCCTTCAAAATAAATTTTCAAACCAAGCTTAAGCAAAAATTTAAGAAAATCTACACACCTTTTTTCACTTTGTAGGAGCTCGATATTGCCTCTGATGTATCTCTGTACTTTCCAATCATCTACTTCTGAATTTGTGAGCTGTAGTAGCCCTCTGTGTCCTCTTTCCAATGCCACAAGTCTGACCCAAATTGGATTCTCCAAGGAAGAGTTATGTGAAATCTCCCACAGTGACTTGCTTATAGACTAGTTCAGTAGAGCGAACTTGTACGACGTGCCACGAGTCACTGTTTCGACCTTTGGATCTGAAACACACATACAGGAAACTACAGTCTGTCCTATTTCTATAACTTTTTACGAAATTTCAATCCGATCCTCAGAGAGAAAGTTATGACGATTTTCCCTAGGTCGCTTGTTTTGAATGTAATTTAGGAGTCTGCAAAAAGACCAAATTCCTCAGATCATATCTCCGAAAATATCGCGCAAAAAGCTCTGAAATTCGGACCCAAGGTTCAGCACCAATTATTCTCAAATGGGTTTTTTTTTGCGACTTCTGAAACGTCACAGAAAAAAAAGTTATAGCGAAAATGCCACGATGACCTGTTTGGAGCAGCGAAACCCTAGAATCCAAAGCTCTGATACCAAATGTTATGAAACTAGCTCAAGAAAAGATAGAAAAGAAAGATCAACGCCTTAGAATTCAGCCTCTTCGAGGGGGCAACCTCCTTTACATTACATAAATGAACAATTCTTGGATGATACAAATGACAAAACCTCCTTTCTATATATAGGAGTCTAAGGAGTCACAATATAATCCAGCCGACCTAACAATAATAATATAAAGCCACAAAAATAACAATAGAGGGATTCTATGGGGCACAGAAATAACAATATGGGGGTAATAGGGGCACAACAATATAAATAAGGGGTATAACTACAATAGTAATGGGGTAATCACTAGTATTATAGGGACCCAACAGCAGAACACCTGTGATACCTCTCTGCCTACTCTTCCTCCATCATACAACCTGCTCCAACCCCTAATCCATGATTCCTACCCTTCATTTGCCACATTTTTCCACTTTGCCATAATTTGTACATTCTTGTGCAGCATTGCTCCCTCCATCCTTGAACAAATCCGACCACCTTAATCACTCCTTGGCTTCATTCACCAGGTCCTATACCCCTTCACATCCTCATCCAACCTCCATTTCCACTTTCCCATCGTTTTTTCACCATCAACCCTCTAAAATCCTCTCTCGGATCTTCCTGTAGAACATCTTGTAGAACCCCTGCAGACTTCCTGTAGAAGTTCACGTGAGCAGTTTTTGAGATCTGATCGCTATGAAACTCTCTGGAAGGGTGTTAGGGACCCCTTAGGCCCTCTTCTAACCTTCCCGGCCTCTTACAAACACCTACTCTATTTCCTTTCGCCAATCGACCTCTGCACAGTCAAAAAATAGTTAAAGCACATGCATAATAATTCTGCAAAATTACTCAAAAATGCAAAAAGATGTTTTTTCCAGATTTTGCTGCAGAAGTAGCTTAGTCACATGCATTTTACCTTTCTAAAATTAAATGGCATCCATTTCCACTGCTTTCATCTCTTTTCTTGCACCAGTAGGGCTAGTTGGTAAAAACTAGGGTTTGCCTTTCTTTTCAGCTTTCAGCTTCTTTCTGCAAGCAGACTAGCCTCCTTTGAGTTAGCCTTCATCCATCATAGTTAAAAGCTTCTTCTAAGAACTCATAAAAGTTGGCTTAAGCTCCTAGTAGACTTGTGCCAGTTGATCAAGTGACAGCCTGCAACAAGAGCTAGTACTTGTGCATATAGCACCGTCGCTTCCAAGTTTGTTACGAACAATTGGGTTGATAAAAGTAAAGAAGGGAGTCCCAGGAGTTGCAGCATCATTGCTGCAATACTGGGGCCCACCAGCTAGTAGACAAGTATGATGGATGGGATGATCCACGTACACACCTCACGAAATGGACCAAGGTGTACAGGGAAGAGCCATAGCCTGAATGGGTACATTTGTTCTACCATTCCCTAGATGTCATACCCATGAATTGGTATACTGATACGGAGCTCTGCCATGGTATGAGAAAATGGGATATATTGCACGAGGGATTTTTGCTAACTTTCACATTTTAATATCATTGTCGGGATACTGTTGATGATGTGTTGCAGGAAGTAAAAGCAACTATCTTCAAAACACCCCTGGAGCCCATAGAAGTACTCCAGCTAGAATGGGCGACACAGCTGAGCTACACACTAGAATGTTACAACATAAATGTTGAGGAGGGTGATGAGGACCCAAGAAATCTCAACATTCTAGAAACAGAAGGTTGTCGCGAGGTTTGAGGACCATCGATTTAGAATCCCGACATCATCACACCGCTAAAAACAAAGCAGGTCAACATTGGAATGGAAGTGAAACCAAAGTATGCAACGCTTGGGGACTATTGGGATGATGCCACGATGGATAAGATTGCTGAGTTACTCTGCAAATACCAAGATTTGTTCCTGACCAAAATCATGGATTTGAAAGGGATTGTTGGCGACTTAGGAATGATGAATATCACCCTGAAACCCAATGCGAAGCCAATTAAGCAGCAACCTTACCGCTTGAATCCGAAATATAAGGAAATGGTTTGTTAAGAATTAGATAAAATGCTCACCATAAGAGTTATTGAGCCAGTGGAAGAATCGAATAGGGTGAGTCCTATGGTGGAGCAAGAGAAAAAGTAGAAGGGTGAAATAAGAATATGTGTGGACCTCAGAAAGCTGAACAATACCTGTGTACACGATCCATTCCCGACATTATTCACAAATGAATTAGTAGAGAATGTTGGCAGCCAGGAAGCATACTCATTCACGAATGGGTTTTTAGGGTACCATCAGATCAAGATCATGCCGGAATACAAGAGTAAAATGACCTTTGCGACGGAATGGGGTTGTTTTCAATACATCATTATGCCATTTGGACTAAAGAACGAGCCGGCCATCTTTTCACGCATCGTTGTGGCTACGTTCAAAGAATACATCCACAAGTTCTTAGAGGTCTATCTGGATGATTGGACTATCTTTGGTTTAGTTAAGCACCATGTAGCAAGCTTATGCTTGATGTTGGACTCTTGCCGCTGACACCAGTTTGTGCTGAACCTTAAGAAGTGCACCTTCCTCGTCCCCTTTGGAAACCTGTTGGGACATGTGGTCTGCAAACAAGGATTGATGGTGGAACCTGCAAATATTGCCGTTATTCTAAACTTGGAAGCACCACATGGTGTTAAAGAGCTGCACGCTACCTTGGGGCATACAGGGTACTATAGGAAGTTCATCAAAATTTTTGCCCAAATAACCGCGCTGATGGAAAAACTATTGAAAAAGGATGTTACATATTGCTGAAATGATGATTGCATGAAGAGTTTGGATGTCCTAAAGGGGAAATTGGCCTTCGCTCCAATCTTGGTCTTCCCAAAATTGGATGTGGAGTTTCACATACATGTTGATGCATCATGTATTGCGCTAGGAGTAGTACTCACACAGGAGGGTGCGGACGGCATGGATCATCCGATCGTATTTGCAAGTCAAAGATTGTCCAAAGCTGAAAAGAACTATTCCACCACCAAGCACAAGGGGTTAGCAATCGTTTACGCACTCCAAAAATACCAAAACTATTTACTTGGAAGACATTTTAAGATGAATACCGACCATTCCGTGTTAAAATACCTGATCAATAAGCCTATGTTGGGGGGCCACATATGCCAATGGCTCTTACTATTCCAAGAACTTGATTTATAGGTCATAGTCAAGTGAGGATGCCTGAATGCAGGACCAGATCACTTATCGCGAATTGAGACGGGCGAGGAACCCACTAATTTGGAGTAGGGACTACCTAATGTGCATCTCTTTGTGGTACACGACAAAGATGGACACTTCGAAGATATAATCCATTTTTTTACAACAGGGACGGTGCTGAAGGAATATTCCATCCAACAGAAGAAATAATTGGTGGTGCGTGCAGCAAGTTTTTCTGTCATTGAGGGCCACCTGTAGAAAATGGGGAATGATGAGATCTTGTGAAGATATGTACCTAAATTTGAACGAAGACAAATCCTCGTGGAAGTGCAAGAGGACACTATGCCGGATGCGCGACCGCACAAAAGATTCTTAGTGTAGGGTTATGGTGGCCAACCTTGCACCAGGATTCGAAAGCACACTATAAGGCCTGCGATATCTGCAAAGGACGAGAAAATCATCACAGAGGGATGAGATGTCGTTACATCCACAAATGACACTACATCCATTTGAGAACTAGGCAATTGACTTTGTGGGACCAATCAAACCTCAAGGAAAGACGAGCACATGCTACATCATCATTGCGACTAAGTACCTAACATGATGGGCGGAAGCACAGCTGGTCAAAGACTGCTTAACTACTATAGTTGCGAAGTTTTTGTTTGAAAATGTGTTGGCTAGATTTGGTTGTCCGAAAATCTTAATGAGTGATCGTGGAACAAATTTCTTGAATGAAACCATCAGCGCACTCACAAATGAATTCCAGGTGTATCATTAGAAAAGTACACGTACCATCCACAAGCTAATGGTACAGTAGAGGCATTCAACAAAATATTGGAGACTGCGCTGGCCAAAGTATGCAATGCGCAGCAAAATGATTGGGACCTACGCATACCTACCATTCTATGGGCTTATAGAACAATGTGCAAGAAACTAATGAGACAAATACCTTTCTGTTTAGTTTATGGCATGGAAGCTGTCATGCCAATGGAATATATCGTACCTAGTCTACGAATAATAGCGCTTATAGGCATGAAAGACCACGAAGCTCTGGAATAAAGGGTCATGTGACTAGAAGAACTCGAGGAAGAACAATTTTTTGATAGATTTCATCAGCAGGTACAAAAGCAGCATGAGAAATCCTGGCACGACTGCCATATCAAGTTGTGCACCTTAAAGGTAAATGACTTAGTGCTATTGTATGACAGTAAGTTCGAAAATTTTCTGGGAAAATTCAGAATGCACTGGTTGGGACCATACATGGTTAAGGAGGTCACAAATGGAGACGCAATCTAGTTAGTCAAACTGAATGGAGAACCCTTTCTAGGCAAAGTAAACGAGATCCGCTTGAAGCCCTACATGGGAGGGCCGACTATCTGACTAACTGGTCGAAGGAACCGGACACCAGTGCGGGACTCTAAACATACACAATGGATGCTGGTACAGATGTAAGGACACAATTCAAACATGGATGAATGAAGGTAATAGGTTCAGTAGGCAACAGCTCAGTGCACTGCTGACATTCAGACGATTTGGAACCAGCCAGAGGGACTCTGCACTAAGATCGCCTCGCCAACATAGTGACTCGAGGATGAGTCACGAAGTTTGTGTTGGGGTCCTATTGGGCATGGAATCCCCCCACAACATGTTTTGGGGCTCAGAACCCAAGTTTTGAGTACTATTATTGTAAATACTCCATGAATTATGGGCGTGGAGCGCAAATTGTATAATAGAGTCATAGGGTTTTTCACGCTAAGTTTTGAAGGTAGTATCATCCTACCCATGGTCCACGAACCATGGGATTGTATAAATAGAGCAAGGCTCTAAGCTGTAAAGTATCAAAGTAGTCAAGGAATGGAGTCTAGAAGATAGTGAGTGTAGAGTAAAGGTCTATGTCCTTTTGGGTCGTAGTAGTAGGAAGAGGCTCTGCAGCTGAGTGCACAAAGGCCTAGTAGAGTCTGCAGTTGAGTGCGCGGACCCTGCAGCTGAGTTGAGACAACTGTAAAGAAGATGTAAATACAGTAAAGGGGTTTTTATCATGAGACTGTAATTAATTTCCTAAAATTTTACTGAATTAACTAACATAACTACTGAGGGTACCTACCTGTGCACCTGCGGTTGATGATGCCTCCAACTCCCTGTGCACCTGCGGTTGATGATGCTTTTAGCCCCTGTTTCAGTTACCAAAAGACCAAATCCACCCAGCCAAACTGAGCAAAACCTCACTACTCAGTCCAGTAAGCTTCTTAGTTGAAGTATACTGTTCCCCCATGCCCAGCAACCTCAAAACAATCTGCACTCTTCCTGTTGGTAGCTTCAGTTTATGGATGTCCTCCCTTCTGCAGTTTCCCCTTCTTCCATTCTTTTCCTTCCTTCCTGACCCCTTCCAAAATGCTTCTCAGTGGTTTATATCTTGTTTCTTGGTGGTGGCCGCTCTTCCACCAGCAGCCCATCACTTAGCCTGCTGGTGACACCCTTCGATGTCACGTATCCTCTATATTTATTTTATGGTCATGCATATATATTTCCTTTATGATTTAATAAATATATTTCTTTTATGGTTTAGTAAAGTACTTATTTTAATATAAAGATCATAAGTTTATGCTAAGTACCTTACTTTTAATTAATTTATTATTATAATTTATTAATAATCTAAAATATATAATTATATAACCATCTTTTAGGATTTAGCTTAATTTTTTACATCTATCCTTTTATTGTTATGTTTACATTATACATTTTAAATTTAGTATCTACCCATTATTCATGATATATTAAGCAATATGGGTGTTGATGGGTGAATAGAACTTCTATTTGAAGAAGTGTCATGATATTTAATACTTATAGTTAATTTAGTATATAAATACTAGTGCGGTGTATGCGACACATGGATATGTAGCTATCATATGCATGCATCGCATGCCTGCTATTATTCTTGTGTTCTCTATATTTATAGATAGGTCGTTACATGAGTGCGTAGGGCAGAGTTAAGTTTGTAACCAAGGAAGAACAATAATAAAGAGAAGTTTGATTCCAAATCTTGTGCATCTATTCTTGTGCTATTTCTTGTTTAATTATATTGTCTTTTTTATTGCGCGCACTTATATGAATGTTGAAAACTATTAAATATAACTAAATACATACAGATAAGCTAAGTGATCAACTAATATCGGGTTAAATAGTAAGGAATTGAGTAATAACATGGAATGGGCCTTGAGCAGGGCTGCGCGAAGGTAGCATCGCAGGCGGTGAGGTACTTATAGATGCACATAGTGACGTGCACATAGGGTAAAACCCCAGAACACCGAAAAACATCAAACATCTCTAAGGTGTGGAAACCTTGTTCTAGTCCCTCCCATACTACTTCGGGTGAGACCTCAGTCCACGCTCCACGGACTGTTGTTGAAAGGGACAATAGTACAGGGATTTGTTTAGCTAAATCACCTCTGAACCTGGGCCAGGCCCCAACAAGCCAGCATCAATGCTAGCTCAAAACAAAACTCATTCTTATTATCAAAACCATGGATTACATAAAAAATTGTCACAAGTCTTGCAGCTCAAAAATAGAGTAGAGTTTTACAATCAAAAATCTGAATCCTACTGAGGTCCTAGGCCTCTCTACTTATACATCTAAAGTCTCCAACGACTTCCTTAAAATTAGGGAGGCTCGGCTCCCAAACTCGAGATAAATTGGTCCTTTGACTTTCACTTGGCTGACTACATTCTAGTCCTCATGATTTGGTTGTTTGCACTTTGAGCTGATGGAGGAATATTCAAATGGGGGGGTAGTAAATGAGGAGGATTTACCTCCTATAATTCCTCTCCCTTGTCCCATTCTAGTTTTGAGCAAAGTCTTTTCCAAAATTCCTTGCTTTTATCCTTTAATCCTGCATTAAATGCAGATTAGATCACAAAGCAAAATATCCAACTCTAACTCATCTCATAAACAAAATATAATCAAAAGTATGCAATAAGTTGTGAGAATAGTTGGTTTGACTAAGCTAGGAGGTGAATTAAGGCCCATATAATTACCCAATGATGAGGCTCATCACATAGTTTTCTTCTTATAGTTGTTCATAGACCAGGTTATAATTTTTTAGAGAGGCCATGACATTCATTCATTTCACCCTTAGAGTATAATTCAGTTTTCTTGCATGTGATTTCTTTTGCAGTTTTCTTTAGTTATAGTTGTAATATGCATTTCCATTCTATACAAACTTTCTACAATAGTTTCATTTGAGGTCCCATATATTTTGGTTTTCTTCTAAGTTTACGCAACCCCTGGGTTGACAAATTAAATGATGGGGATTTATTATACAATTAAATCGCTCTACATTTTAGCTTCATTGCCAGGGAAGCAAAATTAGATGTAAGCTAGTTTGGAGGATTTTTTAGGAAGCATTTTTCATTTAGGGTTAGCTTCATTTAGGCATTTTCATTTGCATATAGAAAACATAGAAATAGAATAAAACATCCACAAATTGAAAACCCCCATTCACTAAAAAAAAAAAAACACACAATAAAAATCCAATTGCAAAAACAAGAAATGAAGAGCTTTGTGCTATGACTGTTGAAGAAGATCAAAAACTTAAAGATCGCATTCAAGTTTGGTCTCAACTATCCATTAGGTTTTTAACATTAAATCTTCATGATCATGTCCAACAGTTCACTAGGATTTATTTTTAAAACTTGGATATGAGTTTACTCATGATCTTGTTACATAGATGGATGCATTGGAAATTCTCATATACTGAAGAGAATGTTTCATTTCCTTTTTAATAGAATATGACTAACAAATAAAAACAAGTTTTTGTGATTTTTAGGATAAATTTGAAATTTTGTGGTGAAGTAAGAACCACCCATTCATTGACCTTTGGTAAGAAAAGAATGCAATAAAACAAACGACTATGAACAAGGAGCACAAGCGAAGACCAAGAGCGATAATTTTAGGTATGATATTGATTCTTTTCATTTTATTTTCTGCATCCAAATTTAAAAAGAAAGGAATCGATTAATGAAATCTCAAGTATGCTCTCCTCATGTGCTTTGTGTGACCTAGAGAATTAGAAAAGGAATTTTCATGTTAGAATATCTTTAAAAATATATATAAAAAGTAAAAGAAAATATCTTGATTTTTTTTCTATTTTAAATCAATTTTTATCTATATATATAATTGAAACACATATATAAAAAAAATCAGTGAAGTGTTTCTTTATATATATATATATATATATATATATATATGAAATTTAAAAGAAGATACATAATAATAAAACATATATAAAAAATAAGAAGAGTCGAAGAATTTTGATCCTAAAAATAACACATTTGAGATAGAAAACAATGAAGAACCTACAACTTTTGATTCCGATGAAAGAGGAAATGATAACCATGATAAATTAAGAGAAGGTGAAAAAGTTAGGGAAAATTCTGTGTTCAGGTGTGAGGACGTTGTGCATAGCGGAGAGAGTTTTGCCTCTGTAGTTAGTGTTGCTAAAAAGAAGGGGGAGGGTACAGGTGAATTTGTAGAGCAGGTGGACAGGATGCACCAACAACCCATGGATTCAGATTGTTTGGTTCAAGCTTTGACAGAGCTTCGGACTGCTGAAGAAGGATTACACGAAGAACTTCAAAAAATAAAGGATCTAGCGATGGGAGTTGAATCATTATGGATCGTAGATTCTGAAAGCTGTATCAGTTCCCAAAAACACACTGAAAGTAAGCACGGGAATGAGATTAATGTGTCTGATATGCCTAATGGTTCTCATATTGAAGAAAAGACAGAAATGAAATGTTCCTCTTGGAAAATGGAGCTCAATAAGCTCAATGAAAAACTGAATCATTACAAGAGGAAGTTGAAGCAGAAAATAAGAGAACCTTATTTGAACACATGATTCAAACTAATTTAAAGCTAAAAGAAACCGATGTCCATGCTCTTTCATTGAAGGACCATTTAGTACAATTGAAGAATTCAAATGCCGGTTTGTTAGAAATGGTGGAGGTTCTAGAATTGCACAACAAAGTTTCGACGGTCAGTGTGTTCTCCTTCATTCAATTTATTTCATATTTAATACTCTGAGCACAACCATAATATCACAATCTCGGATATGGAGTTATAACTCTGGTTTACTGAATCTGGCAATCTACTAAGGATCTACAAGATCTTCCACATCGAAACCTCCCAACATCCAAGGCCAAAAAATCCACATACACATTGTAGCATGGGCCACACAATAAGTCCAAATCTCCAGATCTATCCATCAATCTAGAAACAATTAATTTTTCTTATGTGGAGCAGAGGAAATGCGTAGCAATTTTGACCAGTTATTTTAAAACACACTTTATGTCCAATTGGAAGCAAATTTCAAAAAACTAAAAGATGGGTTTTCTTCAGAATGGGGACAATTATGTTCCCATTGAGTGTTTTTCTCTAATTTGTAACCATTTGAGATATTTTAGGGGTTATTTGGAGCACTATTTTCCAGATTACGTAAAAAAAATGGGTGCAAATTAATACACAACTGCTTCAGTTGCGACCATGCAGAAAGGAATAGATCTGGTTTACCTGATCTACAGGAGGTGGATCCACCAAGATAACACTCGGAGGCTTGAACGTGAAGGTTTTTTTTACTATACAATATTTAGTTGTGGATCTATGCTTTTGCTATTCTGCTGCATGATGTTTTTCCATGGGCTGGTCGTGAATCATATCTGTAGTGTTCCATTGCAAGTGTTCAACTTGTGCACTGCTAGATGGTGTGAGTCCTACAATCTCAGATTGGTTCTTTTTTCATAGAATGCCATCGTATTACCCATGGATGATTCCATGCACTTGAGCCTTCTTCCAGAGTCATTCTTTGCAACAGGCATCTATATATATGCCAACAATAAGCTTTTATAACTGAGGCATCTGTAGATATGCTAGCAATGAGTTTTCATAACCAAAGTTACATCTGTTGGAAAAGTAAGGCATCTTGGTGGATCAAACATCATGAGATTGAAAGTTCGAGAGTTCGTAGCTTTAGAGGGTGAATTTTTTTTACCTTCATTGGTTTAATGATAATGCAAGAGAGTATCATGAACTGTTAACAAGGCTGCCAAATGAGGATTGAAGAAACAAATACTAAAATGGAGAATGAAAAGTTGAACTTAGGATTAAAGATGCAGGTAAAATTCGTTTGAATAAAGTAGAGGAAATTCAAAAAGTGTTTTTGTTAATACAGATTCTCAAGCTTCAATGATTCCAACCTTTGATCATTCTGGTAGAGCTATGTTTGAGAAAGTAGACACTGCTTTTCGAAAAGGAATGGTCGAGCATACAAGTGCTGCTCAACAACAATTTTCAGCATCTCATACTGCACTTGCATCTACTCTTAAGGAAAATGTTGCATCTGCATCATCTCTTGCTCAGTCACTTAAAAGTCATTTGGTTGATTTCCAATGCAAAACTTTAGCTTTAGTAGGGAGTGCAGGTAAAATTTCTTCCTATGCGGATTCTTTAAATATGAAACAGAACAATGGTGGCCTTGGTGGGTTGCCTGAGAAGGCAATCTCACTGGAGCATCTTGAGAAAGCTGCAAGAGCACAATGATCCTCTTCTGTGCTGCATTTGAGAGATTTTTGCTAATGTTTTTCTTTGTTTTATAAAGTGATTTTATATAGAATGATAATATTTCTTTTAACTTTGCAGACAACGCAACAAACAAGACTATGGCGTCAACATCTAAAGGTAATGAAATTTTGGAAATTTCTTTGTTGTTTTAATGCGAGTTAAAAAATAAAAAATAAAATAAATATTGCCTTTTAAAAAAATTCACTGCATTTTCTATTCAATAAAACAAGTAGGTATTTTCTCATTTTTCTGGAAAAGGTATTTATTAATTCAAAGATTGGACTGGTTCCTTGCATAGCTGTGTACACCTATCAAGATTTTTAGATGTAGGAAATGCGCAATTTGTAGTTGAAAAACAATTTTGCAGCTCTGAATTTAACGATCTATTTGTTGACAATGCCTTTTAATCAAAATTCATGAGAAACATTCCGTCTCATTTTCCTACTTCATCCTTCACATTAGCATCATGTTCCCATGCCACACTTAAGCACGACAATTTTCACTATTTCAAAAAAATTCAAATAAGCATAACATTCTCATACAACATCAATTTTCGACGATTCAAATGTCGTTTGAAATATATCAATGAGATATTCAAAATGAGAAAGATTTAATAAAAATCTAAAAAAGTAAAAGAATGAATAAATTGCTGACAAGACATGATAGGTAACCTGAGGCACTAGTTTCGAAATAGGTAAAAAAATCTTTTAATTTTCTTAATTAGTACCAATTCTCAGTTTTTTGTGTAAATGTCTTCAATAGAGGGATTGATCAGCTCTCTCTTTGGATAAACTTACATTTCATTGCAGAAAAAATACTAAGTTTTTGCAGGTTCTATGAAGACAAACAGATAACTGTAAGGAAAACAATGTCTCTCAAAAAACTGATTTCTTTCAAAAGAACATGATCTTAGCAACATAAGGATAAAATATTCAAGCATGAGCACATGATTTTGGATAAATAATGCAAAATCAGATCCATCACTCCATTTCAAAACCTTTTAGATACTAGACTTACCATTTCATTCCTACTTATTCAATCAATAAAATCTTCATCTCATTTTCCTTCATAGTCATTCTCCTGCCTCGCTTTCACTAACTTGTAACCCAGCAATAAAACCCTTAAACTCCCCTACAAAGTAGATTCATTTCATTTTCCTTTTCGCTTTGTCAAATAAACCTTGATCCACTGAAAAAAAATTCATCCATAGTCCTTCAAAATTATTGTTTTATGCTCACGTTAGAAGATGGATTCATTAAGGCCTCCCTTCTAACAAGTCTTAGCCTATCGACATCAACACATTATCTAGGTTCAAGGCTAGAGTCCTTCTTAGTACCTTGAAGCTTGTATTCCTTAATGACAAGTTCTCTCACTAACAATCGTGGGAATACATCAATATCCCTTAATCCTTGGATCTTGCAAGTGGCTTGACATCAACTCATCTATTCGCAATTCACAAGATGTACTTAGGCACCTTGGCACTTGTTGACATTAATGGCGATTTTTCCCTGCATTGGTTAACGACATTAATTAATGGTCAGTAATCTAATGACTGCTCTTCATGCTCGACATCAACACATTTATTTGCATGACTAGAATTGTACCATCCACCTTTATAATGATTGAATACTACATCATTTTAGCAGTTTGCAGTAGGAATCAATTTGTAACAGTAACAATAAAGATCCCAATATTGTCACTAGAACAAAGAGAAAAAAGAAACAGATCAAATTCCTTTGTTTACATACTCCATGATCCAACAGCATCAACAACCACACTCTTTAGTATACACAACTCATCCACATTGAAAGTAAGTAAAGGTATGTTGTTTTCTGATTTTTAGTCATACAATTCCTTAAAATTCCTCACTCCCTCTCTCATATTGTCATAAAGCGAAAAACACCTTTAGTTGGGGGGATGGGACATCAATTCATTTTGTACACCATCATGCATTTTCATTTCATTCCAACTCGCATATTCTTCCCAATCAACTTATATTGTAGTATGATTCCAAAAGATTATATGCTTTGCAAATTATCAATTCATTAATAGTTATTATAGGACTTAAAAATAAACTTCTCAATGTTTTCATGAACTTTGATGCAACAAAAAAAAAAAATCATTGTTACACAAGAACCAATGCTCAAAATGTTTGGTTGTCACACAAGAACCAACCATCAAAAATATATGTTGCAATCAAATGTATTACACTTTGCAAAAGAAAAAAGATGACGCAAAGTTTGAAAAGAATCCATATAAGACAAAGCTAATAAAGAAACAAAGAATTTCAAAAAGATCAACTCATGGATGAATGAATAAATGCAATAGTTGCATGAGGACATCCAACAATTTCAGTTGGGGGGTATGTTGAGTCTCAAAATTTTCTTCCATATTCATCCATATTTCCATCATTTCATAAACATTTAACCCTCATTTCATAACTATCTAGCATAAAACCCTACATCAAGTAACCAGTGTTATGAAACCAACTCACAAAAAGATAGAAAAGATAGATCAACGCCTTAGCCTCTTCGAGGGGGCAACCTCCTTTACATTATACAAATGAATGATTTTTTGATGATTCAAATGACAAAACCTCCTTTCTATATATAGGAGTCTAAGGATTCACAATATAACCCAGCCGACCTAACAATAATAATATAAAGGCACAAACATAACAATAGAGGGATTGTATGGGGCATAGTAATAACAATATGGGGACAATACGGGCACAACGATATTAATAAGGGATACAAATACAATAATAATGGGGTAATCACTAGTATTATAGGGACCTAACATGTCCCTCTCCTTCAAAAAAGTGTTGTCCTCAACACTTCAGTAGTTTTGGATGCTTCTGTATAAAATTCTCATTCTCCCATGTGGAATCTTCAATAGATAAGTTCTTCCACTTGATGAGATACTCCAAAATTGATCGATTTCGTAGCTGTCGAGTTCTTGTTTCTGTGACTGCTTGTGGTTCCAATATAATTTTTCCTTCCTCGTCAAGTTTTGGGAATATTGTTTGAACTGGGAGCTTGTCACCTATAACCTTCTTTAAACATGAAACATGGAAAACTAGGTGCACTCAAGAAGCTGCAGGAAGCTCCAATCTGTATGCCATAGTACCAATCTTTTGCAACACCTTGTACGGACCATAATACTTTGGTGATAATTTATTATCCTTCTTAGCTTGCTTGAGGGACATTTGTTTATATGGTTGTAGCCGTAGGAATACCCAATCACCTACATCAAAACTTCTTTCGTTGCGATGTTGATCTGCCTGTTGTTTCATTCTATTCTGCGCCAACACGAGGTTATCCTTTAAGAGTTGGAGGACTTGTTGTTGATGCTCGATGTGATGTTCCATTGCTTGAACCTTAGAATTTTCTCTTAAATATGATGTGATGGATGGTGGCTGATATCCATAAAGTGCCATAAATGGGGTCATTTTTGTGCTGTATGGAAGGAAGTGTTATACCACCATTCAGCCAGAGGCAACCATTTGACCCATTGTGTCTGTTTATCAGATACAAAGCAATTAAGATATCCTTCCAAACATTTGTTTACTATCTCAGTTTTCCCATCAGATTGAGGATGATAAGATGAGCTATGAGCTAACTGAGTACCGAGACAAGAAAATAATTTTGTCCAAAAATTTCCAGTGAAAATGGGATCTCTGTCACTTACAATAATCTTTGGGTTTCCATGTAGCTTTTGAATTGTTTCCATAAATGCAATAGAAACTGTACTGGCTTTAAATGGATGTGATAATGCACAAAAGTGTGCATACTTGGTAAGTCTGTCAACTACCACCATGATGACACTCTTTCCCTCAAACTTGGGTAAACCTATGATAAAATCCATTGAAACCTCCTCCCAACGTTGGCTTGGAATGGATAAAGGTTGTAATAGACCCGAGGTCTTAATTGTTTCAACTTTATTTTGTTGGCAAACCAAACATTCTACCACAAACTTTTGAATATCCGATTTAAGGCCATCCCAAAAAAATTCCTTCTTAACCATGTGGTAAGTTTTTAAAAATCCCGAGTGCCCTCCTAAGGGAGAAGAGTGTAATTTCATAAGAATCTTTTGTTTGAGTTGGGAATTCTTACAGAGGTATAAGCGATCTTTGTACCATAACGAATCATTTTTCCAGCTAAATGTATCAGATGTACTGGAATCTTGTTATAACTTTTGAATAAGTGCCCACACTTCTTCATCATTCTTCCATTCCTCCCTTGCTTCATTTATCCAATCTGGTTGGATAATAGAAATGGCGCACAACAATGCTTCCACATCCTCATCCTTTCTTGAGAGTGCATCTGCCACCACATTTTGCTTCCCTTTTTTGTAGATGATTTCAAATTCATAACCCAACATCTTTGTGACCCACTTTTTTTTTCTCTTCAGAGGATAATATTTGTTCTAAAAAGTATTTAAGGCTATCATGATCCATTTTTACCTTGAAGTGTCTTCCCATTAGGTAGGGTCGCCATTTCTTAAGTGCATGTAGTGTTGCCAACATTTCTTCTCATAAATAGATTTGTGTAAAAACTTTCCCTTGATTGGACGACTTTCAAAAGCAATGGGTCTTTCATCTTGCATTAAAACAACACCAATTCCATTTCCTGAAGCATCACATTCCACAATAAAGGTTTTTGTGAAGTCTAGTGTAGCTAAGACTGGTGCTTGGCACATTGCCTCTTTAAGATGTTCGAAGGCCTTTGTTGCTTCCGGAGTCCATGAAAATGCATCTTTCTTCAATAATGTTGTTAAAGGTGTTGCTATTCTCCCATAATTCTTCACAAACTTGTGATAATACCCTATCAACCCGAGAAATCCTCGCAGATGCTTTATGGATGTGGGGCTTTTCCTTTCCTTAATGGCTTTAATTTTGCTAGGGTCTACCTTAACTCCTTCATGAGATACAATATGACCCAGATATTCCACCTCTTGTACTCCAAAGAAACATTTGGATGTTTTTGCATATAATTGTTTTTCCTCCAATAGTTGTAGCACCCTGTCAACATGTTCAACATGATCCTTCCAAGACTTGTTGTATATTAGTATATCATCAAAAAATACTAACACAAATTTTCTAAGGAAGGGTTTGAAAATGGAATTCATCAAACCTTTAAATGTAGAAGGTGCATTGGTAAGGCCAAAAGGCATGACCAAAAATTCATAATGACCCTCATGAGTTCTAAATGCTATTTTCGGAATGTCTTCAGTCTTCATTCTGATTTGATGATATCCTGAATGAAGATCCAACTTGGTGAAGTAAATTGATCCATGCAATTCATGCAGTGATTCATCAGTGACAGGAATGGGAAACTTATCTTTAATAGTGAGCTTTTTGAGCTCCCTATAATCTAGACACATGTGCCATGATCCATCCTTCTTATGCACCAATACTACTGGAGCAGAGAAAGAACTTTGACAAGGTTGAATTATACCATCCCCTAGCATTTCTGCAACCATACATTCAATTTCACTCTTTTTGGCATAGGGATATCTGTACGGCCTGATGTTTGGAGGAACACTTCCTGGAATCAGATGAATAGCATGATCATGATCACGAATAGGTGGGAGACCTTTGGGAGTCTCAAATACCTTGGAATTATTGTCCAAGACTTTTCGGAGATTGGAGAAATAGATGATTTCAATGTGGAAACATCTAGTGAACATAATTGTGCAATTACACCACTTTGTTCCTTTTTTAGAAGCTTTTTCATACTGTTAGAGCTGATTATCTTTCCCGGTTTCCCTGCAATACCCCTTAATTCAACTTCCTTTCCTTCCACAGAAAATTTTATGAAAATTTCTTGAAAATTAAAAGCTATTGTACCCAAGGATTGTATCCATTGGACTCCTAGTACAACATCAACACCTCCCATTGGAATGGAAAGCATTGGGCTAGTCAATACATATTCTCCCATGGATAGCTTGATATTATGGCACTTTCCAGAGAAATTTATTGCTCCTCCATTTGCAACCATCACTTGACACTCTGGTGCTGGATATAGGAAGCAATTCAATTCTTTTGCTACCTTACAATGAATAAAATTGTGGGTACTTCCTAAATCAATCAACACTATTACCTTTTTCTTCTTGATTTTTCCTTCTATCTTGATGGTTTGAGGAGTGGTAATTCCCTCCAATGCATTACAAGATATGGTCAGATTCATTTCTTTTTTATCTAGGCTTTGTTCCTGGAGTATATCCTCTTCTTTTGACCTTTCTTGCTCCTTTTCTTCTTCCTCTTCACAATCTATGTAGAATAATTTCTCCTGAGCACACTTATGACCTTTAGTGTATTTGCTATCACAACTGTAACAAAGCCCTTTTGCTCTTTTTTCTTCCAATTTTTGTGGTGTCAACCTTATAGGTTGTGGAAGACTAGGGGCAACAACACTTCCATCTTTATAGTTGTGAGTGGTATGCTTCCTGGTTGCCATAATTTTTCTTTCCATTTTTCTTGCTAACCTAAATGCCTTCTCTAATGAATCAGTTTCCCAAAGGGGAACATCATGTTGGATATTATCCTTTAAAGTCCCTATGAACACATCAATCCTATGCTCCTCTGGAATATTTTTTACCCTTATGTTCAATTTTTGGAACTCCTCAATGTGCTCCATTATTGAACCCTTTTGTTTGAGACTTATCAATTGGCTAAAAAAAGTGTTTCTTTTTGTATCCTCATAATGGGCTGTCAATTCTTCCGTAAAAATTACCCAAGTGATAATTTGTTTACGAGAAAAAGCCATTGATACCATACAAACTGATTTGGTTCCAAATATAAAGTTTCAATACGTACCTTTTGTGTGTTTTGCACATTATTGAGATCAAAAAATTGCTCCATCTGTAATATCCATGTTGCGGGATCCTTGCCATCAAACTTCCTTATATCGATTTTTGGAATATGTTGGTTCTTCAATCCAACATTAGAGTCTATGAAATCATGATTAACATTTCTTTTGTTCACATCATGAGTTTCCTTTCCTACCCTTTCACCATTAGTAAGTATTTCTTGTAGAAAATTTGTCAAATCTGTCTTCAAATCTACATGTTTGTCTTCAAATCTGCCATGTCTCTCTTCAAATCATCCATATTAGCTTCCACACCATTCATCTTAGCTTCCATGCCCTTTATCTTAGATTCCACACCATTTATCTTAGCTTTTGTTAGCTTTTGTGAGCGTGACATTTGTTGCACTTGGTCTTGTAATTTTTATATATCATGTAGCATTTTTTCCTCTTCTTCATGAGTCATGCTAGAGCTTTCAAGTTGCTTACTACGTGTTGGCATTTTCTTTCCTCGGGGCATCAGTTAGCGATAATAATGCTCTAATATTGTTATCGGGAAATCTAGTGTCTATGCAGAGCTGATAGTCCCACTAAGGTTGGTAGCTACCTTAGAAACAAACAAACTAAAACCACTTTCGTTTTCCTTTATGAGATGTAAATAAGAGGGGAAAGAAGGAGACAAACCTCTGTCTTGCGCTTGGTTCCTTGCTTGATTCCTCTCCCTTCTGATAGATCTTTGCCACTTGCTTCCTCGTTTACCCAGCTTCAAAGAGTACCTGTAGAATCAAAGCAGCATAACACTATCCAAGAACAGAGATCTACTATCATAAACAATATAGGACCAGATATATATTGACCACACAAATACATATATCATCAATCATACAAGAATGTGGAGGAAAAGTTGAATAGCTTTATTAATAATCAAGAATAGCAAAGAGGATTACAACCAATTGTTCTGACCCAGCGTCATCCTCTCAGCAAGAAATCCCTTCTTCACCTCATGAAAAGCTTAGATCACCCAACACTATGATGTTACACCAAGAAACCAGCAGCACTTCCTTACAAGATACAAAATTCTAGCCTTCCTGGATCTCTGGGATGAGGGATCCATATATAGATGTTTGTAAGGGGGGTGAGTCAGCTTTTGAGATTTGATTAGTGTCCTCTCTCTGATATTTCTTGATTCCACATGGATATTGATGATCTCTTACTCATCCCTGGGCAAATGCAGAGAGGCAAGTGTCACAGTAGAAGTTTCTGGAAGATTCCATGATCCTCCACCTTGTAGATTGACCTTGCCATTTGTCCACTCTCGCCCATCGCACCCCATAGAAGGCTTTTCAGTATGCATCGCACCTCCCGTGTACATTTAGGTGGGATGCAGCGCACTTTGACCATGGAGCAGGTGAGATGGTCCAATTTTGACCAGTTCAGAGTAGTTTTTCATGGAGAACTTCTGGGAGATGATGTAATCAGATGACCTTGTTCTTTTAGGGGTTGGAACAACACTTTTAGGGACTTAAGAGACCTTGGTTTATGGACATTTATGATTGGGGTTGCAGTGCCCAAAAATTTCTATAACACTTGCCCCCTAAAGCATGAGGTCGTTAATCTTTTGATGTCGGGTGAAATGCTTTATCATGAGGATCTGAAGTTTTTTCAAGCTGGAAGGCGACCTGTAATAAGATACAATACAATATATTATCTTCATAATATTTTCATGATCTAGCTGTGGCGGGCATTCCCATGCTCAGCTTTATAAATTCATTTTCATATACATAAGACAGACAATCGTTTGGGTGCAGACTTATGATTCTAGTAGAGCCATCATCCCTTGGATGGGATGAATTATCTGTGCAGTAATGATGTACATTTGATGTCTTTATTTCTTGAATATATATCGCAGCCCGGATGGATGAAACTAGATCCATGTTCTTCAATCTCGTTCGATCTTCACTCAAAGTACAAGTCAATCCATGTGAGAGATGTTCTGGAGTCGAACATGGAAAGACATCACCTGATTACCAGCCAATGATGTAAGTTGTTAACAAGCGCAAGAGGAATCACTGATAATGATGATGACCCTCAAGGTACTACAGTACAATTCACGTGGTGTGCATAAGGGACTTGGCATCGAACACCACTCAAAATCTTCGGTCGAAGGCCATTGATGTAAACCTGTCGCTGGAAGTGAGAAACTTGCCATTGAGGCATGCAAGCTTCAAAGTACCGAAAGGGGTGTTCCTAGATCGACTTCTTGGATAATGAGCTGATGTCGACAAGAAGCGATCCATCATAGGAGGGCCTTAGTGAATCCCACATCAATGACATGGAATGGAGCAAATGATTTTAATGGAGGTGAAAATGATTTGATGACATAAGGTTCAGGGTGGCGGTCATGAAAGAATGGAGCGTAAATGTATTGCAGTGGATGAGACACAGGTGAATTCTCTGAGCAACTTCTCTTGAACATACCAGCGACACTGACATGATGGATTGGTAGCATTAACCCCAAATATGGATGGTGTGACGGAACCATGGTGATATGACCAGCGAACGGAACAACCCAACCTGACTCGGATGCGAAGCGAAAGTGTCATGTTCAAGAGCGACTTGCTACCAATAAAGTTTCTTCAAGTTTTCTTCCCAATTTTTCCCCAGTCATTGCTGACCAGTACCTCTTTATTTTTTTCAAGCTTGAGGAGGATAACATATGCTTGTTCTATAATTTTCCCTTCGGGCAAACCCATCGCTATGTTTTAATGAGCCTTGCGATAGTGAAAATCAATCTTGTCTGTATAGACAAGTTTGTCGCTATTCGGTTTTAATGAGTTCAACGACAAAGATAACTTGGTCCTTTTCAATTTTAGAGAGTCTGAAAAGGGATGTAAAGAAAACTCCAATAATCCTTTTTCGTCATATAATCCCTTGAGTCCGAAAAAGTATAAAACAATACAAAAGGGATGAATTTTCGGTACTTTTAACGAGCCGAACAAAACAAGCACTCGATCTTTTTGTGTAATAATCCCTCAAGTCCAAAAAGATTAAAATCTAAAGGAGGGATAGCACTTCCGGTCACTTTAACGAGCTGGAGAGGCCAATTTCTCGGTAATCTTTTCATATTTTACAAGTCAGTTGAAAAGAGCTTAAAGGAGACTCGTTTTTTGAGGAACGAGTGATAAATTCGGGTAGTAGCTAATTCCAGGTAAGGTTTGGAATTTTCCAATCACGGCAGTGTCACAAGGATGGCTAACAAGATCACTCTTCGCAGCTGTTCCTCAAAAAGGGTAAACAATCAAATGGAGGTGAATGATCGGCCAATACAGAGTGGAGGTGATGATGAGAACACGACCAAGGATTCAAAGGTTGATGATAATACATTCACGATGGTTATTTACTGGAAATTGGTTCATTTTTTAGTGAGCTTAAACTCTGGGGGAACATTTGGTCATTGCTTATGTTTATTTTTTAACGAGCTTGAATTCCGCATTAAAACTGCTCGATCTAATGGTCATTGATTACTTTGATTTTACCATTAACAACTTTGTTCCTTCAAAGGTTGTACTGCCTGCTCAATTGCTTCATCAAACCAGTTAGAAACGAACAATTTATGTTTGAAAAATGAGTTAAAACATTAATATTTTACTTGAATTACGTGCAAAGTAATTTAAAAGTGGTTTTTTACCTCTCATTTTACCATTTCATTTGAACTTTGGTTTGTTGGAGCTTTGGAGGTGCTTTCCCCCTTGATTTTCACTAGCTGATTTTGGGAGATTCTGTGGATGATTCTCGGCGCTGTCTGGACCAGGTAGGAGCTAACCTGAGCTCTTCAGCTTCATCTTTTCCTTTTTGAATTATGAGCATGTTTTTTGGTTTTTCTGAGCCTCTGGGGTTTGAAAAAATCACCCTAGATCCATCGCACCTCTTATATATTGAAAGGTGCGATGCATGTTGGCTTGACCATTGGCCAGTTAGCATGGATCCCACCTAGAACATTGCTGGGGGTGCAATGGGTGCAAAGAGGGAAATTTATGCATAGTTTCTCATGGAAAATATTTCCTGTTTTTCACCAAATCAGGATCCTGACTCTTCTCTTGTTTGTTTCAGAGATCCATTGGAGGAAAATGCCTGTTACATGGTGAGAACGTGAGCATGAAGAAGTGGACATGCTCGCTTTACATGATCCGGTTACGGTAAATGCACTGCGGAACTGTGGCCTGTTCAAATTTTTCTGCATCTCTAGCATGAGGCAACAAATCAACTTGTTGCAATATTTTCTCGATGCATGGGATCCTACCACCCAAGTGTTCCATATTAGGGGCAAGTCCATCCCCTTGACTGTCGTGGACATCTATTTTTTGACCGGCTTATCGAGGCGGGGTGCCCCTATCTCATTATCAGGTTCGGCCCATGGGGGTGAATCTGTGAGAGATTACATTCACAGGTATTACAGAGAGGGATCTAAACCGAGTAAGGACGGCAAGATCAATATCCGAGATGTCACTGACAGGTCCTTGAGGACCATTCTGTTCACTTTTTCCAGACTGGCTGGTAGTGCGGCTCTTCATGTGGCCAACAGGTCTTATATGTAGTACGCCTTAGAATGCCTTGAACCAAAGGTGTTCAACTGGTGTGATGCAGTACTCTCTGTGATGAAGGAACAACTGACCAAGGTGAAAAATGGAAGATTTAAGAACTTTGGATATGGTGCTACCTTGACCACTTTTGCCTTGGAAAAGATCCCGCTGATGCAGCCGCAGTATGTTTCACTTGGTTTACCTCCACCAACTAAGCCACAGATGCAGAGATGGGTTTACCTTATGGCAAGACATGCTAGTCAGTCCCAGGTTTCCTTTTCTGATACCTTTTTCGAGTGGTTCAACCGTCAGGAGATAGTTTTTTCCGAGTATCCATATGCTGGTGTGCATTTCCGGGGTGATCCGGATTTGGTACTGTCGGCTGGCGAGCAGTGGGGTGTTATCGGTAAATCCTCTAACCATATCTCTGTTTATCATTTCTTTTATAATTTTCTTGTGCTTTCTTCTATCAGGACTAATCAAAACTCATGTGCTCATGCAGATGTTGGACCAGTTCGGCTAGTAGTATGCCTGAGAGTGCCAGTTGTCACTCCAGCAGGAGAGGCTGTGGGAAGGGCTATCCTTCGCGACCTTGATGTGGTCGAGACTCTTTCAACATTGCAGGACCAGGTCGAAGGCCTCACTCTTGGTATTCTGAACTTGAGGACTAACGAGCTACCTCTGAGGTTGCAACAACATACTACCGGCGTGCCGAGTCGATGGACTAGGATTTTACGCATGATTGCACAGGCGGTGACTTGTTATCACCAACATCATTAGACTAGGGTGCCCCCTAGCGTTTTGAGTTTTGGGTCATTTGACCAATTTTGTCTTGGTTACAGAACATTATGTGTAAACCATAAAGAGTTACATATATATTTTTGATTTTCGGAGTTTTATTTTGGTTAAGTTACATGATCCTGATGCAAATACTGATGAAATGCTTCTTTTTATAAATGTTGCAAATGTCTATCTAACACATAATTTGCCAATGAATCTATTAATGTGTTTAAGTTTCTGGAAATATGTTGATATTGAATAAAATCAAATTGCCTCTCCAAAATCTTGACCCTTAGGAACATGCGATAGCTAGTTGGATTTCGGACGGAGTAGATACCAGTGAGTTGTAGTATGACGAGTTGTGAGTCTAGCCCGACGACAAGTCGGCTTATGCCATGTGTGATGGCATCAGAGAGAAGTTCTATCAACGCACTATATTCAACGATGTTAGTTTTTGACCGACCAATACATACCCCTCTGAAACTTACTAACTCAACGCTTGGATCAAAAATGGCCCAGGCCATAGAAGATAGGGTCCGCGAACTATGACTCACTCCATCGGCATATCCAACAAAAGATTCCAATAGGTTCGACATCTGTGACAAATGTAAAAAGTGGATTACTTGACCAAAACAATTACCCTTAGCGAAAACAAAAATGTAACAAAAGCATATGGGTTACCACACTAAATCATGCGTAGTAACGCTTAAGGTACAACCCCTTATGGGGTTGCGCCAGTGGAATCTCGTCATAATCCATTAACTTGTAGGCTCCTTTTGCTAATACACACTTAACAATATAGGGGCCCATCCATAAAGACTTGAACTTACCTGCTCCCAATTTATCGGATTCCTGGTCGTAAAGTAAGACCAAGTCACCTTCTGAGAAGACACGGGGTTTGACATTTTTGTCGAACTGCGCCTTGACTCATTTCTTATGGGCTTCGTTAGCCAAAGCGGCATCACAATGGGTTTCATCCAATTGGATTAGTTCCAAGAAACGAGCCTCCTCTTCTGAAGTTCCAGGGAGAAGGTCGACTGCGAGTTTGAGGGACAAGATTTCACACTGAATTGGTAAGATTGCTTCTAGGCCATACACCAGTTGAAAAGGTGTAAACCTGGTTGCATTCCTTACCGATGTTCAGTATGCCCACAAGGCTGAGTACAGGATCAGGTGCCAACTCCTTTTGTGGACTCCAATCATCCTTTGCAGCATCCGCTTTAGGACTTTGTTGATTACTTCAACTTCTCCATTGGCCTGCGGGTAATATGGAGTAGAGCTGTCATGGGACAACCCCAATTTGGCAGCCAATTCGACCATCATGTGATTGCCAAAATGCAATCCATGATCTGTGACTATACCCTGTGGAACGCCGAATTTGGCGACTACATGATTGAAAAAGAAAAGGGCAGTTGTTTCACCGCTGTTATCTAATGTAGGCATCGCCTCGGCCCATTTGGTAAAATAGTCTACTATGACTATGATATACCCATGCCCCCCGGTCAAGGTGGGGTTACATGTCATGAAATCAATGCCCCACTTGGCGAATGGCCCAATAGAAACTATCGGTTGTAGGGGTGCGGGTGGTTTTCTGGTTTTGCTATCGAAAATTTGACATGCATGGCAACTTCTGACTGCAGTTATGCAATCTTTGAACATTGTTGGCCAGAAGTATCCTGCTCGTAAATTTTTTTGTGCCGTAGCATAACCAGATTGATGCCCCCAACATGCACCTGAATGGCAATCATTCAGGACTTTTTCGGCCTCCTCATGGGTGAGGCACCTCCTCAGAACTGTATTGACACCACGATGGTAAAGTGTATCGCTGACGATCATGTAGTCTTTTGATTGGTATCGAATACGTTTTTGTTCCGAGCGAGAGGTATTAGACCTATATTTTTGGGTTTGGAGATAGATGATTATATCTCCATACCACAGATTTCTTGAAGATATCAGAAACAAAGATTCATCCACGGTGGTTTCTTCGGATGTTTCATCGTTGGACGACAATGGGAGATCGCATAGTAATTCCACGAAAACCAGGGATTTCTTTGATTTGGATTTTATGAATTCCAGATCAAACTCTTGAAGAATTGCTATCCATTTTGAATATTTGTCCCCCAGCAACTGTCGCAACAATATATAAGTTATGGGGTTGCAATCTGACAAAATGGTAGTTTTTCGAAAGAGGACATAGTGTCGAAATCTCTGTATCGCTTGAATAGCTGCGAGAGCCAGCTTTTCAACATAGGAATACTTGCTTTTTGTATCATTTAAGTTTCTACTCAAATAATATATAGGATGTTCAATTCCATTGTCTTCTTGAACTAAAACCATTGCGATGGTTGTATCTGCTGCATCCAGATATAGGTTAAAGTCTTTTTGATAATTAGGAGCGTACATTAATGATGCTTTCATTAGGGATTCTTTTAAAGCATCAAAGGAAGCTTGCGCGACCTAATCCTAGATGAAGGGTACTTCTTTTTTCAATAGACGTGTATAACCTTTAGCAAGTTCAGCATAATTTGGAATGAACCTTCTCAGAAAGTTTTCTTTCCCTTGGAGTTTCTAAATCTGAAGCAAATTTGAAGGTGGAGGCAAATTTATGATTGCCTGAACCTTACATGGGTCGAGGCGAACTCCATCCTTCGAGACTACAAAGCCAAGAAAACAACTAGAACTAACACAGAACACACATTTGTGTGGATTGAGTCGTATCTTGTAGTGTCGGCAACGTAGAAATATTGCTCTCAAATGTTGCGGATGATCGGTCCGCTTTTGCAAATGAGCCGGAAGGTCGTCGAGATATGGCTGAACGATGTTTTTGATGTCATGGAAGGCATAATTCATTGCCCTCTGAAATGTTGCCCCTGCATTCTTTAAACCAAAGGGTAATTTGCGATATGAAAATGTGCCCCACGGACAAATAAATGCAGTCTTGGACTAGTCCTGTGGGCGGATATTTATTTGATTATACCCGGAGAATCCATCCATAAATGAAAAGATTTCACATCCGGCACATTCATCAATTATCTGGTCAATAAAGGGTGTAGGGTAGTTGTCTTTTGGACAAGCTTTATTTACATCCCTATAATCGACGCACACTCTAATCATTCCTTGTTTTTTCATCACAGGAACAATGTTTGATACCCAATCGATTAGAGGAACCAGGTAAATAAAACCTGCATGGAGAAGTTTTTCAACTTCTGCCTTGATGGCAGCGGCTTTCTTGGGGTGCACCTGCCGTAGCCGTTGTCGTACCGGTTTGACATCTAGTTACATCTTGATTTCGTGTTCAATGATATTTGAGTCAATTCTTGGCATTTCATCATATGACCAAGCAAAGACATCTCTGAATTCACGAAAAAGAGCGTTATATATTTCCAGTTCTGAAGGAGAACAACACTTGCCGACATAAATATTCTCTACAACATCTGTTTTGGTCAAGATATTTATGGCGATAGTCTCTTCAATATTGGACAAGTTTCGCTCGGAATCCACCGTGTTTATAGTATTTGATAGGAAATCAAAAACTGAAGGATGATGAAGGTCATCAGGAGTATGTTCTTGACAATCCGGAAGATGGGAACGATGGTGGTAATCTTCCCGTGGCACCCCGTCATTTATCATTGACTGAACAATTCCTTCATCGGTGTAATGCACTTGTGACCAAGGATCCAAAGGGGTGCCATATTACTTAGACCTATCTATCCAAAAGCTTGATGAGCGTTGATTTTGGTTTGCCTCCCATGCCAAAAACATTGATTGCTACAATATTTCTATTGGGCTTGGAGGCAATACCTGCAGATGATCCATGTTAATATCATTTTCTGAGATCTTTTTAATGGAAGATATCATATTGCAGGTTCCTACCGTCGCCACTTCCGCTAGATTGATTGGTGGCGGGATAGCAAAAGTTCCCATTAATATAGGGTCTTTTAGTAGGCCTACTCTGATATTTTGAAGCGAATGGGGGCTTCCATGGATCAATTTAATGCTTCCCGTAACTTGGGAACTATTGGGGAGAAATGTTTGTTGGTTGACGATTGTAATTCCTCCTTGAAAAGGAAATGCAATATTCCTAAAGTAAGTCGACAAAACCACAACCATAGCATATATCCGGGGCCTTCCCAGTAGGATGTTGTAATCGAGGTTTTCGTCGATTACTTCAACATCTATTTCTATTGTTTTCCCTCCTAGTTCAACTTGCAAGTTATTTAGAATCCCATATGGGGTATATGTTCGTCCATCAAATGCTTTTAATGTCATTGAAGATTGCGACAAGGTTGGAGATCCTAAAGTTTTCCAGCAACTCATTGACATAATACATGTAGATGCCCCCTCATCAATAATTGTTCGATAAACAGTTTTGTTGAGGGCTTTCACTTGAATGAGGAAAGCTAGTTGAGCTGGTAACTGAGGATCATATCCTTTGTGATTAAAGGACACAAGATTGGAATCCTTTAGGTCAATCCCACCTATTGCTGACAATAAAGCTTGCTTTTGGGAGGGGAAATTTTGTAGTACCTCAAGTGTCGACATAGCGGATGGTGATTGGGCCAGATATTCCACTATATTATAATGTTGTGCTGCTTTGGCACAAGGATTAAATGTCGACTTGTGTACTACTCCCTTTGGTGGTTTTATTGTTAGCTCTGGAATGATGGGTGGCGCAACTTCTGTCGAAGTTGTTGTCGAACTACTAGGTTGATCTTTATCCTTGTTGTTCGACAGATGTGGATTCCCGTAATCTTTATTCCTTGTCGTTATCAAAGCATCATTCTGCTATTTCGAAACTAACAACATCAGTACTTGGGACGAGGAAGCATTGTCACTAGCAACTAGATTTGTTCCTAGATTTGGAAACGGATCAGTCAATACCGCCGAGGTTTTTGAATTCTTGAAGAATTTTCTAAGCTCGGCTTTATATGGAAAATCTCTTGTCCCATGATCCTCATCACATATAAGACATGGATGATTTGGTTTCTTATCTCCAGAAGGGTTTGCAGAAGATTTTTCAGGTGATGATTCCTCCTGTTTCTTCTTCTTCCCTTTGGTTTTCTTCTTGCCTCTTGGTTGCTTGGTTTCTTTTCCTTTATCAGTTGAGATGACATTTACTTCCGAGGCGAGAAGTTCTTCTTTTGCATTTTGACTAGAAATCTTACGGGCCTTTTTAGATGTATCCTTTGTCGATTTTGTGTCTGTCGTACCAATCACGCCATCACCGGCATGAGAGTCATTGTTCGATTTAGGAGGAGGAGGAACGAAAAATTCCGGCCTGGGAGCGTCAGGGATTTTATCATAGAGCGTGCCAGACTGAGTATAAATCAAGTCTAAATGTTGCGCACGAGCAATAAATTGCTCTTCAATGACGACTCCTTCTTTTGCCACATCTTCTGTAATGGAAGGTAATAATGACTTAATAAACCATTCAGCTAAAAGCTGATCAGGAACATACGTTTTTACCATTCTACGACGACGTCGCCACTCATGAATATGATCGGATATGTGAGTGGTCGTCGTTTGCTTGAAATTGGTAAGAAGTTTTGTTCCCGTTTCGTACCTTATGGGTAATTGAAAATGGGTTAAAAAGGTTGTGGCTAGGGCACTGAAGTTATCAAATGAAGCTTTGGGTAATTAGATATACCATTTCGCTGCCATACCAATTAACGTTCTCTGAAAAAGGCGAAGCCTATTCGAATCATCGTTTAGGGTGTTTGATGAACACCACAGATGAAAGGTCATCACATGATTCGACAGGTCTTCACCCAGATTTCCATTAAATTTAGGAATATCTGACGGAAGTTTATGCGGAATCGCTGGACACCAATGGGCGTAAGCAATTGGATCGTTCGTTAGCCGATTTAGATCTGGTAACTCTAAATTTTCCACGAAGGGTAACTGTTGATTCAGGTTTGGCGAAGCATACCCAGGATAAGATGGAATTGCCTGAGCAGTTGGTCTTTGCATACCAGCATAATGCATTTGATGCTGGTAACTTTGGTAAGGTTGATGGGCATAACCATTGTAGAATGGTTGATTTTGACCATTTTGAATATACGACTGCCCATTATTCGCAAAGATTTGTTGCTTAGATCCTTGGTATACTTGTTGGAATTGCGGTTGTTGGTATTGCACCAGCCATGGTTGTGAAGCCATGTGTTGTTGTCCAATACTAGCCGTTTGACCAAGATGAGGGGTAATTGTACTCGTTTGGGCCTGTGTCATTCCACTAGTTGGCGATTGTGGTTGAGTCGCAGGGACAAGAGGTTGTTGCATTACAACCTGAGAAACCTGAGGTTGGCATACAACAGGCAACACTTGTACTTGTGACACCGTCACAATAGCCGGCGTAGTTGGTATATTTGACATAGGTAAACATTGTTGCATCGAATATACAACTCTTGGTTGTTGAGGCAGTATTGGCACCCAACCGCTAGATGTAATTCTAGCATAACCTGAATTTTATTGTGAACTCTGGTATGGTTGTCCTCCCAGAGGAGACAATGAAAGGGTATATTGCCCCCCATACGGCGGTAATCCGGTACTCAAAGGAATTGTTTGTCCTTGAGGACCGGACTGCCCAAATTGACACCGTGAAGGATCAATTTGCTGAGACTCAACATAAGAGTTCCCGGATATTATTCCAGATGAACAAATGGGAACGAACCATACTGTCAAAATAGCCCCTGAGTGGGCCCCATCTAGCGATTGAGAGCTAGTTGGGATAGATGGTATGCCGACGAACATTGTTGGAGTGGCAGCAGGAAGTTCTTCTGTTTCTGTGTCGGATGACACAGTCCTAGATGTCAACGATTGTTCAGACATTTCTAGTCTATCCAAAATATTCCCTAGTGATTCTACAGGAGCTTGTGATAACGGTAGACTAATTTCTGATGAAGAAGGATATAGAGTGATCCCGACTCCAAATTGCAATGGAGTACTAGATGGAGGATCCTCCATAATCTCTTCTATAGCAATCATACCAGGTGGAAGAGGTAGACTGTTAGGTCAATAAAATATTTCTAGTGCCGAAGAAGGTATAGAATATGCAGCGACAAATGTTTGGGGAATAACACCTTCCGAATCAGCTGTAGATGGAGTTGGTTCAGTAATACAAGTGTTTACCTTCACACTAGGATCAGTTCTACTATCCTTTGGTGGCTGCGGAACTTCTTATGTAAAGGCAGGGATACCAGAAATGGTTGGAGTAACCAGAGTTTTCGATGGTGTTGGAACACTTGTTCTAACTTTACCAGGGGATTTGGAACTGGTTAAATGAGTTCGCTTCATCTGTAACAGTTTTGATTATGGAGACAAAGACGGTTGACTCGTAAGCCTCCGCGAACGACGAGGTTTCAATTGACTTTCTTCCACGATTGCAGATTACTCGATCAACTAAAAATCAAGGGGAAATATGTTTCCGAATTAAATGAATTTTAGACGCTTTGACACAACTTGCTTTTTCAATTTTTAAGAGTAGAGAAAAAACAAAATATGACTCTAGTCGCCTTTGATTTTTAATGAGCTTGAAGTGACAAGTGCTCAGATGGACCTTTTCCTTTAAGGAGTCTGAAAAGGAACAAAAGAGACTGCACTGGAAATCTAGACAGAGGGATTACCAAACCAATCGCAAAACTGCAGAATCCTTTTTACGCTACGGCAGTCAATCTTCCCGAATGTTGTGTTCAGTGCATTGCGATCGATAGGGCGGTAGACACAGCTTCCTATGGATAAAGGATAAAGCCTATTGTGGTCCCCCAATATATACTCGATGGCACGTGGGAGCACAAGTCTGTACTTGCACTTATCATCTCAAAGTGGAGGAATCACCTAACCAGTGATGAAAACAACAGTTACCAAGCTTTACGACACCGGAATACGTCTCTAGCCTAGACTTCTAAATGTTGTGCGTTAGTTTCCAAAACATTTTTAGATTCTTTAAATTTATTTTACAGTTGATCTTGCTAAGAAATTTACCTTTCAGGTTCATTGCGTGATATAGATGTACAATTCCTAAAATGCAATCTAAGATGATAAACAATCGTTTAATCTTATTTTTGCAATGAAAATCCTAGCTACTAAGGAAAGAGAGATGATATTCTTTCAACATAGAGTAGAGAGCACACACTATATGCACTGTCCTAAATAAACCAACAAACAGTCTAAATGCAAATGCACATGCATGTATTTTTTTTTAGCCTTCTTAATGTGTGAATGATAAAAGGAAAGCTAAGCGCAAATCTGAATTATTTTTCAAAGCGACATTACTAACAAGTTTCTTTTCAAGACAAAATGAAGACAATGACGACACTTTGAGATTTGGAATTGAAAAATTGATTTCGACACTTGAAAAACTACTAATTCAAATCAAATACAAGAGTAACAGTGTAATCGATTATCAAGAACAATCGGATTCTCTTCTATGACTGAAAACGACACTTGCGACACTTTCAAATCAAGAAACGACAGTTCAATTACGCTACTTCTTTGTAAAAGAGAACTAAAAATGGATCACAATACATAAAAACATTTATAGTTCTCTGCACAATGGAGGCAGAATAATGGTAAGGAAGGGGGTTCCAACAGAGGTATACTGACTACAGACAACAAAACTCCTAAATAGAGCTGAAAAGAGTGAACACAGAAACCAAAATCTAAGAGCAGAAGAGGTCTTGTTTGATCAGCGCACCTGTAACACAGGGAAAGTGAGATGGAGCACACCTACTACACATGGGAAGTGTGATGCATCCAGATTCCAAAGAAGAGACAATGCGATGGTCCAGGGACGAGACTTCAAATGGGTTCCGGGTCATAGTTTGCAGCTTAGTTCAGGGATTTAAGTCAAGCAAGTGGTAGTCAGTAAATAAATCACAGGGGTAGATCTAAGGAGGTTACTAGAGCCACCACAAGGGCAATTAGAGAGTTTGTAAATCAATTGTTCAGTTCATAAACAAAACCCAGAGATAGACTGAAGCAACATTGATCCACTTTTCACTTGCATAGCAAATGCAGTTTGAAGGCTAGCTGGCTTGAATTCAGGTTCCGTCTGTAAGTTTATAAAGCAAACAAATATAGACAAACAAACAGCGGAGTCGCCATTTTGTTATCGGGAAATCTAGTGTCTATGCAGAGCTTCTAATCCCACTAAGGCTGGTAGCTACCTTAGAAACAAAAAAACTAAAGCCACTTTTGTTTTCCTTTATGAGAAGTAAATAAGAGGGGAAAGAAGGAGACCAACCTCTGTCTTGCGCTTGGTTCCTTGCTTGATTCCTCTCCCTTCTGATATATCTTTGCCACTTGCTTCCTTGTTTACCCAGCTTCAAAGAGTACCTGTAGAATCAAGGCAGCATAACACTATCCATGAATAGAGATCTACTATCATAAACAATATAGGACCAGATATATATTGACCACACAAATGCATATATCATCAATCATACAAGAATGTGGAGGAAAAATTGAATAGCCTTATTAATAATCAAGAATAGCAAAGAGGATTACAACCAATTTTTCTGACCCAGCGTCATCCTCTCAGCAAGAAAGCCCTTCTTCACCTCATGAAAAGCTTAGATCACCCAACACTATGATGTTACACCAAGAAACCAGCAGCACTTCCTTACAAGATACAAAATTCCAGCGTTCCTGGATCTCTGGGATGAGGGATCCATATATAGATGTTTGCATGGGAGGTGAGTCAGCTTTTGAGATTTGATTAGTGTCCTCTCTTTAATAGTTCTTGATTCCACTTGGAGATTAATGATCTCTTACTCATCCCTGGGCGAATGCAGAGAGGCAAGTGTCACAGGAGAAGTTTCTGGAAGATTCCATGATCCTCCACCTTGCAGATTGACCTTGCCATTTGTCCACTCTCGCCCATCGCACCCCATAGAAGGTCTTTTCAGTATGAATCACACCTCCCGTGTGCATTTAGGTGGGATGCAGTGCACTTTGACCATGGAGCAGGTGAGATGGTCCAATTTTGACCAGTTCTGAGTAGTTTTTCATGGAGAACTTTTGGGAGATGATGTAATCAGTTGACCTTCTTCTTTTAGGGGTTAGAACAACACTTAAGAGCCCTTGGTTTATGGACATTTATGATTGGGGTTACAGTGCCCAAAAATGTCTATAAAAACTATGCCCTTTGAATTCCTTCAAAATATTTTTTCAAACCAAGCTTAAGCTAAAATTTAAAAAACAATCTACACACCTTTTTTCAGTTTGTTGGAGCTCAATATTGCCTCTAATGTATCTTTGTAATTTCAGATCATCTAGTTCTGAAATTGAAACCTATAGTAGCCCTCTGTGTCGTCTTTCCAATGCCACCAGTCTGATCCAAATTGGATTCTCCAAGGAAGAGTTATGCCAAATCTCCCCCAGTGACCTGATTATAGACTAGTTTATTAGAGTGAAATTGTACGACAGGCCACGTGTCCCTGTTTTGACCTTTGGCTCTGAAAAATATATACAAGAAACTACAGTCCATCCTCTTTCTATACCTTCTTACAAAACTTCAATCTGATGCACAGAGAGAAATTTATGACGATTTTCCCCAGGTCACCTGTTTCGAATGTAATTCAGGAGTCTACAAAAAGGCCAACTTCCTCAGATCAAATCTCCGCAAATATAGCGCAAAAAGCTATGAAATTTGGACCCAACGTTCAGTGCGATTTGCTCTCAAATGGTTTCTTTTTTTCACTTCTGAAACGTCACAGAAAAAAAATTTATAGTGAAAATGCCACGATGACCTATTTGGAGCAGTGAAACCCTAAAATTTAAAGCTCTGATTCCAAATGTTATGAAACCAGCTCACAAAAAGATAGAAAAGATAGATCCACACCTTAGAATTCAACCTCTTCGAGGGGGCAACCTCCTTTACATTATACAAATGAATGATTCTTTGATGATTCAAATGACAAAACCTTCTTTCTATATATAGGAGTCTAAGGAGTCACAATATAACCCAGCCATTTAACAATAATAATATAAAGGCACAAAAATAACAATAGAGGGATTCTATGGGGCATAGTAATAACAATATGGGGAAAATAGGGGAAAAATGATATTAATAAGAGATACAAATACAATAGTAATGGGGTAATCACTAGTATTATAGGGACCTAACAACCAGATTCATGATTATATGGGTTAGGTGTTGGAAATAATACTAACAGGGGGGTGAATCAATATTATCAAATCAATAATTTTATTTCCTACACAGATTTATATACGCTACTTCAGTGAAGTGAAATAGCGTGTACATGTGGCTGTGCTTAAATAAACCAACATATATGCATAGAAATTGTGATTTAGACAATTATCGTGTCTTGAGCTTAAACCGGTATATTAGATATTTATTAGATAGCATAGTAAAAGAAGAATAAAGCATCACACATAAGCAACACACATGAACGCCAAGATTTAAGATGGAATCCCAATGTGGGTAAAAACCACCTACTGTTGTTGTCTCTGTCTTCTTTTAATAACTAGAAAATTTGTTTACAATATTGTACTGGTGCAGACTCATACCAGTACACATGATTCTATCTACAGAAGGTTACAACCTTCTCTCGTTCTCCAGCTTCTACTGAAAGGGAGCTACAACCCCCTAGCTCTTGTACTAGCCAATATGTTTACTAGTACATAGGTGCCAGCCTACAAAAAACTCCACTCTTTCACCAGGGACCATGTTTCATGAATTTTCAGACTGGATACTCCCGGACCACAACACCACAATCTGAAGGCCACGTTTCATCAAATTTTCAGAGTGGACCCATTAAATCTTTTAAATGTAAACTACATTAACCAATATTTAGTTAATCTGAACAATTAGATCACTGACATCAGAACAATATATTAAACCTAGAACCCTACATCATCATTCAGAACCAGCTGTAACCTCAAAAATCATGCATTAGAATGTATACACTACTTGGTTGCACCCAAACTGCGTGTATATCCTACTTCCATTAATTGAACTTGCGTATACCTTCAAAACTACTGCAAACATAGACTTTTGAATCAAGTCTATACTGAATATCTACTGTCAACTTTCAGAGCTTTACACAGGCAAGGTCAGATATCACTTCTTCTCACTTATACAATCAATCAAGCAAATGTCATCCTCCTTATGTATTCAGTTTTACATTCAGATCTAAGAAGACTTCATTTACAGATAGTAGTAAAACAACAGAATCTGATTAGATAGTTCAGTCAGATCTGAAAAAGAAGCTTTTATTTTGTATATGCTACTTGAAAGAAACAAACCTGCATGTATACTCTCTTTGGCTGAGATGAACCTGTGTACAGATCTGCAAATATTAACTTATAACTTTGTGGAAATTCCAGACTTCATACAAACCCAAATATTGATAGATAACGAGTAAAACAGGAGTAAAACATCAAATCTAGTCTCAAGAAATATTAGATCATTCAAGAATAAATTATTTCATGTCTCATGATCTTGATCCAACATTCAACTCAAGGTGCACATAAATATTTTAGATCCAATCCCAAACACAATCCTGCAACATAAAATATACTTCAGATAGAAGTATTCCTTAGAATCTTATTGCTTGCACACATTGCCTAATGATCTTCTCCTCCTTATATACTCTTAGGCCTTTCTCAATACTTTGGACCAAAGCCACTTAGGACCAATACCTTGCACCAAATACCTAGGGTCAATACCTTAGACCAAATACCTCGGAACAAATACCTTGGATCAATACCTTGGATCAAAATACCTTGGACCAAAAACTTGGTTTTCCAACATGTACGCACTTTTCCTCTTGTGAAAGTGTGTTTATACGTTATACACTCCTTTTGTTTTGTTAACTTGCATGTATAGGCTTCTTGGACAAGGCGAACCTGTGTATACCTCTCTTTCTTCATTCTTTGGAGTTTGATTTGTAATCCTTTGTTTTTGACCTGCTACACAGTGAACTGTCATCTGAGTGAGTTTCCATCAAGGACAACACCTGTATCATAATGCCGACAATCTCCCCCTTTGGACTTGATGGCAACAACACCACCAAGACACTCTCCCCCTTTGACATAAAGGGAAAAGGGTAGACCAACATATTCTCTCTCGTTGACATACATTATGCTGTCCATGCTCCCCCTGAGTACATACTAAATTATTTGATTGAGCTCCCCTTTGTACATGCTGAGATGCATTGAAACCATCCATGCTCCCCCTGAGCACATGTAGAGCCTTCAAAAATATTCTCCAAAATAACATGACTCTATAACTCAACTAAGTGAGTATGACCTTCCTATCACCAATGACTCATACATACATCCATCTCCCAACCAAGTGGGGATATATCAGTTTATACATGATAGAAATAATAAATATTAAATCAACCTTCCCATGCAAAGTGGGGATACCAATTACATCATTTGTCCAAGAGGACTCATTCAAATGTATGAGAAGACATATCACACCCTAGATCTTTTACCTGACTTAAGCAACAAATGGTATAAATATCTGAAGCCATAGCTGGACTCAGCAACCATAATGCCAACAATGATGAATGTACGTGAAGGCTAATTCTCCCCCTAAACTTGTGCTACCTGTGGATTGTTAACAAGTCAATTATCAAGGCATCTTTGTCATTCAGATAAAAATTAATGAACAAGGCATATCAATAGACAGTAATCATCAATATTAGAAAGAGCACCCATATCAGAGCCTGCACCACTATTTTTCCTATTTGAAAAACATATACGCTCCTTGACCTACAGAAACCCACGTGTGTACATGATTATACTTCATGAAATACACGTATAATAACCTTTCTCTGAAAAAATTGGATTTAACAATAGGATGATGCAACAACTACTCCTACCTTTTGTCTAAGATATTCAAATGTTTCTTTGGGCAGTGGTTTAGTGAATATATCATCAACCTATTCTTTGGAGGGAACATACTCCAATTTGACTTTTTGTTCAAGCACTTATTCACGTAGAAAATGGTACTTGATGGGTATGTGCTTGGTCTTGGAGTGCATGACTGGATTCTTTGAAATACTGATGGCACTTGTATTATCACATAGAATGGAGATAGGTGGAGTACATGTGATCTGAATGTCTTGCAAAGTTTGCATCATCCAAAGTAGTTGTGTACAGCAAGATGTAGCAGCCACGTATTTTACTTTAGCTATAGATAAAGCAATTGAACTTTGTTTCATGCTGAACCAAGACACTAACCTGGAACCCATATAGAATGCACCACCACTAGTGCTTTTTCTTTCATCAACACTTCCTGCCCAATCTTCATTTGTATATGCATGAAGAGTAAGATTTGCATCTATAGGATACCATAAACTAAATTCTTGAGTTCCTTGAAGATATTTGAAAATTCTTTTGACTGCCTGAAGGTGTGATTCCTTCAAATTTGCTTGGAATCTTCCAACTATTCCTACTGCATGCATGATGTCAGGTTGGGTACCTGTTAGATAAAGAAGACTGCCAATCATGAATCTGTAAATTGGTTGATGTACTACTGTTGATTCATCATTTGAGCTGACACTACATCCTGTTATCATTGGGGTATATACAGGTTTAGAATCTTTCATTCCATATCTTTTCAAGATCTGTTTGAGATATTTGGTTTGTGACAGAAAAATACCATCTTTATTTTGTTGAACTTGTAGACCAAGAAAATAGGTAAGTTCACCAAGCAAGGACACTTCAAATTCTCGCTGAATTATTGAAGCAAAATTCTGACTCATGGATTCTTCATTGCTATAAAAAATGATATCATCAACATAAACAATAATAATTAACAATTTATCAATTTCAATCTTTGTATATATATTGCTATCTGCTTAACCTTTTGTAAAACCTTATTGGTGTAGATATTTGTCAAGGTGGTAATACCAGGCCCTTGGAGCCTGTTTCAGACCATAGAGAGCCTTTTTGAGTCTGCATACAAGTTTTGTATCATTTCCCGAATGAATCCTTCTGTTTGTTCAACATAAACTTCTTCTTTTAAATCTCCATTAAGGAAGGCTGATTTTACATCCATTTGGTATACTTTGAATTTCTAAAAGCTAGAAAGAGCAAGAAACATCCTTATGGCTTCAAGTCTGGCAACAGATGCAAAGGTTTCTTCAAAATCTATACCTTCTTGTTGAGCATATCCTTTACAAACAAGTCTGGCCTTGTTTCTAATGACTTCTCAATTTTCATTCAACTTGTTTTTGAATATCCATTTAGTTCCTATAATATTTTATCATGAGGTCTAGGAACTAATTCCCAAGTATCATTCATTTCAATTTGCTCAATTTCTTCATCCATGGTGTTTACCCAACATTGATCTTTGCATGATTAATTTACATTTTGAGGTTTTGTGGAAGATAGCAATGCTAGATAGCTATAGGTCCCTATAATAGTTCTTCTTGTTTGTACACCTACCTCTTTTTCCCCTAAAATTTGAGTTTCTGGATGATTTTTCTGAACATACCTTGACAGAGTCTTTTCTTCTACCATTATCTCTTCTTCTGGTGCTTCACTGGTTTCTTCTTCAATATCATTTTGATTTGATGTGGGAAAATAATCCCCATCTTCTTCATTGTCATAATCTTCTGTTGATTTTATCTGTTTTGGATTTTTGCATGCTTCATCAACTACAACATCAATGCTTTCAACAATTTTCCCAAGTGTTTTATTATAACATTTATATCTTTTACTTTTGGACGAATAAGCAAGAAGAATACCTTCATCTGCTCTAGGTTCAAACTTACCAAGTTTTTCATCAGTCCTTTTGATAAAACATTTGCTTCCAAAAACTTTAAAGTATTTTATAGTAGGAATATTGCCATACCAAAATTCATGTGGAGTTTGAGTGCTATTTACCCGAACATTTTATTTGTTGAGAATAGTTATGGCAGTGAATGTTGCCTCACCCTAGAAGGTTGCAGGAGTTCCAAATTCATCTAGTCTAACTCGAGCCATTTGTTGAACTGTTATGTTCATTCTTTCTACCACATCATTTCGCTGAGGAGTCCTTGCTATGGAGAATTGCATTTTTATTCCATGTTGTTCACAAAAGTCAAATAATTCATCCAATGTAAATTCCCCTCCTCGATCAGATCTGAGACATTTGATCTTTCAATTTGATTCATTTTCAACCAAAGCTTTGAAGGCTTGGAACTTTTCAAATGCTTCATCTTTATGATTTAGAAGACCTATCCAACACATTCTGGAAAAATCATCAATGAACAAAATAAAATATTCTTCTCCACGAGGTGAATTTTTCCTTAATGGCCCACATAGATCAGTAACGACAAGTTCAGGAGGCTTACTAGCTCACCTTTCCTTTTCCATGAAGTGAACTCTAGTTTGCTTACCGATTTGGCATGGTCTGCATGTTGTATTTTCTGGGATGCTGATATCTGGAAGATCACGAACAACCTTGAGTTTGCATGCTTTTCTTGTTTGAGAAAAGCTTAGATGTCCCAATCTTCTATGCCACATCCAGTTTTCATCATTTTTTCTTAGATAGCACTGTTGTTGTCCTCCCTTGAGTATGTATAAGTTGTTTGGAGTTCTTGTACCTTTGATCACAGTCTCTCCTGTATCAAGCTCACAAGAAACACATCTGTTTGATTGAAACACCACTTCATTTCATTGATCACACATTTGACTGACACTCAACAGGTTATGCTTTAAACCATCTGCATACATAACATTTCTAGCTTTAACCTTTTCTTTCAAGAAAACAGAGCCTTTACCTTTTATGACAGCTGGAGTGTCATTTCCAAACGAGACATTCTTTTCATTTTCTAAGGCATTATATGAGTGAAGTTTTTCTTTGTCACCTGTCATGTGTTTTGAGCATCCACTGTCAATGTACCACTGATTTCCCCGTCCTTCTGCATACAAGGCTATACCACATCTTTCTGCTTGAGATTCTTTCCTTCTCCATATCTTTGGATTTAATGGCGTTTGATCCTTTTGAGATGTTTGCTGAAATTTGCTCCTGCATTCAAATTATTCATGACCAAATTTGTTATAGATTGAGCATTCTATTTCATTTTTAAGAGGAGAAAATTTATTATAGGAACTTCTCTTGATTCCTGTTACATTCCTTTGATTTTGTACTTCTATAGTCATGATGGTTTTGTAAGCAATGCATTGAACAAATTTGTGCCCAAAATTATGACATGAAAAACATTGCCCATTAAAGAAGTTCCTGCGACTATCAAATATATTAACTGTTGAAAATGCAACAAGATGATGGAGCTTAGTGGAAAGGAGTCGCCTTCACTAAGTGGGCCCGCAGGCTATTTTTGGCGCAAAGTCTATTTTTAGACATATGGATCATGGTCTGTGAGTTGCAGGATGCTATTTATGGATGATTGGTCATGTTGGGAAAAATAGATGGACTTCTATTTTTGGTTCACAGCGGAGTGATCAGAATCTATTTTTAGACTGCCAGGCTAAAAATAGAAACAGTCGAATATTATTAGCCCTTAGTAATATTTGGACTCTAAACTTTATCATATTCTCTTGGAGCACTTCAGTTCGAGCTATGGATGTGGCACATGCAACTTAAAAAAGGAATCACATGGTTTCTTATGTGTTAGTTGAGCTATTGCATGGAGGACTTCAGTTAGAACTCATGCATGTGAGTTATGTGGAGTTGGATGTGGAGTTGATGGAGTTGTGTTCAGTTTGACTTAGTTGAACTAGTTGTATTTAGTCTAACTAAAGAATACACTAGTGATGAGTTGTGTGAATTAAATATTAATTAATTCACTAATTATTAACTCATAAAGCAACTAAAGAATACATCAGTTAACTCAGTGCATGGACAGTTCAACAGAGACAGGTGTTAGAGGTAAGTGAAAGGGTGAGTTGTGACTATCAGTTGTGCATGAGATTTTGCACATGCATGGATTGAGTAATGCCAATGAGGATTGTGCAGTGTGGGCCAATCACAAGGCAATTGTAGCTTATGCTCAAATGATTTTCTCTTGCAACATTGTGCAATAGAGGCAGGCAAAGCAGCGGAGGAGATTTGAACCTGTGACTTGTTCGGATCTGAGCTAGTTTTGTGTGTAACAGGTGGAGATAGTACTGAGTACTTGTGAGGAGTGTTGTAATATGTATTGTTACATGTTATCAATCAATATAATATACAGATAGTGTGGGGTTTTCAGCTATAAGCTTTCCTCGGGTTACATACTGTGTTAATGTGTGCATGCGATTGATGTTTCATTATTTTTAATGCTGCTAAATTGATGATCAACGTAGAGGAGGTTATGTATTATGCATGTATTCCGCAATAGTGTATAATAAGGATAATCTCTGTGAATAAGTGTCATATTATTCAAAATTTATAAATGGTATCGGAGCTAGATGATTTGTAGAAAAAGTTTCTACATGGTACCAGAGCTGGTTGATTTGTAGAAAAAGTTCTATAGGATATCAAAGCCGGATTGATCATCAGATCTATTATTCAGAAAGTGTTTACATTTTATTTCTTCAGGCAGAGTCTGTAATCAGTCTAGGTAGTTTCTGGATTCATCCTTCTTTTGTAAGGTGAGATATCCGGTAAAAGCCCATACATTCAATCTATGTACGAGAAACACTGTGTTCTCATGAATTCTAGATCAGAAGCGGTTGAGTTTTGAGCTGTTGGAATGTCGCTCAAGGATAAACTCAGAAACATCAAAGCTGAGAATGGAGATGCCACAGATTGTCCACAGAATAAGAAAAATAAGCAAGCTGTTGGATCTGTAGCGGGAGAGGCCTTAGCCTCGCAGTTTGAGCTTAATTTTTCGTTGATCGCATGCTTGGTATCAAGTGTGATGGGATCGGTGTGGTTCTTGGACAGTGGTGCGTCTTATCACATGACAGGAGATTGAGATTTGTTTTCTGATCTGGATGAGAAAGATCTTGGAGTGCACATCGAGATGAGCGATGATGGTAGATACAGTTCGACCGGTATCAGTACCATTTCCTTTGAGAGGGAGTCTGGTAAACCCTTCAGATTGAAGGAAGTGATGCATGTTCCAGGATTGAAGAAGAATCTTATCTCTGTGGTGATGTTAGAAGACAAGAGATATGATGTTGTCTTCAGCAAGGGAAAGGCTTTCCTGCACAGCAAGACAACTGGAGAAACCCGGAAGGTAGGGGTTCAAGTCAGGAACCTTTATCGGTTGCATGTAGATGCATGCAAAGCCTTGAGCAGCAAGGAAACTGATGGAGACTTGGTGGTTGAGAGGGAGCGCATATTACCTCTCAACATGTAGAGCCAGAAGAAGTCTCAGACGATTGTGGAGGAGCCATGATTGGTGTAGCAGCTTCAGGAGGTTGTGGAGTAGCCACAACAAGGGAAGCTGAGAGGAGATCGAGTAGAGACATCTACTTATGAAGAGACCTCCAGTAGGGGGAAACTTCGAGCCAGGTGGGCTAAGGGATTGCAGGTAGCCATACCTCCAGGTAGGAGGTGGGGTGATGTGAATTGATCGTCCCAAGGAGGAGGGGCAGGATCCTTGAGGTACCCAACCTTTTGGATGAGACCTTGCTACGAGAGCCCCGATGTGGAGTAGTAGGAACTGACTGATTGGGTAGAGACAGATGCTGATGGAGCGGCAGAGAGAGTGACAGTGTATGGAATCCCAGGACAGCGCATAGCTAGCAGGCTGCAGCAATGCGAGAGGCACAAGTGTTTTGCACAATGCTAGGTGGCACAGAGAGGTGTGCAATGGTGCGAGATGCATGGAGATGTTGCAGTAGTGTAGATGTTATAGAGGGAGCACTTGTCAGCAGCAGGTAGAGCTTCAGCATCAGAGTATGTTCCTAGCCCATCAGAGTGGTCAGTTGGGAGTGTTTTTGTTCCAAGTGTTGATGGAGCAAGTGGACCGGGCAAATGCGTTGCATGCAGAATATTCCAGAGTTGCAGGATAAGGGTTGCAGATAATCCATATCTTGTTGAGAGGGAGTGTTGAAAATGCAACAAGATGATAGAGCTTAGTGGAAAGGAGTCGTCTTCACTAAGTGGGCCCGCAGGCTATTTTTGGCGCAAAGTCTATTTTTAGACTATGTCTATTTTTAGACATATGGATCATGGTCTATGAGTTGCAGGATGCTATTTATGGATGATTGGTCATGTTGGGAAAAATAGATGGACTTTTATTTTTGGTTCACAATAGAGTGATCAGAGTCTATTTTTAGACTACCAGGCTAAAAATAGAAACAGTCGAATATTATTAGCCCTTAGTAATATTTGGACTCTAAACATTATCTTATTCTCTTGGAGCACTTCAGTTCGAGCTACGGATGTGGCACATGCAACTGAAAAAAGGAATCACGTGGTTTCTTATGTGTTAGTTGAGCTATTGCATGGAGGACTTCAGTTAGAACTCATCCATGTGAGTTCTGTGGAGTTGATGGAGTTGTGTTCAGTTTGACTTAGTTGAACTAGTTGTATTTAGTCTAACTAAAGAATACACTAGTGATGAGTTGTGTGAATTAAATATTAATGAATTCACTAATTATTAACTCATAAAGCAACTAAAGAATACATTATTTAACTCAGTGCATGGACAGTTCAATATAGACAGGTGTTAGAGGTAAGTGAAAGGGTGAGTTGTGACTATCAGTTGTGCATGAGATTTTGCACATGAATGGATTGAGTAATGCCAATGAGGATTGTGCAGTGTGGGCCAATAACAAGGCAATTGTAGCTTGTGCTCACGTGATTTTCTCTTGCAACATTGTGCAATAGAGGTAGGCAAAGCAGTGGAGGAGATTTGAACCTGTGACTTATTCGGATCAGAGCTAGTTTTGTGTGTAATAGGTGGAGATAGTAATGAGTACTTGTGAGGAGTATTGTACTATGTATTGTTACATGTTCTCAATCAATATAATATACAGATAGTGTGGGGTTTTCAGCTGTAAGCTTTCCTCAGGTTACATATTGTGTTAATGTGTGCATGCGATTGATGTTTCATTGTTTTTAATGCTGCTAAATTGATGATCAACGTAGAGGAGGTTATGTATTATGCATGTATTCTGCAATAGTGTATAATCGGGATAATCTCTATGAATAAGTGTCATATTATTCAAAATTTCTACATTAACCTGGTGATTGTAGTTTCTATTGATATTCATATTTGGAGAAAATTGAGTATGATTTTCCTGAGGTTGGTTGTGGCTTCTATCCATCCTTGGAGTAAATTGAGTATGATTTACTTGGTGATCTACTTTATGCCTTTGCTAACGATTGTCATACTATTCACTGGTCTTTGTTGCATCAAGATAGCTTTTGGTGGAGGTTGACGGCTTCAGTGATTGAGATGCTTCTTTATTATATCAAAGACCTATCTTTATCAGAGGAGAACACTAAACTTTGATAATTTCATTTAAAGTTTCTGATCATTCAGAAAATCTAAGATTGAGAGATTTCGTTTTCTCAAGATCCTTTCTTAGACCCACAATTTCACATTCTAGTTTTTCATTATGTTTTTCCTTTTCATCAAGTTGGTATGTCAAGGTATTTATAATCATATTCTTTTCTTCTAAATATATTTTGAGTTTAGATATTTCTTCATGAAGGTCTTCCTCTTCTAAAGAGTCCCAAAAATTATCATCGTCATAAGCCATAAGAAGTCTATAATCATCACTATTAGATAAACCATCACTATCCTCTTCTAAACTATCCCAAAAATAATTGCTATCATAGGCCATGAGAAGTCTGTAATCTTGTCCAGTTTCATCTTCATCACTATTAAATAAACTATCACTATATTCATCAGTATAGTAACTCCTTTTATTCACAACTTGTTTTCTATTCCCTTTTTCATATTCCTTTCCTTTTTCATAGTTATCTTTAAGAGGACATCTAGTAGCATAATGACTGACTCTGCCACAAGAAAAGCGTTTGAAGGGTAGCTTACCTCTAAACCTTCCAAAACCTCATTGAAGCTTCTTGAAAAAGTTTACCTCATCTTCTTCTTCTAAAATATGTCCTAATTCATTGTGTTCTTCCTTTCCTTTCGCTGAACATTTAAATGTGGCTTCTCTCATATCTGATGGTCCTCCTTTTCTCATCTCAAAGGTAGTTAAGATTCCATGAAGCTGTGTCATAGTGATATTCTACAGATCCTATTTTTCTTCTATGGCAGACACTTTGGATTCAAATTTAGTAGACAAGGATCTCAAAACTTTCTCAACTAAGGTAACTTCCTTTATTTCTTCACCTAGATTCTTCATACAACTGACAACCTCATTTATACATTAGAAGTAACTAGCTATACTTTCATCACTATGCATCTTAAGAGTTTCATACTGAATTTTGAGAGTTTGAAGCTTAGCACATTTTACCTGAGAGTCTCCTCCATAGCTAAGAAATATTGTGTCCCATATTTCTTTCGCTGATTTGAGCTACATGACTTTGACAAACTCTAATTGTGACAGTCTTCACAATAAAGTTTTGACAACTTTGGCATTGATTTCATATTACTTTTTACCTGCCGCATCTGTAGGAATTGTTGTTGGAAATGTATATCCTCCTTCCACAATTTCCCAGACATATGTTCCAAGAGATTGTAGATAGGTTGTGGTTCTTATTTTCCAATAAAAAAAAGTTGTTCCCATCGAAGATTGGCAGTTTGATGGATCCCATGCTTTCTTGATTGTTCATGTTGATGGATCTCCCTTCAAGTGATCAAGCTTCTTTTGAAGGACCTGTTTTGATACCAATTGTTGGAAATAATACTAAGAGGGGGGTGAATCAATATTATTAGATCAATAATTTTATTTCCCAAACAGATTTATATATGCTGCTTCAGTGAAGTGAACTAGCGTGTGCACATGACTGTGCTTAAATAAACCAGCATATATGCAGAGAACTTGTGATTTAGACAATTATCATGTGTTGAGCTTAAACCAGTATATTAGAGATTTATTAGACCATGCAGTAAAAGCAGAATAAAGCATCACACATAAGCAACACACATGAACACCAAGATTTAAGGTGGAAACCTAATGTGTGTAAAAACCACCTGTTGTTGTCGTCTCTATCTTCTTTTAATAATTAGAAAAAAATTTTACCATGTTGTGCTGGTGCAGACTCATACCAGTCCACGGGCTTCTACTTGTAGAAGGTTACAACCTTCTCTTGTTCTCCAACTTCTACCGAAAGGGAGCTACAACCCCCTAGCTCTTGTACTAGCCAATATGTTTACTAGTACGTAGGTGCCAACCTACAGAAAACCCCACTCTTTCACCAGGGACCACATTTCATGAATTTTCAGACTGGATACTCTTGGATCACAACACCACAATCTGAAGGCCATGTTTCATCAAATTTTCACACTAGACCCATCAAATCTTTTAAACTTAAACTGCATCAACCAATATTCAGTTAATATAATAATCAAATCACTGACATCAGAACACTGTACTGAACCTAGAACCCTGCATCATCATTCAGAACTAGCTGTAACCTCAAAAATCATGCATTAGAATGTATATGCTACTTGGCTTCACCCAAACTTCGTGTATACGTTACTTCCGTTAATTGAATCTACGTATACCTTCAAAATTACTACAAACATAAACTTTTGAATCAATTATGTACTGAATATATACTGTCAACTTTCAGAGCTTTACACAGGTAGGGACAAAGATCACTTGTTCTCACTTATACAATCAATCAATCAAATGCCATCCTCCTTATGTATTCAGTTTTACATTCATATCTATGAAGACTTCATTGATAGACATAAGTAAAACAACAGATTTTGATCAAATAGTTCAGTCAGATCTGAAAAAGAAGATTTTCTTATGTATACGCTACTTGAAATAACCGAACCTACATGTATACGCTCTTTGGCCGAGATGAACCCGCGTACAGATCTGCAACTATTAACTTAGAACTTTGTGGAAATTCCAAACTTCAGACAAACCTAGATCTTGATATATAACGAGTAAAACAAGCATAAAACATCAGATCTAGTCTCAACCAATATTAGATCATTCAAGAATAAGTTAATTCATGTCTCATGATCCTGATCCAACATTGAACTCAAGGCGCACATAAATATTTTAGATCTAGTCCCAAACACAACCCTGCAACATAAAAGATACTTTAGATAAAAGTATTCCTTAGAATCTTATTGCTTTCACACGTTGCCTAATGATCTTATCCTCCTTATATACTCTTAGGCCTTTCTCAATACTTTGGACCAAAGCCACTTAGGACCAATACCTTGGACCAAATACCTAGGGTCAATACCTTGGACCAAATACCTTGGATCAATACCTTGGATTAAAATACCTTGGATGAAAAACTTGGTTTTCCAACATGTACGTGCTTTTCCTCTTGTGAAAGTGCATTTATACGTTATACGCTCCTTTTTTTCTATTAACTTGCGTGTGTACACTTCTTGGACAAGGTGAACCTGCATATACCTCTCTTTCTTCATTCTTTGGAGTCTGATCTGTAATCCTTTGCTATTGACCTGCTACATAGTGAACTGTCATCTGAGTGAGTTGCCATCAAGGACAATACCTATATCATAATGCCAACATTAGGATCCTTGTTTTCCAAAGTTATTTATTTTATGTATTGAAAGTGAATTTATGATTAAAAACCAGGAAATTAACATGGTTTCATACATCTATATATGTGTTATGAGTTTTGTGACATGTCTAGGATTATTTGAAGGTTATAGAAGGATCCTATTTGGCCTCCCAAGCACAAATTCGAATTTCAACTCAAGAGGTGGACCATATTCCAAGGAGAAAGATCATGGAGATCTTGATCTGTCATGGGATTTATATCTAGTATTTAGGGATAAGTTGAGATAAGTATGGATCTAGTATATATTTAAGGGATTTACATTTATTGAGAAGATATCCCTAATTCATGTATAAATAAGAGGAACATCCTTCAAAGGAAGACGAAAATTATCAGTTATTCATTAGAATCAGATTTATGATTTTTCATTCATCATGAATAATATCATTTTCTCCAAACCTTGAGTTATGAGTGTTGTTTGATTCTTAATATGTGATAGTTGTTCATGTGTGCTCATTGAGGAATGGAAGGATCCTCATCAACCTAAATCTTCATACAATTGTAACATAGTTTTATTCTTGTCATTTCCTTTCTGCAAGTATGATTTACTTTCCTAGATTTTATTTCATTGTCATTAAACTGCTTTTTTACTAGCCATCCTAGTTTTCTTGCTTGATAACTAAATCAATAGTTGTTATTTACTGCTTTCTCAATAGTTGTTATTTACTTCTTTCTCACTAGTTGTTATTTACTGTTTTCTAAGATTATCATAGTTTTATTCTTATAGTTTTTGATAGATCATCTTATAAGTTTTTAGAAAGTCCATGGCATTCATTCACTTCACCGTTAGAATCTAATTCAATTTTCTTACATGTGATTTCTTTTGTAGTTTTCTTTAGTTATAGTTTTATTATGCATTTCCATTATAAAAAAACTTTCTACAAAAATATTATCTGAGGTCCCATATATTTTGGTTTGCTTCTAATTTTACGAAACCCTTGGGTTGAAAAATTAAATGACACGTATTTAGCATACAATTAAATCGCCCTACATGTCTCACTATCTCACAATATATGAATCACTATTCAAATATGATTTATTTCCATTGAAATAGTTATCATACCACTGTTATATGAGCCTCCCTATAGAGTTCCTGCTACAACATCGAACAAAGGTGTCACAACAAGATTACTTGCAATATATTATGATTGATGCTTCAGGTCATTTTGTCACTGTTATGCCAAGGGAAATGTTATTTCTGCAAACAAGACCATATTCACAATAAGGGTATTGTTATGAAATTTTATGCTTCGAAGTATACCATAATAATCCACCATTGCCAAATATCATAGAAAAGGTTTCATCATTGATCTCACTTGTCAAGTTGTTAGGATTAAAATTGTTTTCAAGGTTATGACAAACTCATCCAACACCCATCATATCACCTTCAAAGATGCATTGTATCACTTCAATTTTTGTTCTTGTATGTGTTGATAACAATGTCGAAATATGGTAGACTCTTTAATTGCTATATTGGTAGGTTTCTTTAATAATTTTTCAACAATTCAAATAGACCTATAGGAGATCCAGAGAGGTTAGATCTATAAATTTAGGTAATCAAGCCCAACACAATTTTTAGTGGTTTGTTTCAGGACACAAACCGCTTCAGATGTCAAAATATGATAGGCCTTCAAGAATAAAACAAAACCCCCATCAAATCTTCCTCTTTGTTGATCTATAAAGAAATATATGAAACATTAGATGCCAAATCCTTTCCACTAGTTGTTATCTGAATATTTCCACAGAGTGATAACATGGTCGCAAACAAAAAAAATTCAAGAATCAGTGAGTTACATCATTAGGAAATTAGGAGTTAATTGTTTGAGAGCTACAAGTGTTAGGGTACAGATAGAAGTTTGCTCCAAGTGTTTTCCAAAACTCAGATCATCATTCTCTATTTCCTTGAATTTTTTACCACACGAATTCCACTTAACATATATGGTAAAGTGCTTCAAATCAACCTTTTATGACTAGTCCAAAAAACCATTTAACCAAATAGAGCATAGAGAATAACCCCATAAATTTTGTTCCTCTCGAATCTTCAATACTTTCAAAACTTGATCATCGCTAAAAAGGGTCTCAAACACTAGCTCAAAAAGCATAAGAGAAAAATGGCAGAATGATTCTCAAGAAGAATAGAAGCATGGTAAATTTTAGGGGTGAATTTTAGCCCAAGAGTGAAATTGTTATGCTCTTAACCTGCAAAGTAATACCCAAACACAGTATATGCGAAGAAAAGATACCCAGAACACAGAATAGCAATGATTTTATTATTCAGAGAGAAATGTTCACAGGCCTCTTCGAGGGGGCAACCTCCAATAGAGCAGAGCTCGATTACAAAAACAAGACACGATACTCCTCGCAGGGAGTCTCTATCCTTTATATATGACTCCTACATGCAATACCACGGGCCAATACTGTGGGTTTTATTAATACCATCTATCTAATACTACTGCCCATTTGCAACTAACTGTGGTCCCGTCATTAATTGCAGGTTAACCACTTACAAATATTAATATGGGTTTTATTGACTCTAGACTATGACGTGATCCCATGACATAAATAAGGGGGTTAGGGTGGGACCCTAACATGCCCTCCCCCTTAAAACTAGCCTTGTCCTCAAGGTTGAAGTTGCGGAAACTTCTGAAGAATAGTGGCTGGTTCCCAAGTTGCATCTTCCGGAGAGGTGTCTTTCCATTTGACGAGGACTTCCTTAATCATGCGGCCACGCAGGTGCTTGTCCCTTGTGTCTAGAATCTGTTCAGGTTGAAGCTAGATTGATCCTTCTTCGTCCAATTCAGGTAGATTGGTTTGAACTCGGCAATTGTTCCCAATCACTTTCTTGAGGCACGATACATGGAAAACCGGGTGGATTTTTGCTGTAGGTGGCAAAGCCAACTTGTAAGCCACTTCTCCAATGCGCTGAAGTACTTGGTATGGTCCGTAGAATTTTGGAGAGTGCTTTTGACAACCCTTGTCTTTAAGTGATGTTTGCTTATATGGTTGCAGCCTCAAAAAGACCTGATCCCCTTCTTGAAATTGGCGCTCTTAGTGATGTTGGTCGGCCTGTTGCTTCATGCGGTTCTGAGCTTGATGAAGATTCTCGCGCAGATGGGCGAGCATGGTTGCGCGGTGTTGTAGGAGTTGATCCACAGCTTGTACTTTGGAGCACCCCGTGAGATAAGAAGTAGGGGAAGGCGGAAGTTGACCATAGACTGCTTCATAGGGAGTCATTTTGGTGGTGGCATGATAGTTGGTGTTATACCACCATTCAGCCAGAGGTAACCACTGTACCCAAAGGTGTTGCTTTTCTGAAGTGAAACACCTAAGGTAGGTTTCTAGACATTTGTTGACGGCTTCGGTTTGACCATCTGTTTGCGGATGACATGAAGTACTGAGTTTGAGTTGAGTGCCTTGTATTCTGAAGAGTTCCTGCCAAAAATTACTGGTGAAGATCGGGTCGCGGTCGGACACAATAGAAGTGGGCATGCCATGCAATTTGAAGATCTGATCCATGAAAGTTTGAGCAACCAAAGTTGGTGTAAACAGTTGGGGTAGGGCGCAGAAATGAGCATACTTCGACAGTTGGTCCACAACCACCATGATGACTGACTTGTTCCCAGACTTTGGAAGACTTGTAATGAAATCCGTGGAGACCTCCGTCCAAATTGATGTCGGAATGGGCAATGGTTGTAATGTGCCTGGTGTGTTGACGGTTTCCCCTTTGTGGCGTTGACAGACGTCACATTCTGCTACGAAAGTAAGGATGTCCTATTTCATGCCAGTCCAAAAAAATGATCTTCTGGTGCGAGCATACGTCTTCTGAAAGCCCGAATGTCCTGCAATGGGAGATGAGTGCAATTCTGCCAAAATGCGACTTTTGAGGGTGGATGTTGGTGATATTACGACTCTGTCCTTGTAGCGAAGAATATCATTCTGCCACGAGTAGCCCTTGCTGGAATTAGGATCTACCTGCAATTGAGAAATGAGTTGGGAGAGCCCGGGATGTGAAAACCATTCCCTGCGAGCCTCTTCAATCCAGTCTGGAATGGGGAGGGAAATTGCGAGCAGAGTACTTTCCTCCTCAAATTGGCACGACAATGCATCTGCTACACTGTTGTCTTTCCCTTTCTTGTAAATGATCCCATAATCATATCCCAACATTTTGGCTAACCATTTATTTTGTTGTGGGGAAGATAGGCGTTGCTCCAAAAAATATTTAAGACTGTGATGATCTGTGCGGATTTGGAAATGTCGCCCCAACAAGTAAGGTCGCCAGGTCTCGACTGCATGTAAGATGGCCATCATTTCCTTCTCGTAGGTAGATTGGCCCACATTCCTCCCACTGAGTTGTTGGCTGGTGAAGGCCAATGGTTGCCCTTCCTGCATTAAGACCGCTCCAATACCTGTACCCGAAGCATCACATTCAATGACAAAGGATTTGGTGAAGTCAGGTAGTGCTAAGACAGGAGTGGAACACATGGCGGTTTTGAGAGCGGTAAATGCCTGTTGTGCTTCCTTGTTCCAGAAGAAGGAATTTTTCTTTAGGAGTTGAGTGAGGGGCTTCGCTATGCGGCCATAGTTGCGGACAAATTTACGATAATAGCCTGTGAGACCCAAAAATCCTCTCAAGCTTTTCAAGGTCTTAGGTTGAGGCCATTCTTGCATTGCCTGGATCTTTTTGGGGTCCACCTTGACACCTTCACGCCCCACAATGTGGCCCAAATACTCAACTTCTTCCATGCCAAACGAACACTTAGACATCTTGACAAATAATTTATGCGTGCGGAGCAGTTGCAAGAGTAGATCTACATGTTGAAGATGTGCCGCCCAAGTGCCACTATAGATGAGGATGTCATCGAAGAATACAAGGACAAATTTTCTGAGATATGGTTTGAGGAGGTGATTCATAAGGCTCTGAAAAGTAGAGGGGGCATTACAGAGACCAAATGGCATGACCAGGAACTCATAATGGCCTTCATGAGTTCTGAAAGCCGTCTTGGGAATGTCGACTTCCTTCATGCGAATTTGGTGGTAGCTTGAGCGAAGATCCAACTTAGTGAAGAATTGAGCCCCATTGAGTTTGTCCAGCAAATCGTCAACCACCGGGATGGGAAATTTATCTTTGACTGTCAACTTATTGAGGGACCTAAAGTCGGGACACATCCGCCACTCCCCATCTTTCTTGAGGACCATGACCACTGGGGATGAATAAGGACTAATGCTGGGACGAATGACACCTGCTTCCAACAATTCCTTGATGATTTTTTCTATTTCATTCTTTTGGGTGAACGAATATCTATATGGCCGCACATTTGGGGGTTGGGCCCCTGGAACCAATGTGATGCTATGATCATGTTCCCCTCGTGAGGGTGGAAGCTCATGAGGCTTGTCAAAGACCGTCCGATGTTTATTTAAAATCTGTTGCATCTCAGGATGAATTGGCAGAGACATGGTTTCGACTACCTGGATGGCATTAAATTGAGCTACCACTCCATGATGGCCCTTTTTTAACAATTTTTCCATCCTATGTGAGTTGATGATAGAGGGGGCTCCCGCCTGTAGTCCACGGAGGGTATGTGTGGAGTTGTTCTGCTTAAAACTCATATATAACTCCTGGAAATCCATTGTGATTGGCCCAAGAGTGCGGAGCCATTCCGCGCCTAGGACAATGTCGCAACCCCCCATGTGTATTGCAAACATGTGGGTTTTCAACTGATAATCCCCCATTTGAAGTTTGACATTTTCACAGCGACCTTCACATTTCATTGTGCCCCCATCTGCAATTTGGACTTGGAAGTTAGAAACTGCCCGGAAAAAACAATGTGCTGCTTCAACGATCTTTTGATGGATGAAATTATGGGTACTTCCACTATCAATCAAGACTACTACTGGGCGATGTTTAAGAAAACCCTTGATTTTGAGAGTTTGAGGGGAAGAAATTCCTGCCAATGCATTTAGCGAAATAATTGGTTCATCAGATACAATCTCCTTTTGGTTATCTTCTTCGATCGCCTCCGGTTCCTCAAGTGGTGGATCTTCCTCAGTGGAGCTATAGTTAGTGGCATCTATTTGAAAAAACTTGGGCTCCTTGCATTTATGACCCGGGGAATATTTTTCATCACAGTAGTAACATAGTCCTTGCTTCCTTCTTTCGGCCATTTCCGCAGGTGACACCTTTTGAATCTTAAGTGTCTGAGTTGTGTTGGGAGCCTGTGGGGGACGACCTTTAGCAGGGAAGTTGGGGCGGCTGGATTGGGCTGTTAATGCACGTTCCACCTTATGAGCTACCTGGCAAGCCTCTGTCCACGTGGGAGGGTGGTGGAGTAGACCCTGAGCTTTGATGGCTTCTTTAAGACCGCTGATAAAGCATTCCATGTAGAACTCATCTATGAGACCCTTAGTGCGGAAGGCTAAGGCTTCAAAAGTAGTAATATATTCCTCCACTGTACCCGTCTGTCAGAGCTTAGTGAGACGCCCCAAAAAAGAGTCTTCCTGTTCAAAGCGATTTCGAAGAGCTTTGGCAAATTGGGCCCAATTCTGAAAATGTCCATTGCAACGCTGATGCCATTCCCCCCATTGCCATCGTTCATTTTCCAAGTACATGGTGCCCACCATAAGCTTAGTCCCCTCATCTATGATATGATTCAATTTGAAATACTGCTCCATTTGTGCTAGCCATGCGGACGTGTGAGAACCGTCAAATTTATGCATATCCAACTTGGGAGGTCGCTGACTGGGTGGTGGATGGGTGTGCCAGACGTGAGGAGAGTGGCTAGACTCACCCTCATGGTATTCATGGCCATTATTCGCCTCCTCGTGGGCTGGCTCCTTGCCCTTCGAGAGTGCATTCTGTATCTGGATACTTATTCCTTTAATCTCATGTTGGATTTCGGTCACTGCAAATTGGATGGAGTTCACATGGTCTTCAATTGTGTCTATCCTTTCATTGGCCATCGCTTGAGCGCGAGTTTCTACCATACACCAACCTGATGAAAAATTGGGACCGCCTAAAAATTTTTACAAAGAAATTGAATGGTACCACCTTGCTCAGCTCGTCGTCCTGATTCTGATGGGCTAGATCACCAATAAGCGCCCCTAATCAATACTGCAGTCGCCAAATCCTCAAAATGTCAATGCCGCCAAAAGTCCTGCGAAAAGTCTATCCAGGTACAGGAACCCTTCACAACTACTCCAATCTGGTGGATCTGAGAGATCTGAATGGTGGAACAACTGCTGCTGCTGATCTGATGGAGCTGCCGGACTGATGTCTGCTACTGCTGCACTTCTTTGCACCCGCTGATCTGGAATAGATGATGTGTGATCCCCCGATAGAAAGGGAACTATGGTCTTGAGGAGTGTCAGGTGCTACAGATCGCAATATACATAAGGGTCTGACAGTAGTACTCGGCCCAATGTTTCAGGGTGCTAACTAAGGAGGATCGACCGTACCCTTAGCCGTACAACCCGACTACCCTATCGTACGGGGGAGTAATCTCTCCGAGTGCTGTTCTCGGTGTACTGTAGCCCAAGACGGCCGAAGGTTTATCTATGGCGAGGTTTCAAGGGGGCCTAGGGGGCTTCCTATATACCCAGAGGGTACGTGGAAGACAGTCTGTGCCCGGTTCTGTCTAATGCGCTACTACTCGAAGGGGTACCCACAGGGGTTACAAGGGAGTCCAACAGACGTGACCACCTCTTGTATTTCCTGCATGCATGCCTCCCCAAATCCGCAGGTTTATGCGCTTAACGACAGATCCCGTGGTTTAAAGACGCCGGAACACGTCTCTAGCCAAAAAAAAAAATTGCTAAAAATTGGAGATCCCACCGAGCCCTGGAAAGTGCTCTGATACCACTTGTTATGCTCTTAACCTGCAAAGTAATACCCAAACACAGTATATGCGAAGAAAAGATACCCAGAACACAGAATAGCAATGATTTTATTATTCAGAGAGAAATGTTCACAGGCCTCTTCGAGGGGGCAACCTCCAATAGAGCAGAGCTCGATTACAAAAACATGACACGATACTCCTCGCAGGGAGTCTCTATCCTTTATATATGACTCCTACATGCAATACCACGGGCCAATACCGTGGGTTTTATTAATACCATCTATATAATACTACTGCCCATTTGCAACTAACTGTGGTCCCGTCATTAATTGCGGGTTAACCAATTACAAATATTAATATGGGTTTTATTGACTCTAGACTATGACGTGATCCCATGACATAAATAAGGGGGTTAGGGTGGGACCCTAACAGAAATCTAAGGGGTTTTGCATTTTAGAGGGGCAAAATTTTTATGAAACACTCTTTTCATATGGTTAGCCCAACTTTTATTTATTTATTTATTTTTGTTATTTTAGCCCATAAAAAAGGGGCGATAAACCATGCGAAGGCTCATTTGGCCCGATTCACCTAGTTTGGGAGATTATATTCCCTTATAATTGCTAGATGTTTTGATTTACAGTGTTAAATTCATTTGCAATCACCCATTTTCTATTTTTTTTTATTTGGGAGGTGGTTTGGGAGGTTCGATTTGGTCCCAATCGCCTTGATTTTTTGGTTTTCAAATGTAGGGCAAGGGTGAATGGCTCCCTGTTTTCAAATATGGTTTTCATCAATGTAAAGGGTGTATAAGGTGTATAAATTTGATAGTTTTAGATTCCTCAGTTCACAATTCCTCCATTTCTAATTTTTGAATTGGTGACTCTTTCGAGCAGCGCTAGGGACCAGCATATACAATTTGTGTGGAATCCTCCATTTCTTGGTGACTCGTTGCAAGTAGCAGCAGGGTTTGGCATTCTCGGTAAGACGAAACCATCATAATCCTCCATTTGGACCATTTCTGAAGGGTTTTTGCATTCCAGGTAAGCCGCAACCATTAAGCCAACTGAAACTGTTTGTAATTAGAGTTGGCCTACACACTGAAACTAATAAAGAAATTATCTGCAACTATTTCCTAACTGAAACTAATATTAGTAATGTTTGTTAGAAAATGCCATTATTCCAATCATAGATTGCTGTTAGTAATTTTTGTTAGCAAATTCCATTCCATTCATTCACAGATTTCTATTAAGCATTCCATTCACGGATTGCCATTAATCTTGTTCTTTTTTGTTTTCAAGTGCCATTCAATTCACAAATTGATATTAGTGTTCCATTCTTTTGTTCTAGAAATATATATGAACACAGAGACGCCATTGATGGATTGATCGTGGATTCAATCCAATTACAATGCCAATTTCCTAATGTACAAGTTTGTCTTCAAAATTACTTCACATTCTCAACTTAACTTCTTTTTGCTCAGTTGTAGTCTACTTTTCCGTTCTCAACTGAGAGACCCTGGTTTGCTTCTCTATGTCCCAGCAGTGGAATTTCGTTGTCAAACGTTTTCAAAGTAGCCGCAAAGGTTTCACAATGAGGCAAACATTTCTTATTTGTTTGTATTCTTGTAGTAAACTGTTGGATATTCATGATGTGTTGCTTGCCCTATTAAGGGGACGCTATGTTTGTGCTACTTTTCCTTTTTGAGGAAAATGAAAAATAAAATAATAATATATTTACTATTTCAAACAGAAATTGTATATTTACCATATGAGAGAGAGGAATTGAATTTGAATATATGTTGTAATTGAGGAAAAATTGTATTTCAACATAAAAAATTCACAACAAAATAGGGGCTATAAAGCCCAATTACTGCATACATCAAAAAATAATTGTCATCCAGGCTCTTCTAACAAAATCTTGGATGCAGATCTTCCCTGTGGAAAAACAAGAAAATGAAACAGTGCAGTTCTGTGAGCATCCATCCTATTGTTTTTAGCCACTTCTTTTGGTTGGTCTCCTCATTGGGTGTTAATCATAATAACATCTGACAGTGGTTGGCTAGGTGTTAATCATACAAGCATCAGACCCTGTTCGAGAGTTGGGACTATGCTTCTTCCTCGTATATAGGAAGATTCAACTCTACAAAGGTGTTGAAAAGGAATTTTAGTGAAATTCTCTTTCAGCTCCTTGATTCTCCCCAAGTTTAGGGAAAAATAAATTTTATTGAAATTCTCTTTCATCTCCTTGATTCTTTCCAAGATTGGGGGAAAGGAACAAATTTGGTTGATTTACTTTATGATTGATCTAGTCAATGGTGATCTTGGAATATCTTAAAATCTAAATATGTAGACTCCTCCTTCATGTTGTTACCCTTGTTAGCAATCAAAGAGAATTCAATGTTAGCCCAGATATTTGTACCCTCTCCCAATGCTTCAATGGAACAATTACCTTTTAGCTTCTTGCAAATGTGAAATTCCTCCTATGCCAACTTTTGTGGCTCTGCTTGATAGGATCCATCATAATATTCCGATGCATGGGAGTTTTGTCAATATACGGGCATACAATTATCCTTGAACGTTTTTTCTTTCTCGGTCTCCACATCCCTCCATATAAAATCTAATTTAGTGGATGACTTGAATGGAGAGGACCTTTTCAGTTTTCCACACCCCCATTGACCTACCTTTCAGTCATCTGTGGGGCATTAATAAAAATTATCTTTTTGTATGATGGGTTTCAAGTTTTCACCTATCTTTGTTTGAATATGTTGTTCAATTAAGGTGGTATTTTCCTTTTCGCATCGTTCATTCATCCTAAAAATTCGAAGAGATACCCTCTGTTTCCAGGAGTTTACCTTCTTCCAGGGCCTCAAGGCTCCCAACCGACAAGCTAATAGTCTTGAAAATGGAGGCACACCACTAAATGAGAGGATCTTGGAAAAAATAATAAACCACAAGTTGGCATCACTCCTCTCAACCGATCGACCAACAATGTTGCAAATAGATGGACGACACTGAATAAGGGGATATCAAGAAGAATAATAAATAGAAATTCAACATCCCTCTTCGTGAGAATCCGAAACAAGACCCTTTGATTCCAAGGGATTACCTTCTTTCGGACCATGAGGGCTCTCAACCGACAGGGTGATAGTCTTGCAAATGGAGGAGGAATGCTAAATGAGGGGATCTCAAAAGATAAAATAAATTGGGGTTTTATTTTCCTATCCCATCCCCTAACTTTATTTTCAATTCACCAAATGTGAAGGCATGTTTTTAGCTTAAAAACAACCAACACATGTCAAGACAACTTATTTTCAATTCATCAAAAATGAAGGGATGTTTAACTGACACATCTCATGTCAAATCACATGAGCTCAACAACCAACACATGTCAAGTCAATTCACATGAGCTCAGCGATCGACACATGTCAAGTCAATTCAACAAACAGGAAGGCATGTTTCGAGCTCAACAAATACCAAGTCAATCCACGAGCTCGGCAACCAAGCCATGTCAAGTCAATTCACCTAACATGTTAAGTCAATTAACTTAACATGAAGGCCAACACATTCCAAGTCAATTCACAAGCTCAAAAACCAACCCATGTCAAGTCATTTCACCAAACATGAAGGCACGCCTTGTGCTCACCAACAAGCACATGTCAAGTAAATTCACCCAACATGAAGGCATGTTCTGAGGTCACCAACAAGAACATGTCAACGAAGCGATGATGCCACAAAAGAGTGATGGGATATGAAGGGCATCACTACCATGCCATCCCCATACATGTACATGCTAATCATAAATGGTGACAGACATTTTGGAACTCGTTGGGAAATACCTCTGGACTTGGGTGGGATAATGGCTTTATATACGGAAGGGGACTCCTGCTAAGGATTTCCACCCTTGTTGGATCTGGAAGAGCCTTGAAGAATTGAGTAGGACGACCAAGATTACGATAACACAAAATTGGAAGAACATGAAAGACTACTGGCCAATTTTGGAAGGGGAAGGATTAACCTTGTGGGTTAAAAAACTAAAATGAAACGTGTTGGAGCAATGCTCAATATCTTTGAAATCAAAATCCTAAATGTCATCGAACTCAAAGAAGGAAAAGTGATTTTTGAAAAGTGGATAATACATAATTGGTTGGAACGCCAAAGAAAAAGGACAATACCCCCAACAAAGGAAGTAGACCAAACACTCTGATTAAGATTGGGTCATGTCAAATGACAAGCCCAAGCAGAAGGTATAGCTCCAAAGCTCCTCCACAACCCCAAGGAGAAGGCATAGCTCCCAAAACTCCTCCCCAACCCCAAGAAGAAGGTATAGTTCCCAAAAATCTACTAGAAGTAGCAACGTCCTATTTGTTGGCAGGGAATAACAGAATTCTATTTTAGGTAGGAATAAGGAAGGGATGCTTCCAAGGGCCACATAGATGTGGTGGATGCTGGAGGGAAGAGGAAGACTCAATCATACACAAGAAACCTAGATAGGATCCTCCATGATAGTTATCATAAAAATAACCTCAGTCAAGCAGGGAGACAAACTCAATCTTTTACTAATGCACTAAAGAAACCTAGAGAGGATCCTCCATGGTAGAGAGGGGGGCTCAAACATGGACAAAGATAGGCAACATTACGAAAGAGAGAAGGGGAGAGAGAGAGAAGGGGAGAGAGAGAGAGAGAGAGAGAGAGAGAGAGAGAGAGAGAGAGAGAGAGAGAGAGAGAGAGAGAGAGAGAGAGAATGTGAGTAGAGTTCCATAAACTGAAAACATAAGTTTAGGAATTTGTGTAGACCATTGGAGATAGTGATGCGTGCATCTTAAATATCTCCTTGTCATGGACTTAACACATTAGAGAGAGAGAGAATGCGAGTAGAGTTCCATAAAATGAAAACACATGTTTAGGAATTTTTGTAGACCATTGGAGATAGTGAGGCATGCATCTTAACTATCTCCTTGTCATGGAATTAACACATTAACCTCATTCATTGTACTTGGCTCTAGGTTTCGTTCTCCATTGATGGTTAATTTGATCAAGGGGTTTCCACAACTCTGAGGCACTTTTTAAGTGCCATGATTGATGGATCCTTCTTGATTATTCGTTTTTTGACCAGGTGGATTGATGGCTTGAATTTTCATCATTAAAGATCCTTGATCCTCCCACATTATTCCTGTATGCATCATTCAGGAAGCGAATTTTTTCTTTTCATATCCCCCTGGAGGATGCTCCACATATCTGGATATTTTGTTGCAACCGTCCTTCCTGCTCCTTATGTGTTTGAGTTCTAAATTTGGGATGAGGGAAGCCACCCTTTTTATTTATGACAATGGACTCCAACCTCAAATGATTCATGGAAGGTTATTGATTCCTTAATTAATTGCAGTTGAGTTTTGAGTCCCCTTCCAAGTCTACACTTCTGCATTCAAATTTATGGACGTTCTAGCTCCTTCTTGGATGCCACAACGTCGACATAATTCCTAGTAGGTTAGCCTATATTCCCTATAGCAACATAGCATGGGTCTTCCATGTGATTCCTAATTACAGACTAAAAACCTGCATTTTCTAGGGAAACCTCTTGAAGAACCATCAAAATCGAATTTAGAATGGAGACTTTTACAAGTGGACATATTGTCTGTCATTGGATTTGTGGTGAGACTTTCACAAGTTGGCATATTGTCTGTCATTGAATTCGTGGTTTGTACAGTGTGAAATATCTTTTTTTGACCCATGAAAATCGTATTTTGAATGGAGACTTTCACAAGTGGACATATTTTCTGTCATTGGATTTGTGGTGTGGTGAGACTTTTCACAAGTGGGCATATTGTCTCTCATTGGATTTGTGGTTTTTATAGAATGAAATATCTTTTTTTGACCCATGAAAATCGTATTTAGAATGGAGACTTTCAAAAGTGGACATATTGCCTATCATTGGATTTGTGGTTTTTACAGCATGAAATATATTTTTTGAACCATCAAAATTGAATTTAGAATGGAGACTTTCACAGATGGGCATATTTTCTATCATTGGATTTGTGAAATATATTTTTTGGAGCCAATGTGGATCAAGTGAATCACTTTCTTCTTTTTTAATCATGAAGGCTAATAGTGTGGAAGAGAAGAGAACAATTTTGCAAATATTTGGCTCAACAATATTTCATGCATTAGAAACTAAAAATCCAATGTCACAATTGATTTTTCTATGTTAACTTGAAAGAAGGGGAAAGACCAAAGTTGCAAATTCTTATTCATATTTTCACATTGGGTTTGGATGATGTTCAAAGTGTCATCTTGCTTCTGCCCAAAACAAGTCCACCAATCCTATGATATATATATATATATATATATATATATATATATATATATATATATATATATATATATCTTTGTGTGTGTGTGTGTGTGTGTTTGTGTGGAGTAGAGAAAATGCAGAAACAAGGTAACCATAATTCCTAGTTTTAAGAGGGGCCATTGACAGTTAATTTTTACAGTGAATGTGGGTGCAACGAAGACTCATACCAATGGGAATTGTGAGATAAAGAGGACTTGGTCATGTTGTGGTTTTAACTGTTGTAACAACAACAACCATTGGAGGTTGCAAGCATTGTAAATTCCATTACCCAGATAACTAATAAATAAGAAGGAAAACTCGTTGTGTTTATTTCTTTGTTAAAAATAGATTCATAAGCACAACATCTATATCATTACCAATCAAAATGAACTTCACATTCTTATCATAATCAATCAGCCTTTCTTCCACCTCTCCTCCAAAATGAAATGTGTGTTACAGCCAAAAGTTGTCAAGTTCCTTTTGACTTGGCTTGTTCCCGTGTCATATCTTCAAACATGACATTATTCCGCAATGTTGTAGTGGGCATCCCATCCTATCACAAACAACATATGGTGTAGCATAGTGTCATCTGCCTTTGCCCAAAATGGGTCCAGCAAGCAAAATCCTGTACACATATATATTTGAGCATGCACCCTAAACTCTCCCTAAGAAATCCCTATTTTGCCCTTTTCACAACATCATGATGATGAGTTGAAGAAGAATTCGACAATGTATAGTCCAACATCCATCATATCACTGACAATGAAAAAAATATACTTGAATGCTCTAGAAATGTAATGTGCTAACCCCCATTCTCACATTTCAAAATTAAATTTACAACCTGCCACCATTCTCACATTTCAAAATTAAATTTTCAATGTTTACCGTAGTGCTTCTCATGTTGCTAATGACTTGGGGATATTATACATGACATCACTTCTTCATTCCTACACGCATTTTGTAAAGTTGAGCCATAGTTGAAATCGCTACAGTGAGATATAAGTCAAATTACTCTTCACATCCAAAAACATCCACATACACAAATTCCCATCTCATAACAGCAAAATATATGCAGAGACCAATATCTTATCCCTTCTCATATATCGTAATGGCTATTGTGGTATTATATATAAATCAACTTATTTTTCACATCCAAAAACAAAGACAACTACGTGTACAACAAAATTTTTGTTTGACATTCACATTCGTCCATCCCTGCTCTTATATATCTTGATTAAGGGAGAGAAAGGTGATATATGTTTGATTTAAGGAGCGAAAGTTGATATATATTTGTATTAAGGGAGCAAAAGCTGTGTGACAGACCTCGGTCACTATGACCCCGAGAAACACCAAATCATCAAGATAGGGATAAGTGTGTTAATATAGTAAGAACCAATAAAAGTGTTAGCACTATTGAAGAGATGCGATTCTTGATGAAAACTATAGATGGAATTGCAAATGCTCACATAAAATTCCCATTTAACACATGAAAATTTCATTGATTCACCTACTTATTAGTATGATAGGTGGCTACAAAAATTTAAAACAACAAGGGAATTCTACGACAAATCCATATGAAATTTACACATATAACAATGGATTTCATGCTAGATCATGCCTACATTCAAATCCATGAGGACTAATATTCTATTTTCTGCACAGAATTCAAAGAGTCGCTAATTTTTCTAATAGAATTTTTCCAAAAAACTGACTGCATGGAATGGGAATGATTCAAAACCCACTCATAGATATCTAGCATGAATATGGACCCAAGCCAAACTAGTAAACCAAAGGGAATAAGATAGACCTGCAAGGATGGTGTTGTTTCAATGTTATACAAATGAATTATTATATTTTATGTCTTAAAAGTTAATAGTTTCCCATTATCATTGTTAAATCATTTTTGTGAAATTCCATTTTGCCTCATGTTGTACTATATAACAACCCCCCCATTTATATGGATTAATAGTTAATATTTGACATATAAGTGGGGACCATTTTAAATTTTAGCCTTTGAAAATAAATTCTAATTCTAAGAAATTATCTTGAAAACCTTAGAAAATAACCCAAGCTTAGAACCTTTATCACAAATCGCATTTCACAGTTTTCCATGTGATAATTATAAACATCTTTAAGAAAATCCTGAAATGTGATATGCGATGAAGCCTCCCACTACGATATTCCAATCAGACCATCTTGAGAACATGCGATCGCACTTCACAAGTCCCAAATAAATAATGTATGCCATTGTGTTGTCCCTTAATGATTTGTGAAATGCAATATTGCGATTTTTGCAAATTTCATTTCGCATTCTCTCCAGGAAACGCTATATTACAACGTTTAAAATTTGTGATGCATGAATAAGGTGTGAACCGTGAGAAGTTAATGAGTTTTAATAAAATAATGAGTGGTTTGACAGAGTAATCAATGTTTAGCAGCCCGAGGAGAGGTAATGATGTTTTCAAGTTATGGCTAGTTAACACTGAAATCTCGTTCAAAATCTTCCCATGACTCAAAGTCATTTCAAAGAGATTTAGGCCCTAATTGCCCTATATCATCTGCACTGATATATTTCTTTGTTTCAAGAAGGATTCAAAAGACATGTCATTATGAAAGGTATTGTAAAAGAAAAAGAAGCAGAGCATTTCAGAGTCTGAGTTATCAGAGATGATGCCTATATTTGCAGATACAGTTTGCAGTGTTGATGGAGGAGCGACGACATGGGAAGTCATCTATAATAGGCTTGAATATGAGTGGCCTAAAATTACTGTCATAAAAGCAACAACCAACTTAATAAAACCTTCAGGGCTCCAATTCAAAGATGTTGCTTGCTTCTTCCTTCACAGAATAGGAACAATAGCGAAAATATTCCCATACACTAATATGATTAGATGGGTAGTGGAAAATCTCAGTATTGAAGACGGGAAATTTAGGAACTCAAAGATGGAGCTAATGGGGTCATTCAAAGCTGAAGACCTGAAGCAAATGTATCATATACCTTGTTAGTGTCGGTCTTGAGCCCTCCATCAGTGATCAATAACTCTTTGCATATATGCATTTATAGGTGTCTCATCAGTGTCAGTTTTGCATCCCGCTAGGCATGCCATAACACTGAATGGAGGAGCTGGTCTTTGTCTTCTTGGCTTTGCTGGATCAGGTCATACAACAATGTAATTGAGTCAGGCTTGTTCTTGTTTTTGTCTTAAGGTCCCATGGTCTTAGGTCTAGGGTTTTGAGTCAAAATCATTTCAAGGTCATGAGTCATGGTCAGTAGGTGCCCAGCAAGCCGGAAGGAGTCTTGTACATACGTTTCATTATCATTTTCTTCAGCTATAGCTCATTTTATGCCTTGGGTTTAAAAACCCTGTTTTTAAGTCCAAGGCCATGTGGAAATTCAAAAAAAAATAAAGAAATTCTCAAAAATTTGTAAAAGTGCCGGCAATAACCCTGGTTCCTTCACTACAGTCCCTCAGGTGGTCAACCTGCAAAAAGAAAGGAGTCAAACGCATCAAAAGGCTCATTTCAGGACAAAATGACTCCAAAACAGTGTTAAAAAAGAATGTCCAAGTGGAAACATTAGAAAGTGGGTTCTAAAGTTAAATTTTTTTTGAAATGAACCTATAAAAGCAATTTTCCCTCTTTAGTTACTCTTATTGTGCATATGAAGGTCAAAAATTCATGTTAGAGGCAAGAGGAGGCAACTCGGGCAAAATTCTGCAAATTACAAGGGTAATTCTGCTGCGCGACCACGTGGGTGGGCGCGACCAAAAAAAGGCCAACGCGCTGTGTTAAATTACACAGGCGCGACCAAACGGAGGGGTGAGACCAAACTGGCAGCTTGCGCGACCAAAAAGTCTGCCCGCCCTAAAAACTCACCCAAACGCTCAAATTCACTCAAATTCACTCCAATTTTTAAAGGTATGTCTCTTCCACGTTTTGTGTAATGGTGTTGGGGTTGCAAAAGAAGATTATGGTCATGATTTTATGCAAGGAAATCCATAGAAAATAGGTTAAAATGACTTGATGTTTTTGCATGCTAATGTTAGGTAGTATGTTTGTTTTTCAAGGCAATTTTTTCCTTAGTCCCTCCATTCATTTTCCCAATATAAAATCACAGGTGTTAGGATGTCATTTTTATTAATATCATTTGCAAAGAAAATACTCAAAACCTACCCCAAATTCCATGAAACCCTAACCCCTCCTGAACCCTATTCCAAACCCTGTTTCTACCATGTATCATGCTCTAACCCTAAGCACTACTACACACAGCAATTCATGTATAAAAACACAGCAAAGTAAAAAAGAAAACATTGTAAAAAAAAACAAAAAGAAAAGTGATGACAAGGCATGCACATAAGAAATTGTAAAAACAGTGAAAATGTCATTTGCATAGCCTTATAAAAAATAAAGAAAAGTGTCATCTTGCTGTGTATATGTCAAAGATTCAAAGCTGTGTTAAAGTCATCACAAAATTCATCAAAAATACAGCTGCATAATTGTCAAAGGAAACAGTTTTGTTGTGTTAGGGTTTCTCATTAGCATGGTATCATCTCTCTATCCATAAAACTCTGTTTTTCCCTATCCATTCCTTATATTAAAACCCTAATTCAATTGCATTTCCCTTCATTAAAACTCCTTATGCAATTGAATGTCCCTCCCTATGATCAAAGCACATAGTGAAACCCTAATTCCCTATGGTAAAGCATGATGGAAACTGCCAGCACCATGGAAAGACTGCTGTTATGAAAATTGTTTGGCAGATTTTGGTGATGGGTTTTATTGTCTCCTTAAACCTATTTCTCTATATCCCCTCATCTCCCTAACTCACAAGACATCATACTCTATTTCCATTGCAAACCTATCACCGTAACCCTTCCCTCCCTTGGTGATCAAACATACAAAATCACTGTTTCCCAAAAGCATTGAATGGCCATTCTAAAAGTTATAAAAAACAGAGTATGCTCTTAATAGACATTCAAAGACAAAATGTAATGAGCAGCCTGTTAAATGTTGATATTTGATGCTGCCTTATCCCCCTATGCCCATGACATCCTTCCTTCCATCATGATGAAAATTCTATATTGTCCTTTCCCTTGGTGATTAAAAATCACAGTTTCCCTAAATAAAGTATTGATTTGCAAATGATGAAAGATGAGATGGCATGTTTAACATTATGTGATGTTTTCCTTCAGAATTCCCTGCTTATATATATATTTTTTCCCTTTCCTATATGTAAATTCCCTCCCCTAACATATCCCTCATGATGTTTCCCCTTGAAAACAGCATACTTCACAGCATTTTGCAGGCAGGGCAGCGGTCAATTTGACTTGTTTTTTCCACCTTGCTCAATAACACCATGTCAACCACTGAGACTAATGAGCAAGGTGATGACCGATCATCATATTCTGAGATTCATACACAGCAGAGGCCTCGTAGGGGAGGCAAGGGTGGTCATCACAGGAGGGAAGAGCCCACATCATTGACAGAGTTGCAGGCTTGCCCATTGGCAGTGTCTTGTTTTCAGCATATGGCTTGTTTTCAGTTTTGTGAGAGGCTATCACACATCCAGCATCACAGAGACTTGGCCCGGTTGTTTGTCCTCCATCTCCATGACAGGCAGGTCACCCTTGCAGGGGTAAATTTTGTGTTTTCTCCAGAGGCTATCACAGATGCTACCGGGATACCCAATGTGGGTGAGGTATGGCCAAAGCGCAAATGGGTAGACCTGGTATACTATGAGCCATATGTTAGGCCTGCCTATGTGCATCACTTGACAAGGAACTTTCCTATCAAGTTCCTCCGAGCAGAGTATATAGACACCATGAGACTCATTATGCACTACTTCACATGCGAGGGGAGATTCTCACGAGTATTTTCTTGTCATATCCGCATGATGATGCACTTCACCAGAGTGAGGATGATGAACATCTCGGCATACTTATTTCATGACATTCAGAGGATAGCCACTACCTTTCGGAGACAGACTCCAGTACAGCAGCTCCGGAGCCTATGCCATCATGGTCTTATTCAGCTAGTAGTTTCCCATCAGCTGAGCCAGCAGGGCATCCCTTGGGCGGATTTCATCTCCCGAGATGTTTTCACACAGCCACATTCAGGGCCTGTGGCAGTTCATGAGGAGGGAGGGCCATCACATCAGCCCGAGACCAGCATCCCGAGACACATGGCTTCTTCTCCTCGGGTCACATATCAGAGAGGTCACAGGACCTTATTTGCAGCAGCCCGACGAGTACTTTCTCTACAGCCAGTGGAAGGGGTCTCGTCTTCATCATCAGAGCAGCGAGTGTTATCTCCACATCAGGTGGAAGGGGCCTCGCTTTCTTCATCGGCACAGGCAGTACGAGAGGGCAAGCAGCCCATGGTTGAGGATGAGGCAGTTGGCGAGGCACATGATGATTTCACTGGTCGTGATGCTCATTCTCCTCCTTCTTCAGATTTCTATGAGCTCAAGGAAGAGAACCTTGTGTTGCAGCGGAAGCTTGAGATGGCTCAGTGGACTATCACTTATTTAGAGCAGCGGACCAAATAGCTGGAGACCGAGAAGGAGTTGGATGAGTTATGGAGGATGCGATTTGACCGAGTCATCAATCGCAGGAGGCCTGGGGACCCACTGCCCATGGATAGAGAGTTATTGCTCATCCGAGCAAATTGGCGCTTGGAGGGACTGTTAGACAAGGCAAACCGTGACAACAAGCTGCTCCGGAACATGAAGACACACTACTGGGCAAGATTACATGTTTGCAAGGCGAGAATGAAAATTCTCCAAAGAGAGCTGTCAGAGGCCCGGAAGAAGAAGAAAAGGACAAATCCACTCCGCATCTTGGCTGAGGCATCCCTCACTCATCATGGTACTGATCAGCCTTGATCTAGCATCAAAATCTGAAAATTTTGAGAATTTTGGAGCATTTTGCAAATTTTTGGTAAAATTACAGGTTTTGCCCACGGTTTGGTCTCACCCCGGGTGAGACCATTTTGAAGGGCTGCTCAGAATTTTGAAAACTTGGCATTTTTGGAAAGGGCATGCAAAAAGAAAAATTACCAGTACTTGGGGGCAGCCTAATTTTGAGTTTTGAGCCTCCAAAAGCTCAAAATACACCTTAAAAATGACTTTCTGCCCACTTTTTGAGTTGCAGAAAGTGACCTTGGGAGAAATGGTTTTTGAGGGATCAAATCAACACCAAATCCAGAAATTCCACTTGGGATGGAAAGTAGACAGGCCAAGCTTTCCAATGAGCCATCTTGCACCTGATTTGGATCAGTGGAACCCACTCAAAAGTAGCTGCAAAGGGGCGCGACCAGAACTTCCAGGGGCGCGACCAAAACCTCCAGATTTGCCAATTTTTGACTAGTTCGGCCAGAAAAGCACTATTTTCACTTTGGTTGACTATTTGAGCATGTAAATGATGGATTATTGTGTAAATTTCATGGCATTATATACTTTTACTCTTCTTTACCACTTCTAGAAGCTTCTTTGATGTAAATAGTGAATATTTAATGCATAGATAAGCTTCCTAAGTTTTAGAGGTAAGTTGTTGAGCTGGCCTATTATCTAGTGACTGATTTAGAATTAGTTGCAACAGCTCCTAGGAAGCTGAGCTCGACCCCTAGAGGTGGGGAAAGAGGTTTGACCTTCTATATTATGCCTTCTCTTTCTCATTTTGATGGTTGGACTCTTGTGTAAGGAAGCTTTATTGTATATTGTGCATCTATTTCTGCAATTGAAGGCAAGGAAAGCCAGGGTTTTACAGACATCTTTGAGGATTCTTGTGGATCTGATTGTTGATGGTGTGTTCTCTACATGTTCTTGTAAGTTTGTTTATGTGTTTCACATCTCTCTTATGCTTCTAAATTGGACAGATGAAGTGGTAAAGTTTGAACTCATGTTTTGACATGCTCAGCTTTTTAGTTTGTTCAATTTTAATGTTTTCTACTGTCTAGAGAGGATTCGAATTGTGTGTTTGCCCTCTTTAGCTTCTCCTCTATCATCTCTGATAATCCATCTCAGATTAAGGCATCAGCACTCATTCCTACCTTGCCCCTTAGATCCCCCTGTGAAAACTGTGCTCAATCCCCGCACCTTGAATTGCACTTCCACCAATTGCCACCAAAAACCCCAAAAATCATTAAATCAACCCCCTTATCAATTTACTAGCCTAAAATCTTTATTATTAATTGGTCAGCCTAATCATATTGAAAGATCTATCGAATCTGACCCGAGAGAGCCTTCTCATACCTCGTAGGGCTAGCTACGAGGTGAAATGGTTTGATGTAGCCTTGAGAGTTTGTCTATCTCAGCCTAGGTGAATTCCAAGCGCTAACATATTGGCGACCATACTGGGGAAGAACATCTAAATCTTTGCTCATTGAGGTGTGTGTTTCATAAGTCTTAGACGGAGCCTGAAGTTACGCCAGAAGCCTTTGAAAACGCTCTTGTTTTACATCAGCGTTAGTAGATAAACGCTGCTTCAGTCTATCTCCGTGGGATTTGTGAACATAGCGCTTCACTGACATCTTTATCCCAGTATCATTATGGACTCTAAGATTCAGATGATAAGCTAAGAGTTTCTATTTGGCTGAGTGGTTTTTCCTTTCCTCGTTTATTTGTATTTACAAGCTGGCTTCTGATCCAAAATTGATTGTTAGATCTAATTCATCGCCTGCTGTAATTAAATATTTTGAAGATCTTGATTTCGACGAGGATTTTGAATTGTCATTGTTTAAATCTAAATCTGAAAGTGCACTCGATACTTTGGTTCTTGATCCTGACTTTGCAGCTGTGATTGACCTCGAAAGGCATAACAAAGTGGTTGAATCTTATATTTTGCGGCATCTTCAAAGTAGTATACATGCTTCAACTCTTGTTGATTTTATTGAAAACATATCTGATCATATTGGGTCTACTATTGATCAAGCTGAAAATCTTCAAACTTCCCTCACGGCTCATCGAGCTTCTTTCCCTCCTTTCATCTCTATTTCACCTGTTTCGCCTATAGTTACACTTCCCGATACCCCTGTTGGTTCACCTCCATCTACACCTCAAACTCCATCATCACCTTTATCTCCGCCAACATCCCTTCCCCTTATCACAACCCCTGTTATTATACTTCCACCTCCTCCTCATCATACTCCTTCTACTCCTCCACCTCCCCCGCCTAGAGTCATGGCTGCCCGATTTGCTCCCCTTGTTCTCCCTGCAAACCTTCATGACATGCCAGCTGACTACCAGAGCAAGATACCAATGTTTGATGGCACTCCACAGAGTGTCTCAGCTCAGCAGCATGTTGACTGGATGACTACCTTTTTTGATCTGTATGAATTGGATGAGGAAGATGTTACCATGAGGTTGTTCGTTCAGACTTTTGGAGGAGAGGTCCGGAAATGGTTTAGAGGATTGAGAGAAAATAGTATTGTTTCTTTGGAAGCACTTCAAACACAATTCTTGGACAAATGGGAAATCAGAAAGGATCCGCTGCAAATCAATGCCGAATATAACAACCTTAAGAGAAATCCGGGTGAGTCCGTTCAAGACTACATCATAAGATTTAATGCAGTGTATAATGCTATACCAGATGATCTTAAGCCTTCTCGAAAATCTGCCTTGCTCAAGTTCCCGGATGGTTTCGATCCGGAGATGGCCTACTCACTGCGGGACCGAGATCCTCCTACTTTGGAGGAAATGCAGAAAATTGCAGTCAGTGTGGAGGCTAATTTGAATGACAAAAGGGCAAGAATGAAGGCGGAAAAGAAGGTCACAATCAAAGAGGAGGTAGCATCCACTTCTCAAGTTATTCGGAAAATGGAAGAGATGTCAAAGGCACTCCAAAATCTCAGTCTTGGCAAACCGGAACCACAAGTTCGAAATCCGAACTTTAGAGGCCAACAACAGCAGCCCCAATATAGGATAAAACAGCGGGAGCCACGAGGACAAGAGGCAGCAGTACAGCAACCGATCCAACCCCCATTTCAGCAAAACTATGTCACTCAAGAATCTGAAGATGAGGGTGAAGGTCCCGGTGAAGAAAATCATTTTTTCACTCCCGATGACATGCCCACTTACATCACAGAAGAAGACGAGCTGGTAAGTAATGCTTATGCACCTCAAGATGAGCATTACATTCTATCTAATGATGTGGCACTTCAAGATGAGTCTGAGGAATATCAAAGAGGTTATCTAAATGCCTTATCAGCTCAACAAGGCAAAGAGAGACAGCTGAGAAACCGAACAGTACCTATACATCCACTTCAAAAGAAGGCAGAAAATGCGGCAAAGAATGGTGCTGCTGTTCCGCAAAGAAAAGGTAAAGAAATCATGGATTCTTCATCAGCCCCAACAGCTCCAGCAAACAAGATGGATCAGCCATCAAATGTACCTAAAGATAGAGCAGAAAAAAGAGATAATCCGGCCAAAGAAAGTGAAAGAAGTCAAGCGTTCAGCATTGAGAATGAAGTCTCAAAATTGAAATTGTCCATTCCACTTACTGAAGTCATGAAGAACACTACTTACAGAGCACAAATTTCTAAGATGTTCAATACTTATCCAATGTTAGATGCGGTTAATGTGGAGGATGATCAGCCGGAATTGATCTTTGGGCCAGCTCTCAATGGTGAGTCACCGGAAAGCGATGTCCCGCCATTCTATATCAGCTTGAGAATTCATGATTATGTGCTTCATAATGCTATGTTCGATTCGGGAGCATCACACAATTTAATGCCCAAGGCAATAATGGAGAAGTTGGGACTTGATATAACTCGTAACTACCATGATCTATACTCATTTGATTCCAGCCGAGTTAGATGCATCGGTCTGATTAAAGATTTAGTTGTTAGCTTGGATCAAATTCCCGCAAAGAATCTCTTGATGGATGTGGTAGTAGCGGACATTCCGCCAAGGTTTGGCATGCTTCTTTCAAGGTCATGGGGATCAAAACTCAAAGGCACTTTACAGCTGGACTTTTCATATGCCACTATTCCGGTGTTTGGACAAATGAGGAAAGTCTATCGAGAGCAAAAGATGAAGTATATGATTACAAGCAAGGAAAAACCGGTAAATCATCCTGTAAACTATGTACAGACAGATCTAGAGTCCTATGTTTTATTTGCTGATAGTTTTAATGAAGTAAATAGTCAATTAGTTCAGATAGAAGATATCCCAGGCATTGCTGAAGATGTTAGAGAAGTATTGAGAACGGAAAGCAAAGAAAAGGCTGCTGTCATAAAGTCAATTGCTGAGATAAATGGACAGCAAGTCATGACTGAAACAACATCACAAGTACAGCCCTTGGATGATGATGAAGATGGTCTTTGGACCATGGATTTCGACGGGGCAGTGGGCAGCGATGGAGCAGGCATTGGCGTATGGATCCGCAGCCCATTTTCAGTCTCTAAACAAGTTCCAATTAAGGTACAAGTTTGCTCTTATAAATTGGCTTTTGATTGTTCAAATAATGAAGCTGAATATGAGGCCCTTATAGCTGGTTTGAAAATCCTCCGGAAATTAAAAGCAAAGAAGATAGCAATTTATGGCGACTCCGAGTTAGTGATCAAACAAGTAAAGGGGGAATTTCAAGCTAAACATCCTCGTATGCGGGCTTATCGCAATGCTGTTCTAGATATTTTGAAGCGGTTTTCAGAGCATACTTTAACATGCATACCCCGGATACAAAATGGAGTTGCCGATGCTTTGGCTAAGGCAGCAAGCAATTTAAAGATACCAATGAATTCGAGTAACAAGTTTGAAATCTATGTAAAACACCGCCCCACAATCCCGGACAACCAAAGGAATTGGCAAGTCTTTCAGGATGATGAGGAAATCAAAGACTTCTTGCATGGAGAAGGAAAGTTTGAAGAAATCTCAATTGACATGGAGCCTGAAGGAATAAATCAAATGGATGTTTTGCAGCTGAAAGACAATCATATTCCAAAGGGACTGATTCCTTTAGAAGAGCTTTTTGATCAAGACGATGTGGCTCGCAAGCCAACTTTGATGCCAACCGAAGAAGGTGTGGAAGATGTCAACCTTGGGACAGTGGAACATCCAAAGATGGTGAAATTATCGAAGGCCCTGCCACCCAAGGTAAGGAATCAATACATTAGATTGCTGTCATCATTTACTAATGTATTCGCTTGGGATTATTCAGATCTAAAGACTTATGATACAAGCATAATTCAACACACTATTCCAATCAAACAAAATCAAAAACCTTTTCGGCAGAAGTTGCGGAGGATCAATCCCAAGTTGTTGCCCTTGATTGAAAAAGAGGTAAATAGACTTTATCAATCCGGAATTATAGTTCCCGTTCGCTTTTCAGATTGGATTTCTAATCTAGTGCCAGTGAGGAAGAAAACCGGTGAGATTCGGTTATGCATAGATTTTAGAAATTTGAACAAGGTATCTCTCAAAGATAACTATCCGCTGCCAAAGATGGATCACATATTGCAGCGAGTAGTAGGTGCCTCCAAGATGTCATTGTTGGATGGATACTCCGGCTACAATCAGATCCTGGTCCATGAGGATGACCGTGATAAGACAGCCTTCACTACACCTTGGGGAACATTTCATTATGCTAAAATGCCTTTTGGTTTAAAGAATGCAAGTGCAACATTTCAGCGAGCTATGGACATGGCTTTTGCCAATGAAAAGGACATATTTTTAGTTGTTTATCTTGATGACTTAATGGTATTTTCTAAATCCGATGAGGAGCATCTTTTTCATTTGACGAAAGTTTTTCAAAAATGCAGAAAATATGGCATCTCTTTAAATCCAAAAAAGAGTCTCTTCGCCATGAGTGAAGGTAAATTGTTGGGACATATCATTTCCAAAGATGGTATACGTATTGATCCCGCAAGAGTGGAGGCAATTCAGCAGCTAGAACAGCCCCGAAACAAGAAGGAGATACAATCTTTTAATGGTAAATTGAATTTTCTGCGTCGCTTCATTCCTAATCTTGCAGAGCACTTAAGAGAAATGACTAACATGCTTCGGAAGGACAGCGAGATCAAATGGACTGAGGAGGCAGTCAAATCCTTCAACTTAATCAAGGTAATCTTGTCTTCAGCCCCGACCTTAATCAGCCCTGATTATACTCAGGATTTCATATTGTTTTCTTTCGCTTCCGAGCATACACTAGCAGCAGTTTTGATGCAAAAAAGAGAGGGTGTTGAAAGGCCAATTGCATTTTTCAGCCGGATCATTAGAGATGGGGCATTAAACTATAACATCATTGAGAAACAAGCGTTGGCCCTGATTAAGGCATTGAAAGATTTCCGGGTTTATATTCTTCATTCTCATGTCTTAGCTTATGTTCCTAGTGCAGCGGTAAAGGATGTCTTGGTACAAACAGAGCCGGAAGGTAGGAGAGGCAAGTGGATTGCTGCTCTCTTGGAGTATGATGTTGAAATCAAGCCAACCAAGCTGGTTAAAGGACAAGGACTTGCTAAACTAATGGCTGAAACAAACCTACATGCGCTTGACATCAACTTGATTGCAGCCTTGTCCGATGGTGAAGGAGAAAATTCAGCGCTTCAGGTATCAGACATTTTCATTAATTCTCCTTGGTATACTGATATAGTATATGTACTTCAGAATGTGTCCGCGCCTCCTGGAATGTTAAAGAACAAAGCAAGGACTTTGAAATTGAAGGCCGCTAAGTTTTGCATCATGAAATCAGCATTGTATTGGAAAGATCCCGGAGGCATCCTACTGAATTGTTTGGTTGAAGAAGAAGCGAAAACAACGGTAGAAGACTTCCATAAAGGTGATTGTGGAGGTCATTTATTTTGGAAAACTACAGCCAACAAGATTTTGAGAGCTGGTTTCTATTGGCCATCCCTTTTTTCTGATGTATACAAAGCGGTGAAGAGCTGCCATGAGTGCCAAATATTTCAAGGGAAACAAAGATTGCAGCCATTGCCACTCAAGCCGGTGGAAATTAGTGCGCCTTTTCAGCAGTGGGGCCTTGATTTCATTGGTGAAATACACCCAGCTTCATCCGGGCAGCATAGATGGATTTTGACTGCTACCGACTACTTCACCAAGTGGATAGAAGCAGTTCCTACTCGACAGGCCACAGACTCGGTAATTATCTCCTTTCTTGAAACTAATATCTTGTCCCGTTTTGGCTGTCCATTCAAATTGATCACGGATAATGCAGCTGCTTTCAAGTCAAATAAGATGGTGGATTTTTGTTATAAGTACAATATCAGTTTGGGTCACTCCACCGCTTATCATCCGCAAGGTAATGGGCTGGCCGAATCATCAAATAAATCACTAGTAAACATTATCAAAAAGATGCTGGAGATCAACAAGAAAAGTTGGCACAAGAAGTTGGTCAATGCACTGTGGGCTGATCGGGTGAGCCAAAAGAGATCAATAGGAATGTCGCCATTTGAGATTGTTTACGGGGTTGATGCAGTTTTTCCTACATCACTTAGTGTACCAGTCGCAAAGTTAATCCAAGAAACGGGAGAAGACATGGATCCAATGCAACGGAGAATCAGTCAAATGGTCCACCTACAGCAGACAAGGGAAGAAGTCCTCCAAAACTCTTTGAAGCTGCAAGAACGTATCAAGAAGATTTATGATAAGAAGGCAAAATCAGAAAATTTTCAACTAGAAGATGTTGTTTTGAGATGGGATGCTCGAAACGAGGACAAAGGTAAACACGGTAAGTTTGATAATCTGTGGAAAGGTCCTTTTAAGATTGCTGCATATCGTGGTCCTAATGCTTTCCTTCTTAAGGAGTTGAATGGCGATGAATGTCCCGGTGGGTCGGTGAATGGCCGGCTTCTCAAGAGATATCATGTTTGAACAATGCTGCTCTAAATCATCTTCATTGTACATATCATTTTACTTTACTACAGCAAGCGTGAACTGATCTTTCATTCTTGGTTTGGGGCCCGAAGTGAAGGCTATAATTCCAAGCATGAAGATTGGTTGGTGTGGGATTTCAGTTTGTTTATTTTCTGCAAAAAGTCAGTTTGTTTGAGTCATAGTCCTTTCAAAGTTTTCAGTTCACAGTCAAGTCAAATAAAGTCTTTTTGAGTTGGTTATTTTTTCTATTAGTTGACTCCATTGCCCAATGAATAAAGCACTGGTCTGCTCTCCCAAGAGGTCTGAGGTTCTTGGCACCTCCAAGGAGCTACCATCCCCATTGGAGCCAATGTTAGTGTCGGTCTTGAGCCCTCCATCAGTGATCAATAACTCTTTGCATATATGCATTTATAGATGTCTCATCAGTGTCAGTTTTGCATCCCGCTAGGCATGCCATAACACTGAATGGAGGAGCTGGTCTTTGTCTTCTTGGCTTTGCTGGATCAGGTCATACAACAATGTAATTGAGTCAGGCTTGTTCTTGTTTTTGTCTTAAGGTCCCATGGTCTTAGGTCTAGGGTTTTGAGTCAAAATCATTTCAAGGTCATGAGTCATGGTCAGTAGGTGCCCAGCAAGCCGGAAGGAGTCTTGTACATACGTTTCATTATCATTTTCTTCAGCTATAGCTCATTTTATGCCTTGGGTTTAAAAACCCTGTTTTTAAGTCCAAGGCCATGTGGAAATTCAAAAAAAAATAAAGAAATTCTCAAAAAATTGTAAAAGTGCCGGCAATAACCCTGGTTCCTTCACTACAGTCCCTCAGGTGGTCAACCTGCAAAAAGAAAGGAGTCAAACGCATCAAAAGGCTCATTTCAGGACAAAATGACTCCAAAACAGTGTTAAAAAAGAATGTCCAAGTGGAAACATTAGAAAGTGGGTTCTAAAGTTAAATTTTTTTTGAAATGAACCTATAAAAGCAATTTTCCCTCTTTAGTTACTCTTATTGTGCATATGAAGGTCAAAAATTCATGTTAGAGGCAAGAGGAGGCAACTCGGGCAAAATTCTGCAAATTACAAGGGTAATTCTGCTGCGCGACCACGTGGGTGGGCGCGACCAAAAAAAGGCCAACGCGCTGTGTTAAATTACACAGGCGCGACCAAACGGAGGGGTGAGACCAAACTGGCAGCTTGCGCGACCAAAAAGTCTGCCCGCCCTAAAAACTCACCCAAACGCTCAAATTCACTCAAATTCACTCCAATTTTTAAAGGTATGTCTCTTCCACGTTTTGTGTAATGGTGTTGGGGTTGCAAAAGAAGATTATGGTCATGATTTTATGCAAGGAAATCCATAGAAAATAGGTTAAAATGACTTGATGTTTTTGCATGCTAATGTTAGGTAGTATGTTTGTTTTTCAAGGCAATTTTTTCCTTAGTCCCTCCATTCATTTTCCCAATATAAAATCACAGGTGTTAGGATGTCATTTTTATTAATCTCATTTGCAAAGAAAATACTCAAAACCTACCCCAAATTCCATGAAACCCTAACCCCTCCTGAACCCTATTCCAAACCCTGTTTCTACCATGTATCATGCTCTAACCCTAAGCACTACTACACACAGCAATTCATGTATAAAAACACAGCAAAGTAAAAAAGAAAACATTGTAAAAAAAAACAAAAAGAAAAGTGATGACAAGGCATGCACATAAGAAATTGTAAAAACAGTGAAAATGTCATTTGCATAGCCTTATAAAAAATAAAGAAAAGTGTCATCTTGCTGTGTATATGTCAAAGATTCAAAGCTGTGTTAAAGTCATCACAAAATTCATCAAAAATACAGCTGCATAATTGTCAAAGGAAACAGTTTTGTTGTGTTAGGGTTTCTCATTAGCATGGTATCATCTCTCTATCCATAAAACTCTGTTTTTCCCTATCCATTCCTTATATTAAAACCCTAATTCAATTGCATTTCCCTTCATTAAAACTCCTTATGCAATTGAATGTCCCTCCCTATGATCAAAGCACATAGTGAAACCCTAATTCCCTATGGTAAAGCATGATGGAAACTGCCAGCACCATGGAAAGACTGCTGTTATGAAAATTGTTTGGCAGATTTTGGTGATGGGTTTTATTGTCTCCTTAAACCTATTTCTCTATATCCCCTCATCTCCCTAACTCACAAGACATCATACTCTATTTCCATTGCAAACCTATCACCGTAACCCTTCCCTCCCTTGGTGATCAAACATACAAAATCACTGTTTCCCAGAAGCATTGAATGGCCATTCTAAAAGTTATAAAAAACAGAGTATGCTCTTAATAGACATTCAAGGACAAAATGTAATGAGCAGCCTGTTAAATGTTGATATTTGATGCTGCCTTATCCCCCTATGCCCATGACATCCTTCCTTCCATCATGATGAAAATTCTATATTGTCCTTTCCCTTGGTGATTAAAAATCACAGTTTCCCTAAATAAAGTATTGATTTGCAAATGATGAAAGATGAGATGGCATGTTTAACATTATGTGATGTTTTCCTTCAGAATTCCCTGCTTATATATATATTTTTTCCCTTTCCTATATGTAAATTCCCTCCCCTAACATATCCCTCATGATGTTTCCCCTTGAAAACAACATACTTCACAGCATTTTGCAGGCAGGGCAGCGGTCAATTTGACTTGTTTTTTCCACCTTGCTCAATAACACCATGTCAACCACTGAGACTAATGAGCAAGGTGATGACCGATCATCATCTTCTGAGATTCATACACAGCAGAGGCCTCGTAGGGGAGGCAAGGGTGGTCATCACAGGAGGGAAGAGCCCACATCATTGACAGAGTTGCAGGCTTGCCCATTGGCAGTGTCTTGTTTTCAGCATATGGCTTGTTTTCAGTTTTGTGAGAGGCTATCACACATCCAGCATCACAGAGACTTGGCCCGGTTGTTTGTCCTCCATCTCCATGACAGGCAGGTCACCCTTGCAGGGGTAAATTTTGTGTTTTCTCCAGAGGCTATCACAGATGCTACCGGGATACCCAATGTGGGTGAGGTATGGCCAAAGCGCAAATGGGTAGACCTGGTATACTATGAGCCATATGTTAGGCCTGCCTATGTGCATCACTTGACAAGGAACTTTCCTATCAAGTTCCTCCGAGCAGAGTATATAGACACCATGAGACTCATTATGCACTACTTCACATGCGAGGGGAGATTCTCACGAGTATTTTCTTGTCATATCCGCATGATGATGCACTTCACCAGAGTGAGGATGATGAACATCTCGGCATACTTATTTCATGACATTCAGAGGATAGCCACTACCTTTCGGAGACAGACTCCAGTACAGCAGCTCCGGAGCCTATGCCATCATGGTCTTATTCAGCTAGTAGTTTCCCATCAGCTGAGCCAGCAGGGCATCCCTTGGGCGGATTTCATCTCCCGAGATGTTTTCACACAGCCACATTCAGGGCCTGTGGCAGTTCATGAGGAGGGAGGGCCATCACATCAGCCCGAGACCAGCATCCCGAGACACATGGCTTCTTCTCCTCGGGTCACATATCAGAGAGGTCACAGGACCTTATTTGCAGCAGCCCGACGAGTACTTTCTCTACAGCCAGTGGAAGGGGTCTCGTCTTCATCATCAGAGCAGCGAGTGTTATCTCCACATCAGGTGGAAGGGGCCTCGCTTTCTTCATCGGCACAGGCAGTACGAGAGGGCAAGCAGCCCATGGTTGAGGATGAGGCAGTTGGCGAGGCACATGATGATTTCACTGGTCGTGATGCTCATTCTCCTCCTTCTTCAGATTTCTATGAGCTCAAGGAAGAGAACCTTGTGTTGCAGCGGAAGCTTGAGATGGCTCAGTGGACTATCACTTATTTAGAGCAGCGGACCAAACAACTGGAGACCGAGAAGGAGTTGGATGAGTTATGGAGGATGCGATTTGACCGAGTCATCAATCGCAGGAGGCCTGGGGACCCACTGCCCATGGATAGAGAGTTATTGCTCATCCGAGCAAATTGGCGCTTGGAGGGACTGTTAGACAAGGCAAACCGTGACAACAAGCTGCTCCGGAACATGAAGACACACTACTGGGCAAGATTACATGTTTGCAAGGCGAGAATGAAAATTCTCCAAAGAGAGCTGTCAGAGGCCCGGAAGAAGAAGAAAAGGACAAATCCACTCCGCATCTTGGCTGAGGCATCCCTCACTCATCATGGTACTGATCAGCCTTGATCTAGCATCAAAATCTGAAAATTTTGAGAATTTTGGAGCATTTTGCAAATTTTTGGTAAAATTACAGGTTTTGCCCACGGTTTGGTCTCACCCCGGGTGAGACCATTTTGAAGGGCTGCTCAGAATTTTGAAAACTTGGCATTTTTGGAAAGGGAATGCAAAAAGAAAAATTACCAGTACTTGGGGGCAGCCTAATTTTGAGTTTTGAGCCTCCAAAAGCTCAAAATACACCTTAAAAATGACTTTCTGCCCACTTTTTGAGTTGCAGAAAGTGACCTTGGGAGAAATGGTTTTTGAGGGGTCAAATCAACACCAAATCCAGAAATTCCACTTGGGATGGAAAGTAGACAGGCCAAGCTTTCCAATGAGCCATCTTGCACCTGATTTGGATCAGTGGAACCCACTCAAAAGTAGCTGCAAAGGGGCGCGACCAGAACTTCCAGGGGCGCGACCAAAACCTCCAGATTTGCCAATTTTTGACTAGTTCGGCCAGAAAAGCACTATTTTCACTTTGGTTGACTATTTGAGCATGTAAATGATGGATTATTGTGTAAATTTCATGGCATTAGATACTTTTACTCTTCTTTACCACTTCTAGAAGCTTCTTTGATGTAAATAGTGAATATTTAATGCATAGATAAGCTTCCTAAGTTTTAGAGGTAAGTTGTTGAGCTGGCCTATTATCTAGTGACTGATTTAGAATTAGTTGCAACAGCTCCTAGGAAGCTGAGCTCGACCCCTAGAGGTGGGGAAAGAGGTTTGACCTTCTATATTATGCCTTCTCTTTCTCATTTTGATGGTTGGACTCTTGTGTAAGGAAGCTTTATTGTATATTGTGCATCTATTTCTGCAATTGAAGGCAAGGAAAGCCAGGGTTTTACAGACATCTTTGAGGATTCTTGTGGATCTGATTGTTGATGGTGTGTTCTCTACATGTTCTTGTAAGTTTGTTTATGTGTTTCACATCTCTCTTATGCTTCTAAATTGGACAGATGAAGTGGTAAAGTTTGAACTCATGTTTTGACATGCTCAGCTTTTTAGTTTGTTCAATTTTAATGTTTTCTACTGTCTAGAGAGGATTCGAATTGTGTGTTTGCCCTCTTTAGCTTCTCCTCTATCATCTCTGATCATCCATCTCAGATTAAGGCATCAGCACTCATTCCTACCTTGCCCCTTAGATCCCCCTGTGAAAACTGTGCTCAATCCCCGCACCTTGAATTGCACTTCCACCAATTGCCACCAAAAACCCCAAAAATCATTAAATCAACCCCCTTATCAATTTACTAGCCTAAAATCTTTATTATTAATTGGTCAGCCTAATCATATTGAAAGATCTATCGAATCTGACCCGAGAGAGCCTTCTCATACCTCGTAGGGCTAGCTACGAGGTGAAATGGTTTGATGTAGCCTTGAGAGTTTGTCTATCTCAGCCTAGGTGAATTCCAAGCGCTAACATACCTGACCCACAGGAAATATATGATAATTCATGCCTGGCCAACTTCGCAGAGAAGAATGAAGAACCTTTCAAGATGATTCAGGGAAGGAGGGTCTTAAAGAAAAAATTCAAGTATGATAATATGGGCATGTACCCCATTGCTTCTTTGGCAAATCCCTATAACTATGCGGATTCTATGTTGTGTAGGCTATATGGATTACCTAATAATGCCAAATTTTCCATGGAATGGATTCCTTTAATTGATGCTTTTGTCAATTCCAATATAATGAATTAGGCCACTATCCTATATGATAATCTAACCACTGCTATTTTTTAGTACCGTCAAAAGAGATCCGCCTCCACATAGAACCTTCCTCCTTTTTATTTCAGTGCCTATATCATGGATGCCATCTATTTTTGTACTAGGTTTCCAATCATGGGTTGGAACTGGACTCTTCAAAACCCCTACCCCATCCATCTTAGTCACAAATAGACGTGGGAGTCCCATTTTGTTCCCCATTTTTATAAAATATTCCATGGTGTTATTTTACCATTGCATCAATTGATTTTTAATAAGAAAGTCCCCAGGTTTTCCAAAGAATTCGCTACAGACCTTCTTGTGGTAGGCAAGTACTTTGCTAAAGAATGGTTTACATAAGTAAGGATTTTTGGCAACACAATGGACCCACATGTCCTCCCTTTGTATGTCTCTGATAAACTATTAGAAAGGGAAATATCCCACCAGACTGTGGGAAAAGGCTTAACCAAGACCCTAAAAGATAACAAAAAATCTATGTGGCCATCCTTTCCCATCCGGTGTGGTTCTTTTTCATTGGAAAATTTCAACCATGCAAATAAAGAGTTATTAAGCCTAGAGAGTCTCAGGCTCCATACGCTTCCAAAGAGGAAATTTGACCCATATAAGATAGCTCACAGTATTACTACTGCAGTGAAGATTAAGCCCTTTAATCATGAGGCTAATAATTTTGAAGACCTTTTATAGTCAATTGAATCATTTGAATAAGAGTTTGATTGGGTGAAGGCAAATTTGAGTCCTGAAGATTTTCAAAAGTTCCAGAAATTCAAAAATCAAAGGCTTGAAATAATTCCATTGCATTGTGTAAGAGTTGAGGACAAACCTACACCTAGTGTAACTATCAATAGCCGAGGACCAAATTCTCGCATAGAATATCAAGAGAATACAACCTAAGATACAAGGAAAGCTCAGGATACAAAGAATATAGCGGAATCTAGCAAAAGGCCAATAAAAAATCAGGTCATAAGTGACCTAACTAAAGATACCGGATCCGAGATCAAAAGTAGTAGTTTAGAGCAGGTGTAGGACCAATTCAACAAAAATCTACAAGACACTCCTAAGACAACATATACCCAGGAAACCATGGAACATCACACTCCTCTGTATACTCAGAAAACTATAGAGTTCGAGCTGATGGATGAGCAAGGAACAAGCTCGTAGTAGATAGAAATAATTCCTTCTTTGCCCACATCGGAAATTGTCCTCAAGGTGATTGAAATCCCTCCTTTAGATGCGTTCTACAACCCACTACACAAGGTTGTAGTGAGGAGACAAAACCAAATAAGGAGGATAGGGACACCCGAGATCCCACCTAGGAATGAGCCGATGGACATAGTCTAGAAGGATATTCCCTCCAATCCAGCTGAAAACTTGACCTGACTGTCACAATTTATAGGGCATATGCTACTGCTACCATGGATAAAGCTATGGAGATATCCATTTTGTTAAGGGAAAGGGAAGAGAAGATAGTGCAGCTCAAGTAACAACTCGAAATTGAAAAGGAAAGTGTGAACAAGAAAGTTGCTGAACAACTCGCCCAACTACAACAGAATATAGAGGTATTAAAGATAATCCATGAAGCAGACATATCTGCCAAGAACATGAAAATCCGAGACTTGCAGCAAGCCATGGAAAAGTATAAGGATGTCCCTACTGTTGATCAATTTATCAAAGAAGCATTAGAGTTGAATTCCCTTCTAGCAAAACATCAAGATTTATTTTGCTAGAGAATGTCCCATGTCACTCCTTATCTAGTTACAAGTGATCAGTTAACAGATAAGGAAATTGACCAAAGAACTAGATTTAACGATTTAAATACAAGAATCTCTGAATACATTGAATGGAAAGAAATAGAAGAAGGAAAAAGCGCTAATCTTCCTGAGATTAAAGAGAAACACAAGGACATTTTGTTTATGGATTGGGATGCGTGGATCAAGCAGGCCGAGTTAATAGTGGCAAGAGCAACAGGAGTGGCCAAGAACATAATAAAAGCGGTAAATCACAATTTTCACGCCACCAACATGGTGAAAGAAGGTAACCCGAAATCGCTGCCAAATTTAAATGCCCTGGATAAAAACTGGAAGGAAAAAGTAGAAACCAAAAGGGAGGTGATCACTAAGTTATCTAAGACTAACTGGGAGGCATATTGGAATTACCTTGTCAAGCCTCACAGCCAAATCATGACGCTTAATTTCTTGCTCCACTAAATACAATGGATGTTGCCACCTATCACAAATGCTATTTTCGCAGGACAAGTCAGAATGCAGTTTGGGGAACCTCCTCAAGTGAAACCGATGGCCGATATATGTGATATAAAGGAGAATATGGAAGACAACAAATCATTTTTATAACCTCTACTCATCAAGTCATTTTTATTTTTAGAATTAGTTGCTAGTTAAGAGGAGGTTGTTTGAAACCTCCTCAAATATTTTGTATAATCTATTTTTGAACCTTAGATAGATAGTATTTATACCCTTCTCATGCATTTAGAGAAGGGTCCAAAATTTTATCAAAAACATTTGCAAAGAATGCAGTTCTGTAAGTTTGTGAATGCCTTGATGAAATTATGGAACATGGTCATTTCTTTTGAATATCAGACTACTTTCCTTTGTTGATGCACTATTGTATACTTGGGGAATAATTTGATCTAAAGAAAGGAGCTAAACTATGTCACTAGTTAAATGAGCAGGACTTCACACATATGGTAGTTTTATCTTGTATGATTAGTTATGTTTTGTTATATTAGTGATAATATTTTCTTTCATGAATTATATCTAGAATACATTCTTTATGTTATGTGTTAATTGCACTATTGTATGATGCCTAGCTGAAAGTATTTATTTTCATATATGATCATCTGATATATGCAATATAGTTTATACATTTCTTTGAATAACTATTTAGTCAAAGAAATTATCTTTACACGTTTTACATCTTTGTTTGATATGTGAATGATCTTTATTATCACTTAATAAGCATATATCTTTTTAGATCACATATCACACATATTACCTGGGTTTATATTAGATTAATTTAAATACATACTTGCACATTAGAATAGGTCATTTAGTTATCATTATTCTATTGCAATCGCTTGAAAAACACCCATTCTCATTTTAAAACCCCCACTAGGAAGCTAGTCCCATTATCCCCAGTCAGAGTCACCACATCAAACGGAAAAGGAGATGCTTTTAAGGTTTGGACCGGGTGGTTATCCCCCATGTTGGAGCATCAGAAATATGATGCTTCAACATTTTTGCACTATAAGGAGGGCCATCCGGCTATGAATGGCATATAAATCCAAGGATCAATCAAAAAACATTCTGTTGGCCCTCATTTTTGGTCCAGTTTTTCTTAAGAAAACATACTTAATTTCTATATTTTCCATCCATTTTCCATCACATACACCTCTTTTTGATGTATTTATGCATATTTAGGTATATAAATTTAACTTTGAAATTTTTAGAAGTTTTTATGAAAATTGAATTTCAAGTGCATTTTTGGACAAAATCAGAAATTCCCATAATGGCTATATGGATATCATATTTGTAGGACACCTGGGCACGATATGGATACATTTATGTAACGTTTGGGAACTAGGATTGAACTAACTCCTATTGTTTTGGTCAAACCAAGCTTAATCAGGCCTGATCAAAGCTGGTCAAACAAGACCAATCATTCAGAAAATCCCTAGGAAATAGGGTAGTTTTATAATTTCATGGGATTTTCCATATTTTTAGTGATAGGTTGGATGAGTTCAACTTGGATAGGTGGATATGGATAGATATAGCTGTTAGAGATACTATAGATCATTTTGTTTCATAATCTTCTATTTAATCCAAAACTTTGAAGGCTTATGATATGTAGCATTTGTGTAATTTTATGTTGAGACATCTCAATATTTGAAGTTAATTTGAGGAACTTTTTCCACCATTTTTCTATTCAATGGTGTGGATGATTGATTGAAGTTGTAGTAGTTGATAATCTCTTCAAGTGTGTAAGGCAAGGGTGGAGGGCCCCCACTCCAAGCTAAGTACACTTCATTTTTAATCTAGCTTGATTTTCATAAACTAGTTGCTCCAGATTTGTTTATTTGTTTTGCTTTAGATTTGTTTACTTGATTTGATGTATGATGATTTATGTTTGTTGATGAATCTTGGTTTATTTATCATCTTTATATGAAGGGACAACCAGTTTCAAGTTGAACCCTCCTTCTATTGGATTAATGAATAAAAACTAAAGTTCATCTTTCTTGCTTTCAAGTAATTTTATGAAATTCCAGTTTTCTGACATTAGCATTATGATGGATGAATTTGTGATCAAGAATATCAAGGATCTCCTAATTTAGGAGCCTCTTTCATTATTTATTTGTGCATCTTAATTTGTTGTCAATTAATGGTTTTTTATTTCTATTCATTAAGTAATATTGTAGAAGGAGGACACAATTGGTTCTCCTAGGTTAGGAGCCACTTCATCTCACATATATTGCATAAGTGAATTAGAAATTATTTAATTAGATTTATATTTATAATATGTATTTCCTTAGTTCTTCATATTTTATCTTCTAACCTTGACTACATCTGATATCCTTACATTTTGGACATGCCTGCAAGTTTTACAAACCTAGACTGATAATGAAATACTTGTGTTAATTTGTGTTAATAAATTAGCCCAAAATTTTGGCACCATTTCCGGGGAGGCATTCATCAACATAGTCAAATAGAAGATAAAAACAAAATCTAAAAAAAACAGAACAAAAAAAACAATAGAAATTTAGTTATGTTATGTTTCTTTTAGTTATGTTTCTTTATGCCTAGAAATAGAGATCATAAAATAGATTTATTAAACAAAACCCCCCATCCATAGAGGTAGGACCATCAAGACTAACTACACCGGTTGTTGGTAAACCAACACTAGATGAACTAGAAGAAAAACAAAGATCAAGACAAAGATTAATTTTAATTGAAAGACAAACCTTGTTAGCCTGGGAGGTAAAAAGAAAACAAACTCCAAAAGCAATAGCCACTTCAGAAAAGCAAAAGAAAATAAGGAAAATTGTTAAACCAATAGATCAACCCATTTTTGAGCCCATAGATCAACCTATTTTTAAAAACAAACAACAACTTGAATCTCAGATTGCCACTGAAATAGTTGAAACTATGACAGAAGAAGGGCAAGGATCCGTTATTCTCACTCCAGAATAGAGACTTCAATATGAAAAACAACAAAGGGAATGGAGAAGGCAAAGAGAGGAAGAAGCAAAAAGAGAAGCTGATAGAAAGAGAGAAGAAGAAAGAAAAACAGAGTATGATAACAAAAGACTAAATGATAATGAACAAGAAAATATTGATGATCATGAAGCTACTTTTGGCTTTCCAATATTAGATACAAGTGCAATATTAGGAGAAGAATTAAAAAAATAAAAATATTCCACCTTCTATATTGCATAACTTTTATGGAATGTCAACAGAAGATCCTGACCCATTTATGTTTGAATTTGACATCATATGTAGAACTTATGGATACACAAATGACACACACAAACTTTGCCTCTTTCCTGCTACTTTCAAAGCAACATCATTAAAATGCTTCATGGGTTTAGGAGAACATACAATCACTTCTTGGGATGACATGAAGAAAATATTTCTTAAAAAGTATCATGCCTATTGTATGCCTAGGGACTCGAAGAAGGATGTTTTTAGAATGACACAACAAGAAGATGAAAGTTTAGAAGAGCATTTAGAAAGATTTTCTTACAATCTTCAAAAATTTAAACAAAACTCACTGAACTAGGATACCATTCATACAATCTTTCCTAAAGGCATAAGAGATGAATATATTGACATTTTGAATGTAATGGGCAAGGGTGATATTTCAAACTTGCAATTTAATGAAATTGCAGAACTATGTCAAAAATATTTTAGAGGAAGATCAAAAGGTGGAAGGAGAGATGTTAGTTCAAAAGCAGCAAAATTAGCAGTAGGAGGGGTAAAAAAAGCAGAGATAGGGAGCTTGTTGGAAAAATTCAAAACTAATCTTATAAGTACATTAGGGACACAAGTAGATGTTCTGAAAAAAAAAAACAAAAAGAAAGAAGAATAAGAACAAATCTTAGCAATCTTTTGTCCCAAATGTAGAAAGAATGATCCAGGTGGATATTGGTGGCCACCTGCCAAGTCCACTTGGACCCCCACCATTGTTTCTTTCAGCTTTTTAGCTTCCTTAATTGTAGCACAATTTACTATTTTTAGTAGTTTTTCGAGTCTTGAACTTCTAGAGCCGTTTTGAGGCCATAAACGATGTTTCTTGGAAAAATTGGGAGCAACATGGGTCTATGGACCGATGTTGCTCTTCCCAATGTCGCAGTTCTTCAATAGATATTTCTAACAAGATATTGTGCACGTCAAATGGAGATCGTATGCCAAAGTTACGACCCTAGGAAGTTGATGTACCAATTTACCCAAACGGGGCCCACAGTTTTGCATTTCATCTTCTAGGGTTAGGTTTTTGGATGTTTCAAGTTTTGCATTGTTTTAAACAATAAATAGGCCTTTGAGCCTCATTACAACACAATTCAGAGGCATGTAGCCACCACATCTCTTCTCATGTAGCTAGTTTATTTCCATTGCTATTTGTAAGCATATTTCAGTATTTTACATTAATGAAATGAAGTATTATTTCCACTGGATCTCTATGTTTATGGTTATCTCTATAATTTGTTGCATTCCTGTTTAAATCTAGACCAATGGTATCAGAGCGGTCTACTTTTTCTCTCTTTTCCTTTGCATGTCCCCAACAAGGTCGGGATATAAGGAGTTAGGGCTTGAACTAGTTGAACCTTTGCAAGACCAGCCTCGCAAATCTCGACGACCTCCCATGGCAGATGAAAAGAAAGAGGAGGGGGCAGGAGATTTGATCAAAATCTTGCTTGAAGAAGCCCTCGAGTGACAAAGGAATGTGATGATGGACAACTTTTCCTAGATCCTTCAGCGACTTCCTAGGGGCGACGAATCGACTTCCAACAACTACTTTGGAAATGACACACTGTTTAAGGTACAAGTTAATTTTGAAATCCCCATATTAGAGGGTCAGATAGACACAGATGCCACCGATAAATAGCTAAATCTACTAGAGGGTTATTTTTTTGTTCATGATTTTTCCAGTCAGGAAAAGATTATTTTCACTCTTCTCAAAGCAGACCCTCATGTCAAGGACTAGTGAGAAACCTACTGCGAGCAGAAGGATGAAAGTACAGGCTCACTATTTTTAGCCACACCCACTTGGGATTCATTCTGGGATGCCATCAAGGAGCAGTACTACCCTGTCGGAAGCTATGAGGATCAATACATAAAGTGGACCACGCTTCGGCAAGGAAGGGACCAAGATGTGCCGGAGTTTACCAATATTTTCCATACCCTTCGCACAAAGTTGGGTATCAAGGATTTAGATCACCATTTGATACTCAAATATTGTGGCTTCCTGCACAAGTACATCTAGGAAGAAATAGAATTCCTGAACATCCCCTTGCTCAGCACGGCATATTGATATGCTGTCAAGGTCGAGCAAAAGTTTAAATAGAAGAAGCGAGACTTTCGATCTACGAATCTGAAGCAAGGGAAAGGTGTCTCCAAGATGCAAAAAAAGGACAAAGCCAAGGCGAGGAGGCCCAAGACAACCCACCAAAGCCACGATCAAAGAATAGCATTGTGAAGCCAAAAAAGGACACGGGAAAGTGGTGTGAGTTCCATAAGAGCTCCACTCACAACACAAGTGAGTGTCAGGCCATGCAATCACTAGTGGATGAGCTAAAGGCTTCAGAAGTAGATGCATGTTCCGACTCTAAGTTAGAACCTGATAAGGGGAATGACAAAGGGAAGGAGATTATCGATGCAGAGCCCAACACTACCATTGCCACCATGAAGATCCAGAAGGAGGAACCCGAATATCAAGAGGAGGAGGAGCATCTCTTCCACTCCCAAATGTGGGTAAAGGGATCCCCGCTACAATTCATTGTTGACAGTGGGAGTCAAAAGAACCTCATTTCGGTAGAGGTCATGAAGCGGTTGGGCTTACGAACAAAAAATCATCCACAATCATACACCATTAGGTGGCTTCACCAAGAATGGGATCTTCGCATGAGACAGAAGTGACACCTTCCATAAAACATGAAGCCTTTCACGAATAAGGTATTGCGTGACATTTCTCCCCTTGAAGTTTGTGATGTATAATTAGGACAACCATACTTGTGGAAGTGACATGTTGTGTATGAATCAAGGCCCCGTGTTGTTATTGTTACTTTGGGAAATAAGTCGTATAGGATACCAGAGGTAGCACCACCTACTTCCATCTCTTTGGTTACTACAAAACAATGTAGTAAGCTCATTTCCAGAACCAGGAAAATTGTTTTCCTGATGATACATTATTCATGAACAGGGGGTGCATGTGGATCCAACCAAGATCCAAGTCCTTTAGGATTGGCCATCTCAACCACTTTGAGAGAGCTCCACAACTTTCTAGGTCTTGCCAACTTCTACCGCAGGTTCATGTTCGGATTTTCTCATATCACCTGGACCTTGAGTCAAGTCACCCAGGGAGGAGCAAAAGAAAAATTCTTTTGGTCTGAATCTCAACAAAAGGCATTCACAGAGTTGAAATATCACCTCTGCACGACACCAGTGCTCGCATTACCAGACTTACAATGGCCATTTGAGGTCGAGACAGGTGCCTCTGACTATGCTATTGGGGCAGTCCTTACTCAACACATGCATCCAGTGGCATATCATAGTGAGACACTTTTAGACACAATCCAAAAGTACCCCACTTATGAAAAATAGATGTATTCCATTGTGCAGGCCTGCTGACAATGGAAGCATTACATTTTGGGGAAGGAAATGGTCATCCACATAGACCACTGACCCCTACGGTTCATACAGACCTAAGGGAAATTGCAGAATGATTACCATCAAAAGTGGTCCACATATCTGCAACAGTTCCATTTGAATATCAAGTATAAGAAGGGTAGCACCAATAATGTTGCATATTGCCTCAGTCGACCACCGATCATGGAGTTAACCACCGTGCCCAACTCATGTGGGCATGAGACTTCCGATTGACCACTTCTCTACAAAAGCGACCTAGAATTCGGACACACATACCAGACACTCTTGGAGGGTCAGCATGTTCCAGATTTTCACCTCCAGGATGCCTTATTATGCGACCTGGGTCACCTTTGTGTTCCTTCAAGCCAGTATGCCAAGATGATTTTGGAAGCACACTAGACTAGGGCTGCTAGGCATTTCGAGGTCAAGAAAATGGTGGCAGTACTACAAAAGTATTTCTATTGGACGAACCTTCGACAACATGTTAAGAAGTACATCAAATCATGCACTTCCTGCACCATTGACAAATCGACCATTAAGAAGCAAGGCTTCTATACCCCGGTGCCTACCCCTAGTGGACCTTGGGAATCCATCTCCATGGATTACATGTTAGGCCTTCATTCCACTAAGCATGGAAATGACTGTGTTTTTGTGGTCGTCGACAGATTATTGAAGATGGCCATTATGTCGACCTACAAGAAGAATATCATAGTAGAAGCCACTGCTAAACTCTTCTTTGAACGAGTGTGGGTACACTTTGGGATCCTAGAGTCTATCATCTGAGATCAGGACACTAGCTTCCTAGGTACGTTTTGGTCCAGTCTCTGGTCGATGCTGAACACAAAACTAACGAAGTCCACAACCTTCCATCCTCAAACTGATGGCCAGATAGAGGTTGTCAACAAGATGATCGTACACATTTTGCACATGTACAACTCCAAGCATCCACACACATGGGACAAGAGCCTCCCCTATGTTCAATATAGCTACAAGCAGGCTCTCCACAGCTTGACTGGCCATAGCCCTTTTCAGGTAGGCTTGGGATTCCAGCCACTATGTCCCATTAATGTGGCCATGCCATTTGTAGCTACTCAGGCAGATTCAGCTCATGTCTAGTCTGAAACAGATAAGGCAAACAACTTCATTGAGCACATCCAACATATTCACCTATAGGTTGATGACATTCTGGAGAAATCAAATTCCAAGTACAAGCAACGACATGATCAACATTGGGTGCCACATAATTTTCAGGTGGGCGACAAAGTCTCGTTGCATTTGCAAAAGGAATGCCTTATCGAAGCCTATCGAAAACTCAGACCACTCCAATATGGTCCTTACACCATTACCAAGGCTATGGGAGACAATGCATTTAAGCTCAGCATTCCCTCATTCCTTGGCCTGCACCTAGTGTTCAATGTGGAACACCTTCGGCCATATTTTCCATCATAACTAGACACATTCGACATTGCAGAGCAACTCACATCCACAGAGTTAAATCTAGATTGCATGGGACAAGCTGCAACTGATTGGATCATGGACACACAGATCAAGCACACTCACCAGTAGAATATCCAACTATATCGAGTTGTCAAAGTAGGCCAACTCCTTCACCAGGGAAAGTGGCTCACCAAGGAGCAAGTTCAGCAGAAGTTTCCTCATGTCATGGAGGAACTCAACGCAATGGGGACCATTTCTTCCTAGGGGGGGGGGATGATCTAGGTGGATATTGGTGGCCACCTACCAAGTCCACTTGGACCCCCACCATTTTTTCTTTCAGCTTTTCAATTTCCTTAATTGTAGCACAGTTTACTATTTTTAGCAGTTTTTTGGGTCTTGAACTTCCGGAGCCGTTTTGAGGCACTAAACGACATTTTTTGGGAAAACTGGGAGCAACATGGGTCCATGGACCGATGTTGCTCTTCCCAAAGTTGTAGTTCTTAGATAGATCTTTCTAACGAGATATTGTACACGTAAAACAGAGATCGTATGCCAAAGTTATGACCCCGGGAAGTTGATGTACCAATTTACCCAAATGGGGCCCACGGTTTGGCGTTTCATCTTCTAGGGTTATATTTTTGGATGTTTAGGGTTTTCCATTGTTTCTAAACAATAAATAGGCCTTTGAGCCTCATTGCAACATAGTTCAGAGGCATGTAACCACCATATATCTTCTTAGAGATAAGGTACTATCGCCCTAGCTGGTTTATTTCCATTGTTGTTTGTAAGCATATTTCAATATTTTACATTAATGAAATGAGGTATTATTTCTACTGCATCTCTGTGTTTATGGTTACCTCTGTAATTTGTTGCGTTCCTGTTTAAATATGGATCAAAGAAGCATCCATTAAGAGAATGTTCGTTAGATAATATTCAGGTATGTGGCCTTTGCACAGAAAACCATTCAACAGAAAACTGTTTAAAGTTCAAAGAATTGCAAATGAATCCAATGGAATAAGTACAAGGGATAGATGGCCTTTACTATATGGCACCAAGAAGACCTTGGCAGCCAAGGATTCCTCAGCAATTCCCATAGCAATTCCCTCAACAAAATTATCAATATCCTTCTCAAAATTTTTGGAATACCCTAATGCCATGGTAAGCTTGGCCTTCTGTTGTGCTATACAACAACCCCCCATTTCTAAATTTTTATCCAAAACTTTAATAAGAAATGGGTCCCCTTTTCTTAGAATTAGTTAAATCAATAATTTGATAATAATCGCAAGTGTTGATTTAATCACATAACACATGAAAGTCCTCATGAAAAGGTCCGATCCGATATAAACATCAACCAAGACCTTTTTGTAAAAATGTAAAATAATATGTCGCATCCTTTATTTAAAGGATAGACTTAAAAGGCTCTCATTAGCAAATCTCTGATGTGATAATGCTATCGAAAATCACAAATTGCAAGTCAACAATGAAACATTCCAAAGGTCTATGCCAAACTCTCGATGCGATAATACAATCACAATCGGCCATCGCAGATACCATGAACCACATAACAAAAGCCCCTTTGGAACTCGCTGATGCGATTTCATAAAGGAAAAGTGCACTTTTCGATAAAAGGTTGTTAAACGTATATTTGCGGGTTTAAGCCTTAAATCAATAATAAACAAAAAACAAACGATTTGTTGATTATCTCACCTCTTCACGATAACTCTCACCTTTATCGCAATCGGAGCTACCTATGGTAACAACTTAAGCTTGACCTGTGAACCTCTCGATCTGCGATATGTGATTTTCACTAATCACTGATCGGGAAAGCCAAGAGATCCATTTTAAAGGACTATTACTCATATGTGCGATGCGACATATCATTATTAAATTTAATTATCATGATTGGCAGTTACGGAAGTCATTAATATAGTAGTTAAGGTTGAATCCTTCGAGGATTTCATCCGTGGTAATATTTGATTTCGTATTGCTTATCACGCTTGAATTACCCTTAATATTTTCATTTTACATTGGCTTTCAAAGGGTTTTTTCTCTGTTATGTTCTTTTGTTTCTTTCACAGAGCAAGCCTAAGTTGATGAATCCAAAGAAAATGATGAAGAAGTCAAAGAAACTGAAGGCCCCCATCGTAGCCAAAGAGGAACCAGTGAAGAAGGTCTTAATATCTGATACTACCTGCCTCGGTCTAGGCAAGGCTTCATGGGAGAGTATCTACAACTTGCTGGAAGCTGAGGATCTGGAAGAAATGGAAGAAGTAGCAACAACAGATTCCACGGACAAGTCAGAAAATATGCTTAAAGATTTGGCCTGCTCTTATCTTCATAGAATAGCAGCACGTGCCAAATTTTTACCCTATAATGACTTGGTCAGATGGGTTATTGAAAGCATCAATATCATAGACAAAACTTTCTTTACTGCTGATGGAAGAATGTTTGGGTCATTCAGAGCAGAAGATATTAAACGAATGTACCATTTGCCTGAACCAGAGAAGAGTTATAACAAAGCATTTTTGGAGGCTTTCGCCAAGGAGAATGCCATCAAATCTGACCCTATCAGACAATGGAGGCATTTTCCAACCAAGCACAAGCATGAAACATTGGGTATGTACTTCGTAGATTCATTGGCATCTCCTTATTGTTATGCTGGTGCAATGATGTGTAGACTCTTCGGAGTCCATGATTCTGCTAAATTTTCTATAGAAATGGTACCATTAATGGAGGCTGCAATTAATTCCTATATCATGGATTGGGTGACCATTTTGTCTGACAAAATGGCCAACCAAATACTTGATTATAGAAAAAATAGGTTCGTGACCACTCGGGTAATACCCCCGTTTTATATGAGTTCTTATATTTTTTCCAAGGAAAAAAACGGTAACTTTTTATTAAAAAGATAATGAAAAGTTACACTAGCAGATGCATTGAAGCATTCCGTAAGCTGCCACAAGGGCTCGAGTGCTTTCGCACCCCACACAACGTTAGAGGACTAACGTGCATAAAGAATAAGAAGAAAGGAAGGGAGGAAAGAGAAGAAAAGAGGCAAAAAAATGAATTCCCACGCTTCAAGTTTTTCTCCCATTTTTCTTTTTGACCTTACGCCATTCACCTGGAGTGGGCTCGGTCGAAGCAATGACTAATTGTGTTTCTGCATTCTGTGGGCCAATTTCTTTGTCTGAATCTGAAGTATCTGATTGGTGGTGTCGTTTGATGCCTCCCGTGCTCAGATCCATGCTATACTTCTCTGCCTTGTTGTCTGATGGGATTTCCTTCTGATTCTCCATTTCTTGGGATACCTCAGTCTTCTCTGCTGGAATCTCTTCCTCTGCTGCTTCTGATTCTTCGTCCTCTGAATCTGAGTGTGAAAATTGCCATCCTTTTTTCTGCTTCCCTTTCTGCTTCTTTTTATTCTTAGCTTCTGGACATGAGCTTTGTAGGTGTCCTGTCTGCCTACAGAGCCTACATCTGAAAGCGGTGTTTTCATAATCTAGTACCTGTAACCAGTTCTGTTGTTTGTAGATCAGCCTTATATTGTCCGGCAGCCCTTTACTTAAATCTACTTCCACACAGATACGTGCGAAAGTGTAGATCCTTTCATCGATCCTTTCTAGGTCTGTTTTGATATACTTCCCTATGTTGTTCCCAATGCCTTCCAACACTCGTTCATTCCAAAAGTGCAGTGGAAGATTGTATAATCTAACCCAGACTGGCATTTTGGTTATAGTCATTTTATTTGGATCAAAATCTGGGAACCATGGGGTCATAAACAGCCCCGATGTTCCCCAAAACCATGGCCCAGCACTGATAATTGTATCTCTGACTTCCTTGGATGTAAATCTTACTATGAAGAAACCCTTCGAACATAGATGAATATCACATTCCATGGTCCAGCTGGTGAAGATCCAGTGGAATAGATCCATGGGTTTAGGCCAGAAACTGTTGAAACGACAAATTAGAGCTTGCGTTTCATAGGACTTAACGAAGTCATCAATCCCTGACGAATCTAAGTTCAAAGCTGGGGTATGCTCTGACTGATCTACTATGTATGGCCTGGGTATGTGTCCGCCTTGGTCTGGGGAGGGCCCTGAATTCCTGCTGCCCTGTAAGATGTTTTTGTAGGATAATCCTCCCTTGGGTTGGTGCTGGGCTGCAGTTTTTTTCCCTTTGTCTCCCCCTGAGGAGCTTGTCTGTCCCTGAGGCAGAGCCCCTCCTCTCAATCTGAAGTTTAACGTAATGGTTGATCCTGGCCCAATCTCATAACTTTCCAACGATCTACAGTCCTGGAGGGACCGCCTACCACTGACCAGATGTTGGATCTGGACTGGGTATCCCAATTCTGCCCATATTTTTTGTTTCAACTGCAAAAGGGTGTCTCCTGCATGAACCCAAACTAGGCGAGTTTTCCCCTGAGGGAGATTAATCAGAATCTGAAAACAAGAATTTGTTACCTGCTCTGGCTGAAGGCAAAGTTCCAGATCTGGCTCTGTTTTGATTCGTTTTTCCTTGTGCCTGTCTAGATCTGCCGAAAAACTGCTCGATCTATGATTGGTGCCTTCGATCTGCTGCCTGGGGTCAGGCTGTACTCGGATAAAGGCTAGATCGTGTAGATCCAAGTCAAAACTGCAAAGTTTGGGTCCATGCGATGAAGGGGAACGCGGATCTGCAACATGCAATCCCCTCCTGCCATTTTCCCATGAGTTCTGGGTTTGACGAGCCCTGGCCCCTAAACGCCATACAGCCCGACGGCTTCCTTGTTCAGATGCACAGTTTGGGCCTTCGATCTCTTGCCAGAGAACACCCTCCTCGCGGATCCACGCAGAACGGTGTGCTTCCGTTGAAACCCTCGCCTCATAGTCGCGTTGGAAACTTGTATTTTGCTCCCAATCCAATATCTTTCGGTTCCATGTGATCGAAAACCCTGCAGGTACGCGGCCGCACTGAACTGGGCATATTTGAGGCGAGGTTAACCGTTTCTCTGAGTGCGCAGACGGCTTCCCAGCAGCGATTACTGTTAATCCATACACTGGATCGCTTTCAGGTTCTGCGGCTGGCTTGGGGGCCGATGCGGCTGCAGAAAGAGCCCTGCTTAAGCAAACCCTAGCTATCGCTATCGCCATTCTCTCGTCTCCTGATCCAACAGTTCGCCATATGAGTTCTTATATTATGGACACTATCTATTTCAATTTTGAATATCCCATTCTTGGATGAAAATGGACTCCACAGGATCCCAATCCCATTCACATTTATCATAAGGAACTATGGAAAGCCGATTACAAAAATCACCTTTATAGAATCTGTCATGGTTTCATCCTCCCTGTGTATTATGCCATATTCAATAAACCTGCTCCTAGGTTATCCGAGGAAGCCTCTGTCGACCTAACTATAATTAGTAGTTGGTTTGGTGAAGAAAAGTTCAGCTACATAAGACTTTTCGGTGGCACTATTGACCCACATGTCCTTCCCCTATATATCCCTAATAAGTTGCTTGCCAGAGAATTAGCACATCAGATAACAATAGAAGGGATGTCAAGGAACGCGAAGGAATCTAAAAAGCACATGTGGCCTTCATTTCCCTTCTAATGTGGTGCTTTCACGCTACATGACTTCAAACATGTAGAGAAGGAAGCTGGGAAAATAAATATGTTAAAGTTAGAAGTCATCCCAAAAAGGCAATACGCTCCTAAATTGATTGCCTACAACGTCACTTCTCAGGCCAAAATCACCAAGTTTGAACATGAGAAGGATAACTATGATGATTTGTTTGCTTCAGCCGAGGTATTTTCTCAAGTAAAACAACTAGCCAAAATCAAATTGGGAGTGGAGGGACTAGAGGAATTTTACAAGTTCAGGACACAGAGATTGGAAACACTACCTCTGGACTTGTTAAACAATGCCTCTATGGTGCAACCACAAGGCCACTGTGAAGAGAAAATCTTGAAAAGACTCCCAAAATTGAAAATATTCCTGAAAAGGAAAAGACTGCAGAAAGGGAATAGAAGCAGGAAGGAACTAGTGAACCCTTTGATACAGATATTAATATTGATCCTAAGTTAATCAAGGAATGGGAGCAGTTTTATTCTGTTAGGGTCCCACCCTAACCCCCTTATTTATGTAGTGGGATCGAGTCATAGTAAAGAGTCAATAAATCCCATATTAATAATTGTAAGTGGTTAACCGGCAATTAATGACGGGACCACAGTTAGTTGCAAATGGGCCATGGTATTAGATAGATGGTATTAATAAAACCCATGGTATTGATCCATGGTATTGCATGTATGAGTCATATATAAAGGATAGAGACTCCCTGCGAGGAGCATCATGTCTTATTTTTGAATCGAGCTCTGCTCTATTGGAGGTTGCCCCCTCTAAGAGGCCAGTGAACATTGCTTTCTGAACAATAAAATATTTGTTGTTGCCTCTCACTATTCTATGTTCTGGGTATCTTTCTTCGCATATTCTGTATTTGGGTATCTTTTGCAGGTTAAGAGCATAACAAGTGGTATCAGAGCACTTTCCAGGGCCGGTGGGATCTCCATTTCTTAGTAATTTTTTATTTTTTTTGGCTAGAGATGTGTTCTAGCGTCTTTAAACCACGGGATCTGTCGTTGAGCGCATAAACTTGCGGATTTGGGGAGGCATGCACGCAGAAAATACAAGAGGTGGTCATGCTTGTTGGACTCCCTTATAACCCTTGTGGGTACCCCTTCGAGTAGTAGCGCATTAGATAGAACCGCGTACAGACTGTCTTCCAAGTACCTTCTGGGTATATCAAAAGCCCCTTAGCTCCTCTGCAACCTCGCCATAGATAAACTGTTGGCCATCTTGCTGCTACAGTACACCGAGAACAGCACTCGAAGAGATTAATCGCCCGTATGATAGGGTAGTCGGGTTGTACGGCTAAGGGTACGGTTGATCCTCCTTAGTTAGAGCCCTGAAACATTGGGCCGAGTACTACTGTCAGACCCTTATGTATATTGCGATCTGTAGCACCTGAGACTCCTTGAGACCATAGTTCCCTTTTCTATCTGGGGATCACGCATCATCTCTACCAGATCCGGTCACGCAAAGGGGTGCAGCAGTAGTAGACATTAGTCCCGCAGTCCGAGTTAGCAGACCAACCATTCCGATCTATTAGATCCATCAGATCCACATCAACAATCTGTTCCACCACTCAGAGCTATCTGATCCGCCATTCAGATCTCTTAGATCCACCTAATCTGAGTAGTTGTGTGGGATTCCTATACCGGGGTATGATTTTCGTAGGACTTTTGGTAGCATTGACATTTTGAGGATTCGGCTACTGTAGTATTCCTAAGGAGTAAAAAAAATCCGAGATCTCCTGGGGCACTTATTGGTGATCTATCCCATCAGAATCAGGACGACGAGCTGAGCACGGTGGTACCATTCAATTCTTAGTGAAATTTTTTTTTGGGTGGTCCCACTTTTCAAGAGCATCAAGTCGGTGCATGGTAGAAACTAGAGCTCAAGCTATGGCCAATGAGAGGATGGAAAAACTTGAAGAATCCTTGCAATCCCTCAAAATTCAGCTTGACCAACTAACTAGCATAATCCTGAGCATAATCACGAAGGGCAAGGAGGAAGCCCATGAGGAGGTGTATATTGGCAATGGACACAGTGAGGGTGAGTCTAGCCACTCCACCTCGGGGGCCCCCACCGACAATCTCGTCTGCGACCTCCCAAGTTGGATATGCATAAATTTGATGGTTCTCACCTGGTAGCATGGATAGCACAAATGGAGCAGTATTTCAATCTGAATAACATCTTAGATAATGAGACTCAGCTTATGGTGGGGAGCATGTACTTGGACAATGAAAGGTTGCAATGGTGGGAATGGCATCAACGTTGCAATGGACCTTTTATGACTTGGACCTCCTTCAAAAAAGCTCTTACAGAACGCTTTGACCAGGAATCTTATTTTTTGGGTCGTCTTACTAAGCTCCGACAGACTGGCACAATGGATGAATATATTACAGTATTTGAAGCCTTAGGCTTTCGCACTAGGGGTCTCTCAGATGTGTTCTACACATAATGTTTTATTAGCGGTCTTAAAGAAGCCATAAAAGCCCACGTCTTACTGCACCACCCTCCCACATGGACAAAGGATTGTAAGGTAGCTCGTAACGTGGAACGTGCGTTAGCAGCCCAGTACAGTAGCCCAAATTTCACCGCTAAGGGTTACCTCCCACAGGCTCGCAGCACGACTCAAACACTTAAGGTTCAAAAGGTGTCACCTGCAGAAATGGCTGAAAGAAGAAAGCAAGGATTATGTTACTACTGTGATGAAAAATACTCCCCAGTCATAAATGCAAGGAGCCCAAATTTTTTCAATTTGATGCCACTGATTACAGCTCATCGGAGGAAGATCCACCACTGGAGGAACATGAGGCGGTAGAAGAGGACAACCAAAAGGACAATGTCCCTGATGAACCAGTTATTTCACTGCATGATTTGGCAGGGATTTCTTCACCTCAAACTCTCAAAATCAGAGGTTTTATTAAACATTGCCCAGTAGTAGTCTTGATTGATAGTGGAAGTACACATAATTTCATCCATCAAAAAGTCGCGGAAGCAGTGCATTGTTTTGTACGATCAGTTTCTAACTTCCAAGTCCAAATTGCGGATGGGGGCACAATGAAATGTGAAGGCCGCTGTGAAAATGTCAAACTTCAAGTGGGGGATTATCAGTTGAAGGCCCACATGTTTTCCATACACATGGGAGGGTGCGACATTGTCCTCGGTTCTGAATGGCTTCGCACTCTTGGGCCAATCACAATGGATTTCCAGGAGTTATATATGAGTTTTAAGTAGAACAACTCCACACATACCCTCCGTGGACTCTAGGCAGTCGCAACCAAGTCTCTGTCGATTCATCCTGAGATGCAACAGATTTTAAATAACCATCTGCCGGTCTTTGACAAGCCTAATGAGCTTCCACCCTCAAGAGGGGAACATGATCATAACATCACCTTGGTTCTAGGGGCCCAACCCCCAAATGTGCACCCATACAGATATCCGTTCACCCAAAAGAATGAAATAGAAAAAATTATCAAGGAACTTTTGGAAGTAGGTGTCATTCGTCCCAGCATTATTCCTTATTCATCACCGGTGGTCATGGTGCTCAAGAAAGATGGGGAGTGGCGAATGTGTCCAGACTTCAAGGCCCTTAATAAGTTGACATTCAAAGATAAATTTCCCATCCCGGTGGTTGACGATTTGCTGGATGAACTCAATGGGGCTCAATTCTTCACTAAGATAGATCTTTGCTCAAGCTACCACCAAATTCGCATGAAGGAAGTCGACATTCCAAAGACTGCTTTCCGAACTCATGAAGGCCATTATGAGTTCCTGGTCATGCCATTCGGTCTTTGTAATGCACCATCTACTCTTCAGAGCCTTATGAACCACCTTCTCAAACCATATCTCAGGAAATTTGTCCTTGTCTTCTTCGATGACATCCTCATCTATAGTTGCACTTGGGCTGCACATCTTCAGCATGTAGATCTACTCTTGCAACTGCTCCGCAAGCATAAATTATTTGTCAAGATGTCCAAGTGTTCGTTTGGCATGGAAGAAGTTGAGTATTTGGGCCATGTTGTGGGGCGTGAAGGTATTAAGGTGGACCCAAAAAAGATCCAGGCAATGCAGGATTGGCCTCAACCTAAGACCTTGAAGAGCTTGAGAGGATTTTTGGGTCTCACAGGCTATTATCGCAAATTTGTCTACAATTATGGTCGCATAGCGAAGCCCTCACTCAACTCGTAAAGAAAAATTCATTCTTCTGGAATGAGGACGCACAACAGGCATTTATAGCTCTCAAAAATGCCATGTGTTCCACTCCAGTCTTAGCACTACCTGACTTCACCAAATCTTTTGTCATTGAATGTGATGCTTCGGGTACAGGTATTGGGGCGGTCGTAATGTAGGAAGGGCGACCTTTGGCCTTCACAAGCCAATAACTAAGTGGGAAGAATATGGGCCAATCTACCTATGAGAAGGAAATGATGGCCATTTTACATGCAGTAGAGACCTGGCGACCTTACTTATTGGGGCAACGTTTCCAAATCCGCACAGACCATCACAGTCTTAAATATTTTTTGGAGCAATGCCTATCCTCCCCACAACAAAATAAATGGCTCGCAAAAATGCCGGGATATGATTATGAGATCATTTACAAGAAAGGGCAAGAAAATAGTGTAGCAGATGCATTATCTCGCCAATTTGAGGAGGGAAGTACCCTGCCAGCAATTTCCCTTCCCATTTCAGAATGGATTGAAGAAGCTCGCAGGGAATGGTTTTCACATCCCGGGCTCTCCCAACTCATTTCTCAATTGCAGGTGGATCCAACTTCCACCAAGGGCTACTCGTGGCAGGATGAGATTCTTCGCTATAGGGACAGAGTCGTAATATCACCAACATCCACCCTCAAAAGTCGCATTTTGGCAGAATTGCACTCATCCCCCATTGCATGACATTCAGGCTTTTAGAAGACGTATGCTCGCACCAGAAGATCATTTTTTTGGACGGGCATGAAAAAGGATATCCTGACTTTTGTAGCAGAATGCAATGTTTGTCAACGCCACAAAGGGGAGACTGTCAAAGCACCAGGCACATTACAACCATTTCCCATCCCGACAGCAATATGGACGGAGGTTTCCATGGATTTCATTACAGGTCTTCCAAAGTTAGGAAATAAGTCAGTCATCATGGTGGTTGTGGACAGACTTTCGAAGTATGCTCATTTCTGCGCCCTACCCCACCCGTTTACACTGACTTTGGTCGCTCAATCTTTCATGGACCAGATCTTCAAATTGTATGGCATGCCCACTTCTATTGTGTCCGATCGCGACCCGATCTTCACCAGTAATTTTTGGCAGGAACTCTTCAGGCTACAAGGCACCCAACTAAAACTCAGTACTTCTTATCTTCCACAAATGGATGGTCAAACGGAAGTCGTCAACAAATGTCTGGAAACCTACCTTAGGTGTTTCACTTTAGAAAAGCGACATCTTTGGGTACAATGGTTACCTTTGGCTGAATGGTGGTATAACACCAACTATCATTCCACCACCAAAATGACTCCCTATGAAGCATTATATGGTCAACTCCCTCCTTCCCCTACTTCTTATATCAAGGGGGGCTCAAAGGTACAAGCAGTGGATCAACTCCTACAAAACTGTGCAACCATGCTCGCCCATCTTAGAGAGAATCTTCATCAAGCTCAAAACCGCATGAAGCAACAGGTAGACCAGCATCGCTCAGAGCGCCAATTTCAAGAAGGGGATTAGGTCTTTTTGAGGCTGCAACCATATAAGAAAACATCACTCAAAGACAAGGGTTGTCAGAAACTATCTCCAAAATTCTACAGACCATATCAAGTACTTCAGCGCATTGGAGAAGTAGCCTACAAGCTAGCTTTGCTGCCTACTGCAAATATCCATCCAGTTTTCCATGTCTCATGCCTCAAGAAAGTGATTGGGAACAATTGCAGAATTCAAACTAGTCTACCTGAATTGGATGAGGAAGGGTCAATCTGGCTCCAACTTGAACAGGTCCTAGACACACGAGAAAGGCATATGCATGGCCGCATGATTAGAGAAGTTCTCGTCAAATGGAAAGACACCTCTCCAAAAGATGCAACTTGGGAATCAGCCACTATTCTTCAGCAGTTTCCGCAGCTTCAACCTTGAGGACAAGGCTATTCTTAAGGGGGAGGGCATGTTAGGGTCCCACCCTAACCCCCTTATTTATGTAGTGGGATCGCGTCATAGTAAAGAGTCAATAAAGCCCATATTAATAATTCTAAGTGGTTAACCTGCAATTAATGACGGGACCACAGTTAGTTGCAAATGGGCCATGGTATTAGATAGATGGTATTAATAAAACCCATGGTATTGATCCATGGTATTGCATGTATGAGTCATATATAAAGGATAGAGACTCCCTGTGAGGAGCATCGTGTCTTATTTTTGTATCGAGCTCTGCTCTATTGGAGGTTGCCCCCTCGAAGAGGCCAGTGAACATTGCTTTCTGAATAATAAAATATTTGTTGTTGTCTCTCACTATTCTATGTTCTGGGTAGCTTTCTTCGCATATTATGTACTTGGGTATCTTTTTGCAGGATTAAGAGCATAACATATACGCTCCTTTTGATCATCAGACCCGCGTGTATACACGACTTGGTTAAGAGGAACCTGCGTATATCTCTTTTTATTTCATTCTGAGAACCTGAGGTGTGATCTGTCATTTGAGTGAGCTGCCATCAAGGACAACACCTATGTCATAGCGCTAAAGATGTGTCATAATGCCAAGATATATATGTTTTTTAAGCAATTCTTTAACTTTTAATTTTTGAATGTTTTAGAATTGTTATCTTTTGAATATATATGTCAGTGATATACTATGATCAATGCGATAATGTTTTTATTATTACTTTGTTTAACTATTTAAACAAAGTAATCATCATATGAATGCATATTTCTATTTTATGAATAAGTCATCTTTATGGTTATTTGTTTAATAGAAACAATAAAAAATCGTGTTGTTAAAAGAAATACCCAGGATAGATTAGTTATATTTGTATATTCTTGCATCGTAGGATAATAACACTTATCACCTTCATTATATACTACAAAACAATCACCCATCAACTCATATATCATTGGGAAATTGGTCCCATTACATCCAGTCATAACCACCGCACCAAACGGAAAAGGAGTTGCACTAAGGTCCGGACCGGGTGGTTTTCCCCGATGTTGATGCAACAATTTTAGAGGCATCAACACCTCCACAACAATATCAAAACCAACCTGCATAAGGTTGGAGAGGATATAGTTATGGAAACCAATTGCCTAAAAAAAATTATCCTCAACAATACCAACAGAAATACCAACAACAATATCAACAGCCATTTCCATACCAACAGTTTCAACAATATCCACAATCCATGCCATTTTTACTACATAATCTCGCACCATTACTAACACAACCACAACAGCTACAGCTGCCTTCAAACCAGCATAGACCAACTCAGCTACCATCTCAGCCAATAGAAAATTCGAGTAACAAAATGGATAAACCTACATACAATGTGGAAGAAGCAACATATTTTCCAACATACTCCAATCTTCCCATAAATGATGTTCATTTAAGGTCTGGGAAAGTACTTCATAAAAATTCTCCTCCGATCATAGAAGAACCAGCTAAAGAAGGAGAACACCCTGAAACATCACATTCATAAAATCAAAGTCAAAAAGGAAAAAATGTAATAACTCAAACACCACCCTATCTAGAGAGGTTAGTAGAGAAAAAAATTCAAATGTCTCTTCCTGAATTTGATATTTTGGATGAATTAAAAAATGCTTATGTCAAAATTCCTTTATTACAAGCAATAAAAGAAATTCCAATTTATGCTAAAAATGTAAAGGAATTATGCATCAAGAAAACTGGTAAAAAGAAAAAGGATCCTACTACAATCCAAGTCATTGGAAAACTAGCTAGCCTCATGTCTACAAAGACAATAATCGAAAAATATATTGGCCCTGGTATCCCTATGGTTACTATTTCAATTAACAATTTTTCAGTTTGAAACACATTAATAGATTTGGGAGCAACTATAAATGTAATGACTACAGAGACAATGAAACATTTAGATTCAAGCAACATTAGATCTACTTCTATCATTTTAGAGTTAGCAGACAGATCTAAGGTTGTACTAGAAGGAATATTAGAAGATATCATAGTCTCTCTAGATTCATGGGAGTATCATGTAGAATTCCTCATTTTGTAGCCGAAAACAAAATTAGGAGGATATCCTCTAATCTTAGGCAGATCGTGGTTAGCCACTGTTGATGCCTTTATAGGATGCAAATCAGGAAGTATGATTATTGCACATGGGGATGAAATAAAGCACATCACACTTTAATATCCAACAAAAGCACCTTCATTAGTATCATGGCTTGAAGGGCAAGAACAACAACAAACAAAATCAGTTCTCATTATTAACCAAGTCTTTGACCTTAGAGAAGAAGAGGAGAATGAATATCTATTAGATCTTTTCATCTCAGAACCAAAGATTTTAGAGCAACTTAGAGTAACCTAGTATGAAGCTGCAAGTAATCTTTTGAACCACTATTTTTAGGAAACCTGCACAATTCAATCATTGCAAGATTCATTCATAAATATTTTTCCTGTAAATGCAATTACCAATTAAGACTAAAACTATTGAGATTTATCCTAGAAAACATTTGAATATTGGTAAAAAGTTACAATTGTCACAAGAATAAGAGGTAATAGCGGTGTTACAAAAATACTCAAAATCTTTTGCCTAGATTACACAGACATGTAGGGAATTCACCCCAACACATGTATCCACCACATCTATACTAATGGCCATATTAAACCAGTAAGGCAACCTCAAAGGAGGATGAACCCCATGATGAAGGAAATAGTGAAAGAAGAACTACAAAAACTACTACAAGTTGGATTCATCTATCCTATTTCTAACAGTCACTGGGTTTCTCCCTTAGTGGTAGTACCAAAGAAAAATGGGAATTGGAGAATATGTGTAGACTACTGTGAATTGAACAAAGCAACATTAAAAGATCATTTCCCGCTACCATTTACTAACCAAGTCCTAGATTCATTAGCTGGGAAGAAATTCTTTTCTTTTCTAGATGGATTTAGTGTGTATAATCAAATTACAATAGCAATGGAAGATTAGGACAAAACAACATTTACTTTCCCATGGGGAACATATGCATACATTGTTTTTCATTTTGAGATATGTAATGTACCTACTACTTTCCAAAGAGGAGTGCTTGCAATATTTATTGATCTGATCCATGAATGTGTAGAAGTCTATATGGAGGATTTCACTGTATATGGAAACACATTTGACAATTGTTTAAAAAATCTTGAAAAAGTTTTGAAACCATGCATAGAGACAAATTTATCCATAAGTAATGAAAAATGCTACATGATGTTAACAGAGGGGATAGTGTTGGGACACCATATTTCCTCATAAGGAATTAAGGTGGACCCAGCCAAAATGCAAGTCATTGTGAATTTAATGCCACCTACAACTCAAAAGAAAGTAAGAAGTTTCTTGGGTTATGCAGGCTACTATAGGAGATTTATTGAAAATTTCAGTAAAATAGCACTACCTCTATTCAAATTACTTGCAAAAGATGTTGAATTCCAATGGACAAATCATTGTCAAAGTGCATTTCAATTATTGAAAGAAAAACTATCAGCTGCCCCCATTATTTGAGGACTGAATTGGTCTTTTCCATTTCATATCTCCACTAATGCATCTGATACAACTATAGGTACATCACTTGGATAGGAAAAAAAAAAACCTATTTAATTATGTTATAGACTTCATAATTAAAAACTTAACACTAGTAGAATTGAACTACACAGTCACAGAAAAAGAGATGTTAGTTGTAGTACATGCAGTGAACAAATTCAGACATTACATAACATGCTATGAACTATTCATTCACACAAACCATTCAGCAATCAAATACTTAATGAATAAAGCAATCACAAATGTAAGAATTACAAGATGGCTATTGTTAATGCAGGAATTTAATATTACAATTCAAGATTGACCAGATAAAGACAATTAAGTAGCTGATTTCCTTTCAAGGCTTCATACACCTGGTGATCTGAATCCTGCTTCAGATAACTTCCCAGATGAACATTTGTTTGCATGACTGTCAAAACACCATGGTTTGCAGATATAGCAAACTATTTATCATTTGGAAAATTACCATCCCAGTTTACAAAGAAATAAAAATGAAAATAACTAGAGAGAGATCTAGATATAGCTGGGTAAATGGTGATCTCTTTTATACTAGCTCTAATATGATAATAAGAAAATGTTTTAGAGAAGAAAAAATATTAGAAATTTTAAAAGAATGTCATGACGAGCCATGTGGTGGTCATTGTAGATAAGCGGACAACCTACAAGGTGCCGCAAGTGGGCTACTATTGGCCAACAATCTTCAAATATTTCAAAGCCTATGTCAAAAGGTGTGACAGTTGCCAAAGAATAGGAAGGCCAATAATATTAGATGAAATGCCACTTAAGTCACAAGTACTCATAGAGCCATTTGAGCAATGGGATCAAGATTTTGTGGGACCAATATACCCACCATCAAATGGAAGGAAGTACATCTTGGTATGTACTGATTATGTTACTAAGTGGGTTGAGGCAAAGGCAGTAGCAAGAGTAATAGAAGACATAGTAGTCACATTCCTTTTCGAGGAAATATTTGTCAGATTTGGAGTATTAAGACAGATTGTCACTTATCAAGGCACACAGTTCACTTCCAAGCTTGTTCGTTATCTTACAGATAAGTACAAGATCAAACATAGAAAATAAACTCTGTACCATCCTCAAACAAACTGACAAGTGGAGTCGACAAATAAAGTCCTGGAGAATATCATGACGAAAATAGTACAAATGAATAGGAAGGACTGGTCAGAGAAATTAAGAGATGCACTATGAACATACAGGATAACATGGAAAAACACAACTGGGTTTAGTCCATATCAGTTAGTATATGGAAAAGAAGTCTTGTTACCCATAGAATTTCAAAACACACATTCAAGTTAGTAGCAAAGTTAGGACTGGAATTATTTGAAGCACAACAACAGTGAGTAATGGAATTGAATCAACTGGATGAACAGAGATATCAAGCAGTGGAGCACACAACTCTTGTGCAACAACAAAGGATGAAATGGCATAATCGATTCATCAAGATCAAAACAATCAACAAAGGATACTAGGGATTATTGTTTGACTCCAAATTTAAAGATTTCAAGGCAAAGTTTACAACTCATTGGCTGGGGCCATGTGAGGTAGATAATATCCTTGATAATGGAGTTTTCAAGATAAAAACAATTAATCAAGAATCTGTTTCATTTGTAGTTATCGAACATAGGCTTAAAGTCTACAATAAGCCTATCAATAAAGAAGATTTTATGAAACAAATGTCAAACGATATTGATCTGGAAGTAATGGAATAGCATAGCATTATGCCTTCCATTATTCCAGAAGAAGAATAAGAAATAAAATAAAATAAAACAATAAAACAATAAAAAAAATATAAAAAATGTCTGTGAAAACTAGGCAACTGGCACAAAGAAAACTTGAATTCATGGAGGAAAACCAACTAGTTTGGCTTGTATGAATTATCTAATTTTGTTTTACTCTGATGACATTTTGATTTTTCATAATGAACCCTCCAAATCAATACAAGACTTGAGGACAAGTCTTCACATAAGCAAGGGGGAAGTTGCGAAAGAAACTCAGTTTGAGCAGCTGAAAGTTTGAGCAGATGAATTGAAGAAGGAACTTGAATTGTATTGTAGAAGGGACCTAAAACATTATTGGAAACATTGTGTAGAAGGGACTTGAAATGTTATAAGAAACATGTATTATATGAAAAATGCTACATAAAAAATATACATGTCAGAAGGGACCTGAATCATCAAGTACCAATTGCAGAAGGGACCTAAACGACATCAACATTCAATGATCCTAAATCAATGATGAATGCAAAAACATGAAGCAGGAATAAAGTTTATATTGCAATCTATCCTAGATGATCCATCAAAGAAATTTTCACCTATTATTTGACCAGAAGACATCATCAAATACTATCAAGGAGTAAAGTACAGTGAGTAAAAAAAATTCTCTTGAAATTTCAAAAGTTTCAAAATTTTTCTAGAGATTGTTAAGATTAATTTAATATCTGACATGTATAATTTACCTACATTTCACTACCTTCATTATTCTACTCATAATATTCCTATTATCCTATTCATATATATTCATTTCCATATCCATTATCCTACCCATTTAATTCCATACTCATACTCCAAATACCACATATTCATTTCATATTCCATATACACATCATATTAACCCTAAGAATTTTTGTTAAAAAAGAAAATGGATTAGAAATAGAGGGTCTAATAGTCAAACCCTAGGCCTACAAAACCATACAAAAATTAGTATCATAAATTAATTTTAAATATGACCTTAACATGGTCATTTTAAAATTAAATTACATATATTGAAAGGCACACATTATGAAATAATACAAGTCAAAGGAAATCAAAATAATTCATTTCGATAAGTTATAATTAAAGCACATAAAACAAATATGATGCTATGGAGTGTAAGGTTATGATAACACTATGAAACAAATAATGTGATTCCATCCAATGAAATAAACATCATGAAGTCATTTCGGTGGCATAATACATTTGAAATGGATATGAAGTGGAGGCATGATGAAGTTTAACGGGCATAAGGCCATGCAAAAGAACTATAATTAATTTCAAAGGCACGACAATCAAATGAAAATGGATTGTGAATAGGTATGAGATGGAGTAATAATATGATCCAGTGGAAATGCAATCATATGGCAGGATGACTATACAGTGATATGAGTAAACAATAGTCAAAGGTTAAGGTAATGAAAATCCGAGACGTGGAGGTAAGCATCGTGGGTAAGTACGTAGGACAACCATGAAGGAAAGGAGTTAGAGGTTGAAGCATTCGAGAACGTTCAATCAAATTTGAAAACACAACAATAAACGTTTCAACTAAAAACAACACCGTGAGTCTTTGCATTCAACCAAAACTCATACACTGCACCTCCACCATTCTTGCACACAGACCTCTGTAAAAATTTCTTTCTCTCCACTATAATAACTATTTGTAGGCTCAAGGAGGATGATGAATTTTGTATGAGCTATTAGCACGCATTTGAGAGCTCGGTGGAGAATGGTTTGATAGAGAAAATGCAGAAACAAAGGAAATCAAATTGAGAGAAGGGAAGCAAGAAATATAGCAGTGGAGAATCAAAGAGATAAGAAGAATAAGTGGAGTAGATTGAGGGATAATCCAAGAGAACTAGCAGTCGTGTAAAAGCAAGTAGAATTAACTAAGAAATATCTCGTGAGAAAGAAGGTAAGAGAAAAACTTGATTTCTTTCAATAAATGCAACTAATGTTTTGATGAGGAAATCTCAGGGTTTTTAATGAAACACAAGTTTGACTCCAAGATATAAGATATCGCTTCTACCACTATTTATGATTTTCATTGCTATCATTCATCGAGACTCTACCATCAGTACAGACATAAGGCTTTTGAATGAAGTTTAATAGTCGAAAACATTATGAAAAGCAGGTTGATTGGGTCATGACACAAAGGGAATCATGGCACTTCATCATAAGCAGGTAAATCGATTCATATCCTCCATGTTTAATCATGAAATTGCCGAGTTGGTTGAGGAAATAGAGTGTTAGTTCTAGTTTGATTGAATAAAAACGTGTTTAGTCATGAAATAGCCAAGTTGGTTGATGAAATAGAGTGTTGAATACACAGTGAATTAGTTATAGTTTGATTGCAAAAACAGTGGGCTTGATTGCACAAATAGTGAACTCAAAAAAAAATTCAGTTTGACATATAAATGAATTTGTTAATCATAGGAAAGAGTTATAGAAACAAAAATAAAAAAGAGAAGCTATGGCATGATTTTTTATGTATATAAAAAATTTCAAAATCAAAACATAGTTTCGATTTTCGATTTCTTTTCCTATAAATAGTGAATATAATGAATGATATGAATAAGAAGAACATTTCATTTATATGGACAGAGCAAAGTTTTGGTGAAAGAGAACATAACAGAGTGGTTTTTGCATCAGAGAATAAGTAGGATGTTTGTTTTTGTTTTGCATCTACAAATAGTAATGTTTTGAAAAGAATAATGACTTATTGTTGCAGTGAGATAGAGATCAAACAAGATTGAATTCACTGTTTCTAAATAGTATCAGGAAAAAGATGAGCCCTACTACTACAATGTATAACTGAATTAAAAATATCTCTATGCATGAATGATTTTTATTTTCAATTTCAAAAATTAGATTGATGACAGTAGAGGGATATGTCAATTGGTTTTCTGCCAACATGACCACAAGAATAGAACCAAAATTCTAAATTGAGCAGTGGAAGAAGGAGACAGTAGAGAAATTATATCAAGCTGGGCTTATAGGTTTTCTTCAGAGGTTGAATGGGCACATTGGACGTATAACCATGGAGTTTGTAAACAATTATGCCCAAGATCAAACTATGGTAGGAAACTTAATCATTCCATTGACTCCATAATACATCTCCCAAGCATTATATCTTACATTGACAAGAGAAAACTATCATAAAGGTCTACACTTCAAAGAGAAAGCATGGAATTTCTTCTTAGAGAAGAACAGGAAGGGAGCCTTTCATAGAACTAAAGGAATACCTAGGGAATGGGTCAACGAGCCATGGGGAGAGTTAGTTTTGATCATTCAAAATTTTTTCACATGTGATAGAGGCCATAGTGTGGCACATATTTACCATGTCAAGCTGCTCCAACACATTAAAGGAGAAGTAAAAATAAACTTGCCATATTTCTTCTCTCGGAATCTGATCAAGATGATAGAGTCAGTGAAAAACGAAAATAAAACAAAAGGAGCTCAAGTTTATCATCAAGAACTAATAAAAATTCTTGTATAGCATAAAAAAAGAACTCAGGGTATAATCTGGAAAGAGTTTTAAGTCCAAAACCAGCATAAAGAACAGGTCATAAAAGAACAGTACAAAATAAATCAGGAAACAAGAGGCATCATGAATTCACCACTCTGTCCAAGGACTAGATCTAAGAAGCAAAACAACATTGTCATGATTGAGAAGGATGCATCCTTCATATCCACTCCTAGGAGGCATAGGAGAAAGAGCCCAACAAAAACAATTAGCAAGGACCATGAAGCATAGATTGTAGAAACAATTTATATAGAGAAACAAGTAGAAGACATAATTGAAAGATTGAAGAAAGAAGCTTTAGAAAAAAAACTCATACTTTGATAATCTAGAGGCCACATCATTTGCAAAAGATACATAGGAATTAGAAAAAGAGTTTCACTTGAGCAAGATAAAAGAACTGACATAACAATTAGAAATAAACAAGACCTTAGAGAAGCACTTGAAGAAAGAAAACAAAGCATATAAGAAAAATAATGCAAAGTTAGTCAGGAAGAATGAAAAATTCAATGAGGAGGTAGGAAAACTGAAAGGAAAGAATGATTTAATTTGCAAATAGGCTTTCAAGTGGCTCAAAGATAAAACCATGTGGAAAAAAATGTATGAGAAACAGAAGGTCAAAGCTACTATTTACAAGGAAGAACAATGAAAGGGGATAGATGAACTTCTAGAGGAAACATAAAAAGAAGCATTAGAGTTAGGTACAAGGTTTACAACAAAGATCAGAAGATCCAAGAGGAAGAAACAAGCATGAGGACATGCTTGTGAATCAACAAGGGGGAGATGTTGGCCCTCATTTTTGGTCCAGTTTTGCTTAAGAAAACATACTTAATTTCTATATTTTCCATCCATTTTCCATCACATACACCTCATTTTGATGTATTTATGCATATTCAGGTATATAAATTTAATTTTGCAATTTTTAGAAGTTTTTATGAAAACTAAATTTCAAGTGCATTTTTGGAGAGAATGAGAAATTCTTGTAATGGCTATATGGATGCCATATTTTCAGGACACTTGGGCACGAGCTGGATACATTTATGGAAAACTTGGGAACTAGGACTAAACTAACTCCTGTTGGTTTGGTTAAACCAAGCTTAATCAAGCGTGGCCAAAGCTAGTCAAACAAGACCAATAATTCAAAAAATCCCTAGGAAATAGGGCAGTTTTATGATTTCATGGGATTTTCCATACTTTTAGTGATTGGTTGGATGAGTTCGACTTGGATAGGTGGATATGGATAGATATAGTTTTTAGAGATACTTTAGATCGGTTTTTTTCATATTCTTCTATTTAATCCAAACCTTTGAAGGCTTATGATATGTAGAATTTGTATAATTTTATGTTGAGACATCTGAATATTTGAGGTTAACTTGAGGAACCTGTTCTACCTTAATTTTGTTGTTTAATGGTATGGATGATTGACTAAAGTTGCAGTAGTTTATCATCTCTTCAAGTGTGCAAGGCAAGGGTGGAGGGCCCCCACTCCATGTTAAGTACACTTCATTCTTAATCTAGCTTGATTTTCATAAACTAGTTGCTTCAGATTTGTTTATTTGTTTTGCTTCAGATCTATTTACCTAATTTGATGTATGATGATTTATGTTTGCTGATGAATCTTGGTTTATTTATCATCTTTATATCAAGGGATAACCAGTGTTCAAGTTGAACCCTCCTTCTATTGGATTAATGAATAAAAACTAAAGTTCATCTTTCTTGCTTTCAAGTAATTTTATGAAAATCCAGTTTTTTGACAATAACATTATGATGAATGAATTTGTGATAAGGAATATCAAGAATCTCTTAATTTAGGAGCCTATTTCATTATTTATTTGTGCATCTTAATCTATTTTGATTTAATGGTTTTTTATTTCTATTCATTAAGTAATATTGTAGAAGAAGGAGCCACTTCATCTCACATATATTGCATAAGTGAATTAGAAATTATTTAATTATATTTATATTTATAATATGTATTTCCTTAGTTCTTCATATTTTATCTTCTAACCTTGAGTACATCTGATATCCATACATTTTGGACATGCCTCCAAGTTTTACAAACCTGGATTGATAATGAAATACTTGTGTTAATTTATGTTAATAAATTATCTCAACACATTCATAAGAGTCAAAACCCATCCACAACTTCTACATCTTCTAGATCTTGTTCAAAATCTCCGAATCAGAAATATGAAGTTGTAGAAACATCTCCCTCATCTCTTGAAGTATTAAGACAACCAACTTCTCTAGATTACACTCCCGAGTCTCCCGAAGTTCACTCCTTGATACAGAAATTGGAACAGATATCCATTTCCGCTGAGAAACTATAGAATCCGAAATCTTCTGAAGAAAGTGTCACTTCCTTATTACGATAAACTGGTGTATTAACTACATTAGAAAGTGAAAGGCTTGGAGTAACACCTTTTGAGCTTCCCATTCATTCATGATGTAAGAAAGTTACCACATCAAGATCAAAATCAGATACCAGTGAGATCACTTCACCTTTCCATTCATTCACTTCCCCATTCACTTACATTCCATCCTCCTCTCCTCAACTATCCATTTCTTTAATTAGTGTTGCTACTAGTAGTACTAATCCAGTAGTAAGTTCTCCACCATCCATGCCTACTTCTGCACCGGCCTTCCCATTTTCCCTGTCTCCAACTCAATTCATGGCCAACCAACCTACTCAACCTTGGAAAAATCCTAGTGTTATGCTAGTTGCTAATCCAAACGTTCTCGCAACAAACCTAGAAAAATGGTTACCTAAGTACAATCCAAATGATGGTATTCCTGCTGAATAACATCTAAATAACTTTATGTTAGCCATGAATCTTAATGGAGTTGCACATGAAGATGTTGTAATCAGACTATTTCCTTATACTTTCCAAGGATCTACAAGATCTTGTTATTTTCCCTTCCAACAGGCTCAATAAGAAACTCGAATACTTTTCAAGAAATATTTCTTTCAAAATTTGGTGATGAAAGGACGATAGCATCCTTAATCAATGATATTTCTAACCTAAAAGTAAATTCGAATGAAAGGATCAAAGACTTAAACTCCAGATTTAACAAGTTATTAAACAAAATCCCAGCTACCTCTAAACCTGCAGTAGATGCACAAATAGAGTGGTAAAGATCCTCCCTTCCTTCTAATATTGCAATTTTTGTAGATAGAGCCAATAAGGTTATGCTTGTAGAAAACATGAAAGAAGCCCTGTCTGTTGAAAGAAAAATTATTGTGTTAGGCCCCTATACTACTAGTGTAACCCCTTACTGTTATTAGTACAACCCCCTTATCATATTTTTGTACCCATGTAGTCCCCATATTGTTATTATTGTTCCCCATAGAAGCCCACTATTGTTATTATTGTGCCCTTACATTATTATTGTTATGTCGGCTTTGATTATATTATGACCCCTTAGACTCCTATATATAGAAAGGAGGTCTTGTCATTTGTATCATCCAAGAATTGTTCATTTGTGTAATGTAAAGGAGGTTTCTCCCTCGAAGAGGCTTATTTATAAGGTGTTCATCTATATTTTCTATCTTTTTGTGAGTTGGTTTCATAACGTTTGGTATTAGAGCTTTGAATTCTAAGGTTTCGCTGCTCCAAACAGGTCATCATGGAAATTGCGCTATAACTTTTTTTCTGTGACGTTTCTGATGCTAAAAACAAAACCCATTTGGATTGAAATCATTTTGAACCACAGGTCTAAATTTTAGAGTTTTTCACGCTATATTTGTGAAGATATGATCTAAGGAAGTTGGCATTTTTGCAGACTCTCGAATTACATTCCAAACATGTGACCTAGGGAAAATAGTCATAACTTTTGTTTTGAGCATCAGATTCAAATGTCATAAGAAGTTACGGAAAGAGGACGGACTGTAGTTTCTTGTGTATATTTTTCAAATCCTAAGGTCAATGCAGTGACACATGGCACTTCCTACAAGTTCACTCTTTTGAAAAGGTATATAATCAGGTCATCTTGGGAGATTGTGCATAACTCTTTCTTGGAGAATCTAAATTCGATCAGACTGGTGGCATTGGAAAGAGGACACAAAGGGCTATTGTAGATCACAATTTTAGAACTGGAAGAGTCAAAATTACAGAGTTATAGTCATTTTAATATCGAGCTCCTAAAATCAAGAAAAGACGATATGAGGAATTTTGATGGCAAGGATTCGGTAAATTGGATACGACAGATGGAGAAATATTTTGATCTACATGGTGTACCACTGTTACAAAAGGTATGTATTGCATCTTCATATTTAGAACTGGATCAATTTTTATGGTATAAAGGGATTTGCTCTCATAAAAAACTTGTTATGTGGTCAATTTTCACAGAGGAAATGATAGCACATTATGAGGATACAAAGAGAAACACCTTATTTAGCCAATTGATAAATCTCAAACAAAAGCGTTCAATGGCAGAGCACATTGAGGAATTTCAAAAATTGAATATAAGGGTAAATGATATTCCAGAGAAGAAAACGATTGATATCTTCATAGGTACTTTAGAGGATAACATTCAACATGAGGTTCGTTTTTGGGAATCTAATTCATTGGAGAAGGCATTTAGGTGGGCAAGAAAAATTGAAAGTGAGATTATGGAAACAAGGAATCCCACCACTAACAACTGTAATTATGGAAGTGTTTCTTCTCATAGCCTTCCACAACCTACAAGGGTTACACCACAACAATTGGAAGAAAAAAGAGAAAAAGAGCTTTGTTACAATTGTGATAGCAAATGCACTAAAGGTCATAAGTGTGTTGAGAAGAAACTATTTTACATATAGTATGAAGAGGAGGAAGAAAAGGATCAAGAAACATCAAAAGAAGAGGATATACGCCAGGACCCAACCCTAGATAAAGAAGAAATGAATCCAACCATATCTTGTAAAGCATTAGCAAGAATTACCACTCCTAAAACTCTCAAGATAGAAGGACATATCAAGAAGAAAAAGGTTCAACAAGTGAAAGATCACATCGAGAAAGAAGAAATGAATCCAAACATATCATGTAATGCATTGGCTGGAATTACCACTCCTCAAACTATCAAGAGAGAAGGACATATCAAGATGAAAAATGTTCAAGAAGTGAAAGATCACATCGAGCAACAAGAAATGAATCTAAACATATCTTGTAAAACATTGGAAGAAATTACCACTCCTCAAACTCTCAAGATAGAAAGACATATCAAGAAGAAAATGGTTCAAGCAGTGAAAGATCACATCGACCATCAACAACAAGTTCTCCAACTTTTAAAAGATAATGCCACTTTGGTGCAAAATTGAATGAAACAACAGGTAGGCCAACATCTCAATGAAAAATGTTTTGATGCAGATGATTGGGTATTTTTACATCTACATCTCAAGCAAGCTATTTATCAGAAGGAAATATTGGCAATACTACATGCACTTAAGAAATGGCGACCTTACCCAATGGGAAGACACTTCAAGTTAAAAGTGGATCATGATAGTCTTAAATACTTTTTAGAACAAATATTATCTTTAGAAGAATAGAAAAAATGGGTCACAAATATGTTGGGTTATGACTTTGACATCATCTACAGAGAAGGGAAGTTATATTTTGTTGCAGATGCACTCTCAAGAAAGGATGAGGCTGTGGAAGCATTATTTTGTGCCATTTATATTATCCAACTAGATTGGATAAACAAGACAAGGGATGAATGGAAGAAGGAAAAAGAAGTGTGGCCACTCATTCAAAAGTTGCAAAATATCCCAATTCAAACAATATTGCCAAAACTTGAAGAGGAAGGAAAAATCATATTGGAACCTGGAGTAGTCACAGAAATAAGAACCCAACAGCTAAGAAATCGATCTCTTTCAGAATATCTCATCCAATGGAAGAACTTACCCGTCGAAGATTCCACATGGGAGGATGAAAATTTTATACAGAAGCATCAAGAACTATTGAAGCGTTGAGGACAACACTTTTTGAAGGAGAGAGGCATGTTAAGCCCTTATACTACTAGTGTAACCCCTTATTGTTATTAGTACAACCCCCTTATTATATTGTTGTGCCCATGTAGTCCCCATATTGTTATTATTGTGCCCCATAGAACCCCACTATTGTTATTATTGTGCCCTTACATTATTATTGTTATGTCGGCTCTAATTATATTATGACCCCTTAGACTCCTATATATAGAAAGGAGGTCTTTTCATTTGTATCATCTAAGAATTGTTCATTTGTGTAATGTAAAGGAGTTTTCCCCCTCGAAGAGGCTTATTTCTAAGGCGTTCATCTATCTTTTCTATCTTTATGTATGTTGGTTTCATAACATATTGCTTTGGAAAAGAGGTCACAGACAGAAGAAAGGAAATCAAAGAAAGTAACATTCAAAGATGATTCAAAAAAGAAAACTCCAAAGGGCCCTTTCGATCTTGAAGGCCTCTAGAAGGTGTTAAAAACCATGTCTAATGAAATGGTCGAAATCAAGAAACAGGTTGCAGAATATTCTGCTCCCAAGAAACCTTTTCACTCATTTAAAAGAAACCATTCTTCTGCATCTCAGCGACCAAATACTATTTCTAATGCTAACTCCAATCAAGCGCTGGAAGAAGACTCACCAACCAAAGAGGAAGCCGCAATTGAAGAAGAATTTGAGTTAAATGGAATGTGGGACTTCATTCTTCCAACTGAAGAGGAAGCACAAGCCATGCTAGTAACTGCAAGATGTAAAAATTCCCCTGATATGTCTACAAAAATTCAGAAACAGAAAACTGCTACTCTTGTAAAGGAGAAGACAGTAAGTAAGAAATCCAAGACTAGTCAAATTGATTCTATTCCATTAGATACTCCAACTACTTCCAAAATGTTAGTAGTCTTAGATACAATGGAATATAACATAATCGAAGATAAGAAAAAGACAAGAGAAAATATTTCATTACATGAACTGACTAAACTCAAGCAACAACAAAGAATTCTATTAAGAGAGTTAAAAGTAGTTCTTGTATCTCCTTTACCATCTATTGTAGTTACTAAAGCTATTTATGATATGGGAATACCTCCCCATATTCAAACAAAGTAAATCCCAAAGAATTAGTCCTGATAGGTGATAGGTCTATTTCTCAAACACCTCCATTTCTTCTTACTTATAAGATTTTCAAGAGAAATGTCCATAATTTCCTTGTTGATTTAGGAGCCTCTTCAAATATTATGCTAAGGACTGTATGCACTAAATTGAATATTACTCCTCAAAAACCAATTGTACACATAGCTCAATTAGATAGGACAAAAGTAGAGGTTCTTGGAGAAATATCATCAGTTTCAATTAGGCTTTCTTCTAATACAAAAAATTCGCAAATGATCAACATCTTAGTGGCTGACATCCCTGAATTTTATGGTTTAATTATAAGTAGGGATTGGTCTGAAAAGTTACATGGATACTTTGAAACTGATTGGTCTCACATGTGGTTGCCACATAATGGTAAAACTAACCAGATCAGAGTAGACCGTGAGAAATTCATGAAGTACACAGTCACTGAACTCGAGGAAAGAAAGGAACCTGTAGCTTTCACCAATAACATAATTCGAAATTACTCCACTAAGTCATTTTTGGGATACTTTAATGCTCAAAGATCTCCCTTTCAAGATAATGTTGTAGTACCTCAGATAGAAATTTTTTGACAAACAAATGCTTCCAAGTGTGTATATGTGATTGATAAAATTGTAGATAATTCATCATTCTTGACTCTTTATTTTGATGGTTCCAAATTTGAAGATGGTGCATGTGCTAGATGTATCTTAATGAGCTCACAAGGAGAGAAAACCATGTCAGCCTACAAGCTTGAATTTCAATGTACTAACAATACTGCAGAAGATGAAGCATTGATTCAGGGGCTATACAAAGCCATTGGCTTTAATGTCAAGTATTTGCAAGTACATGGAGATTTTGAAATAGTCATTAAACATGTAAGAAACACAATCCATTGTGTGTCTAGGCATCTCAAACATTATCAATCTTTAGCCCGGAATCTTACTTCTCATTTCACTACTTTCAACATTTCTCCAGTCCCCAGATTACAAAATGTAAGTGTTGATTTACTTGATAATGTGGCATCTAAGCTTATACCTTCAAAAGAATTTAGTCCAGATAGATTTTCTACAGAGATTTTTTTTAGACCATCCATTCCTGATAATGTAACAAATTGGAGAGTGTTTAATAGTGACGTTGATACAATCAATTTCCTTACATCAGAAGGATCTTATGAAGAATAAATCATAGATGAACATGAACATGACATGCAAATCAACCATAAACAAGATCAAAACCCAATTCCAAAGTCTATAGTCAAAATGGAAGATCTCTATGATTTTAAGGACATATTTAAGAAGATTACCAACTCCAAGACTCAGAGTTATACTTTGAGATTTGAAGTGCTAAACCTAGGTACAATTGAAAAACCTCAAAATGTCAATCTAGGTCTTGGTTTATCATCCAAAGAAATAATATCATTCTTTAATTTGTTGAAAACATATAAAGGTATCTTTGCCTAGGATTATGCAGATCTCAAGACCTATGATATCTCTATAATTCAACATACCATACCAATGACTTCTAATGAAAAACTAGTTCAATAGAAGCTTAGAAAGATTCATCCAATCCTTGAAAGTCAAATCAAATAAGAATTGAACAAAATCCTGAAAGCCAAGATAATCTTTCCTATTAGACACTCAAAGTGGGTATCAAATATGGTTCCTGTGAGGAAAAACAATGGTGATATTAGGATTTGTATTTATTTTAGAAACCTAAATAGAGTTTGTCATAAGGATAGCTTTCCTTTGCCTACCATGGATAAAATATTACAATCAGTTGCAAGTTCTCAGTTAATGTCTTTTCTAGATGGATTTTCAAGATACAATCAAATTCTTGTACATCCAAATGATAGATTGAAGACAACATTCAGGACCAAGTGAGGGACATACGCTTATCAGAAGATGCCTCTTGGAATAATTAATGCGGGTGCTACATTTCAACATGTCATTGTTATGAAACCAGCTCACAAAAAGATGGAAAGATAGATCAATGCCTTAGAATTCAGCCTCTTCAAGGGGGAAACCTCCTTTACATTACACAAATGAATGATTCTTTGATGATTCAAATGAAAAAACATCCTTTCTATATATAGGAGTCTAAGGAGTCACAATATAACCTAGCCGACCTAACAATAATAATATAAAGGCACAAAAATAACAATAGAGGGATTCTATGGGGCATAATAATAACAATATGGGGACAATAGGGGCACAACAATATTAATAAGGGATACAACTACAATAATAATGGGCTAATCACTAGTATTACAGGGACCTAACATGCCCCTCTCCTTCAAAAAAGTGTTGTCCTCAATTCTTGAGTAGTTCTAGATGCTTCTGTATAAAATTCTTATCCTCCCATGTGGAATCTTCAGGAGATAAGTTCTTCCACTTGATGAGATACTCCAAAATTGTTCGATTTCATAGCTGTCGAGTTCTTGTTTCTGTTACTGGTTCTGGTTCTAATGTATTTTTTCCTTCCTCGTCAAGTTTTGGCAATATTTTTTGAACTGGGAGCTTGTCACCTATAACCTTTTTTAAACATGAAACATGGAAAACTGGGTGCACTCGAGAAGCTACAGGAAGCTCCAATTTGTATGCCATAGTACCAATATTTTGCAATACCTTGTAAAGACCATAATACTTTGGTGATAATTTATTATCCTTCTTAGCTTGCTTGAGGGACATTTGTTTATATGGTTGTAGCCGTAGGAATACCCAATCACCTACATCAAAACTTCTTTCATTGCTATGTTGATCTGCCTGTTGTTTCATTCTATTCTGTGCCAACACGAGGTTATCCTTTAAGAGTTGGAGGATTTTTTGTTGATGCTCGATGTGATGTTCCACTACTTGAACCTTAGAATTTTCTCTTAAATATGATGTGATGGATGGTGGCTGATATCCATAAAGTGCCATAAATGGGGTCATTTTTGTTGTTGTATGGAAGGAAGTGTTATACCACCATTCATCTAGAGGCAACCATTTGACCCATTGTGTCTGTTTATCAGATACAAAGCAACAAAGATATCCTTCCAAATATTTGTTTACTATCTCAGTTTTCCCATCAAATTGAGGATGATAAGATGAGCTATGAGCTAATTGAGTACCAAGACAAGAAAATAATTCTATCCAAAAATTTCCAGTGAAAATGGGATCTCTGTCACTTACAATAATCTTTGGGTTTCCATGTAGCTTTTGAATTGTTTCCATAAATGCAGTAGAAACTGTACTGGCTTTAAATGGATGTGATAATGCACAAAAGTGTGCATACTTTGTAAGTCTGTCAACTACCACGATGATGGCACTCTTTCCCTCAGACTTGGGTAAATCTGTGATGAAATCCATTGAAACCTCCTCCCAACGTTGGCTTGGAATGGATAAAGGTTGTAATAGACCGAAGGTATTAATTGTTTCAACTTTATTTTGTTGGCAAACCAAACATTCTGCCACAAACTTTTGAATATCTGATTTAAGGCCATCCCAAAAAAATTCCTTCTTAACCCTGTGGTAAGTTTTTAAAAATCCTGAGTGCCCTCCTAAGGGAGAAGTCTGCAATTCCATAAGAATCTTTTATTTGAGTTGGGAATTCTTACAGAGGTATAAGCGATCTTTGTACCATAACGAATCATTTTTCCAGCTAAATGTATCAGATGTACTGCAATCTTGTTGTAACTTTCGAATAAGTGCCCACGCTTCTTCATCATTCTTCCATTCCTCCCTTGCTTCGTTTATCCAATCCTAGAAATGGCACACAACAATGTTTCCACATCCTCATCCTTTCTTGAGAGTGCATCTGCCACCACATTTTGCTTCACTTTTTTGTAGATGATTTCAAAGTCATAACCCAACATCTTTGTGACCCACTTTTGTTGCTCTTCAGAGGATAATATTTGTTCTAAAAAGTATTTAAGGCTATCATGATCCATTTTTACCTTGAAGTGTCTTCCCATTAGGTAGGGTCGCCATTTCTCAAGTGCATGTAGTATTGCCAACATTTCCTTCTCATAAATATCTTTGTGTAAAATATTTCCCTTGATTTGACGACTTTCAAAAGCAATGGGTCTTTCATCTTGCATTAAAACAACACCAATTCCATTTTCTGAAGCATCACATTCCACAATAAAGGTTTTTGTGAAGTCCGTTGTAGCTAAGACCGGTGCTTGGCACATTGCCTCTTTAAGATGTTTGAAGGCCTTTGTTGCTTCTGGAGTCCATGAAAATGCATCTTTATTCAATAATGTTTTTAGAGGTGTTGCTATTCTCCCATAGTTCTTAACAAACTTGCGATAATACCTTGTCAACCCGAGAAATCCTCACATATGTTTTATGGATGTGGGGATTTTTCATTCCTTAATGGTTTTAATTTTTCTAGGGTATATCTTAACTCCTTCATGTGATACAATATGACCCAGATATTCCACCTCTTGTACTCCAAAGAAACATTTAGATATTTTTGCATATAATTGTTTCTCCTCCAATAGTTGTAGCACCCTGTCAACATGTTCAACATGATCCTTCCAAGACTTGCTATAGATTAGTATATCATCAAAAAATACTAACACAAGTTTTCTAAGGAAGGGTTTGAAAATGGAATTCATCAAACCTTGAAATGTAGAAGGTGCATTGGTAAGACCAAAAGGCATGACCAAAAATTCATAATGACCCTCATGAGTTCTAAATGTTTTTTTCGGAATGTCTTCAGTCTTCACTCTGATTTGATGATATCCTAAATGAAGGTCCAACTTGGTGATGTAAATTGATCCATGCAATTCATCCAGTAATTCATCAATGACAGGAATGGGAAACTTATCTTTAATAGTGAGCTTGTTGAGCTACCTATAATCCAAACACATGCGCCATGATCCATCCTTCTTGTGCACCAATACTACTGGAGCAAAGAAAGAACTTTGACTAGGTCGAATTATACCAGCCTCTAGCATTTCTGCAACCATACATTCAATTTCACTCTTTTGGGCATAGGAATATCGGTATGGCCTGATGTTTGGAGGAACACTTCCTGGAATCAGATGAATAGCATGATCATGATCACGAATAGGTGGGAGACCTTTGGGAGTATCAAATACCTTGGAATGATTGTCCAAGACTTTTTGGAGATCTGGAGAAATAGATGATTTCGATGTGGAAAAATCTAGTGAACATAATTGTGCAATTACACCTATTTGTTCCTTTTTTAGAAGCTTTGTCATACCGTTAGAGCTGATTACATTTCCTGGTTTCCCTGTAATACCCCTTAATTCAACTTCCTTTCCTTCTGTAGAAAATTTCATGAAAAGTTCTTGAAAATTAAAAGCTATTGTACCCAAGGATTGTAGCCATTGGACTCCTAGTACAACATCAACACCTCCCATTAGAATGGAAAGCATTGGGCTAGTCAATACATATTCTCCCATGGATAGCTTGATATTATGGCACTTTCCAGAGAAATTTATCGTTCCTCCATTTGCAACCATCACTTGAATCTCTGGTGCTGGATATAAGAAGCAATTCAATTCTTTTACTATCTTACAATGAATAAAATTGTGGGTACTTCCTAAATCAATCAACACTATTACCTTTTTCTTCTTGATTTGTCCTTCTATCTTGATGGTTTCAGGAGTGGTAATTCCAACCAATGAATTACAAGATATGGTTGGATTCATTTCTTCTTTATCTAGGCTTTGTTCCTAGAGTATATCCTCTTCTTTTAACCTTTCTTGCTCCTTTTCTTCTTCCTCTTCACAATCTATGTAGAATATTTTCTTCTCAGCACACCTATGACTTTTAGTGTATTTGCTATCACAACTATAACACAGCCCTTTTGATCTTTTTTCTTCCAATTGTTGTGGTGTGAGCCTAATAGGTTGTGTAAGACTAAGGGCAACAACACTTCCATCTTTATAGTTGTGAGTGGTATGCTTCCTGGTTGCCATAATTTTTCTTTCAATTTTTCTTGCTAACCTGAATGCCTTCTCTAATGAATCAGGTTCCCAAAGGCGAACATCATGTTGGATATTATCCTTTAAAGTGCCTACGAACACATCAATCCTATGCTCCTTTGGAATATTTTTTACTCTTATGTTCAATTTTTGGAACTCCTCAATGTGCTCCATTACTGAACCCTTTTGTTTGAGACTTATCAATTGGCTAAAAAAAGTGTTTCTTTTTGTATCCTCATAATGGCTGTCAATTCTTCCATAAAAATTGCCCAAGTGATAATTTTTTCATGATACTAAAGCCATTAATACCATACAAACTGATTTGGTTCCAAATATAAAGTTGCAATACATACCTTTTGTGTGTTTTGCACATTATTGAGATCAAAAAATTGCTCCATCTGTAATATCCATGTTGCGAGATCCTTGCCATCAAACTTCCTCATATCGATTTTTGGAATATGGTGGGTCTTCAATCCAACATTAGAGTCTATGAAATCATGATTAACATTTCTTTTGTTCGCATCATGAGTTTCCCTTACTACCCTTTCACCATTAGTAAGTATTTCTTGTAGAAAATTTGTCAAATCTGTCTTCAAATCTATCTTCAAATCATCCATCTTAGCTTCCAAATTATTCATCTTAGCTTCCATGCCCTTTATCTTGGATTCCATGCAATTTATCTTAGCTTCTGTTAGCTTTTGTGAGAGTGACATTTTTTGCACTTAGTCTTGTAATTTTGATATATCATGTAGCATTTCTTCCTCTTCTTCATGAGTCATGCTAGAGCTTTCAGGTTACTTACTAGGTGTTTGAATTTTATTTCCTCGGGGCATCAGTTATTGATAATAATTCTCTACTATGCCCTTTGAATTCCTTCAAAATATTTTTTCAAACCAAGCTTAAGCAAAAATTTAAAAAAATCTACACACCTTTTTTCACTTTGTAGGATCCCGATATTGACTCTAATCTATCTCTGTAATTTTGGATCATCCATTTCTAAAATTGTGACCTGCAATAGCCCTTTGTGTCCTCTTTCCAATGCCACCATTCTGATCCAAATTTGATTCCCGAAGGAAGAGTTATGCCAAATCTCCCACAGTGACCTGATTATGGACTAGTTCAGTAGAGCGAACTTGTACGATGTGCCACGTGTCCCTGTTTCAACCTTTGGCTCTAAAAAATATATACAGGAAACTGCAGTTTGTCCTCTTTCTGTAACTTCTTATGAAATTTCAATCTGATGCTCAGAGAGAAAGTTATGATGATTTTCCCCAGGTCACCTGTTTGGAATGTAATTCAGGAGTCTGCAAAAAGATCAACTTCCTTAGATCATATCTCCACAAATATAGTGTGAAAAGGTTTGAAATTCGGACCTGAGGTTTAGTGCAATTTCATCTCAAATGGGTTTTTTTTTAGCTTCTGAAACATCGCAGAAAGAAAGTTATATCAAAAATTCCACGATGACCTATTTGGAGCAACGAAACCCTAGAATCCAAATCTCTAATACCAAATGTTATGAAACCAGCTCACAAAAAGATAGAAAAGATAGATCAATGCCTTAGAATTTACCCTCTTTGAAGGGACACCCTCCTTTACATTACACAAATGAATGATTCTTTGATGATTCAAATGACAAAACCTCCTTTCTATATATAGGAGTCTAAGGAGTCACATTATAACCCAGCCAACCTAATAATAATAATATAAAGGCACAAAAATAACAATAGAGGGATTCTATGCGGCACAGTAATAACAATATGGGGACAATAGGGGCACAACAATATTAATAATGGATACAACTACAATAGTAATGGGATAATCACTAGTATTATAGGGACCTAACATTCATGGATATTTATTTTAAAGGTATGATTAATAAATCAGTTGTTATTTACCTAGATGACATCACAGTCTACTCTAGGAATAGAAAAAACACTTGAATGACCTACTTCATACTTTGCTTTAGTAGAAGGAAAACTCCTTGGATTCATAGTGTCTAAGAAAGAAATTTATATTCATCCTGATAAAATCCAAGAAATTAAAAATATTCCTCTCCCACATAACAAAAATACCATGCAATCATTCCTAGGCTAGATTAATTTTGTAAAAATATTTGTCCCAGATTTTTCACAAGTTGTTCTACCCCTTCAAGCAATGATAAGAAAAAATGTAGTCTTCAAATGGGGTAAAGATGAATGAGTGTCATTTGAGTTGATAAAAAAATCCATCATCAATGCTCCTTTTTTAACAAATCTTGACTTTCTCAAACCTTTTGTGTTGTACACATTTTCATCTGATACATCATATGTAGCAGTTTTAACACAGATGAATGATAAAAACATCGAGGCACCCATCTCTTTTTTCAGTTCCAATTTACCAGGTGCCGAGGTAAACTACTTAGCTATTGAGAAACAAGCTTTTACTATCTTTAAAACCTTGAAACATTCTATACATTTTCTCCTCAAAACCGATACAAAAATAGTAGTACCTTACGCTGCAGTAAGGAAATTACTTATTCAAAGAGAAGTAGTGGAGAAAAGAGCCAATTGGGTCACTGCACTTCAAGAGTATGATGTAGAAATCTAGCCAGCTAAAATTGTTAGGGGCCAAGGTTTTTGCAAGATGCTAATTGGAGCTTCACACTTATCAGCAAAAGAAGACCAAGGTAATGAAGTGAAAATATGAGAGGTAAGCCTCAACAATGCACAATCACAATACATTGATTTGAAGTTTTATTTAAAGAATGGATATGCTCCTATGCATCCAATTACAAAACAAAGCATTCTTTAAGGTTGAAATCAAATCAGTATGACTTAATTGATGATGTATTATTTAGAAAAAAATATGATTCATTATTATCAAGATGCCTATAAAAACCTTAAGTTGAAAAGTTTGTGCAGGAGTTACATGATGGACTAGTTGGAGGTCATTTTGGAGGAAACACCACAACACACAAAATCCTGCATGCAGGTTATTATTGGCCAACACTATTCAACGATGCACATCACTATGCAAGAAAATGAAAAACTTTTCAAACTGCAGTTTGAAGAGAAAAGAAACCAGCATTCCCTTTGCAGCCAGTGAATGTCAAACAACCATTTGAACAATGGGGATTAGATATGATTGGTGAGATTGTTACTAACTCTTCCAAGCAGCACCAATACATCCTTACAACTACTGATTATTTCACAAAATGGGTAGAATCTATCCCACTAAAGATAGCTAATACATATAGTATTACAGACTTCATTGATCAGTACATGATCACCAGGTTTGACTTACTGACAGCTTTAATGTTTGACAATGCATCTTATTTTTCTAGAAATACTATGGTAGAATTTTCTTTAAAAAGAGGTTTCAAATTAAAATATTCAACCAACTATTATCCATAAGGTAATGGATTAGTCGAATCAACAAACAAAAAGCTTATCAGAATCATCAAGAGGACTATAGACCAAAATCATAAGAATTGGCACGAAGCATTGAAATTTTCTCTTTGGGCAGATAGAATTACACAAAATTCCTCAATCGATTCTTCTCCTTTTGCTTTAGTTTATGGAAAAGAAGTAGTTATCCCCACAAACATAGAAATCCTATCTCTCGCCCTAGTGCAATTCATTAATGAAAATCCTCCCTCTTCTCTTCAAGCAAGACAATTCCAGATTCTTAAGCTCGAAGAAGAAAGAGAAAAGACCATTATCAACAATTAGTCAAAGCCTATTTTGATACAACCTTTTCCAGTAATAAAACCTTTGAAGTAGGTGATCTGGTTTTGAAATGGGACAAAGCACATGAGGAGAAAGGCAAACATACCAAATACCAAAGACTATGGCTTGGACCTTTCCAAATCATTGAGAAAAATTGTCAATCAACAATTATTTTACAAGACTTGTCAGGTAGGAAGGATTCCTTGACTGTTAATGGGAAAATTATGAAAAAATACTTTTCCTAAAAGACAACCTCTTCTAATTTTGTATCATATTGTCTTTAAGATTCTTAGGAAAATAAAGGTTAAGTAGTATTTGCTTTTGGCTTCTCAAAATAAAGTCTTTGATAATGTTTTGATTTTTTTCTTCTATAAGTAGGAAAAGTTAAAGAAATAATTAGGACATTTGTGTATCAAAGTGAACATTATTTCTTTGGAAAAACTTGACTTTGATAAAACACTTATTCTATGAACAAGCTCTTATCTTTATAAAGTATAGATGTTTTGTTATCAGTCAAGGAAATAATCTTTAACCTAGTAAGGACTTTCTAAAGATGAGTATCTCAAAACTCTATTATTATCATCCAAAACTCTTAAAAGGGCCAATGATTCACCCCATTTGATAAAATTTTCTTTTTTCAGAGTGTAATTCTAAAATATGAAAAACTTAAAAGATAATAAGTCTCATCACGAGCTTGTTTACCATGATCATAAGGGAATAATTAAATTGGTATTACCAAAACTGCATACAAAAACAGGGTAATAGTCAATGATCTTAACATTCAAAGGACAAGAGGTCTCATCAAGAGCCAGATTGTTCATTTTAGTTACAACTAGTGAATGGAATTGTCATTGTTAGGTTACCAAACCTAGACAATGTCTTTTAAGAAACTTGAAAAGAAAAATTACAAGAAAGAGAAAAACAACATCCAAATGAGATTGAAAGAAAATGAATATCATTTTGAATTTTGAAAATTGCTTCATATGGGAAAATGAATCATTGTTGGTTAAAAGATAACCTTGTTAAGGCTATGAATGCCTACTGGAAGCAGAGGCTCTATCTATGATAAATGAGTGAACAATAAAAGTTAATCTGTAGAAGACACATGTTATATCTCTTTAAATCTTGGTAGTGACTGATGCAAACGTTTGTATTTTTATCACTACAAGAGTAAAGTAGTTGAGTAAATAGGTTGAGTGAGTGATTATGATTCCAGAGAAATGTTGTTTAGTTTATAGGTCATGTAATTATAATTCCTATAACTCTTCTAATTTTGAAATTTTTAGAAATTTCAAAAAACCAATTAGAGATAGGTGGTTCTCCCAAGTGAATCTCCAATTGATCTACTATATAACAACCCCCCCATTTATACAGAGTAATATTTAATATTTGACATATAAATTGGAACCCTTTTAAATATTAGCCTTTGAAAATAAATGCTAATTCTAAGAAATTACCTTGAAAACCTTAGAAAACAACCCAAGCTTAGAACCTTTATTGCAAATTGCATTTCGCAGTTTTCCATGTGATAATTATAAACATATTTAAGAATATCTTGAAATGCAATATGTGATGAAGCCTCCTACTTCAATATTCTAATCAGACCATCTTGAGAACACGTAATTGCACTTCGCAAGTTGCAAATAAATAACATATGTCATTGTGTCGTACCTTAACGATTTGTGAAATGCGATATTGCGATTTTCGCAATCCCATTTCGCATTATCTTGAGGCAACGCTATATTACAATGTTTAGAAGTCACAATGCATGAATAAGGCGTGAAGCATGGGAAGTTAATGAGTTTTAATAAAATAATGAGTGGTTTGACAGAGTAATCAATGTCTAGCAACCTGAGGAGAGGTAATCATGTTTTCAAGTTATGGATAGTTAACACTGAAATCTCGTTCAAAATCTTCTCATGATTCAAAGTCATATCAAAGAGATTTTAGCCTTAATTTCCCTAAATATTCTGCACAAATATATTTCTTCATTTCAGGCAAGATTCAAAAGAAATGTCATTACAAAAGGTAATGCAAAAGCAAAAGAAGCAGAGCATTTCAAAGTCTGAGTTATTCAGAGATGTCACCTATATTCACAGATACAGTTTGCAATGTTGATGGAGGAGCGACGACATGGGAAGTCATATCTAATAGGCTTGAAGATTAGCAGCCTAAAATTATTGTCATAAAATCAACAACCGACTCAATAAAACCTTTGAGGCTCCATTTCAAATATGTTTCTTGATCCTTCCTTCATAGAATAGGAGAAATAGCGAAAATACCCCCATACACTGATATGATTAGATGGGTAGTGGAAAATCTCAGTATTGAAGACAGGCAATTCAGGAACTCAAAGATGGAGCTAATGGGGTCATTCTATTATGAAACTAGCTCAAGAAAAAGATAGAAGAGATAGATCAACGCCTTAGAATTCAGCCTCTTCGAGGGGGCAACCTCCTTTACATTACATAAATGAACAATTCTTGGATGATACAAATGAAAAGACCTCCTTTCTATATATAGGAGTCTAAGAGGTCAAAACATAATCAGAGCCAACATAACAATAATAATGTAAGGGCACAATAATAACAATAATGGGCTTCTATGGGCCACAATAATAACAATATGGGCACTACATGGGTCCATCAATATAATAAGTGGGTTGTACTAATAATAACAATAAGGGGTTACACTAGTAGTATAGGGGCCTAACATGCCCCTCTCCTTCAAAAAGCGTTGTCCTCAATGCTTGAGTAGTTCTTGATGCTTCTGCATAAAATTCTTGTTCTCCCATGTGGAATCTTCAGTGGGTAAGTTCTTCCACTTGATGAGATACTCTAAAATTGATCGATTTCGTAGTTGTCGAGTTCTTGTTTCTGTGACTGCTCCAGGTTCCAATATGATTTTTCCTTCCTCTTCAATTTCTGGCAATATTGTTTGAATTGGGATCTTTTACAACTTTTGAATAAGTGGCCATACTTCGTCATCCTTCTTCCATTCATCCCTTGCTTCGTTTATCCAATTTGGTTGGATAATAGAAATAGCACAAAACAATGCTTCCACATCCTCATCCTTGAAGAGTCTTCTCATTCGGTAAGGTCGCCATTTTTTAAGTGCATGTAGTATTGCCAACATTTCCTTCTCATAAATAGTTTGCTTGAGATGTAGCAGTAAAAATACCCAATCACCTACATCAAAACATTTTTCACTACGATGTTGATCTACCTGTTGTTTTGTTTGATTTTGCACCAAAGTGGCATTATCCTTTAAAAGTTGGAGAACTTGTTGTTGATGCTCGATGTGATCTTTCACTGCTTGAACCTTTTTCTTCTTGATATGTCCTTCTATCTCTAGAGTTTGAGGAGTGGTAATTTCTTCCAATCCTTTACAAGATATGGTCGGATTCATTTCTTGATGCTCGATGTGATCTTTCACTTCTTGAACATTTTTCTTCTTGATATGTCCTTCTATCTTGATAGCTTGAGGAGTGGTAATTTCAACCAATGAATTACAAGATATGGTTGGATTCATTTCTTCTTTCTCGATGTTATCTTTCACTTCTTGCACCTTTTTCTTCTTGATATGTCCTTCTATCTTGAGAGTTTGAGGAGTGGTAATTCTTGCCAATGCTTTACAAGATATGGTCTGATTCATTTCTTCTTTCCCTGGGGTGGGGTCCTGGCGTATATCTTCTTCATTTGATGTTTGTTGATCCTTTTCTTCTTCCTCTTCATATTCTATGTAAAATAATTTCTTCTTAGCACACTTATGACCTTTAGTGCATTTGCTATCACAATTGTAACAAAGCCCTTTTTCTCTTTTTTCTTCCAATTGTTGTGGTGTAACCCTTGTAGGTTGTGGAAGGCTAGAAGAAAAAACACTTCCATCTTTATAGTTGTGAGGGGTATGCTTCCTGGTTTCCATAATTTTTCTTTCCATTATGTCACAAATCCCTTTTACTCTTTCCAATTGTTGTGGTGTTTCTCTAAAGAAGGTGTTTCTCTTTGTATCCTCATAATGTGCTATCATTTCCTTCGTGAAATTTGACCACATAACAAGTTGTTCATAAAAATTGATCTGGTTCTAAATATGAAGATGAAATACATACCTTTTGTAACAGTGGTACACCATGTAGATCAAAATATTGTTCCATCTGAAGTATCCAATTTACTAGATCCTTGCCATCAAACTTCCTCATCTTGCTTTTTCTTGATTTTAGGAGCTTGATCTTGAAATGACTGTAACTCTGTACTTTTAGATCTTTAAGTTCTAAAATTGTAACCTATAGTATCCCTTTGTGTCCTCTTTCCAATGTCACAAGTCTTACCCAAATTGGATTCTCCAAGGAAGAGTTATGTGAAATATCCCACAATGACTTGATTATAGACTAGTTCAGTAGAGCGAACTTGTACGACCTGCCACGAGTCACTGTTTCGACCTTTGGATCTAAAATATGCATACAAGAAACTATAGTCCATCCTCTTTCTATACCTTCTAACAAAATTTCAATCCAATCCCCAGAGATAAAGTTATGACGATTTTCCCCAGGTCAACCTATTTGGAATGTAATTCAGGAGTCTGCAAAAATACCAACTTCCTCAGATCATATCTCCGCAAATATACCGCGAAAAGCTCTGAAATTCGGACCTAAGGTTCAGTGTGATTTCTTCTAAAATGGGTTTTTTTTTCAACTTCTGAAACGTTGCAGAAAAATCGTTATAGCGAAAATTTGACGATGACCTGTTTGGAGCAGTGAAACCCTAGAATTCAAGCTCTGATACCAAATGTTATGAAACCATCTCAAGAAAAAGATAGAAAAGATAGATCAACGCCTTAGAATTCAGCCTCTTCGAGGGGGCAACCTCCTTTACATTACATAAATGAACAATTCTTGGATGATACAAATGAAAAGACCTCCTTTCTATATATAGGAATCTAAGGGGTCATAACATAATCAGAGCCGACATAACAATAATAATGTAAGGGCACAATAATATCAATAGTGGGCTTCTATGGGGCATAATAGTAACAATATGGGCACTACATGGGTACATCAATATAATAAGTGGGTTGTACTAATAACAATAAGGGGTTACACTAGTAGTATAGGGGCCTAACACATTCAAAGATGAAGACCTGAAGCAAATGTATCATATACCTGACCTATAGGACATATATGATAAGTCATACCTGGCCAACTTCACAAACAAGAATGAAGAACCTTTCAAGATGATTCATATAAAGCTCTAGAAGCTCCGTAACGGAACTCTAGTAAATGGTTTGGCTGGATGGGGTCGAGGATGATAGTTTGGGCTCCTTTCCCATATAATTATGGAACTACCTCAAGGGATAAGTCCTTCTCCCATGAGAATAGGATCCATCTCCCATCCATATTTCCTATATAAACCTCCCTCCTTCCCAAGCACAAAATAGTCATAGTTACAATTTTGGCTAAGTGTGAAACAATACAAGAAAAAACAATTACACATAAAACCACTTTAACAATTAGTTCCATATCTGTATCATTTAGTCACTAGAGTGGTGTGCTTGACGGTAACTAGTCAAGCTCGTCTAATTCACCAACAATGTTGTCAAGTTCTTTTACTGTTTCTTCTTCAATACCCTCTTAGTGCCAAGATACTGTAACAACCCTTGTATTTCTTAGCGATTCACCATTTTGTACTAGTTATTCGTCGTGATTTACAAGATAATATAATTTGGTGAGAGATTCGCCAAAAAAATATATTTACATATTATATTTTTAATAAAATCACCTTCAGTTTTTCCTATGTATCATGGAGATTCACCCATTTATTATACATATAAATTTAAGGGGGTTCTTAAAATTTTCCCTGCAATCTGGATGAGAAAGATTCTTGTGGGACTGTTTGGTCAGACAATGGATCCTACTGTGATATAATATGATAATCAAAATTGCATCAAGATCTCTGAAAATCCAGTCTTTCATGATCAATCCAACCATATAGATATCTGGTATCACCATCTATAGGATTGTGTGCGGAGGTGAATCATGTTGCTTGATTACATTCCAACAAAGAAACAAAATGCATATATTTTGACAAAGGCTTTATCAAATGAAATATTCGAGTTCCATAGAGGCAGGAGTGTGGTATATGATAATCCATTTCTTCCGAGAGGGAGTGTTGAAAATGCAGTAAGAAAAATCTTATTTTGATTTTCCTTGGTCAAAATAGAGAAAAATAAAATTTCCATTTCAGTAGACAACTTGGATTATTTAACTTAAGTAACATGGCTTGTGTCACCCAATTATCTTAGGTAATTCAAGTTGGAAGACTTGAGTTCAGTTGAGCATGAGTGATTGCTAATTTCTAGCAATCTAATTTAGCTAAATTGAGTTATTGTTAGACAAACTAGTTCTAAATGTTAGAGGAACTAGTGGAAGTTCAAGTTGTGCAGTGTGACTTCAATCATGCTCAGTGATCAATCAACCCAAAATAACAATTGCATGCAAAGAATTTGTGTTACCCAATTGAGGTGGAGATTCCAAGGCAGTGTACTATCAGTTGTAAACTATTCTAAACTATGTGAGTGATGCATGGAATGAGAGGATGAGCCTAGAAGGATTGCATAATTGCAATTGAGGAATTTCCTAATTAATAGGGGTGTAATTCCACAAGGAACAATGCAAGGAAATAGGAGCTGGGAGGGCAGGAAAATTATCTAAGTATTGGCGAGAGTCATTCAGTGAGGCAGAGGGATAGACCATACACTTGCTTGTTGTGCTCACGCTTGAGAAGAATATGTATTTCATATTTATTCTTTGATTAATGCAATACATATAGGAAGGGGTTTTGAGTAGTTTCTTTCCCCTAGATAAATATTTTTGTATGTGTGTTAATTCTTTATGCATGTTTATGATATGTGTTTTATATTGTGAACTAAATTCCGTAGAACAATAGAGTAGATTCAAGTCTTATGATTTAGTAAATTTCATGAAGAGTTTCAAATCTACACATTATTTTGTATAGTGGTATGAAATTCAGGTTGGCTTGTTGGGCAACCCATGATAGTTTCTTCCTTATCACCATTGTCATTGTATTGGTGCAATTCCACTCCCCTTTTTTGGGTTACTTTGGTTGGTCCTTTGTATAGCTCAAATTTACTCTACTTTGTAGCTGGGTAAAAGCATGTTAATGTGTATCACTTTTTCCCTTTTTGTGGCAAAGAAGTTTTATAAAAATAAATGGAGTTGGAATGTTTACTCTTAAATTTACAAAATCATCAAGAATTAGGTGGTGGTAAAAGAAGACAAAACATGTCAATTTAAATTCAATTTCATGTCATATTTTTTCTAAAATTTAATACATATCTTTTATCTATTTTATTCATTTTAAAAGATATTCATTAATATTTTACATAAATTTTTAAGTAGTGACAAAACTGCGACCCCCCATTTCTCTATTGATTTATGTTTTTTAATTCCAATTTCTTTAAGAGATGTGTTGTAAACATTCTAAAGATTGCTAAACAAATTTAAAAATAAAAAGTAAGCATATTTTTTAATTATTATTAAAATACTAGTAAAAATGATAATCTTTTGTATATATAAAACCGCGACCCAAGAAACTACCCTTTCAAGTTTATAAAATCAATTTTTTTAATAGAAATTTGAAAATAACATATAACAAAAGGTTAAAATTATTTTTTGAAAAATTTTAAAATATATTTAAAAATTTTTATAATAAAATTTTTAATTATGATTATAATAACATATCTTATATTATTCAAAATATAATATATAAAATTATTTGTTTAGAAATTCTAATTCTATTTATATATATATATATATTTAAAGAATTTTAGCATTTCATTTAACTTTACATATTTAAACCTGCATAGTTAAAAAAGTTTCTTATATTTTGTGAGTGATTAACCATAGTTTTTACCAATATTTACTATCACTTGACTTATTTAAAAATTTAGTATTTAATTTTTATAACATTATTTATATTTTCTGAACCCATTATATAGGTTCACTATAGCTTTTACCAAAATTTATTTTGAGTTAGCTTTGTTACAAATTTAGCATTTATTTTTTATAATTAACAAGTATGAAACTCAACTCATTTAATTGATATTTTTATATTCATTTTTTTTTAATCTTTTTTCATTTGAGTACTTTTTTGCTTTTGCCATATAATGAGGGAAAATTTTCCCTTTTCGAAAATTTTCCCTTCTTCTACTTCTGAGAAAATTTTCAAGGTCATATGTGTCCATCCATAAGGCCTCAATGCTCTCTTCCTTCTAGCGTCACCTCTTCCACACATCAACGACACTGACACTAATAATTTCCAATGTTGATTAAATCCATCCTCTGAAACCCCGCAAATAATACATCTACTCAATACTTTCAGATGCGAAAGCTTGATAAGTAGCCACAACACAAAAAATTCCAAAGCCCACAAAAAATATCATGTCTCACTCATGCCTTGATTACAAGTTCTAGTTGGATATTTGAATGATAATACTATTTGGTTGTTTCCATAAAATTTCTTAGATTGAACGGGGCTACCATTTTTCATGTTGGTTTCATCCTTCATTCCCAATAATACACAATTATTTTCACAATCCCACATAGCTCATATTGTTCCTTTACACTCTTCTCTAAGCATTCATTAATGGATTCTAGTGAATCCCATGATAAAAATATCCTTCTGGTTTTGAAATTTACCTCACCATTTGAGGATTCCTCACCAATTAACGTATCGCCCCTCTACAACATTCTCATCTTGTGGCCAGGCATGTATCACTCACCTATTACAAATTCTCTATGGCACATGAGGTCCAACATATTCAAAAAAATGATGGATAATTATTTGGATGTGCCCCCACAAAGCCAATTTATATCCAAAATGCCTAGCCAAAGTTTCACCCACATATTTCACTGTTCATCATATAGAGGAGGAACAAAATATTTCATTTGTGCAGTTGAAATTAGAGGGCCATGCCCTATCTTGGTGGGGAAGCCACATGAAAAAATTGAGGTTTTAGGGAGAGACTTCAGTGACTAAGTGGGAGGACTTCAAACCCTCATAAATTCACAGCTTTACCCTATTGGGTATGTATAGGACCAATGGATCTAGCGGCACTACTTTAGGAAAAATTAGGGGAAAAGCATACAATAGTACACCACATAGTTCAGAAAGATAGTCATGATGTTGGGTATCTCCCCAAAGAACCCATATGTACTTGTCAAGTATTTGGTGGCTTTACACATCCATCTACGGAAGCAACTAATATTTTCAAGCCCATATTAGTGGATGAGGCTTGTGTATAAGTGGAGTATCTAGAAAACATAGGTCCAAAGAAAGGTAAATCAAGTTGATCAAAGCAAAGGGAGTAACAAGATGCTTCTAAGGAGGGGAAAAAGAAGCAAAAATGGGGAAAGGATAAAAAGATGACAACCAAAATACACCAGTGGAAAGATCCCAACAACCACTGCAACCACTACAATAATGGCGACCATATAGAGGAGAAAGGTTGTAAGTTTCATCAAGAGCTTAACCCGAAGAACAAAAAGAAAGGAAATAAGAAGAATAATCTCATGGCAATTGATTCGAGAAACCAATTTGAAAGCAACTCATACATGGATGAGAAGATAGTCAGTACATCAATGTAGAAGGAGGTGAATATAAGTATCCTTCAACAACAAGAAGATAAAGAAATGACCAAACTCTTCCATATAAAGATACAGGTCAAGAAGACAAAGATTGATGCTCTATTTGATTGAGGATTGTAGGAAGATATAATTGCATTAGAGCTAGTGAAGGAGTTGGGGTTGGAAGTTTGTGATCATCCAAGACCATATCCGTTGGGATGGGTAAATAGGGATGTTGAGTTGAAGGTAACGAAACAGTGAAAAATCATATTTGGTATTAGTGTTGATCTTATTGATGAAGTGGAACTAGATGTGGTTTCATTGATGTACGTGGAGTCATGTTTGATATTTCCTACATGTACATGTGAGACAAAATATTCATTCATAGAGCCAACTAGTATCAACTCATTAAGGATGGAAAATCATTTACTGTCAACAAACATAAAACAAGGCAACATTTTTTTTGGTAAGTGCCAACCAAGCCAAGAAATTGATTAGCTCAAAAAAGAAGTATGTTTTATTGTTTTTAAGATAAACTCAGACTATAGAGGATTCAGTAAGATGCTAGGAATCTCTAGACGGACGTACTAAGAAATAGAAAAAACAACTAGAAGATTTCCTATATGCATACAAGGATATTTTCCAGGAGCCTAAAGGTTTACCACCTAAGAGAGAATTGGAGCATGAGATCTAGCTATTGCTATACTCCACATTTCCAAACATTGGGTTGTAAAAGAAGTATTTTATAGAAGAAAATGAGGTGAAGAAATAGTTGAAACAACTACTGGAACATGGTTTTATTCGATAAAGTACATCACCATGTGGGTCACCCATCATCATTGTATAAAAGAAGAATGGGACTTGGAAGATGTGTATAGATTATAGGGCATTGAACATGATCATGCTCAAGTTTCCCAAGCTAGATGATCTACTGGATTGGTTACAACAAGAAAATTAATTCACCATGGTGGATTTAAAGCATGTGTATCACCAAGTTCGAGTTAGAGAAGACAATACTTGGAAGACCGCCCTCAATACTAGGTAAGGTTTTTATGGGTGTTTATTCAAGCCATTTGGCCTTTGCAATACACTAACTACATTTATGAGATTAATGAATGATGTATTGCACCATTTTTATCGATTCATTTTTTATTGTCTATTTGGATGATATACTGGTAGACAATGCTACCTAGGAGGAGCACATATCATCTTTGATGCAGGTGATGGAGACACTAAAGGAGCATCAACTGCTAACAACTCTCAATAAGTGTGAGTTTTCACAACAATATTTGGTGTATATGGGGTATGTGATAGGTGGAGGAGAGCTAAAGATAGATCCTCCCAAGACGGGGGCCATCATGAAATGGTTGGTACCTACTAATGTTTTTGAGGTTAAGAGTTTCTTTGGGGTGGCACAGTACCTGAGGAAATTCATAGCCTCTTTTTTAGTAGTAGAAACAATGTTCCATGCCACAATAGCAAGTGGAAAGTGTTTTCAGTGGGGAAAGGGTCAGTAGAGGGCCTTCAAGGAGCTAAATAAGAATATCATTCAAGTAACAATTCTAGCATTTCCAAATTTGTAGAATCCCTTTGAAGTGGATACAAATACGATTAGGTATGTTATTGGAGTGGTATTGATGCAAGGAGGAAATCATGTGTGCTATAATTTTGAAGTATTTCATGGGGAAGTTCTTAACTACCCTACCTATGATAAGGAAATCTATGGCCTGGTGAAAATTGTGAAGAAGTGGAAGAAATATTTGATGGGAAAGGATACGCTAATCCATACACATTAGCAACCACTACAATACCTGCATGCCTAGAGTAAGATACAAAATAACATGCATTACAAGTGGATAGGGTCTCTACAATAGTTTCATTTAGTGATTAAGTACAAGAAGGGAAATGAAAATAAGTTAGCTGACATGCTTTGACAGAAAACCACATCAAATATCACAACTTTTGAAAATTCAATGCACATGGAGCCATTCACCCATGATGCATATAGAGAGGCATATTCGAAGGGTGAGGACTTCAGAGAGGTGTTTCAACAGTTGTAGCTACATAGCCATGTGCATGATGCAGATAAAAAATTTGACTACCATCTCTAGGATGGGTTTCTCTATAGGATGGATAAGCTATGTGTTCCTAAAGCTAAGCGATTGTAGCTAATTAGAGAGGCACAAACCTCTAAGGTTGTAGGGAAATTTGGTGTAGGGAAGACAATGGCCAACTTGAAGAGGTATTTATTATAGCCCAAGATGCAAGAGTAGGTAGCTAGGTTCATAAGAGGATGAATGATTTTTTGCACTGTCAAGCCTAGCAATAGGAACAAGGTCTATATCATCCCTTACCTGTACCCACTTATCCTTGGGAAAGCATTTCCATGGACTTTGTGGGAGATTTGCCAACAACTAGGAAGGGACATGATTTCCAGTTTGTGGTACTTAACAAGTTCAGTAAGATGTGTGTTATGATGCCCTATAAAAATACAATCAATGGGATTTGGATAGGTCTGGGTGCACTTTGGGATACCAAGGAGCATCATTTCAGATAAGGATACAAGATTTTTTGTGCATTTTGGACTACATTGTGGAAGAATATGGTCACAAAGTTGATGAGGTCTACAATATTCCATCCATAGACAGATGGAAAAACATAAGTAGGTAACAAGACTTTGGTGCAACCATTGAGGGGATATAATTAGAAGCACTCGAAGACCTGGGATGAAAATATAATATATATATATATATATATATACAACACTCTTATAATAGAGAAATCCACACTTCTACTGGTAAGTCCCCATTAGAAGTTCTTTTTTATATTTTCCACCTTCAAATATGGATATTGCATATGGGTTGCAAGCAGTGAGGGAGGATGTTACAGGAGATGCTTTGAGGTTTTAAAATTTTGTAGAGAAGATTAGGCAAATACATATATAGGTACAAGAGCTACAACAAAATTCACAGGAGAAATATAAGTCGAGGCATGATTAACATAAAACAAAGAAACCGTTGAAGGTGGGAGACAGAGTATGACTTTAGTTGAACAAGGAGAGGCTATAGGGTCTTGGTAACAAAATCAAGGCTATGTGGTATGGTCCCTTCAAGATACTAGAAAATATGGGTGATAATGCCTATCAACTTAGTTTACAACCCTACATGCACATTTACTCAGTTTTGAATGTAGAGAATATAAAACTCTATGAGTGTTTCATGCTAGATCAGGAATAGGAACTGGTCCTACCTTATAAGGAGGATTTGGCACTAGACGCTCAGGTAGAGTTGATAGTAGATACAATTTTGCAGAAGAAGTCTAGAACTACAAGATAGGGGTAGAATGACCTTTGGTATATTGGGTTGAAAGGACACTTTCCAGGAAAATCTAAATGGTACACTCAAGGGAAGGTGAAGGAGAAATTTCCTCACCTCATTCAGTAGAAGCTTTTGGGGACCAAAAGCCTCTTAAAATGAGGAGGTGTGATGAAAATTGGATCATTATATGGTTTTTATCGATCTCAATGCTTTTAGTGTAGAAAAAGTGGAGGAATTGACTCTTCGTACTAATTTTACTAGCGGGACCTAGTTTGGAAAATTGGTGTCTGAAAACGTTTGGGAGCATTTTGAGGCATTAAATGACTTTTTTTGGGGTAAAAATTTTCTTCTTTGGGACTGCACCCTTTTTTTCTTATTATACACAAAAACACTTTTCAATGGTGCAAGAATTACATTAATCAAAGTCTATATGCAAAAGCAAAGCCACTCAGAAGTTCACCTTCCAATTTTCACCATCATCATTCGAGAGGATGTAATGTCAAGCCCCATTATTCATGAAAAGGGGGCTAGACACATGATTATGATGAAAAGAAAACTATATAAAAGTTGATATGGTAACTTTGTTTAATAGTTGAGGTATTCAAACCTAACAAATAGTAGGCTATTGAGCTGTGTTATAACGAGCCACTAGGAGGAAAAGAGGTTCCATTCTTTCGAGTGCATTTGTTCCATAGATGAGAAAAAAATATCCAAAAGGGAAAAGAAATAAAGCACATGAGAGGATTTTTGAACTATAGTAGCCCACATATCACATGCCATACTTATTTGTACTCATAACCATTTTCTATTCATAGAAAGAGAGCAGAGTGACCTCACGTTCCAGCCGGGTTTTCCTCCCGAAAGAGTTTCCCAGGTTATATCTTGTGTCAGATGTGAGTATGAGATTTTACTTCCCTATTATCTATTTTTTGCATAATTTTAATTCACTTGCATATGTTATTAACAATAATCTACATATCTATAAATCTAAAGAGAAATAAAATTGTAATAGTGTAGATTTTGGATTTTTAAGTATAATTTTATTAAATTTGTTGTGACAAATTGTCCAATGGAATATCCACAACAGTTTACATATCATCAATGATGATTGAACATGTTATCTATATCAACCACATCAAAAGTGGTTTTTGTATGTCAATTGAACATGTTCAATGATACTTGAAACTGTTTGACTATGTTTGGACATGTTTGACCACGAAGACTATATGTGACCATGTTGAGCCATAGTTGACTAAGCGTGACTGTTGTGATATTGTGACCATGTTTAGATATGATTGAATTTGGTTTATTATGGTTGGATGTGTTAAATGAATTAACTATGGATGACCATGTGGCTATGGTTAACCATTGTAACCATGTTTGACCATTGTGACATCAAGATATTGTGACCATGGTTGACTGTGTTGATTATTGTTAACCGTGTTTGACAACAAACACTATGTTAGACCATGTTTAGCCATGAATGATGATGACTTACCATTATGAAATCATGTGATTGTTGAATCAATTTTTATTCATCACATTGTGATGTTGGTTTTTGTTTATTTCATTACAACATGGATTTTTGTTCATTGCATTATGATGTCGAATTTGTTTGTCATGTTGGGACATTGTTATTTCTTCATCATAGTATGACATTATTTTTCTATTTGTCACATTTCAATTTCAATTTTCGTTCATCATATTACACAAGGATTTTAGTTCATCATAAGCGATGTGAATTATTTTTTATCACACGTGACAATTGTTTTTTCTCTTCACATTACGATGTTGATTTTTGTTCATCACATTGTGATGTTGATTTTTTCTCTTCACATATGATGCCAATTTTAATTGATCACACTATGACATCAATTTTTGTTCATCACATTGCATTGCTATTTTTTGTTTGTTACATTGTCACATTAATACTTATTTGTCACATGAAAATGTCAATTTTTTCTCATCACATTACGATGTCAATTTTTTGTTTTTTTGTGATGTCAATTTTGTTCATCACTTTGAGATGCCAATTTTGGTTCATGCCACTATGATGTTGATTTTAGTTCAACACATTGCATTGTTGATATTTATTTGTCACAGTATAATGTCAACTTTTGTTTATCACATTGTATCATTAATATTTGTTTATCACATTGCAAGTCAACTTTTGTTCATCACATTGTGGCATTAGTTATTGTTCATCCCATTGCAACATTGACTTTTGTTGATCATATTGTGATTATTATACTTTTTTGTCATATTGTGAGATTCTGTTTTGTTCTCCACATTGCAATGTCAAGTTTTTGAACATGTTTGAGCTTGATCATGGTTAGGCTTATTTGATCATAGTTGATTATTGACAACTATGGGTGACAGTGGGTGAACATGGTTGAACGTGGGTGATTATGGGTGAACATGGTTGTCAGTGTTAAATTATAGATGAATATGGTTGACCTTAGTGAACATGGTTGTCAATGTTAAATTATAGATGAATATCGTTGACCATGAGTGAACATGGTTGTCAATATTTAACTATAGATGAATATGGCCGATCATTATTGAGTTGGTTGACCATTGGTATACATTTTGAGATTGTTTGACCATTAGTGATCTAGTTAGAATGTGGTTGACCACTGTAGAGATGACTTAACCATGGTTATCAACATGCAATGATAGATGTATATGGTTGACCATGTTGATTATGGTTGATCATGTTGATCATGGTGACAGTAGTTGACCACAAATGACCATGGTCGACCATTATTTTTCTGGTTTGACCATGGTTGAACTTGTTGACCATGTTGTACCATGGTTTTTCATGTTGACCATGTTTGACCATGGTTAACTATGAACAACCATGGTTGAATATGTGTGAATATGGTTAGCCATGGTTGTTAATGTTTAACTATAAATGAGCATGACTTAGCATATTCACCATGTATAACCATGTTGAACTAGTTGACCATGGTTTAACCATATTACATGGTTTTTTGTTACATCGTGACTTTGGTATTTGTTTGTCACATTGCAACATCATTTTTTGTTTGTCACATGACAACACCATTTTTTTTGTTAATCACATTGCGAATTAATATGTGTTTGTCACATTGTGATGTAAATTTTAGGTCATCGTATAGCAATGTTGATTCTAGTTAGAAACATTATGACATCAATTTTTGTTCATCACATTGTGATGTTGATATTTTCTTGTGACATTGTAATGTCCATTTTTGTTTATCACATTGCATCTCATCAATATTTGTTTATGGCATTGAAAGTTAACTTTTATTCATCACATTGTAACATTTTGTATTCTTCACATTAGGAGATTAATTTTCATTGATCACATTTCAATCTTTTTCTTTTTTTTAAACATTGTGGAGCTTGACCATATTTTCAGAGTTTGTTTGAACATGGTTGAATATATTGTCAATCTATTTTTTCTTCTAGAGAAATTGTTTATCTTGATTGAAACAACGAATGTTTCGGTTGGAAGCTCCTCCCATCACCTGGGACAGAATATGATTGTGAGAGCAAGAGTGTAGAACCAGGTTAAATAAAATGATTGGCAACGACTAATAAAATTGAGCAAGAAAAATTATTGATTTTTTTTAATTAAAGATGAATGGAAGAATATTTAGCTAATAATTAAATATAATGAATGATTGGTAATAGATAATAAAATTGATTTTTGGGAAAATTCTTAAAAAATGGATTGAAGAGGGATGTAAGAATATTTAATTAAGGATTAAATGTTTTGAGCTGGAGAAAATAATCCCACAAGTTAGACTTGGTAAAATGGAGGGGGAGAAAGGGAAATGGCTTACCAAGGTTATTAGTGCAACTATTATTTATTTATTTATTATTAATTAAAAAATTTAGCTAGTTAGTTAGGTCAAATATATTAATAATTAGTTAGGTTTAAAAGGAGAATCTTAAAATTAATTAATCATTTAATTAAAAAAATTTGGTTTCATTAATTAATTTAATTTTTCTAATTGACATGTTTAGCTAATTATTAAGTGATAAAATATTAGTATTAAAATTATTAGTGTTAATATTAATGTTTTTTCTATGTGGTTCACAGACCCAAGAGATTAGTGACCGCTACGTCCATGGAATATTTGTACCAGGCATATCCACTCGAAGGGATTGTTGATCGTTATGTCCACAAAAAAATTGTACCAAGTGAATCCACATGAAAGTACCACTTCTTGTCAACTCATCCACGAAGCCCGACCCTAAGGATGTCGAGATAATTGAACCTGTGAACTCTCAATAGAAAAGGTTCTTTACAAAAAAGACTCGACCAATTGAGCTAACCCTTAGGGCTAGTGTTAATATTAATGTTATAATTGTTAGTTTTAATAATATTTTTAAAACTGTAATAATATTAGTTTTAATATTCATATTTGTAATATTAATATTAGTTAAATGTTATTAGTAACATTTTAAATATTAATATTAATATGTTGCTATTATCAAATAGAAATTATAGTGGGCCATAGCAATTAAAATTTCATTAGGCCAAATTTATTAATATAACTATAATTTACTATTAATCAAAATTTTTAGTTAGTAAAGATAACAACAACAAAAGTGTTGCTAATTAATATTTGTTTAATAGGTTAGCACCTATTGTAATGTTTATAGTGATATTACTATTAGGAAGAAAATAATAATCATTATATATGTTTATTTAATAGTATTAATAAACTTGGTATTATTAAATTATTAAATTATAATATTATTAAAATTATTAATAGAGTAAGTAATATTGATAAGATTAGAGATAAATACCTTAACAATGCCAATTTGGAAGATTGGTTTAGGGTTGGCGCATTAGTCAAGAGAAACACATCCTTCGAGTGGCACAATTTGATGAAAGATAGTCCTTGGCTATGTAGTAAGATAAGATGGGTTGTTAGTAGGGGCTACAACATTCATGTTGGTCTGGATGCCTTGGTTGGAATGGAGGGTTCCATCCCATTTTAGTTCCCATCATTCAACATATCCATAATAGGGGAATTCACCAATTGTCATATATGAGATTAGATTTTAATGAGGGGTTCCCCTCTACACATTGGAGTCAAGTGGAAGAGTTGGAGTTGCATCCAGACTTTCACTTTGAATGGGAGACATATCGATCTCACCTTATACAAACAGGTACCATTCTTTCTTAGAAGGTTGATTAGCTAACCCGGGGTGACATCTCATAAGGTGGAGACATCTCAACAAACACTTCTTACACATCACTGCTCAGCCTCGGCTTGATCGCCCCACTCTCTAGCTAGCCTAGATGCAGAAGTGGGAGGTGTCGTCGAAACTAAAATGTTTCACTTGGTTTGTCGTCCATAATCACATATTAACTTGGGATAACCTCGTCAAGCAAGGTTTTATGGGACAAAGTATATGCCATCTCTACAAATCATCTCATGAGGATGTGTCTCACTTATTCCTGGGTTACCCCTTTCCCTCTTAGTCTTGGAGGAAGTTATCTCTTTACTCAAGATTAATTGTGAGGTGATCAGAGATTCATTGTTTGATTGCCTTAACAGCTAGATTTCCCACTACTCAGAGTACAAAACTATTCCCCTGTACATTTTATGGGGGATATGGGGTTTTCAGAATGCTTGTATTTTTGACAATGTTGTCACTGATCTGAGAGCCACCTCCCTCAAAATTATTGCTTACTTCATGGAGATTGGTCCTTGAAAAACTAATTTCTCTAGATGTTGTTGGTCCTACAAACCTCTATGTCATATCTTTCCTATTTCTTTTTTTAATGGTTCATTTGTGGGCGAAAAGTGTTGGTGTGGAGCTGTTATCTCTCTTTCTCCCTACTGGAGATACCACTTCTTCTAGTTTGGTCGATTGGGCACTAATATGAGGGCCGAGGTGTTGGATTTATGGGACATTCTTAGATGTGCATTATGACTTGTTGCGGAGGAAATCATTATTTTTGGAGACCCAAAGGTGACCATTGATTGGGCCAAGGGGAAGCTCTACTTTTTTGTGTCATCTTTATGCCACTGGATGGAGAAAATCTCTTCCATGTAGGCTTGCTTCCACTCTGTTTCCTTCTTCCATTTATATCAGGAACAATACACACAGGCGAATTGACTCTCTAAACATGGAATCTCAACACTACCTAGACAAATATATTTTGAGTGCCTGCAATAGGGCACAATCATAGGCTTTGGGACTTTTCTTTATGCATGATGTTTTCTTGTTCTGTACTTTGTATTTTTGGGATGTCACTACGTGTCACTAGGTTTAGCTTTCTAATCTCCTCTTAGTGTTCAAAGCACTCACCCCTAATGTTCTTATTTGGAAACATTTTTGTGCACATTTTTGTTTTTTTTATGGTTTTGGCTCTTAGGTCGTCATCTTTATTTTATCATCATTAGACTCTAATGAAGTTTCAAAGATGTAACAACTTTTATTTTTAATATAGAGTTTGTTGTTTTTTTTTTCTTTTGATAAGATGAATTTTATTAATATTTTAATAATTTCATTGAATAATTTTATTAATATAAATGTGAGTTAATGAAATTAATGTTTTATCAATTTTCATCAATATTAATTTTGAATCTATTGGAAAATATTTTTACAATTAATAAAGAAAAATCTAATTAAAATTATTATTAAAATTAATAGTAAAGAGAAACCATAATAGAAAAAATAAATAAATAAGGGAAATTGAGTTCTAAAAAAAAGGAATATTTAAACATTAAAAGTAGAAAAAAATAGCAAATTAAAAATGGGAAGAGAAGAAAAAGATTAAATAAAAAGAAATGAGTTTCAAAGCCATTAAAAAAATAAAATTCAAAGCTTTGAAGAAATCAAAATTAAAAAGAAAAGAAAATAACTTAACAAAATATTAGAATATATTCAATCATAATTGAGAATGGTTGAACATAGTTATCCATGTTTAGCCATATATTAATATATTTAAACATACTAGTTATATTTAACCATAATCATAACCTCTAAGATCAAATTAGTGGTGGACTCTTAAAATATTATAGGATCCTACAGACTCTAGAAATATTCTAGAAATCTACAATCCACTTAAAAATACTTATTAATAACTGTTGGAATTTAATTCCAACTGCAACAATGAACAGCTGTACAGGAATCTGATTTGCAGTAAATGTTACAGGCTGTTTGATGCCGCAAAGTCGCCTTTGATATTTTTGCACATAAATGTGCATTAAACTCACAAAATTGATTTCCCCTGCAACCGCCGACTTGTTTTTTGATAGAAGCATCACCGCCTTGCTGCATTAAATTCAGAGATAGGCATTAGAAGATATTCTGTAATATTTTATTGTTTAAATCAGATATGTTTTAACATATAAATGCATCACACAGCAGTTCAGTTTTGAGGTTAGCAGCAGATTGATAGAGAGCAGAGGAGAGCACGCAGCAGCGTGAAGAAAATACTTTCCAGATAGTGAAATGCATAGCAGTGCACATCAGGAGTAGATGCAACAGTGCAGCAGAGAGCAGAAAGGGAAAAATGCACAACAGTGCAGATATTTGAATGAAATTTGTTTAACAGATGTTTATCTGTGTGGAACAGAAGCGTTCCTTAGTGAATCCCTGAGGAAGATATTCAGCAATAGATGTTGTGAAATTCCCTCTATATGAGGAAGACAAATCTGTAACAGTTAGTTTATTTTTAATAAATACAAGTTTTTTTTTTTCTGTTGCTGTTACACCGTCACCGTTGCTGTTACACCAGTTACAGTGTTGCTGCAACACCATTTCCAGAGAACGAATTTTTCTGTTTTCTGAGTTAAAAACAGAGTATTTTTCTGTGTCAAAAACAGAGTGTTATTCACCATTGCTGCAACACCAATCTACATTGCTGCAACACCAAACTATGTTGCTGCAACACAATTTCCAGAAAACAATTTTCAGTTTTTCTGTGCAAAAAACAGAGTGCAAAAACAGAGCAATTTTTGTCTGTCTGTTATGGAATTTATCAGAAAATTTCAACATGGTATCGGAGCTGGTCTAGGCACTCAGTGAGTAAAAAACAGAGCTTGTTTTTCACTGTAGGAGCTGTAAGAAGCTTGTTTAGCAGACTTTTTCCAGCAGAGAAAGTTTTTGCTTGTTTTCATTTTACAGTCAATATCTCTTCTTTACCAATACAGGTTAAGATGGCAGATGTTGGAACAGGTTTGACAAATTCCCAACTGCCACAGTTTAATGGGAAAAATCACAGTTATTGGTCCATAACAATGAAAGCATTGTTTGCTTCTCAAGGAATATGGGAGCTGGTTGAAAATGGCTATGTTGAACCTGCAGATGCAACAACACTGGCTGCTTTGACAGTAGCAGAAAGAGACCAGTTGAAGGGCGACAGAAAGAAGGATGCCAAAGCCCTCTTTTTCCTCTTCCAATCAGTACATGAAAGTGTTTTTCCGCGGATTGCAGCAGCAACAAAATCTAAGGAGGCATGGGATATTCTCAAAACTGCCTATCAAGGCATGGAGAAGGTGAAGACTGCAAAGTTGCAGATGTTGAGAAGAGACTTTGAAAATCTCAGCATGAAGGAATCTGATACAATAGATTCATTCTTCACTCAGGTTATTGGCTTGATAACCCAGATAAGATCTCATGGTGAGATTCTTGAAGATAGAAGGATTGTAGAGAAAATCTTGAGATGTTTACCCTCAAGGTTTGAATCTATTGTGGTAGCAATAGAAGAAACAAAATATCTCTCACAGTTCACGGTAGATGAGCTGAGTGCTTCACTTTTGTCTCATGAACACAGATTGAGTAGAGGAACAGATTCCTCATTTGAGCAAGCATTCAAGACTCAGATGTCTTTTGGCCAAAGAAGAGGTCGAGGCAGAGCAAATAACAGAGGTCCTGGAAGAAGCCTAAACAGAGGCAGAATTATCCTGCTAGCACAAGCGGAAGGAGATGAAATCAAAACCAAGCTGAAGCTTCAAGCAAACAGCAAGCTCATGGACAAAGGTATGACAAATCCCAAGTCCAATGTCATTATTGTAAGAAATATGGGCACTATGCCAATGAATGTAGGAAAAAACAAAGTGACATGAATAATAGGCAGAATGCTAATTTTGCAAATGAAGAAGATAAGAACCCAAAGAACGTGTTGTTAACATGTAACATAGCACAAGACAAACAAGAAGATTTTTGGTTCTTAGACTCAGGTTGTAGTAATCACATGACTGGAAATATTGCAATGTTTGCCAATCTGGATGAAAATGTGAAATCTGAGGTAACAATAGGGACTGATGATAAGATAACTGTCAAGGGTAAGGGCAGAGTCAGTATTCGAGCAAAAAATGGAGAACAGATGATTGTGCCAGAGGTATACTATGTACTTGGTCTGAAATGTAATCTTTTGAGCATTGGACAACTCATTAACAAAGGTTACAATGTGTTCTTCAAAGATGATACTTGTACAATCAAATACATACCTCCAAGTAAGAAGATCATTGCACAGGTGCAGATGACCATCAATAGAATGTTTCCTCTCAAACTCAGGGCAGATTTGAAGGAAGGAAGAACTATTGCGGCTGTAACACAAGAAGTCTTTCAGGAACAGGTGAAAGATGTGAATTGGTTGTGGCATTTGAGATTTGGGCATCTCAATTTCAGAGGCCTAAATCTGTTGCAAAGAAAGGGAATGGTAAAGGGATTGCCATTGATTGAGAAACCAGACAGCCTTTGTGAAGGTTGCATCTTGGGCAAGCAACACAAAGAAAGCTTTCCAGCAGGAAAGAGTATAAGGGCAAAAGCACCCTTGGAAATTGTTCACTCTGATGTGTGCGGACCGATGCAAATACCATCATTTGCCGGAAATAAATATGTTTTAACTTTCATTGATGATTACACCAGAAAGACATGGGTGTATATGCTGAAACAGAAGAGTGAAGTGTTTGAGAAATTCCGCCACTTCAAAACTCTTTGGGAGAAGTAGTGTGGGCATTATATCAAAGTGCTCAGAACAGATAGAGGAGGAGATTACATCTCCCAAGATTTTCTGCGTTTTTGCAGAGATAATGGCATATGAAAGGAGTTCACAGCAAGGTATACACCTCAGCAAAACGGTGTTGCTGAAAGAAAAAATAGGACCATTCTTGACATGGTCAGAAGTATGCTGAAGGCAAAACGCTTGTCGCATGAGTATTGGGCAGAAGTTGTTACTTTCGCAGTTTACATCTTGAATAGATGCCCAACTAAAGTTGTCATGAATAGAATACCAGAAAAGGCATGGAGTGGTCAAAAACAAACTGTCACTCACATGAGAGTATTCGGTTGTGTAGCATATGCACATGTACCGGATCAGCTAAGGCAAAAGCTTGATAGTAAGGGGGAGAAGTGTGTCTTTATTGGCTATTGTGATGAGTCAAAAGCATACAAACTCTATAATCCATCCACCAAGAAGTTAATAGTAAGTAGAAATGTGCAGTTCATTGAAGATGAAGCTTGGGATGGAAGCTTGGAAAAAACAGTGAATGTGAAGACAATTGTGTCTCATGAAGAACAAGAGGAAGGGACAACAGCAAATAATCCTTCCTTGGTGGCTCCTCCTCCACCACAGCAAGTACAACAAATCACACCACAAGCTGGAATTCGAACAGCCTTAAGAAGTTAAGGAAGTGCTTCTCCAAGCACACCACAGGGATCAGAAATACCCTCCAGTTCAGATGGAACTCCAAGCACACCAAGAAGACCAAGATTCAGAAATCTGAATGAGATTTATGAACAAGGAGAGGTAAGTAACAATACCGGTCTGAATTCATTATTCGCTTTGTACTGTCATGTTGATGACCCAATTCATTTTGAAGATGTTGTAAATGAAGATAAATGGATTGAAGCAATGAATGAAAAAATTGGTGCAATTGAGAAGAGTAAAACATGGGAGTTAGTGGACCTCCCCAAAGGCAAGGATGCCATTGGAGTTAAGTGGGTCTATAAGACCAAAAGCAATGCTGAAGGCAAGATTGACAGGCACAAAGCAAGGCTTGTTGTGAAAGGCTACAAGCAGCAACAAGGCAAAGACTATGATGAAACCTTTGCACCAGTAGCAAGGATGGAAACAGTGAGAACAATGTTGTCTATTGCAGCACAACACAAATGGAAGATTTATCAGATGGATGTTAAATCTGCATTCCTGAATGGAGTGTTAAAAGAAGAGGTTTATGTTGATCAACCTCCGGGCTATGAAGTTGAAGGCCAGGAATCTGATTTGCAGCAAATGTTACAGGCTATTTGATGCCGCAAAGTCGCCTTTGATATTTTTGCACATAAATGTGCATTAAACTCACAAAATTGATTTCCCCTGCAACCGCCGACTTGTTTCTTGATAGAAGCATCACCGCCTTGTTGCATTAAATTCAGAGATAGACATTAGAAGATATTCTGTAATATTTTATTGTTTAAAACAGATATGTTTTAACATATAAATGCATCACACAGCAGTTCAGTTTTGAGGTTAGCAGTAGATTGATAGAGAGCAGAGGAGAGCACGCAGCAGCGTGAAGAAAATACTTGCCAGATAGTGAAACGCACAGCAGGAGTAGATGCAACAGCGCAGCAGAGAGCAGAAAGGGAAAAATGCACAGCAGTGCAGATATTTGAATGAAATTTGTTTAACAGATGTTTATCTGTGTGGAACAGAAGCGTTCCTTAGTGAATCCCTGAGGAAGATATTCAGCAATAGATGTTGTGAAATTCCCTCTATATGAGGAAGACAAATCTGTAACAGTTAGTTTATTTTATTTTATTTTATTTTATTTTTTTATTTTTTTTCTGTTCCTGTTACACCAGTTACAGCGTTGCTGCAACACCAAACTATGTTGCTGCAACACCATTTCCAGAGAACGAATTTTTCTGTTTTCTGAGTTAAAAACAGAGTATTTTTCTGTGCAAAAAATAGAGTGCAAAAACAGAGCAATTTTTGTCTGTCTGTTATGGAATTTATCAAAAAATTTCAACAATAACCAACATCTCTACAATAATTACATTCCATGAAACTTTGAAATTTCATTCTCCCTTCTCATCTAAGGGAGTTGTCTTCTACAATAATTACATTCCATGAAATTTTGAAATTTCATTCTCCCTTCCCATTTAAGGGAGTTGTCTTCTAAAATAATTACATTCCGTGAAATTTTGAAATTTCATTCTCCCTTCCCATCTAAGGGAGTTGTCTTTAGTGTGACGTTTTGGAAGTTTTTATGGTAGGTTTTTCTGGTCTAATTTCTCTAAAATCCGTAGAAATTTATTGAAATCAAAAGCTTGATGGGTAATCCTTTGCAATCAAAGTGCCCTAATTTTTTTTCAAAAAATTAATCCATAAACTAATTTAAATAACACAAATCCCCTCAAATTTTTCCACCAAAAACCTCAAAAAATCACACTATAAACCACTCCCATCTAACTCCCCTAAACAGTTTAGTTTTGATATTAAAATTCTTCAATTCAATATATCTTCCTCTCATAGTTTCGACAAACACGGTAGTCCCATTTATGTCTCTATTGTACATAATATGATTCAGGCAAAAAGTATACTGCACGACCCGAGGCACCGTCTGTTTATTCTATTCGTTGTTGTCTCCGAATCTATCTCTATCCGTAGGGGACACGCCTTCAACAGTGGCTCGACATCTGTCCATAGCCGTGCCACTTAAGGGAGAGAGGTGTCAAGATCAGATGATCTGATCGCGGGTATTAATAATGGATGCCTGCACTCATTTTATTTCAACGCAATCTTATCGCAATACTATCATAGTATAGCAAATTGAAGTCGATCAACCTATCTATTATTATTAACTAAGATGGCGGACCAGTACAATCGGGCCAAGGACTCAACCTCTGATGCAGCTGAAAGGACAAAGCAATATGGCCAGGAGAAGAAGGACTCAGCCTCTGATGCAGCTGAAAGGACAAAGCAATATGGCCAGGAGAAGACAGGACAAGCTCAAGTAATTATATATCTATTGAGGATTTCACTAGGGCTTTTCTTGTGATTACAAGTTTATATAAAATTTTTCCAATTGTTTTGAGATTTTAAATTTTAGATACTTGTTCACAAATTTTCATACGTAGATTTATATAGATTTACATAGTTTAGCTTCAAAAAAAAGTCTATTTTAGGCTAAAAGTTCTTTACACAGTCTAGCTTCAAAAATCTATTTCACAATTTTTATACACAGTTTACCTCCAAAAATCTACTTTGCTTTAATTCCAAAAACCTATTTTGCAATTTGTGTAAAGAACAGATTCTTGACACAGTTCAGCTCCAAAAATCTATTTCTCAATTTGTATAAGTTTTTACACAGTTTAGTTCCAAAAGTATATTTAGTATATTGGGTAGTGGCCGTGGTGATATTGTATTTATTTTATCACTGTAGGGGATGACCGAGAGTGCTCAACAGAAGGCAGCCGAGGCAGCCCGTGCTGCCCGAGAGAAGGCTTCTCAGGCGACTGAAGCGACCAAGGGAGTTGGTCAGTCGGCAGCAGAAAAGGCCTCTCAGGCCACTCAGACTGCTAAAGAGAAAGCCTCTCAGGCCACTCAGACTGCTCAAGAGAAAGCTCAGCAGGGGAAGGAAGGAACCGGATCTTTCTTGCAACAGGTTGGTTATCTTATTAAAAAAGGAATTTTTTTTTTTTCTTCGCCTGATGGAAGAGTTGGAGTACAATGAATTTGAAAGCTTTTTTTTCAGTTTCTATATTGAAATTAATGGAGTTTGGATTGATTTTATGCAGGCAGGGGAGAAAGTGAAGGGCGCTACGCAGAGCGCCATGGAGGCTCTGAAGCATCCCTTGGGTGGTGGAAACGAGGGGGATGAGAACAAGTGAGCAGGGCTTCTGTGTCTTGCCTAGCCTTTGTGTTGTCTTACGGATTGCAATAATGGTCTTATTTATTTCTATTAAATGCTGGATATGTGAAATAATGATAAAATAAATGAATTAGGGTTCGAGACTTTGGGGATTGAATATATTGAGTCTCCACCTCTATATGAACATCTGAGGTTTTTAACATTCAGTTGTATGACTGTCAGATCCATGTTCTCGTGTTTAACTTGTCATTGTGTCTGGATATGAATGTTTAATTCAAATCTAGTGCTTAGCTTGTCATTAGTATTATCTTATGAAACGTTTGATTTTCTTGTATCCATAAATGTTTTATATCATTTACGATGTTCAAATGTGATTTTTGTGGTTTCCAACTTTCCATGTTTTTTCTCGTGGGATATATCGTTATGAAACATTAATCTTGTATCATACTCTCTAACTATTCGATATATAATTCACATACTCTTTAACGTGGTATTTCTATATATAATTTAAACTCTTTTACACTTTATCAATTTGAATACATGTCAAATATTACAGTGCCAAGTATTATTTTTCATTTTCCCGTTATAATAATAGTGTACCATGACAAATTGTATGTACATAAATCTTATTTAGTCTATAAATATTGGATGGATAAACATTGGATAAACATTATGCGATATTCATAAGCATTACATCGCATAAACATTATGCGATATTCATAAACATTACATCGCATAAACATTATGCAATATTTATAAACATTATGCACCTTAGAGGCTCCAGAGTAGTAAGTCGTTCTTATACACTCTTTTAACTTATACGGACATATACACTTTGAATAGATGATAGGACATATACACTTTGAATAGATAATAGGACATATACACTTGAATAGACTCTGATTCCTCATACACTCTGAATAGATAATAGGACATATACACTTTGAATGAATAATTCATATTTAACCTGTTATGCATCTAATTACTCATACACTCTGAATAGATAATAGGACATATACACTTTGAATAGATAATTCGGACATATACACTTTAAATAGTGATAATTCATATTTATTACTGTTATGCATTTAATTCCTTATATACACTCTCTAATTCCTTATCTACACTCTGAATAGATCATTCCTCTTTTAACTTATACGGACATATACACTTTGAATATATAATTCATATTTAACATGTTATGGATCACAGCATATACACTTTGATTTCACAGAGAATTCATATTTAACCTGTATACACTTTGATTAGTTAATTAATTATGTTATTGCACTGCCGACTTATACACTCTGATTAGATAATTAATTCTGTTATTGCACCCTGGACATATATTTAATTACATGCTTTTTCGACCATTTTAAGGGTTTTTACATGTATTATCTAATCGTAATAGTATGTATCTGCGGTATTTACATGTATTTTTTAATCTTATTTTAGCATTTTAAAATCCGCGGCTGCAGTGATGACATTTACATCCAATACCATTTGAACGGTATTTGCACACATTTCCTAATTTTAATTGATTGACATTTACATCCAATACCATTTGAACGGTATTTGCACATATTTCCTAATTTTAATTGAATGATCCATATCAAAGTGTTTTTTTTTGTTTTGGTAATAATCATATTAGAGCTTATTGGAAGATTCCTATCATATTGGTCATAGCATTTTAAAATCTGCGGCTGCAGTGATGACATTTGCATCCAATATCATTTGAACGTTATTTGCACACATTTCCTAACTTTAATTAAATGATCCATATCATGTGTCTCAACGTCCAACGCTTCGAATCATCTAGATCGTTAGGCTTTTTTTTCAAACTATATTCATTTCGAGAATCTAGATCTTTGTGTTTTTTTTACAATTATTCATTTCGGGTTTTTAAGATTTAATTATTTATTTCCTAGTTAGACATTTTTCGAACCATCTAATCTAATGTGGTTCATGATTTAGATGGTTCATAATTTAATTATTCACCTTTTCGAACTTTTTTGGTTTTATGAACTAATCTTGGTTTATGGTCAGACCCTTATTTGACATAACATAATATTAGGAGACTTTTTTCGAACCATCCATCTTTTGTGGTTCACTTGGTTCACTTATCATGAGACTTTTTTCGAACCATCAAACTAATGTGGTTCACTTGGTTCACTTATTATGAGATTTTTTTCGAACCATCAATCTAATGTGGTTCATGATCTAATTATTCAGTTTTGGTTCAGTGGTTCATGATCTAATTATTCAGCTTTGAACCAATGTGGTTCATGATCTAATTATTCAGCTTTGGTTCATGATCTAATTATTCAGCTTTGGTTCACTTATCATGAGATTTTTTTCGAACCACTTATCATGAGATTTTTTTCGAACCATTAATCTAATGTGGTTCAATTTCGAATCATCAATCTAATGTGGTTCATGATTTAATTATTCAGCTTTTCAAACTATATCTAGGTGTGATGTGGTTCATGATCTAATTATTCAGCTTTGATGGTTCATGACTTAATGTGGTTCATGATCTAATTATTCAGCTTTTCAAACTATATCTAGGTGTGATGTGGTTCATGATCTAATTATTCAGCTTTGATGGTTCATGACTTTTTTTCGAACTATATCTAGATGTGATGTGGTTTATGATCTAATTATTCAGCTGATGGTTCATGATCTAATTATTCAGCTTTTCAAACTATATCCAGGTGTGATGTGGTTCATGATCTAATTATTCAGCTTTTCGAACTATCTAGGTGTGATGTGGTTCATGATCTAATTATTCAGTGTTTCGAACATGATCTAATTATTCAGCGTTTCGAACTATCTAGGTGTGGTAAGAATTTATTTCACATTCCCACAAGATTTTAGACTTTTGTGATCCATATTGATAATAATAGTATTGTCTTTAGTATGACGGCTCTCTCATTCGTTCGCTAAGGTAGGCATCATAAGCAAGTAAGTGAGTGTAGGTCTGCTCATCAGGATGCGCAAGCAGGCTCGACCATAAGCCCCCCACCCAATAAGGTGTGATGTGGTTCATGATCTAATTATTCAGCTTTTCGAACTATCTAGGTGTGGTAAGACTTTTATTTCACATTCCTGACAAGATTTTAGACTTTTGTGATCCATATTGATAATAATAGTATTGTCTTTCGTATGAACCATTTACATCATTTAAATCTTTAGACTTTTTTTAGAACTATTCATCTAGAAGTTAGACTTTTTTCGAACCATCTAATGTGGTTCATGCTCTTCTTATTCAGCTTCAGCTTTTCAAACTATCGAGCTCAAACCATTATTATTTCATATAAAAAGCTCAACCATTATTTTACATAACACTATGATAGATTTTAAATTATATTTTAAATTTGTGATTTTTATGATCCATATTGATAATAATAGTATTATTTTTCAAATTAATCAAAATCTAAAAAATGTGATTAATCAGAAAAACAATACTATTAACACTTATCATATAATTTTAATTTAAAAAATAATTATTTTTATTAACTTATTAAAAAACATAATTATTTTTAACTAAAATATATTTCCATAATTATTTTAAATTAATAATTATTAGGTTTGGTTTAAAATTATTTGTAGCTCATAATTTTCTATTAACACTTATCATATAATTTTAATTTAAAAAATAAATATTTTTAATAACTTATTAAAAAACATAATTATTTTTAACTAAATTATATTTCCATAATTATTTTAAATTAATAATTGTTAGGTTTGATTTAAAATTATTTGTAGCTCATAATTTTCTAATAATCAAACAAGATTAAAATTAAAGTAATATTTTATTTATTTATATAATTATTTTAATTTTAAATTATTAGTTTTGAATATTTTAATTATTTAAATAATTATTTTAATGTTAATTATCAGTTTTTAATATTTTAGTTATTTACCTAATTATTTTAATTTTAATTATTAGTTTTGAATATTTTAATTATTTAAATAATTATTTTAATTTAAAATTATTAGTTAAGATTTAAAATTACTTGTAGTTCATAATTTTCTATTATATTCAATCGAGGATGGTATAAAGACACAAGGGCCTAGTTAAATTATTGGGGATCAACGAGAATGATGCATTGCAAAACATAAGTAACATTAAAGATATTGTTACTTCTAAGTTCAAAATTGTGGTGTGAGAAAGATTTAGGGTCCAAAAGAAAATTAAGTTATTATAAAAAGGTCATCAACTCCACCCTTGAAGATCAAAAGTATTTCTCTATTTTAACTAGCTCAAAGAAGAAAATTAATATAGCAAAGATTAGAACGAATTTTCATGAGCTCCATAGTGAAACATGTCATTGGCCAGTTCCTAAAACGCCATGGATGGAAAGGATGTACCATATTTGTGAGAATAGGAGCATCGAGGATGAAAACCACTTCCTCTTAGAGTGCCCTGCGTACAACCACATTAGATCTCAATTTCACAATCTTTGTTACAATAGTGACCTTCCTAGTCTTTTACAATATCAAAGTTATAGTGAGCTCGGGAGGCTTCTCTCCAAGCTTTTTGAGCATAGGAATAAAATCTTAAATCAAAATAAATAATTTGTTTATTTAGGTCCGATAGATCATTGTTTGGTCTCAGCGGAGGATTAACCACCATCATCATCATCATCATAAAAAAGTTTATTGAACAAACAAAATTATAAATATTGCATTTATACAAATTAATTAAAAACAACTTAAAACATATTAATTTATACTTATTTGTCAAATTTCTTAAGAATTTAATGGTATAGGATTCAAAAGTATTTATTAATAAAAACATTATAATTAATGCATTTATACATGTTTACCAGAGATTCTTTGGCAAAAATTACATGAAATACCATTTGTCTACGTTTGGGACCAACCAATGTGGTTCATCGTCAAGACAAGTTAATAAAAATTAAAATTATTTATAATTCATAATTTTCTAATATAAAAAGTTAATGATATAATATGCAAAAATATTTATCAATCAAACAAAATTATAAATATTGTATTTATATAAGTGAATAAAAAAATAAATTAGAACATATTAATTTTATAGTTATTTGTCAAAATTTTAATATCATAAATTTATATAATTTAATAAAAAAAATAAAAAAATATATTAATTTAAATTAAATTAATAAAAAATAAGTAAAAAATATATTAATTTATATTTATTAGTTAAATTTTTTACATGGTTAAAACCATATGGAGAATCAGACCATTACAACACAATAAATAAGTAAAGCAAGATGAATATAATAACTCTTAATAAATAAATAATCATGAAAACACAATAAAAAAATAAAATAATGTAGAGATAATTCTTAATAAATAAATAAGGCCACCTAGAAAATCAGATCATAGCAACACAATAAATAAATAAAATAGTGTGGAGATAACTCTTAATAAATAAATAAGGCCATGTAGAAATCAGATCATAGCAACACAATAAATAAATAAGACAATGTGGAAATAATAAGTCGTAATAAATAAGTAAATAGCAACACAATAAATTAATAAGGCAATGTAAAGGATAATAACTCCTAATAAATAAGCCAAGCCAGGTAATCTAACAGTTGGAATCTAACAGCTAATTTTGACTAAATCTTTTTTAGCATTTTAAACTATGGAGTGATGACCCATTACCATTTGAAGGGTATTTACACGTTTTTCCTTATCCTACTTGAGCAATTTAAAATCTGCAGTGATGGCATTTGCACCCACAGCTTATAAATCTCCTGTATAATTCGTGGAGACAAGTTTGAAGGGTATTTACCCGGTATTTATACATATTTCCTAATCATCATTTGCACCCACAGCGTATAAATTCGGACAAACAATTTAAAAGGGTAAATCTTGGAGAAATATCACACGCAAATATCAGCCACAGCGCTGCATGTCAATGATGACATTTGCATTCACTTTAACAGTGAGATAAATTTGTAAGGTTATTTTATCATTAAGAGTTGTTTAGGAATTGTTTGGACAATTAAAAGTGGTTGGAATTTTGGTAAAAAAGTCTTAATAAATTTTGTAGATGTAGTGTTTGAATTGTGTTTTTGATGGTGAAAATGGATTCAGCATCATCAAAAACGTATAAAATATCTAAAATTTTGAAATTTAACAACTAAGATTTAGAAAAACCTTTTCCAAATTTTCATAAATATAAACAAAATTTCCATAACTTTTTTAACCACTCTTCTTCAGCTTTATGGCAAAATATGCAGGCAAAAATTACATTTGCATCCACAGGGGTACGCTGCAGATAAATTTAGAGGGTATTTTACCGTTGTTTCCCATCGTCATTTCTACGTTTTGGATAAATTTGAAGTGTATCTACTCGTTTTCCAATTGTCATTTGGACCGTAGCTTAATCTTGGCTTACATTGGAAAGGTTTTTAATTATTATAAATTTATAAGAGTTTTTTTTTAAGCTTTTCTTTTTGTTTATATATAAATGTAGTATTAAAAAAATAAATTTATTCTTAATTTTAATAAATTTTTATTAAAAAATATTAAATTTTTATTAAAAAATATTAATTTTTTTTTTCAAAATATCAAATAGAATAAATTTCTACCAAAAAAATATATTAAAAATATTCCAAATTATTAAATACAGTGAGATATTTACATTTTCAAAATATCAAATAGAATATTAAATAGACTCAGATATTTACACCTTTTTTCCAATAATCTTTGGATATTCTAATAGAAACCAAATTTGTGATTCTAGAATCTCAAAAAAACCAAAAAATTCCTCTATAATATAAGCTTGACTAAGATATTTACATTTATTTTAGATATTTTAATATAAATCAAATTTGTGATTTCAGAATATCTAAGAAAAATGGACAAAAACTTCTTCTAAAATATCACATGACTTGTTTTTGAAACAATCTAACTTAAAAATACAAAAAAACAGTTTTACATATGATTCTCTAGTTATTTTTCAGAAAAAAAGTAAAGCAAATCTAATGTTTAAACATTGACTGCTACATACATACAATATGCACATACAATCTTATGTGATATATATAAGTAAACAACAGAAGAAATACTCATCCCCGGTATATAGAGGTGCCACATGCTTCTTTAACCTATCAAGAGATTGCTCCAATTTCTCAATTAAAGATATCAGTGTTAAGGATATCTTTGGCCTTTCTTCCTAGAGAGCTTCAACATAGGTCATGTTTTGTGCGCAGTTCTTTCTCTACAGAGTTTGTATTCCATAACCTCTTTCAACATAGGCTCATGTTTTGTGAGCAGTTCAACATATTTCTCTATAAACTTTGTATTCCCAAATTTCAAAAAACATTAGAACTCAAAAAAAAACAAAACAATCAAAGTCTGAACTCCAAAAAAACAAACAATCTTCAAAACTGGAAAACTTTCCCCATCTCCCTAACTCTCATTGCAACTCCCGCTGAAAAAATAACATTCCCATGAACCCAAAAACCATTAAAACAACCCAGCTCTCAGACGCTTTTACAGTCTAACATAACTTTACATTAACTAAAATCTGAATTACATATCACTCATCAATTTGATGAGTCTTTGATATTTTTAAAATCTGCATATGTAATACTTATCAATTTAATGAAATTGCATTATTTATGAATTTAATGAACATGAGCGAGTCTCTCTCCATTTTAAATTGTGTACATATGTAACTCATTAATTTGAATTTTTTAACATTTAAAAATCTACATATACATTACTTATCAATTCAATGAACCAGTTGAAATCAATTAAAATTTGTACGTCCCTGATTACATTTACATTATCTTTGACATTTTAAAATTGTAAATGAACCAGTTGAAATCAATTAAAATTTGTACGTCCCTGATTACATTTACATTATCTTTGACATTTTAAAATTCATTAGTACAATTTGATGACTGATTTAAATCATTAATCAAAATTACTATGTAAGTTTACATTACATGTTAGTGATAATATTTATTTAGATTACAGGTTACTTATAACCTAAGTTAAAAGTTAATGGTAACATTTATTTAAGTTGCAAAGTAGTTATAAAATTAATATTAAATTTTTTTTTTGTTTTTTTAGTTCACATCAAATTGTGATTTTTATGTTGATTTTGAAAAGTAGTAATATAGTATCATTATTTTTCTATTTCAAGCTTAAAATTTAGACAATTTTTAACCATAAAATAAAAAAATCAAATATCATGTTTTTGAAATGTATATTTCCATAATGATAATTTATAGTAAAGAGAAATTATTTAGAAAATTTGTATTATAACAAGTTGAATACTTTCACCTATCATCCCGAACAAGAAGCAAAAACATATATGAAAAGGAAGACCTCACTAATATATATATATATAATGGTAATGGGGGAGAAAAAGACATTACTAAATACAAAGAAAAAAAGGAATGAATAAATGAAAAACATTATTATTTGAAAACATTATTAATTACCAAAGACATTTAAAAGGAGATATATTGAAATGAAAAAGTTGTGATATGACATTATCTCTTTTTTAGGGTTAAAATTCAAATATTTTTCAAGCATGGTATTAAGACCAAATATTATGAATACAAAAAATGATAGAACTCAACACTTATGTGTTCCTTTTTTTTAATATGTTTTTTAAGTATTTGTAAATTTTGTCTAATTTTTTATTTTATTTTATTTTTAGGCTTAAGGTGTTCCTATGATGGGTTTGGTTGGGAAGATTTGACCAATAAGATCTGTGTATTTTCGTCCTCCTCCCTCCAAATAAAAATTGATAAGTGACACTGCAATCGTCACAACATTAGCTACGAAGTGTGTTGTCCTTAAAGTTTTCTAAATCTCATCCTAATTGAAAAAAGAAAGGTTCTAATCTCTAACTTCTGAGATATTTTGTTTTTTCATTGGTTTTCAAATTAATTTATCATAAAATTAAGTTTTATTGGGTTTTGAAAAATAAATCTATAAAAACATAGGAATAATAATTTATATTTTTTATATTTAAATGTTTTAAAATTAATTAATAATAAAAAATTAATATTTATTGACAAAATTTTAATAAATATTATTAATATATAAGTATTTTTGACACTCCAACCATCATGAAAAGTGCCACCTGGTTTAAACTTTTCTAATTCCCATTCTCAATAAGAAAATAAAGATTCTCTAAATCTTGAGATATTTTTATTTTTCATTGGTTTCTATGTCAATTTACTATAAAATTAAGTTTTATTGAGTTTTAAAACACAAATCTATGAAAATATTAGAATAATAATTTTTATTTATTTATTGAAATATTTTAAATTCAATTTATAATACAATTTCTAATATTTATTATACAAAATTTTAATATACATTATTAATATATAAGTATTTTTAATTCTTTTACTATGATTATAGTGTATTATGATATCATAAAAGAGGGAATATAAAGATTTAGCAACACTGAACAATGATGCAAAGATGTGATGGAGCTTCAACTAGAGTGTAAGGAAATATTTAATTCGTGTAGATTAATTATGGAGTTATGTCGCTTTTCTGTCACCTTCCTTTAATCAATCTTATGGATTGGATGTGCCTTTAATCTATCAAAGCTTTGAAAAAAATCAATGCAATTGGTATTGTTTTTACATGAAAATGGCAAATTATGGAGACTTGATGGTGATTTGCAGCATTCAAGGATGGATAGTTTTATTTGCAAGCCCAAGCCTGAGATCACAAATGGTGTGCTTTGGATTTAGTAGGCACAACCTAGCAATTGGTTGGTGAATTCAAGATTGCTTACTTTAGAAGATAACTCCCATTCCATTTTTTTTTATGTAATATACAGTCACCACAAGTGAGATGTGCTACTCATTTCGCTTATTTTTTCTTCTTCTAAAAGGACTTTTATATTATCATGGTTCCCATATTTACAAAACTTAGAACCTAGAAAGGTTTAACGACAATGAAGAACAACGCAAATATGTGATGGAGCTTTAGCTAGAGTGTAAGGAAATATTTAATTCTTGTAGATTAATCATGGAGTAATGTCACTTTTGTGTTGCCTTGTTTTAATCAATCTGATGGGTTAGATGTGCCTTTAATCTATCAACTCTTTGGCCAAAATCAATGCCAATGTTGCTTTTACCCCATAATGGAAAATTATGGGGACTTAGATGATGATTTGAAGCATTCAAGGATTGATTGTTTTACTTGCAAACCCAACCCTAAGATCATAGACGATGTGCTTGGGATTTCAGAGGCATGACCTAGAAATTGGTTGGTGAATTCAAGATTGCCTACTTTAGAAGATAACTTATATTCCAAAAAAAAAAGATGTCATTGCAGCCACCAAAGGTGAGATGTGCTACCCATTTTGCTTAAATCTATTTTTCTTCTTATAAAATTACTTTATATTATCATGGTTCCCATATTTACAAAATTTAGAAACAAGAAGTTCAAAACTAGCATAGAAATGAACTTAACGAGAAAATGATTAACGAAATTAGATTGTTTTTCCTAGAATAGTGTCTCTCTTTCCACCTTTGGTAGAGTGTCACTCTACTCTAGTTCCACCTCCTCTGTTGCCATTCCCATTCCTCTTGCTCTGACACTGGACTGTACTGAAGGAACTGACAATGACATTTTTCTGAATACTGAAAATGTCTTCTTCAATCTTAATAGCAACATAATTCTCTTCAGCTGGAGTGTAAGGAAATATTAATTCTTGTAGATTAATCATGGAGTAATTTAGTTCTTATGCCTACTTCTTTTGATCAATATCGTGGATTGGATGTGCCTATAATCTATCAAAGCTTTGGCCAAAATTAATGCCATGGGTGTTGCTTTTACCCAAAAATGGAAAATTATGAGGACTTGGACGGTGATTTGAAGTATTCAAGGATTGATAGTTTTATTCGCAAGCCCAAGCCGGAGATCACAAACATTGTGCTTGGGATTTCACAGGCATGGCCTAGAAAATGGTTGGTGAATTCAAGATTGTCTACTTTAGAAGATAACCCTTATTCCAAGTAAAAAATATGTAATTGCGGTCACCACAAGTGAGATGTGTTATCCATTTTGTTTAAATTTGTCTTTTTTCTTCTAAAAGGACTTTTATATTATCATGGTTTCCATATCTACAAAACTTAGAACCTAGAAGTTCAAAACTAGCAGAAAAATGAACTTAACCAGAAAATGATTCATGAAATTAGATTGTTTTTCCTAGAAGAGTATCTTTCTTTCCACCAATGGAGGAAAGTCACACTAATCTATTTCCACCTCCTTTGTTGCCATTCCCATTCCTCTTGCTCCGATATTGTACTGTACCAAAGGAACTGACATTGATGTCTTTCTGAATATCAAAAATGCATTCTTCAATCTTAATGGTAGCCTAATCCTGCTCATCAATCCATAAAATCTAGTACGTGGAGTCTTCTTCAGAGATTTGTATGCCCCTTTCTAACGTCTCTAAGTGGTTTTAGATATCTATCATCTACATATTCTTATCGAGAAGAAATTTTTCTGCACTTATAGAAATGATTAACAATATTTACATTATAGTGAGTGACAAATCTTCTATTCTTTAGATGTACTTTTCAGGACAATTGCTAATATTTTTGAGTTAATATTATGAATTATTTAATATTACAACCTTCCATTAATACTATCCAAAATAAAAATCAGTTCTCATGAAAATAAAAAACATAATTTTGATTTAGAATCTATAATATATAATATATATAAATTCATTTGGAAAATTTCTAAACACGTGGAACGCCAGGTCCACGAGTACTACCATCTTCCTTTCATTGAGAAAGGGTAACTGGAAGTATAAAACAGGCTAAATGTTGAAATCCAATTTATTTTTTAAGTTTCTTTTGAAATGTTTTATGTATAGTTAAGATACATGCACAACTTTGATGTATATATAAAATTGAGTGCCTCTCTATATATAGGAGGAAATTCATTTGGAAAATTTATGAGCAGGTGGAAGGCCAAGTCTACGAGTACTACCATCAGCCTTTCATTGAGAAAGGGTAGCTGGAGGTATAAAAGAGGGTAAATGCTGAAATTCAAGTTATTTTTTACATTTCTTTTGAAAACTTTTTTGTTTGATGCATAACTTTTATGTGTCTCAAAAAAAAATGTAATTTTTAACTCCCGTAGGGGATGAACAATTCAAAATTCTCCATTGGAAAATGAATGATACATGAGATTAGTGTATTGTGTTGTACATTGGAAATGTAATTTTCAATCATTATATGAATAGAAATTATAATTTTTTTAAAAACATAAATAAAAAGACTTAATTTTAAAAAGATATTGGAAATCCATAATTTCTTATAAGATAATGAGTAAAAAACAATTTTTTAAAAAACGAGAAAAAAAAAATAACTTTGAAAAAGTTAAAACACACACAAAATAAATATTCAAAATAAAAAAATCACAAAAATAGAAACTAATAATTTTTTTATAAAAAATTAAAAAAATAGAAAATAATAAAAACTTTATAAAAAATTAAAAAAATCAATGATGTATAGGAAAACCTAAATAAATAAATAATTATAAAAGAAATAAAAATTTAATTTTTAAAAATTTATATAAAAAAAATTAATTGAAATATTTATAAAATTTTAAAACTGTAAAATCTAGATATGAAAAAAAAAGTGTTTTTGTTTTATGTATGTGTTGGGGACAGATAAGGGGCATGGGGGTAGTAGATGACCACACAACCCACACCGACTATGTGGCCAACTTTTAATCGAGCCTCATGGGTGGAGCTATGGTGATGCTCATTGCCCTTCCCCACACATAACAACCCACAATAGCTATGCAGATGGTTCCCAGTCGGCCTTGTGGGTGGAGGGGCGATGTTGCACATCACCCTTCCCAAAAATGACACATGTTATGTGTGTGAAAAATATATTGGGTTAATATGCCCCCCTTCCTTGGCATGCACTTAGTGTTCAATGTGGACCATCTTTGGCCATACTTTCCACCATTATTTGACACATCAAAAATTGACAATAAACTAACATCGATAGAGCTAAACCTAGATTGCATTGAACATGCCACAATTGATCAGATCATGGAAACATATATTAAGAACATTTTCCAATAGAGGATCCAACTATATTACGTTGTCAAAGTAGGCTAGCTTTTGAACTAAGTCAAGTGGTTCACCAAGGGCAAGTTCAACATAAGTTTTCCATCTCATGGAGATACTCAATGTATAGAGACCATTTCTTCCTAAGGGGGGAGGAATGATATAGGTGGATATCAGTGGACATCCACCTATTCCATTGGCTTACAACACAATTTTCTATTTGACATTTATTTTTCTACATTTGTTAGGTCATGAACTTCTTGAGCCATTTTGAAGCCCTAAACAATGATTTTTTGGGGAAACATGCAAACTCTTTATCATCAATTTAAAAATATATTTCTCGTATAGAACTTTCCAAAATTCTATCATGTGTTCCAAACAAATGTTGTATGCCAAAGTTACGATCCTAAGAGTTTGACAATCCAACTTACCCCATTGGGGTCCCTTTGACGCTTCATCTCCTAAGGTTAGGTTTTTGGATGTTTAGGGTTACTCATTGCTTCTTTATGATAAAAAGGCCTATGATTCTCATTGTAAGATATTTTGATGAAGGTGTGCAGCCATCACATCTATTCTCATAGATAAGCTACCACTATTCGAGATAGTTTGTCTTCATTCTGCATGTATACAGTTTCACCATTTTTCATTTATTAACAGAAGTTAAGTTTCATTGTATCTTTGTGTTTTGGTTATAAACATGTATATATATTTGTTCCCTTCATAAATTTAGATCAAAGTTGTGCAACTCAATAGTGCAACCAAGATGGAAATGTGCAAGCTAAGATTATGTCTAGTTTTGTGGTTCAAAATCATTTTAAGATTCTCTTAAGACGATAGGTGTTTTGGGCCTAAAGGAACAAGAAAATCAAAGGCACAAGATGTTCTTTTTAAACATGGAAATTGGAAAGAAGGGAGTACTTGCACTTGTTGACATAGGTGCCTCACACAATTTCTTGAAGGAAAGTTTACAGAGCAACTTGGGTTGAAAGTAACCATGAGCAGGACAACAATGAAAGAAAGTGCAATTGTATTTCTGTGCTTTTGTTATAAGTATGTATATAATTTCATTCCCTTCATAAATTCATATCAAATTTGTGGAGTTCAGTAGTGCAACCAAGATGGAAATGTGCAAGCTAAGAGGTGTGTCTAGTTTTCATTTTTCATGTTCATTTGAAGATTTCATTGAGAGGATAGGTCCGTTGGAGAAGGAACAAGAAAATCGAAGGCACAAGTTATGCATTTTAAACGTGGAAGTAGATAATAAGGAAGAAATTGCACTTGTTGACACGGGTGCCATGCACAATTTCTTGAAGGAAAGTTTGGAAGAGCTGCTTGGGTTGAAAGTAACCACGAGCAGGACAACAATGAAAGTAATCAACTCCAAGGATAAGGTAATGGTGAGATTCGTGGTAGATGTGTCAGTATATATTGATTGTTGGAAGGGAATTTTGGATTTCATAGTGATTCTGATGGATTATTTTGAGGTGATATTGGGAAAATATTTCCTAAGACAAAGCTGGGTGCTTTCTATAGCATGGATGGATCGACTCCTTTTCTTGGATGACAATAAGGTGTGGGTTGTGTGCATAATTACACAACAGTAACAGAAGGAGAGTGTGTATCTTGTGTTTTCACTATGAATAAAGAGACCATCATGGAATCTAGCCTAGATATATGCAAAAGTGATCAAGAAAATGGGAGATGATGGAGTTGGGATGCCTATTCTTATCCTCCACAATATCCCATGGGTGAGAAAGGAGATTAACAGAGGTCACCTCAGACCACTTACGGTTCAACTTCTAGCCCTGCTAAACCAAAGAGGGCTCTCTCTATAAATCTCACAGCCAAATATGACCGAAGTGGGAAAAAGACATTAGGCTAGTTATGTTCATCTCTAGGATTTTGTAATTTAGGTTTTGCTAGATCGAGAGTCAAAATCAAGGAACTAGTTCAGGTTTCAAGGGTTCAGTTGCAAGAGATATAAAGGAGGAGGGCAGGTATTCCTTTGTGATAATTGCGGGTTTTTTTGATGTAGTGTAGGGTGGAAAAGCAAAGGTTCAAAATGAGCATGGAAAGCATGAATTCATTTATTAGAAGATTAAGTACACAAAATGATATTCCTAACCAAAACAAAGCTTAATTAAAAGAATTATGTTTAAAACCTCTTAGGAAATCACTAAAGAAGGAAGATATGGAAAAGAGACTTGTATATCATTCATATAAAACTATAATAGAGAGAAAAAATTATCACAAACTCACAACACAAGAATTCCTGAATAATAGCTGCAACTGTCCTTTGATTTCCCATAAAAAGTGATGACATACAAGCTACAAGAGTTCCACTCTCTGATGTCCAACCCTTTTTCTAACTTATATTGGGTTTCCTATAGATCAAAATATCAGTTTCCCCCTCAGGGGTCGAATCCAACATTCAAGGAACTACTTACAAGAATATCTCCAACCATACCTAAGAATAGGGAGGTTAGAAACCAACTCCCAATTTGGTGCAAAACTGATTCATTTTACCATAAGAACCTATACAAGCATGAATATACTTAATTTTTACTTTGAAAAACATAATTGCACCTCAATGCATCATCAAAACTCATAAAATGAAAAATTACATCAACAAAATTCGAACTGGACTAAGAAAACTGAGAAAAATGAGTTTCAGACAAAAACGTGGCAAATTTCTTGAAAATGTAGCTTACATGGAGAAAACGTAGCATGTTGCTTGTAAGTGACTTTTGGAGGGGTTCCCGAGCTCCAAATCAAGTTCTAAAAAATGTTGGAGAAATCTCTGTTGTTTACTACACCATAGAATCTTCAAAACCTGAAAAAGACTACTTCTAGACCTCCAAAAACCATTTCTCCCATAGCTACTCCAAAAACATAGCATGCCTCTAAAAAACATGGCAGAAAGATGTTTTTTTGGTACTTTTTTTACTTTTTGACATACCAAAAGATGCTGACACGGATCTCTAGTTACATAAATTTAATGTGCAGGTCATAAGGAATCCAAAAATGCGAAAATTTACATGATTTGGGGGCCTCTAGCAAAAATGTAGCGTGGGACATGCTACCTTTTTTTTCCCAAAAACTATTTAAATTTTCTAAAATGCCCAAAATCTTCCGAAAATTCCAAAATTTTTCAAAGTGTTTGAAATTTTTTCCTTGAAGCTAGGTAATGATTCTTCAAGCTATGAGTGAAGCCTTAGCCAACAACTCAATCTTGTACCCCTTGTTTTGTTGAATTAGGGTTTCCCTTATTTTTCTCTTCAAGTTTTGAATTTTGATTTGGGAAACCATGTTTATAGTGTAATAATGTCTAGCTATCTGCCTTTGCAAGTTGGTGGCGCTATTGGTCCTTTTAAGGAGCTTCTCAAAGTGGTAATTAACTTTATCCATCCAATACTCCCCACTTTTCTCAGAATCTTGTTCAATGGTTCTGTTAATGTCAAAGGTGTAGATGGCTCACTCATTTGGTCTCCTTTCATCTTCATGCCCTTGGTTATAGGCCTCCTTTTCTTGACTTGAACTTTAGTGTCCTCCATTTTCTCTAAACCAATGACTTTCTTACCTTTGTCTCGCTCATCCTGTACACCCATTCTAGGTTTTGACATTAGAATTTGATTCACTTTGAGATTCCTATTTTCCTGCTGCATAATGCAATTATGAAGTTGGCTTTAGCCAATGATCCTTCAAACCTCTAATCTCAACCTCCTTCTCCATGACAATTTTCTTCAATGGTTTTCCCTGTTTTTCATGAATATGATCATGGAATGATATCTCATGGTGATGTGGAAATGCTTCCCTGTCAACTGAAGTAGACTTGGCCCTTTCCTCTTCTCTAGAAGAAAACATGAGCCTTTTCCCTCTGATGTAGGTCTGAGTGATTTCTTCCCTAGGTTTCCTCTTCACTAAAACTCTGCTATATGATCCAACCTCCCTTGGTTTGGATGATTTTGGTGGTGTATTGTCGCTAGTAGGCTTACTAGTAGAAGGCAGAAAAATTGTTGACTGGATGAATGTTAGGTCCCTATAATACTAGTGATTACCCCATTACTATTGTAGTTGTACCCCTTATTAATATTGTTGTGCCCCTATTATCCCCATATTGTTATTATTGTGCCCCATAGAATCCCTCTATTGTTATTTTGTGGCTTTATATTATTACTGTTAGGTCGGCTGGGTTATATTGTGACTCCTTAGACTCCTATATATAGAAAGGAGGTTTTTTCATTTGAATTATCCAAGAATTGTTCATTTATGTAATGTAAAGGAGGTTTCCCCCTCGAAGAGGCTGAATTCTAAGGTTTTGATCTATCTTTTCTATCTTTTTCTTGAGCTGGTTCCATAACATTTGGTATCAGAGCTTTGGATTCTAGGGTTTCGCTACTCCAAACAGGTCATCGTGGCATTTTCACTATAACTTTTTTCTGTGACATTTCAGAAGTTGCAAAAAAAACCCATTTGAGAATAAATCGCGTTGAACCTTGGGTCCGAATTTCAGAGATGTTTGCACTATATTTTCAGAGATATGATTTGAGGAAGTTGGTCTTTTTGCAGACTCCTGAATTACATTCCAAACATGTGACCTGGGGAAAAGCATCATAACTTTCTCTCTGGAGATCGGATTGAAATTTTGTAAAAAGTTACAGAAAGAGGACAGACTTTAGTTTCTTGTATGCATTTTTCAGATCCAAAGGTCGAACAGTGACTCGTGGCAAGTCATACAATTTCGCTCTACTGAACTAGTCTATAATCAAGTCACTGTGGGAGATTTCGCATAAATATTCCTTGGAGAATCCAATTTGGGTCAGACTTGTGGAATTGGAAAGAGGACACAGAGAGCTACTGCAGGTCACAAATTCAGATCTAGATGATTGGAAAGTACAGAGGTACATCAAAGGCAATCTCGAGCTCCTACAAAGTGAAAAAAGGTGTGTAGATTTTCTTAAATTCTTGCTTAAGCTTGGTTTTGTTAGAAAATTATATATTATGGAGCAATGGAACACATAAAATATTGCAGAAATATAAACACAGAAAGCGCATAAAACAAGAGAGACACAGATATACGTGGTTCACTCAGTTTGGGCTATGTCCACCCCGAACAGCCAGTCCTTCCTTTCTATTATCCAGCAAAATGAAGAAAACACAACCTACAGCAGATCCACTGTAATATCCTCTGTTTTGACTCACAGTCTCACCTCTCTATTTCCCACTCACGGAATACACATCTATCACATAACCTCAAAATACAATGCCCTCATACAAAGAGAGGGGTTGCCTTCTAGGGCAAAAAACCCTAAACTAAACATAAGTTCTACCGTCAGATCATCTACCTAATGAATGGCCCAGATTGACTAGAAATTACTATACTTTTACAAGGCAATTTTACAGCTGTTTTTAGCTTCGGGGGCGCTGCCCCCGAAACTGCCCACCAAGGGGGGGCTCCCAAAGGTCGCATCCGCCCCCCCCTGGACCCCCCCTGTAGCAAATATTTTACGGGCGGCGTTGCCGCCCCCATTTTGAACTGGGGTCCATTGTGGCGATGCTTTTGAATATAGAAGATAATCAGGCTCCACACCCAACAGGTTTAAAAATTTATTTTGAAGGAATTCAAAGGGCATAGTAGAGCATTATTATCGGGAACTGATGCCCTGAGGAAAGAAAATGCAAACACCTAGTAAGGAACCTGAAAGCTCTAGCATGACTCATGAAGAAGAGGAAGAAATGCAACATGATATATCAAAATTACAAGACCAAGGCAACAACTGTCCCTTGCACAAAAAGGAATAGAATCCAAGTTATCCCTTGCACAAAAAGGAACAGAATCTAAGATGGATGGTTTAAAGAAAGGCGTAGAAGCTAAGATGGATTGTTTAAAGAAAGGTATAGAAGCTAAGATGAATGACGTGGAAGCTAAGATGGATGATTTGAAGATAGATTTGAAGACAGGCATGGAAGAATTGAAGATAAATATGAATAAGTTTCTACAATAAAGGGTCACTAATGGTGAAAGGGTAGTAAAGGAAACCCATGATGAGAACAAAAGAAATGTTAATCATGATTCCATAGACTCTAATGTTGGATTAAAGACCCACCATATTCCAAAAATCGATATGAGGAAGTTTGATGGCAAGGATCCCACAACATGGATATTATAGATGGAGCAATTTTTTGATCTCAATAATGTGAAAAACACACAAAAGGTATGTATTGCAACTTTATATTTGGAACCAAATCAGTTTGTATGGTATGAATGGCTTTGCTCTCGTAAACAATTTATCACTTTGGCAATTTTTACAGAAGGATTGATAGCACATTATCAGGATACACAAAGCAACACTTTCTTTAGCCAATTGATAAGTCTCAAACAAAAGGGTTCAATAATGGAGCACATTGAGGAGTTCCAAAAATTGAACATAAGGGTAAAAGATATTCTAGAGGAGCATAGGATTGATGTGTTCATAGGGTCTTTAAAGGATAATATCCAACATGATGTTCGCCTTTGGGAACCTGATTCATTAGAGAAGACATTCAGGTTAGCAAGAAAAATGGAAAGAAAAATTATGGCAACCAGGAAGCATACCACTCACAACTATAAAGACGAAAGTGTTGTTGCCGCTAGTCTTCCACAACCTATAAGGTTGATACCACAACAATTGGAAGAAAAAAGAGAAAAAGGGCTTTGTTACAGTTGTGATAGCAAATACACTAAAGGTCATAAGTATGCTGAGAAGAAATTATTCTACATAGATTGTGAAGAGGAAGAAAAAAAGGAGCAAGAAAGGTCAAAAGAAGAGGATATACTCCAAGAACAAAGCCTAGATAAAGAATAAATGAATCCGACCATATCTTGTAATGCATTGGCGGGAATTACCACTCCTCAAACCATCAAGATAGAAGGACAAATCAAGAAGAAAAAGGTAATAGTGTTGATTGATTCAGGAAGTACCCACAATTTTATTCATTGTAAGGTAGCAAGAGAATTGAATTGCTTCTTATATCTAGCACCAGCGTGTCAAGTGATGGTTGCAAATGGAGGAACAATAAATTTCTTGTGAAAGTGTCATAATATCAAGCTATCCATGGGAGAATATGTATTGACTAGCCCAATGCTTTCCATTCCAATGGGAGGTGTTGATGTTGTACTAGGAGTCCAATGGCTACAATCCTTGGGTACAATAGCTTTTAATTTTCAAGAACTTTTCATCGAATTTTCTGTGGAAGGAAAGGAAGTTGAATTAAGGGGTATTGCAGGGAAATTGGGAAAGATAATCAGCTCTAACGGTATGACAAAGCTTCTAAAAAAGGAACAAAGAGGTGTAATTGCACAATTATGTTCGCTAGATGTGTCCACAGTGGAATCATCTATTTCTCCAGATCTCCAAAAAGTCTTGGAAAATCAGTCCAAGGTATTTGAGACTCCCAAAGGTCTTCCACCTATTCGTGATCATGATCATGCTATTCATTTGATTCCAGGAAGTGTTCCTCCAAAAATCAGGCCGTACAGATGTCCCTATGCCCAAAAGAGTGAAATTGAACATATGGTTGCAGAAATGCTAGAGGTTGGTATAATTCAACCAAGTCAAAGTTCTTTCTCTGCTCCAATCGTATTGGTGCACAAGAAGGATGGATCATGGCGCATGTGTCCGGATTATAGGGAGCTCAACAAGCTCACTATTAAAGATAAGTTTCCCATTCCTGTCATTTATGAATTACTGGATGAATTGCATGGATCAATTTACTTCACCAAGTTGGATCTTCGTTCAGGATATCATCAAATCAGAATGAAGATTGAAGACATTCCGAAAACAGCATTTAGAACTCATGAGGGTCATTATGAATTTTTGGTCATGCCTTTTGGCCTTACCAATGCACCTTCAACATTTCAAGGTTTGATGAATTCAATTTTCAAACCATTCCTTAGAAAATTTGTGTTAGTATTTTTTGATGATATACTAATCTACAACAAGTCTTGGAAGGATCATGTTGAACATGTTGATAGGGTGCTACAACTATTGGAGGAGAAACAATTATATGCAAAAATATCCAAATGTTTCTTTGGAGTACAAGAGGTGGAATATCTGGGTCATATTGTATCTCATGAAGGAGTTAAGGTAGACCCTAGCAAAATTAAAGCCATTAAGGAATGGAAAATTCCCACATCCATAAAGCATCTGCGAGGATTTCTCGGGTTGACAGGGTATTATCGCAAGTTTGTTAAGAATTATGGGAGAATAGCAGCACCTCTAACAACATTATTGAAGAAAGATGCATTTTCATGGACTCCAGAAGCAACAAAGGCATTCAAGCATCTTAAAGAGGCAATGTGCCAATCACTGGTCTTAGCTACACCGGACTTTACAAAAACCTTTATTGTGGAATGTGATGCTTCAGGAATTGGAATTGGTGCTGTTTTAATGCAAGATGAAAGACCCATTGCTTTTGAAAGTCGTCCAATCAAGGGAAAGTTTTTACACAAAGCTATTTATGAGAAGGAAACGTTGGCAATACTCCATGAACTTAAGAAATGGCAACCCTACCTAATGGGAAGACACTTCAAGGTAAAAACATATCATGATAGCCTTAAATAATTTTTAGAACAAAGATTATCCTCTGAAGAGCAACAAAATTGGGTCACAAAGATGTTGGGTTATGACTTTGGAATCATCTACAAAAAAGGGAAGCAAAATGTGGTGGCAGATGCACTCTCAAGAAAGGATGAGGATGTGGAAGCATTGTTGTGCGCCATGTCTATTATCCAACCAGATTGGATAAACGAAGCAAGGGAGGAATGGAATAATGACGAAGAAGTGTGGGCACTTATTCGAAAGTTACAACAAGATTCCAGTATGTCTGATACATTTAGCTGGAAAAATGATTCATTATGGTACAAAGATCGCTTATACCTCTGTAAGAATTCCCAACTAAAACAAAAGATTCTTATGGAATTGCACACTTCTCCCTTAGGAGGGCACTCAGGATTTTTAAAAACTTACCACAAGGTTAAGAAGGAATTTTTTTGGGATGGCCTTAAAGCAGATATTCAAAAGTTTGTGGCGGAATGTTTGTTTATCCAACAAAATAAAGTTGAAACAATTAAGACACCGGGTTTATTACAACCTTTATCCATTCTAAGCCAACGTTGGGAGGAGGTTTCAATGGATTTTATCACAGGTTTACCAAAGTCTGAGGGAAAGAGTGTCATCATGGTGGTAGTTGACAGACTTACCAAGTATGCACACTTTTGTGCATTATCACATACATTTAAAGCCAATGCAGTTTCTACGGCATTTATGGAAACAATTCAAAAGATACATGGAAACCCAAAGATTATTGTAAGTGACAGAGATCCCATTTTCACTAGAAATTTTTGGACATAATTATTTTCTTGTCTTGGTACTCAGTTAGCTCATAGCTCATCTTATCATCCTTAATCTGATGGGAAAACTGAGATAGTAAAAAAATGTTTGGAAGGATATCTTCGTTGCTTTGTATCTGATAAACAGACACAATGGGTCAAATGGTTGCCTCTCGCTGAATGGTGGTATAACACTTCCTTCCATACAACAACAAAAATGACCCCATTTATGGCACTTTATGGGTATCAACCACCATCTATCACATCATATTTAAGAGAAAATTCTAAGGTTCAAGCAGTGGAACATCACATTGAACATCAACAACAAGTCCTACAACTCTTAAAGGATAACCTTGTGTTGGCACAGAATAGAATGAAACAACAGGCAGATCAACATCGTAGCGAAAGAAGTGTTGATGTAGGTGATTGTGTATTCCTACGGCTACAACCATATAAGAAAATGTCCCTCAAGCAAGCTAAGAAGGATAATAAATTATCACCAAAGTATTATGGTCCATACAAGGTGTTGCAAAAGATTGGTACTATGGCATACAAATTGGAGCTTCCTGCAGCTTCTCGATTGCACCCAGTTTTCCATGTTTCATGTTTAAAGAAGGTTATAGGCGACAAGCTCCCAATTCAAACAATATTGCCAGAACTTGACGATAAAGGAAAAATTATATTGGAAACAGAAGCAGTCATAGAATTTAGATCTCGACAACTACTTAATCGATCAATTTCGGAGAATATTCAAGTGGAAGAACTTATCCGCTGAAGATTCCACATGGGAGAATTAGAATTTTATACAGAAGCATCCAGAACTTCTCAAGCGTTGAGGACAACAATTTTTTGAAGGAGAGGGGCATGTTAGGTCCCTATAATACTAGTGATCACCCCATTACTATTGTAGTTGTACCCCTTATTAATATTGTTGTGCCCCTATTATCCCCATATTGTTATTAATGTGCCCCATAGAATCCCTCTATTGTTATTTTTGTGGCTTTATATTATTATTGTTAGGTCAGCTGGGTTATATTGTGACTCCTTAGACTCCTATATATAGAAAGGAGGTTTTGTCATTTGAATTATCCAAGAATTGTTCATTTATGTAATGTAAAGGAGGTTTCCCCCTCGAAGAGTCTGAATTCTAAGACGTTGATCTATCTTTTCTATCTTTTTCTTGAGATGGTTCCATAACAATGAAGGTTTCCCAAGAGATGTTCATATGTTCAAGCTGGTGTAGGACAATGATTTTAATTAAAGCATGGTGGTAGACACTAGCTTGGTGATCACCCTTTTTGTTTTGCACTTTCTTTGCCATCTTAACTAAATTTCTATAGAGGTAGTGAGATAGGTTGAGATGCTTTACACCGGTGAAGTGCATCAATAATTTGATATGATACTTATACATTGTTGAAAACCTGGCCTCACATGTAAAATATTTCATAATGAACTTCATTAATGGAGCAAACTTTTCAAGCAACAGTCCAAAAGGAAAAACACTCTTGGGAGCCTCTTTATACTGAATTTTTGTGAAAGCTCTATAGTTTAGAACATCCAAATCTGAGTGTTTGAACCATTTTTCTCCACTATTTGGTATCCTTGTAGCTATAGATATGGCCTCAGTTGAAATGATGAATTTGAACCCTGCAATGTTGACCTTATCACTCCTAAGTTTTGTGGAAAAAAGACTGGTTAACTTGGCATGATATCCTACTTGTTGAATCTGCTCACAAAACCCCAAACAACCAACCTTTTGGAAACATTGCCTAGAAAATGTTGAAAACCTCAATTCTTTAGTTTCAAGTTTCTCAAACCTTGAAACCTAACCTCCTTTGTTTTATGGCTTCTTTCCTCCCTTCTTTGTTTACAATTGAAAAGAAAAACCCTAGTGTAAGAGATGGGTTTTTAGAGGGAGTAGGGGATTGGTATTAGTATATTTAGGTGAGGGAATGAAGTGGTTAGGTAAGAGATATGTGGGTAAGAAAAATTGGGGAGGTATGGAGATGTGTTAGAAATTTTAGGGAGGTGAAAAATGATGAAAATAGTGAAGGGATCGCTGTAGGGAATTTAAACATAGTCCTAACCTTAAAACTACCAAAAACGCAGTGTAGAGGGTAGGGTTAGGTCTAGGGGTTAGGGAAATGATGGAGGAAGGGTAATAAAGGTTTTCGGAAGTGTATTTGGGTGTGGAGAAGGGTAGAATAGGTAGTGAACTAGCTATATTTTCTTACAACCCAAACTATGGATCTCACCCACCAAAAACATACTGTGGGGACTATGGGAGGGTTTCTCCACTGAAAAGATGAAATAAATGTTGATAGGAGGTGGAAAGAGCTTTAACTTACTTTTCAATCAGCTGATGAAACCATTAATAGCACCAGAAAATCCTTGCAAATGAAATCCTTGCTTCTAGGAGTGAAAACGTAGCAGACTGTAGAAAATGCCTTTTGAAGCTGCAATTCGGTGTTGAACATGATAGGATGACATTTTATGGTGTGTTAGTGCACAATTCCAATGGAATGAGCAATAGAAATTCTTGTATGGTCTTTATAAGAGTAAATTTCACCTTTTGTATATGTCATGGCATGACATCATCCTCCATTTTGAAACCAAGGTGATGTGTTTTGCAATAATAATTTTATAAGCTGAAGTAGTACCTTTACCTTTATTTCATATGCCTCCTAAGATGCTAACTCCCTTATGTGTGGACTCAAGACCATAAACATGGCATTTTTTTAAGCTTAAAACTGACATAGTGATGACAATTACAAGTGATGACCTAGACCTATATGATTATTTGACTGATCCATGACCTATAACACTTAAAAAATGACATGACCACGATGAATAATGATAACCATGAATGTTGAAGGGAGTAGAACTGACCTAGACACACCAACCAATGATCAAAGTTTTTATTTGAAGACCTACCAAAACCATAAAAAAATTGACCTAGATTAGTGTTTGGTTGAGATATTTTCTCAACAAAACACTAATCTAGGAGAACTAGTTGGAGAGAATCTCTCATCCTAACTAAACTCCCTAGTTTGAGGAACTAACTCCTAATTCTCAAGATTTGATTTATTTAGTTATAATTTTGGATTTATAAATGTTTTATTATGAGAGTGAGGCTAACAACAAATCATCAACTGAAGGAAATAGAAACAAGCACACAAGTGACACTATTGTTTTTGGACTAATGTCCCTGGAAAAACCCAATGCAAGAAAATTGGTGCAACTATCTGAGGGTTTGATTTATTAAGCAGTTTCATAATACAATTTGGGTGCCAAATCCAACTCACCAAACAGAGAAAAATCTCGGCAGTAGTACCTCTCTACTCGGAAGCATATATTCCAGCTGAAACCCTGGATAAACACTCCGACAATTCCACAACTCCAATCTTCCCCACGAAACCCAAACGTCGGCCTCTCTCTAGCCTAGTGTTAGCCCAGCGTCACTCTAGCTTGGCCAAAATCAGCCTTTAGAGGCACTGTGTCATCCCTTTGGCCCTATGCATCACCCACGCTAGCCCTCTAAGGCATTGCGCAACTCCTGGCTGCCTTTGCGTGAGCCCTAGTTGGCACTGTCTGAACCCTTGGTTGCTTCTACGTCCCTCTCTCTAGCTATTGCGCTGATCCTCCCGGTGCTATCTCTGCTTCTTTGCTTCTGTATTGACTGCCCCTCAACTATAACTCTGATCACTCTCTCAACTTTCTCAGCAAACCCAGCCCCATAAATTTGAAATCCTGATCTCTTTGTGTGTTCTCCAAGTGACCCTCAAGCCTCCTCTTATACTTTTCTCGTTGAAAAATCAATGACCGAGATTAAGTCCCTAATCAATGGCTAAGATTAGATCTGGCTTGATCCATGACTTTTGGACCATTCTAGCACAGTTTTATATTAATTCACATTAATATTTTAATTTCCCTAAGTTTAGACATAGGCACTCCATTAAAAATATTAATTATTTTAATATCTCCCAAAAATTTAGAATCTTCCCAAACCCTTTCTGGGTATTGGAGATCTCATGTGCCTTAGCCTCTCCACCAATTTTTGTGGCTAGAGCCAATCCGATGCTTCCCCAAATCAACACTCCCTCTTAGTGAGGATTGTTCTCTTGTAATATTCCTCACTGAGCATCACTCCAATCATCTGACATCGGTCCCTGTGCTAATGCTAGGCCTACTGTCCAACATCCTTTGCACTGCTGCATCTTGTACTTCTACCCATGGCCCTGCCATTGCCACTATTGCATCCACACTGCAACTCCCTCTATGTCCATGTTGTTTCCCATGGCCTTGCCACTGCCACTGTTGCATCTACACTACAACCCCTCTCATCATGTTGCATTGTGCTACCCATAGCACTACCATTGTTAACTATTGCACTGCAACTCAGTTTTTGAGAAGTAAGTAACTCATCTCCCAACTCTGACATCTCCATCAGGCTAGAAACACTCATGATGCTAAAGCTCCCTTTGTCACTAACAAGTTCTCCCTCTCTGACCTCTGCGCTGTTGCAACAACTCCCTACATCTCGCACGGTTGCACACCTCTCTTTGCCATCCTGCACTGGTGCAACACTCCCATGCCTCTCGCACTGTTGCAGCCTACTAGCCTCATGTTGTCCTAGGAATTCTACATTGTAGCTCCCTCTGTTGCTCCATCCACATCCGTCTCTACTTACATCACCAGTGCTTCTACTCCTCTTTAGGGCTCCCGTAGCAAGGTCTAATCCAAGAGGCTGGGTACCTCGAGGATACTACCCCTCACCTATAGTTCGCCTGACTATAACTCGATGCCTGCCCACTTCTTCTGAAGTGGCACATGATCACTCATGGCACAATCATCATCTACCTCCACTTCCTTCTCTACCCTTGCTGGCGTTGCCTTGGTCTCGGAGGCCTCTCCCTTACTCTTCTTCCTTGGACACTGGGTCGCATAATGACCTAACTCCCCACAAGGGAGGCATTTGACCTTGGAGAGGTCCTTCTTCTTCCGTTTCTCCTGCTTTCCCTCAGATGCTAGGGCAAGATCTTCCTCCTCCTCCTTCTTAATTCTGATCCCCTTGCTACTGCTTCCCACCTTGTTCAGCCTTCTGATCTCTTCTTGACAAAGAGAAACCCACACTTCCTCCCAATATGGAAGGGTTGCCCTATCCAATATGCTCTGGAAAAACACCTCCCAGTCTTCTGAGACTTCGTTTAGGGTTATTCTCACCATCAATTATGGATCTGATGTTGCCCCTATGGAAGTCAGTTGATCCTAGATCTCCTTCAATCAACCAAGGAATCAGTCGATTTGTTCTCCCTTCTTCGTCTGGTATGATCACAGCTGATTTTCTAGTAGCATCTTCCTCTACACGGAAGTATGTTGATACAACTTAGTCAGGGCCTCCCACATCTCTGGTGTTGTTTTCTTCTCGGCAATATGTGGTACTATATGATCCTTGGCCCTATTAAAGATGATACTCTTAGCCCTAATCAATGCATCCTCGTACCTATCGTTATCAACTGGGTCAACTGGGATAGCTATCATCCTCAAGGTGAAGTGCTTGACATGATTCCTGTCTAGTACGGATAGGATTCTGGCCTTCTAGACTATGAAGTTTGAGGCTCCGTCCAGTCTGTCCTGGTCTCTTACTCCATGTAGTTCCATTTTGATGCTCTTCTACTTCCCTCCTAGAAGTTCTTGGTATGACTCCTCTGAGCCTCAATTTCCCTCTTGTAAACCCTTCTACCAATGTCGAGATGCCCCTCTCCAATCATTTGTGCAACTGCAACACTGATCTAGATTCCTTGGCTAAATACACCTCGACAGAAACTCCCTCTACCTTGGTCTTTCCTTGTTAGGTATTGTTCTGACTACAGTACCCCACCAGCTCCACTCTACAACTCACCGACAACCTCCTAAACCCCAGCAAACTCAAGGTTAGAGCTCATAGACTCTGCACAATCCCAGCACCAGCAAATCAGCCTCCTCAACCAACTGCGTCAGCCCTCCTAGCCTTTGTGTGGCTCTACATGAGCCTGCCTTTGCCTCCCTCAGCCTCTACGCTGCCTCTTCTTGGCTCAATCTTGATGACGCAAGCATTGTGTCACCCCTTTCTTTCTGCTACTCAGCTAGGAATAGCTTCTATCACTCGGGATAGTTGTTTTCTACTGCTACTACTCTATTCGACTGATGTCCTCAGTTCTCCTATGATCTGCAACCACGCTTTGATACCATGTTGGAATTTCTAAGTCTGACACATTAGAAACCCTTCATGCACTTTATTGATTTATTCCTACCTACTTGTTCTGTTAATTAATAAGTTATTTACCATGTAAATACTGTAAATAATTAAAAATGCATGTTCAACACATTACAAATCATCAACTGAAGGAAATAGAAATAGGCACACAAGTGACACTGTTGTTTTCGGACTAATGTCGCCGGAAAAACCCAATGCGGGAAAACCGGTGCAGCTATATGAGGGTTTGATTTATTAAGCAGTTTCAGAATACAGTCTGGGTGCCAAATCCATCTCACCCAACAGAGACAAATCTCGGCAATAGTACCTCTTTACTCTGAAGCAAATATTCTAGCTGAAAACCTGGATAAACACTTCAACAGTTCCACAACTCCAATCTTCCTCACGGAACCCCAACGCCAGCCTCTCTCTAGCCCAGCGTTAGCCCAACGTCACTCTGGCTTGGCATGTGTCAGCCTCTAGAGGAATTGCGTCAGCCCTCTGGCCCTCTGCATCATCCACACTAGCCCTCTGAGGCACTACGTAGCTCCTGGCTGCCTCTGCGTGAGCCCTGGCTAGCTCTGCATGAACCCTTGGTTGCTTCTGCGTCCCTCGCTCCAGCTACTGCGCTAATCCTCAGGTGCTATCTCTACCTCTTTGCTTCTGTATTCATTGCCCCTCAACTGCAACTCTCATCACTCTCTTAACTTTCTCAACAAACCCAGCCGCAGAAAGTCGAAATCTTGATCTCTTGGTGTGTTCTCCAAGTGACCCTCAAGCCTCCTCTTATACTTTTCTCGTTGACAAATCAACAGCCAAGATTAAGTCCCTAATCAAAGACTAAGATTAGTGTCACGTACCAATTACAGATCTCGATTTTTTTTTTTTACCACAATATATATTCATGCTTATATATCCCATTGATTTTCTTTGCACTACCAACTAATTGTAAACACAATGGTTAACGAGCATTCTATTCAGAGTTTACTTATTACAGATTCATTCGAATATTATAAACATATAAATGTTTCCATCCGCTCATGCAATGGTTATTAATACTTTCATATACATATTACTATACCCACATTTCGGTATCGTTCTAACCATGGATAACACTTATTATACCGTGAGTTGTAACACACAATAAACAAATACAAAGCTATATATGCAGATGCATCGAACAATACTTATATTAAATGATCCTTTATAGCATTTACGATATTATGTGTTGGTTTACAATTCTGAGGATGCTGAAGCCGAGGGTCCTGCCCGGCTCCGTCGCTTAACCATCTGGCTTAATCTGCATCGTTCATCTAGCTTGATGAGCGGCTAGCTATCCATCCTTCCCGTGCCTACGCGTGCTGAACGTTCCAACGCCATACAGCCTGACATCTCGAGCTTGCCAAAACTAGTTTGCTATTCCCGCTTCGTTTCCTGCTGATCGGACGATGGTGGCGAGCTTGCCCAGATCCAGGGCTATTAACAAGCCACGCGGCAGCGGGATCTGCTGGAGTATTTATGAATGGTTTTATGCATTCAGCTTGTTTCCTATTTTCATTGTTGCATAATGTTTTGGTGCTCTGTCTTGCTCTGAGCTTTCCACCTTCAACTGAACCGGTGCTCAGCAGAATGTTTTCGGCCGCGGATTCAGGTAATACTATTTTGTTTACAGGATTTTACTTCTCCCTATTCCTGCCTGAGTTTTGCACAGGTACATGAGCTTCCACATCTCGGGTATGGTTACGGGTCTCTGGTCTCTGCTGACTTTTTTTTTCATTTTAATGTTTTCTAAGCATTCTATTAAAGTTCTCAGTTATAGTGTGATTATTTCCTCAGGAGAAGGGTTCGATGGCTGACCAGCGACACTGAGGGTCGTCTCCGCTCCGCTGCTATCCAAAACAGGTAAGAGTTGTGTGTTTTCATTCGACCCCTTTAGCTTCCCACAAGTAGTGGCTGAACATCTGTTCGTCTGAACAGGAATGTCAGGGTCTGCTCTAGTTTTTGGAGTCCCTCAGCCATACACAGGGTTCCCTCACTTGGAAGTTTCTAAGATTCATTCACATATTTGATGGTTGTATTGTATTGGGTTTTACCGGCCTTGCTCAGACGGAAACCACCGCCAAGGCGCTGTACGCCGAGCTCTAAGATGTATAAATGGTTTTTCCTTATATGACCTAACGCACTCTGTGCGCAGACAGTACTTAAGTTGGATATTGCTTTTGGTTTCGTAATGTTTATCCTTAGTTTAATCTTGAATATGGAATTATTACAATGACACAAGCTATTTTGTATGACTCTGGTCTATATTATAATGGTTTTGGCGTTCTCGCCTTTCTGTAGCTTACTGTGAGCTCGGCTCGAATATCCGTCTATGTTTGTATCTTCCAGTGTAAGTATTTTTCATGATTAGCTATTCGTTAGGAGTGGATATATATATATATATTTTAATGATTAACTCCTTCTATATGGATGGTTCGGGCTTAAAGGCCTGCGGCTGAGTACGTGCATAGGCTCGGTCCCGGCGATTCTTTTGGAATCAGGACAACTTGGTAATATCTGTTTGCATGCATATAGTTAATAGTTCTTCTTTTTTTAAAGAAACACAGTGACAAGGGTGTGTCCGGCTGCATTATGTTTCAACCGCATATATATACATACATACATACATATATATATATATATATACATATATATATATATATATATATATATAGATATATATATATATATATATATATATATATATATATATATATATATATATATATATATATATATATATATATATTCTGTTATTTAGATGCCATTGAATATTGTTGCTATGATGCGTGAGCCTGGTTCCGCCGACGGGTCGCTCAGCCTGCGGTTCTTTTTGGTAAAAGATTTGAATAGTTTTTATATGTTTCGATTCCGTTCTTGACTTGGGGTTGAACCCTTTACTTTTGTACAATGTTTCATTTCCAAACCTAATCGATTACAGGGAAAGGTTTAGCAATATTCTTTTTGCTTAGCAACTCACAGAGGTTTCTTGTTTAATGTTTCACAGAGATTCCAGTTCGTTAAGTTTCCTTTTACTTCGTTCTTTGATTGAAAGGTCCAGGTTCTGTTCTCTGCCGGTTGCGCAGAGACTAGAATTTCTAAAAGAAATGTTTATATTATTTTTCTTTTTCCATTATCTTTTCTGCCTATATAAAACCATAAACGGTTTGCACAGATAAAATGCTTAGCAAGCCATACCTGTTTAGCAGCAAACCTACCTGAAAAGCTTGTCAACCTCGCGTCCGTAGGAAGATCCTCCTCGATCTTCCACCCCCAAGAACTTCTGCAGATCTTCTTATCTGCAATTCCTCTGGCTATGCCAGGTCTCGCTATCTGATCCTAACCAAACGTAGCAGAATCAGGAAGTCTTTTCCTTCCCATACATGCTATCAGGTCACTACCAGACATAGCATCTCCTCAATCCTGCCATCTGATCCTTACCAGACTTGGCATTCCTCCCCCTTTTCCTCTTGGGGACTCAACTGTCTCTTGAAGGTAGTTAGGGTTTTTTTTATTTAACTACCTCAACAGTTATTCACCACAATTAATCATATACTCAAATTAAACAGTGATGACACAATTAATCACCAAGATAATTTACAATACAAACAACAGAGTTTTTCTTTCTTTACTTAACAAACCGAGTTTTATCTCACAATTAAATTTACTATTTACCCAACATTATCACCTCACGAGGGCATTACATCTCCCCCTCCTGAAGTCCAACATCGTCTCGATGTTGCTGTTCGTCCAAAAACAGTCTAGGATAAGCTTCTTTCATACTCTACTCATCCTCCTAGGTGGCCTCATCAGGCCCAAAGTGCTGCCATTGCACTTTAACCTGATTGATGACCCTTTTCCACAGCTCGACTCTTCTCCGATCTAGTATGTTCACTGGCTCGACCATGAACTCTCCTTCCGGTTCCACCTGAAACACATAATATTCAGATTAGCTGCTTTCTAAAATTCCATTTTGGTTTACTTTTATTTACAGCCTTTTCTTACCTGAATGTCCTGCCAACTTATTATGTGCCTAGGATCATAAACATATTTCTTTAAAATTGATACGTGGAAGACATTATGGACCTGGATATGGCTGGGTAGGGCTAGCTGATAAGCTACCAGCCCCACTCGTGCTAAAATCTGGAAGGGTCCACAGAAGCGAGGTGCCAATTTGGCACAAACATTCCATTGGAGAGTACTTCTCCTTGCCCAGATTCTGACATATACATGCTCACCCACCTGATATTCTTTAAATGTTCTTTTTCGATCAGCAAAATTTTTTTGCCTGTCCTGAGCTATTTTTAAATTAGCCCGGACCCTCCTGACCATGGCTTCCATCTCCTCCAACATTTCAGGACCTAACAAGAGTTTATCCTCCAGTCCTCCCCAACTGGATGGTGTACGACATCTTCGGTTGTAAAGCACTTCGAATGGACTCATCCGCAAGGATGCATGATATCCATTGTTATAAGAAAAGTCTACAAGGTGTAGGTACTCCTCCCATCGGGTAGGTTGTTGCATCACATAAGATCTCAGCATGTCTTCCACTACTTGATTCACCCGTTCAATCTGCCCGTCAGTCTGCGGATGATAAGCGGTGCTGAAGTTTAATTGAGTACCCAGACCTTAAAACAAGGTCCTCCAAAAAACTGAAGTGAATTTAACATCGCGATCGGATATTATTGTTTTTGGCAGCCCATGGAGTTTAAATATATTCTGCATAAAAATATTTGCAATTTGAGCCGCACGATATGTAGATTGAACTGGTATGAAGTGGGTTGACTTACTGAGTTTATCTACTACAACCATTATAGAGTCATTGTTCTTTTTGGATTTTGGAAATCCAGTAATAAATTCCATGGTAATGGTCTCCCACTTCCATTTTGGTATGGGTAATGGCTGTAGTAAACCCGCAGGGTGTTGATGTTCAGCCTTAATCTGTTGACATTCCAAGCATCGCGCCAGATATTCTACCACATCTCTTTTCATGCCTGGCCAATGGTACTCCTTTCGAAGCGAGGTGATTAATTTTTGGTAGCCCGGGTGTCCTGTATAAGGGCTTTTATGATATTCATCCAGAATCTTTTCTTTAATACCGCTCTGATTGGGTACATAAATTCTTTTCTCGTAACACAAAATTCCGGCTGCATTCAAATTGTACCCTTGTTGTATTATATGGGTATTTAAGTTCTGCACCAGCTGCTTCTTTTGTAAATAAATTTGATCTTGTGCAGCAGCCTCTTCAATTTCTTTGACAAGGGTGGACCGTCCTTCACTAATGCCAATTTCATAGATGCAATGCACTTTTCGACTCAGTGCATCAACTACCCTGCTCTCTTTTCCTTTCAAATGCTTAATTTCAAAATCGAAATTTCCCAAAAAGTCCACCCACCTAGCTTGTCTAGTGTTCAAGGTTGGTTGACTAAAGTAGCTAGTCAAGCTATGGTGATCAGTCGTCAGCAAAAATTTTCTTCCCACTAAATAGTGACGCCACATTTTTAGCGCATGAACAACTGCGGTTAACTCCAGATCATAGGCAGAATATTTCTGCTCATGTTCTTTTAACTTTCTTGATTCGTACGCGATCACTTTACCTTCCTTCATTAACACCCCACCTACGCCCTCCTTACTTGCATCGATGCAAAATACATAATCCTTTCCGGATCTGCAACACTCAGCACAGGTGCGGTAGTGAGCAAGTTTTTGAGCTGTTCAAAAATCCGTTGACAGTCTGCTGTCCACTTGAACACCTTGCCCTTCTTTTGCAAAGAGGTGATAGGGTATGCAACCCTGGAGAAACCTTCTACAAACCGCCGGTAATAACCAGCCAGCCCCATGAAAGATCTGATATCTGCCACGTCCTTGGGTATTGGCCATTCTATTATAGTTTTGATCTTTTTGGGGTCCACAGCTATACCTTCTTTTGTAATGATATGTCCCAAGTATTGGATCTGTTCCTTATAAAAATCACATTTGCTAAATTTACCATATAGCTGATGTTCCCGTAGTGTCTGTAACACTATTTTGAGATGCTCCTCATGCTCTTTAATGTTCCGGGAGTGTATAAGTATATCATCAATAACGATTAACACGAATTTGTCTAGGTACTGATGAAATACATTGTTCATCAAACACATAAATGTCGCATGTGCATTAGTTAACCCGAAAGGCAGTACCACAAACTCGTAGTGCCCATAACGAGTACGGAATGTTGTTTTGGCTATGTCCTCATCCTTAATTCTGATTTGATGATAGCCCGACCTCAAGTCGATCTTTGAAAAGATTGTCGCCCCCTTCACCTGATGAAACAGCTCATCAATGCGGGGTAGTGGATATTTTTTTTTAACTGTCAATTTGTTCAGCTATCTATAATCTATGCACATTCGAAGAGTTCCATCTTTTTTTCTAACAAACAATACAGGGGCTCCCCAAGGGGATACACTGGGACAGATATACTTCTTGTCCAACAACTCTTGCAGCTGCATCTTTAACTCAGTTAATTCTGGCACACTCATCCGATAGGGTGCTCGGGATACTGGGGCTGCACCGGGTACCAATTCAATGGTGAAGTACAAATCCCTTTTGGGCGGGAGCCCTGGTATTTCTTCCGGAAACACATCTGTAAAATCTCACACTACTGGTATATTTTCCACAGTCACAGCTTTATCTTCAGATCCAGCATACCCTACTTGTATTGCATATATTTGACATTTCTTCCGGACAATTTTAGCTAGTTGTGAGGCCGTAATTGGCCGGATCTGCACTGGTTTTTGGATACCTTGAATCTCCTTTCCCATTCCCAATTCATCTCGGTAAGAGATTGTTTTTGTCTTGCAGTTTATTACAGACCATCGCTTTTCTAACCAGTCCATTCCTATCAGCACATCATATGATCCAAGGGGGAGTACATTCAATTATGTTATTATTGTCTAACCAACTAACTTTAATGGACAGTTGCTAACATTAGTCAGCACTCGTATTTTGGCCCCGGTGGCAAGCTATACTAACCAAGGATTTTTAAACTTAATAGTTTGCAAACGACAGCTTTCCACGACTTTGGGACTTACATAATTTAAAGTAGCTCCTGGGTCTACTAAAATGGAAACAGTTCGATCAAAGATCTTACCTTCAAACTCTATCATTGTTGGCTGGTAATCAGCTTGTCGATCCTCAAGTGCTGCATTTATTCTGGGCATGGACCGGGCCACATCCCCCACCGTAGAGGCTTCATAGATCTGGGACACCTGATCGCTTTCCTTCCGATGACGACAATTTTTAATATAATGGGGTCCACCACAACCCCAGCATTGAACCGGTGGCCTAACTGAGCCCTCATTATCCATTTTAACTGGCTGTTCACTATACTTAGATTCAGCAGGTGCCCTAAATATGATCTGACTTCTTGATGGGTTTCTAGTGCTAGCCCCTTTCGAAAATCCTTTGTGAAAGCTGCTGCGAGTTCCTTTAGCTCCTACAGTTATTCTGCTGCTCTTTCTATCTGCCCAGCGCTTCCCAGAATTTTCTCCTTTTTGTTTGCTCTGCTGATAACATAATCTAGCCTTCCGAATTGCTTCATCCATCGTTTTCAGATTATCAAACTCGATCCTTTCCCGCATCGCCAGGGGTAGGCTGCTAACAAACCACTGCACCTTAGCCTTCTCCTCTCGAATGTACGGTACATAGAGAAGCAGAGATGTAAATTTAGTTATGAACTCATCTATGGTAAGCTGTCCTAGCCGCATATCATGAAATTCTCGTGCTTTTTCATCATAGAAGCATTCTGTCAGGTATTTTTCCTTAAAATATCTTTGAAAAGTCTCCCAAGTCACATCTTGCTCACTCACACCCCACACCATCTTGACTTCTTCCCACCATAAGGTGGCCTTGGCCTGCAGCTGGAAAATAGCCAGCTGTGCCTTAAGATGGTGATCATATTCGTACACTTGGAAGTACTTGTTCATATTGATTAGCCATGCCTCTGTGGCTTCTTCTGATTCCCCATCGAAATGAGGTGGTTTAATATTCCGAAACTCCCCTTGCAATTCTATTCGCGATATTTTTGGAGTTTGATATTCAGAAGCGTTAACAGATTTCTCTCCTCACGTCTCTGCCCTTTCCTCTGCTTCCTCCTGTTCAGTATGATAACTTTGTTCATCTGTTACTCGTGTCTGTTCAGGCCTAGGTTGAGATCGTTGTTGTTGTTGTTTGTCTGATAAACTTTTCAAAATCCTTTCTTGTTCTATATTTAATCTTGCGTTATCCTCACGCAAACGGGCCATTTCGTCCTTCAGCTCCTGGACTGCCCTCAATATAGTCGAATCAGTGTTGCGGCCCTCGGCTCCCAGTTGTACCCATAGCTCAGGATTCCCCTGAGGGCAAGCAACATCATCTGGTCGATCCAAATTTCCATGCGGAGCGCTACTTGTTCTCCTCATTCTGATGTTACCTGTACAAGATTAGTTCATTCAACAGTTGTATTTGTATATTCCAATACAGTCTTTTCTTGCTTGTTATGATAGTATTTATGCATTGTTGTTTTATTAGAATGAACCCGAGGTCACAGAGCTGTAACCTGGGCTCTGATACCAATTTTTCACGTACCAATTACAGATCTCAAATTTTTTTTTTTTACCACAATATATATTCATGCTTATATATCCCATTGATTTTCTTTGCACTACCAACTAATTGTAAACACCATGGTTAACAAGCATTCTATTGAGAGTTTACTTATTACAGATTCATTCGAATATTATAAACATATAAATTTTTCCATCCGCTCATGCAATGGTTATTAATACTTTCATATACATATTACTATACCCACATTTCGGTATCGTTCTAACCATGGATAACACTTATTATACCGTGAGTTGTAACATACAATAAACAAATACAAAGCTATATATGCAGATGCATCAAACAATACTTATATTAAATGATCCTTTATAGCATTTACGGTATTATGTGTTGGTTTACGTTTCCGAGGATGTTGAAGCCAAGGGTCCTGCCCGACTCTGTCGCTTAACCAGCTGGCTTAATCTGCATCGTTCATCTGGCTTGATGAGCGGCTAGATATCCATCCTTCCCGTGCCTATGCATGCTGAACGTTCCAAATGCCATACGGCCTGACATCTCGAGCTTGCCAAAACTTGTTTGCTGTTCCCGCTTCGTTTCCTGCTGATCGGACGATGGTGGCGAGCTCACCCAGATCCAGGGCTGTTAGCAAGCCACGCGACATCGGGATCTGCTGGAGTATTTATGAAGGGTTTTATGCATTCGGCTTGTTTCCTATTTTCATTGTTGCACAGCGTTTTGGTGCTCTGTCTTGCTCTGAGCTTTCCACCTTCAATTGAACCGGTGCTCAACGGAATGTTTTCGGCCGCGGATTCAGGTAATACTATTTTGTTTACAGGATTTTACTTCTCCCTATTCCTGCCTGAGTTTTGCACAGGTACATGAGCTTCCACAGCTCGGGTATGGTTATGGGTCTCTGGTCTCTGCTAACTTTTTTTTCTCATTTTAACGTTTTCTAAGCATTCTATTAAAGTTCTCAGTTATAGTGTGATTATTTCCTCAGGAGAAGGGCTCGATGGCTGACCAGCGACACTGAGGGTCGTCTCCGCTCCGCTGTTATCCCAAATAGGTAAGAGTTGTGCGTTTTCATTTGACCCCTTTAGCTTCCCACAAGTAGTGGCTGAACAATTGTTCGTCTGAACAGGAATGTCAAGGTCTGCTCTAGTTTTTGGAGTCCCTCGGCCATACACAGGGTTCCCTCGCTTGGAAGTTTCTAAGATTCATTCACATATTTGATGGTTGTATTGTATTGGGTTTTACCGACCTTGCTCAGAAGGAAACCACCGCCAAGGCGCTGTACGCCGAGCTCTAAGATGTATAAATGGTTTTTCCTTATATGACCTAACGCACTCTGCGCAGACAGTACTTAAGTTGGATATTGCTTTTGGTTTCGTAATGCTTATCCTTAGTTTAATCTTGAATATGGAATTATTACAATGACACAAGCTATTTTGTATGACTCTGGTCTATATTATAATGGTTTTGGCGTTCTCGCCTTTCTGTAGCTTACTGTGAGCTCGACTCGAATATCTGTCTCTGTTTGTATCTTTCAGTGTAAGTACTTTTCATGATTAGCTATTCGTTAGGAGTGGATATATATATTTTTTTAATGATTAACTCCTTCTATATGGATGGTTCGGGCTTAAAGGCCTGTGGCTGAGTACGTGCATAGGCTCGGTCCCAGCGATTGTTTTGGAATTAGGACAACTTGGTAATATCTGTTTGCATGCATATAGTTAATAGTTCTTCTTTTTTTAAAGAAACACAGTGACAAGGGTGTGTCTGGCTGCATTATGTTTCAACCGCATATATATATATATATATATATATATATATATATAATATATATATATATATATATATATATATATATCTATATATATATATATATATATATATTCTGTTATTTAGATGCCATTGAATATTGTTGCTATGATGCGTGAGCCTGGTTCCGCCGACAGGTCGCTCAGCCTGCGGTTCTTTTTGGTAAAAGATTTGAATAGTTTTTATATGTTTCGATGCCGTTCTTGACTTGGGGTTGAACCCTTTACTTATGTACAATGTTTCATTTCCAAACCTAACCGATTACAGGGAAAGGTTTAGCAATATTCCTTTTGCTTAGCAACTCACAGAGGTTTCTTGTTTAATGTTTCAAAGAGATTCCAGTTCGTTAAGTTTCCTTTTACTTCGTTCTTTGATTGAAAGGTCCAGGTTCTATTCTCTGCCGGTTGCGCAGAGACTAGAATTTCTAAAAGAAATGTTTAGATTATTTTTCTTTTTTCCATTATCTTTTCCGCCTGTATAAAACCATAAATGGTTTGCACAGATAAAATGCTTAGTAAGCCATACCTGTTTAGCAGCAAACCTGCTTGAAAAGCTTGTCAACCTCCCGTCCGTAGGAAGATCCTCCTCGATCTTCCACCCCCAAGCACTTCTACAGATCTTCTTGTCTGCAATTCCTCTGTCTATGCCAGGTCTCACTATCTGATCCTAACCAGACGTTACGGAATCAGGAAGTCTTTTCCTTCCCATACATGCTATCCGGTCACTACTAGAAATAACATCTCCTCAATCCTACCATCTGATCCTTACCAGACTTGGTATTCCTCCCCCTTTTCCTCTTGGGGACTCAACTGTCTCTTGAAGGTAGTTAGGGTTTTTATTTATTTAACTACCTCAACAGCTATTCACCACAATTAATCATATACTCAAATTAAACAGTGATGACACAATTAATCACCAAGATAATTTACAATACAAACAACAGAGTTTTTCTTTCTTTACTTAACAAACAGAGTTTTAGCTCACAGTTAAATTTACTATTTACCCAACATTATCACCTCACGAGGGCATTACAATTAGATATGGCTTGATCCATGACTTTTGGACCATTCTAACACAGTTTTATATTAATTCACATTAATATTTTAATTTCCCTAAGTTTAGACTTAGGGACTCCATTAAAAATATTAATTATTTTAATATCTCCCAAACTGTTTAGAATCTTCCCAAACCCTTTCTGGGTATGGGAGATCTCATGTGACTTAGCCTCTCCACCAATTTTTTTGGCTAGATCACATCTGATGCTACCCCAAATCAACAACCTTCCCTGAAAGAAAGATAAATATTTTGAGATCCGATAATGGAGGGGAATACACTTCAAAAGAACTAATTTCATATTGTAAAGAAGCATGTATTAAGAGGGAGCATATTGTTCCCTACAACCCCGAGTAGATTGGAGTAGAAAAAAGGAATAATAGAACCATTTAAGAATGCACAAGGACTATGATATTTGATCAAGATCTACCAAACTTTCTATGGGGAGAATTAGCCATGAAAACAGTATACATAGAAAATAGAAGTCCTAGAATCCTTGATAATATGACAATGGAAGAGGAATTCACAGGGAAGAAGCCATGTTTCGATAATCTCTGAATCTTTAGGTGTCCCACACACATTCACGTTCCAAAAGACAAGTTAAATAATTTAGACTCTACAAGTATATAAGGTATCTTTGTTGGTTATATCCTTTCATCAAAGGCTTATAGAATCTATATCCAAGAAGGAAGATAAATCAAAGTTAGCAGTGATATTATATTTGATGAAAACCATGCCTACAAAATGTCCAAAGATATACCAATCGAATCTAATGAAGAATATGTACTGCTATTTTAAGAAGAAGAGAAACATAACAAGGAACCTGCAAACCAAGAAGGAGAGGAAGAAGGACCAAGTGAGCCTATTCAACCTATAATCATTCCCGAAACAAAGAAGAGACCAAATTGGTTAAAAGCTACACTTGAATATGCCGAAGGATATGGAGAAGCTAATGGATCTTTCAGAGAAAGAAAAATACCAAATAGATACTCAGGATATGTAGCATACATGACAAAATTAATCGAAGCAAAACTGACTAACTTTGAAGAAGCTGCTCATAAAAAATAATGGAATAAAGCGATGCAGGAGGAATATCAATCTATCATGAAGAATGGGGTTTGGGAAATCATCCCTAGACCTAGTCACAAATTGGTTGTCACTTCCAAATGTATTTACAAAATCAAACATGTTGTTCATAGAAGCATAGACAAATACAAAGCAAGATTTGTTGCAAAGGATTTCTCACAAAAAGGAAGGAAGATATTATGAAGAAATATTTTCTCCTACTTCTAGGTATAGTACTATTAGATCTTTGGTTTCACTAGCTCCTACTATGGGATGGAATATCCATCAAATGGATTTTAAAACAACATTTTTAAATGGAACCATTGATGAAGAAGTATATATTGAAAAACTAGAGCATTTTGAGATAAATAACAGGGATACTCATGCTTGCAGACTTGAAAGACCTATATGGCTTGAAGCAAGCTCATAGGGCTTAGTGTGCAAGAAAGGATGCATATCTCTTAAGAATTGGGTTCATCAAAAGTTCTGTCAATGCAAACCTCTACATAAGGATAGTGAAGAATGAATTAGTCATTATTATACTATATGTGGATGATTTATTTATTATAGTTGTGGCACAAAATACTAGAATACATAAAATGCTAGTAGCAAAATTTGAAATGAAAGATCTGGGACTCATGCATTATTACTAGGCTTGGAAGTTTGGTAGAAACCCAGTGAGATATATCATGGAAAATGTTATTACATAATCAATATGTTAAAAAAGTTTGGTATGATGGATTCCAAGCCTATGACCACTGCCATGATCACTAATCTCAAGAAGTTGAGAAGCTCTGACTCTAGTCTCGTCGATCCTACAAGCTATCATAAGTCGGTGGGCTCTCTAATGTATTTGGTGAATATGAGACCTGATATATTCTTTGCTTTTAATGTTATTAAACAATTTCATTTGGAGCCATGACCATTGGATAAATTCCAAGCATATCTTGAGATACCTATGTGGTACAATTCATCACTGCTTGAAGTATGATGGAAAGTAAGTTAACATGTTTTACTAATTTCGATTGGGGTGGTAGTGAGACTTATGGGAGAAGCACTACTAGTAGTTGTTTTAGTTTGGGATCTGCTATGATTTCAAGGATGAGTAGAAAACAAGATCTCATTGTGTTAAGCATTGTTGAAATTGAATACGTTGTTGCATGTGAAGTTGGAAAATAAGTTATCTGGTCAAGGAAACTCTTGACAGATTTGTTTGGAAAGCGTTTAGATCCTACAATAATAAATTTTGATAATCAAAGTAGCATCAAGATGTCTGAAGACCTCGTATTCCATACCAGTATTAAGCATGTCAATAAAAAGTACCATTAAATTAGGAGTTTGGTACATGAAGGGGTCGTGAAGCTACAATATATTCTAACAGATGAACAGGTAGTTGATGTGTTGACAAAATCACTTCCAAATAAGAAGTTCAAATATTTTAGAAGCATAATTTTCTTGGTTGATGTTATAGATTTATTTGATAAGGAGAGATGAAGAATCATGGAAATAATATGCTTGGAAGGACATATGGTCAGCCTATATGCTGATGTTTAGATCCCAAAATAGGGAGGGTAGCATTGCTCATGGAGCTCCGACCTTAGATATGCACCCCAAATCCTTGGGTTGGTGTTAGAGATTAAAATCCTAATGGTACCTAGAGAGGCTAAAGCTTGAGTACCCTTAGTCGCACTTGATTAGAGTACCCTAGTCAGGTATTCAATTTGTAGAATTGTGTGTGCTAGAACTTGTAGTTCATATCGCTTTGATATATTCCATGTACCTTTATATGTATGTAATTATGAATACCTCCCTAGTTAAGAGGGAGTTTTGGAAAATGTAACTAGTGTCAGTCTTCATAATTGTATTTGTCAAAAAAAAAAATATTATTAAACAAAATGACTTATTAAAGCATGGGTTTCATGCTTGGGTCAACGTTTTCTTGGTCAAAAAATCCATTGAAGGCTCCTAGGTTTTGTCTCGAGTCAATAGAGCCATTTTCACTTTTATTAGACCATTATTGGGATTTTGTATCATGTAAAAAGAATTATTTTTGAGTCAAAATTTTCATTTGTCACCTCCACACCAAGTCGGAAATGTTCCCATTAAGTCGCCCTAAATTAGGGAATTTTGACCCAGTAGAAAGGCTATATATAGAGAGGAAACTTGACTTATTTGGAGCACTGACTCATCAAGTTTGATCTATAAGAAGAAGAAGCAGAAAAGAAGAGTGAAGTAACTAGAGAAGGAAGGAATAAGTTGGGAAGTCCTACAACGAGTTCTTGGGTTATCTATCTCTCACACATGCGAAGCTTCTAAGCTGTTGTTGGGGTCAAAATTTTTCATCTACTGCGGGTCTAAAATTTTGTAGCTGGGGTCCAGAAATATGTAGCTAGGAGGCTAAAATTTTGGATTAAAGCTCCTACTGGGAAGTTGATAGTTGGACACTTTGGCAAGGGTAATCAATGAGGAGGAAGGGCTGACTTGGTGATTGGAGGAGGTATTTGTCTAGGTCTAATGGAACTTGGATTGCCTCATCTTGATTTGAATCTACTAGTGGAAGATATGGACTAGTTTTCCCCTTCGAGGGATTTTTCCCTAGATGAGTGCCTACATCTTGTATCTTGTTCTCGTGGTCCTCATATACATTTAATTTAGTAGTTTCATGATGAAAGATAATATAATAAAGAAGTAAAAGAAGTAAAAATAGCTCACAAGTAATTATCAAGAAAGAGGAATCAAGCCCCGATTCCTATAAGCATGCTTTTTCAACATGATGTAGGGTTTATTCATCCTTCTTGATCCCTTTATGGTTCTCCTATACTACTTGAGAAGAAGAAGGATGTGAATGAGTTGAGGATGTGTATTTATTACTGAGCTTTGAACATGAAGAACCAGTACCCCCTTTCACTATCAATAGATTTCTTCAATAAGTTGGTTAAGGACAAAGTGTTGACTTAGTTAAATTTGAGGTAGGGTTACTATCAAGACTAAATTACATAAGGTGATGAAGCAAAGATATCGATGGAAATGAGGTATGAAGTTATGAATTCTTAGTTATGTGTTCTGGTTTCAATAATTCTCTTGCTACATTTGTCAACTTGATGAATGAAGTTTTGCATCCATTCTTGGTTAAGTTTGTTGTAGTATACTTCGATGATATCATGGCGTTCAATGATAATTTGAAGGAACATAAGAGAAATTTGGAACAAGTCTTTGGGGAATTTAGGAAACATCAATTGTACATGAAGAAGACCAAGTGTATGTTTTCCCAAAAGGAGATACAATTTTTGGGTCATTAGGTTGGCCACGGAAGTATTCTCATGGACCGTAAGAAGTTAAAGGTGATAGTAGATTGGGAGGGCCTTGAAATGTGCATGATGTGAGGATCTTCACTGGGATGACCAATTACAATTGGAAGTTAATGTAGGGTTATTTGAATATAGCCTCGTCACCAATAGATTTACTAAAGAAGGAAAAGTCGTGGAAGTGGACAAAGAGGAGTAGACTTGCGTTTGAATAAATCAAACATAGGATAGTGGCAACTCTTGTAGTGAAACTACTAGATTATGAGAGATCATTTGAGGTGTTTATAGATGGATTTTATTTTTACATAGTGTTAGTGCCTAGATTTACCTCAGGTTGAAAAGGTAAGATCTAGGGCCAACATCAAACCACGTTCAACCTCGTAGCTAGCCCTACCAGGTCAGGAGAGGTCTCTCTCCGGGTCAATCTCAGCAAATTATGATCAATGAGGGCTTGAGATGACTAAAATATCTATTGATCTTAAGCTAGGTATAGGTGCAAGAGAGTTTGATTTGATAAAATGGAGTTTTGTTGGCTCAAATGGAAAGGTAGATTTTGGGTGCGGGGATTGAGGCTTAGTCCTGCAGTGATCTCAATGGGGAAAGGTAGACAATTGTTTTTGGCACTTAAAATTGAATGAGATGGAAGGAATAGACAGGTGAGGTGTTGAAGAGGGCAAGAGAAATCATGGATCCTCCCCAAACAGCTGAAAACATCAAGAAACTAAAGCAAACTTCAAGTAGAGCACTGCAATTTCCATGGATTCTACTTACACTCTAGTTTGTTTAGTTTAGAAGAAACAAGATAGATAATGGCATACATGACATATAAGAAAATTCACAATTAAAAAGAAAAGAACTGTGCCAAGACAAATTTCCACTTGAATCCCAAAGAGTACTCCAAATCCTGATCTCAATTCCTTAGCCAAAATGCTAAAATGAATGTACAATGAAGCTCAAGACTTTCTCAAAAGTCCAACCATGCTAATGACTAAAAGATCACAAGATATAGACAAAGCATAACTCATCCTAGCCTCTAGGAGTCTAGCTCACAATTTTAGGAGCTATTCCAACTAATTCTAAACTAAGAACTAGAAATCAGGCAGTGGAACAACTTGCCTCTGGAAACAAGGGAACTTATTCATTCAGTTTCAAACAAAATTTTAACCAATGAATCTACCTCCATAAGTGAAAATTTGAAATATTTACATCATGATACATCAAATGTACCTTAAATTACATCACAAATTTGCCATTAAGAAAGTGAAAAAGTCAAACTGGTCAAAGTTGGGCGAAAAACAGAACAGTACTTGGTTAAACTGGCAATTTTTCCTCTATGCGTCGCGCCTGATTCTCTATGCGTAACGCCTATTTGGACCCACTTTTGGAGGCCTTCCTGATGTCCGAATTCACTCCAAATGTGCTTGTTAGAAATTTCTACCTGTCTACTTTCCAACCCAAGTGGAATTGTTCAATTTTGCCTCCATTTTCCCCTCCAAAACTCAGTTCTCCCAACACTACTTCCTGTGTGTCAAAATAGGGGCAGAAAGGCCATTTTTAGGGTGTTTTTGACCTTTTCGGGGGCTCAAAACCTGTCAAAATTTCTTGGCCATTTGTGAGTATGCATATTTTTTCATGCAAAATCCAAATATGTTGATTTTTTCTCAAAATGATGCCTCCATCAAAAGCGAGCATCAGGTGGCGCAGCGCATAGAGAAATTTTTTTTGTGCTTTAGTGCCAAAAATTCCAAAAATGCAAAAAGTGCCCCAAATTTTTTGAAATTTGGGTTGAGCCTCCTCCATCAAGCATTGTGTTGGGCCAAGGAAGCCTCAACCAATATCTGAAGTCTATCATGCTCCTTTCGCCTCCTCGATGCCCTTTTCAACTTTGCTTTCAAGCTCCTGATTCTTGCCTTGCAACTTTTGTTTTTCACCAAGTAATGGTAGGCCATGTGCCTCAACAATGTTTCTCTTTGTTGGTCTTCTATAGCATCATTTCCCAAGTGCAAGTTTGTCCTCTCAAGCCAAGATTCACGCTCAGCTTGAATTCCCCTTTCAAGTGTTGTCGACTTGGCTTTCCTTCTCTTAGCAACTTGCTGGTTGATTGCATATTTTTGAGCTCCATGGATGAGTGGGACTGATGAGGGGGGGATTTGAGGTTATATGTAGGGTTTTTGGGAATGAAAGGGTTTAGGGAATATTATTTATGCTTTGGGATAGCAATTAGGGTTTGGGGATATTTGAATAGGGTTTGGGAATAGTGGGATTAGGTATTAGGGGTTTTAGTTTTAGGGATAAGGGGACAGGTGAGTGTGAATGAAAGTGGAAAGGGAAAGTAATATGATTGAAGTGTAGTGAAATCAAAATGAAAATGGGGATACAATGGCAAAACTATAATTTTGCAAACCCTAGGCAATTTTCTCAACACAACTTTGCAAGGAACTAGGGTTTTGTTTTTAACCGATTGAAACACCATAAACACTGATGGAAAATCATACATTGGAAATATGGAGGTGTTAACTTACTTGAACACAAGAATATTGAGCAAATTTTGCAATTTGGGAGAGTTTGTGAGTGAAATCAGGCTTCGAGCTCTATGCGCCGCGCCACCAAACCCTATGCGTAGCAATTTTTGCAGGAGACTTTTGGAGGCCCTTATGGTGTCCAAATTGTGCGCAGGATAGCTCGTTGGAAATTTTATTGAGTATAATTTCCAAAAAAACTATAATTGTTCAATTTGGAGTTCATTTTCTCTATCAAAAATCAAATCTCCCAAGACTGGTAAAAATGTGCAGAATGAGGCTGCCTAAAGTCAGAGTGTTGTTGCAGTCAACTTTTGAAGGTCTTCCTCAACTAAAAATTGAGTTCATGATAGCTCATTGTAAATATCTTTGTGTATAGTTATATTTGATGCATCAAGAAAGTCATTTTTCCAACCAAGCTAGGATAAAACTTGATTTTTCCAAGGTCACTTCAGAGGTATATCAATTCTCCTGAGGCAACTGTTTTTTTTACATTTCTATGAAACCATGAAACCTATGTAAAAATTGAATTATTTTTTCTTCCTTGGCCTATTGTGGACAAAAACCTCTCTCAGGTTTCCCAAATTCATCATTTAGTGCTCAGAAACATTATTGGAGTAAAACATATCCCGATGTGTGGAACAGGGGATTGTCAAAATGAAGTGAAATGAAAAGGATAATGGGCTTCTAAATTATTGAGAAAATTTTTGTAAGTAGGGAGGGATGCTAGGAAGTAGGGAAAAGTGGAATTTCAAAGATTAAGTGAGGGGAAGGGGTCCAAAAGGGAAAAATACAGACCTAGCTTAGAAAATTGTCAAGTTGTAGCAAGAAACTAGGGTTTGTGCAAATTTGAAGAATTTGAGGGATCTCAGAGGTGGGAAGTGTTTAATAAGGTACATTAAGGGTAGGGGAAGGTGCATGAACATTAGGATACAAGGTTTGCTAATGATTTGACCATCCAAGTGAAATTGCCTTCAAAACCCTAGGAGAGGGAAATGAACCTTACCTAGGCACAACTGAAGCATGAACAAGGTGTAAAATGACCCAGTGGAACTTGACATGATGATGACAACCCTCTGAATGATGGTACACTCAGCTGAATGGTGACATGGACCGACATTTGGACAACTTTTAAAGGAGTGAAAGAAAACCCTAGACCTAATACCTAGTGACCGAATTTTGCTTGAAGACTCACTGAAATGACAAAATTTGACCTTGACACCTTAAAATCACTTTGTAAGAGCATGTTTGATCACTGGAGGAAGGCTGCAAAGACTGACACTAACACATAGGAGGAATTTTGATGTTGGATGTTCACCCCATATCTTTTGAGAGTAGGAAGTTCCAAGATTGAGATAGAAGGTATCATGTTCATGAGAAAGAGATTATACTAATAGTGCATTGTATTTAGGTGTGGAGGAATTATCTATTGGGGAAGCTATTTATGGTGAATACATATAACATTGAAACAAGCTACTTTGATACCCATGTGAATTTCCACCAAAGTAGGATTGATGACTAGATTTTCTGAATCAGTTTGACATGAATATTGAGTATAGGCCATGGAAATTTGATGAAATTATGGGCGCCTTGAGCAAAAAGGAACAAATGGTAGTAGTTGAGGAAGAATAGGGAGAGAACCTACCTACTTTGGGTGAGAGTCAAATTTAGTTTGTTGAAGAGATGAAAATAAGAATTCATGATGGATTGAAGAATGACACTACAACAAAGAATATAAGGAAGAAAAGGAAGGAAGGGAAGATGAGGAAGTTCCTATTGCAATATGATCTCTTATTTTATCAATATCACATCTATGTGATGAAGAGGGAACTCTTGAAGGAGTGTTAGTACTCACCTTCGGCTAGCTACCCACGGTAGTGGGTAACACTGACATTTTTGGAGAGAGGATACTTTTGGGGAAGCATAAGGAATGATGTGGAGGAGTCACTATTCATAATTGCATTATTTTATATCATGGTAAGTTTAACACTAGAGGATAGGTAGGATTGTTGCACCCTTTACCGCTTCTAGAGAGGCCTCGGGAAAATGTCTCGGTGGACTTCCTCATAGAGTTTCCAATGGCGCAAGGGTATAATGGAGATTGGTCATTATGTATTAATTATATAATTATGTCATCTTCCTACTCACAATGTTACCAACCATTGCAGAGGAGGTAGCAGATAAGTTCTTCCAAAATGCGGTAAAGTATTGGGGTCTTCCATTGAGCACTATGTTAGATAGAGATATTATATTCACAAGGAAGTTTTGGACCTCACTATTCAAACTTGTGGGGAAGCAGTTGCTACATATTTACATCTTTCATCCATAGATAGATGGACAAACAAAGTGTACAAATCCTTACGACAGAATTACCTTAGGAATTATGTGAGGGATGATCAAGAGAATTAGCCAAGCCTATTTGATGTGGTTCATTTAACTTACAACATACAAAATAATTCTTCTACAGGGTATCATCCATTCTAGTTGGTTAATGATAATATGCCTATTATTCCTTATATAGTCATGCAAGGTTATTATGGGAGAAGCCCCTTAGATATAAAGTTCATGAACTATTGAAAGGAGATGTTGGAAATGCCTTGAGTGTACTTGATAGATGCAACAAAGAGGATGAAGAAGTGGGAAGAGAAAATTATGAAAGATTAAAAGTTGAGTGTTGGTGATATGGTCTTCTTAGAGATGATTAAGGAGGAATTACCACCACTTTCCAAGATGTCTAGATCACTAGTGAGGAGGTTTGAGGGGTCATTCTAATTTTTGGAGTGGATTGTTAATTCCACCTCTAAGATAGAGCTACCTTTCCATTTGAGAATATCTCATCTAGTATTCCATACCAGTTAGTTGAAGAAGGGAAAGGTGGATATAGAGGATCCAAGAAGAGTGGAGCCAACACGTGTCCCTATATTGATTTTTTATCATCCAAAGTTAGAGCTTGAGGAGATAAAAAACCATCGAACTTTGGGCATTAGCAACATCATGAAGACAGAGTGTAACATCCTCCTCCCACATCTACCCAAGCAACTGGCCATATGGGGTAAACATGCGACGAGAGGCCACTATGATATGATTCAACCTCCTAAGTCACATTAAGGAAGTGGAACCGATAGAAACACACCATATAGACATCCAACATCATCAACAGAACCCTCAGAAGACAAGTAAACCACTCAGATAGCATGTCCCTCGGTCCCACTATTGTTTTAGGTCTCTTATGCCATAGTTGTTGTCATTCTATGGGCAAGGGAGCGGCCAAAAACCTAAAGTCACTCTCATAGGCTTGCTTGCCAATGACTCTGGGCCAAAATTGTGAGCATTATGCCAAAGAATTTAGGATTTGAGCCACTTTTTGAAGCCCAGAGCCTAGGTCACTACCCAGAATTGAATCATCTCTTCATATTAGTAATTAAACATGGAATTGACAACATTAAAGAAAATACTTGTTCAAGACCTTGACTGGACCCCTACTAGCCATGATAGGAATTTTGTCAAACATATCATCGACATGTAATCTACAGGTGTAAATAACAGAGTTAAGTGTAGGGATCTCATACTTATCTCAAAATCACTATGAACCATTGCTCCCTCATGCCATTTTCTACATTATCATCTATTAGGTCATAGGCACACTGTCCATTAACATACAATCAAAAACATGCTGAGAGCCATACATAGTTGTTGTCATAAAATGTGCATATAACCAACATAATAGGAACACAAATACAGTAAACATATCAGCCATCAAATCCATAAATACATCATTACCTTTAACACATGAAAATCAAGGGAATGGATTTCCCATTAATGAATGCAATGAACCAACCAAAGATGAGACTACCACATTCCACCTAACTGTAGAAAGGTTGAGCCAAATATCTCTTCATCCATTCACCCCTGTGCCATATTCTAAGCATGAATGTGGGATCTCATAAAACACATCAATAAAAACTCATCCATAGCTTCCAGAGGCCATCCACCTCAACCCATCAACAGTTATTCCATCTAGTGATCGGACATCACCAAGACCATCATTGGATTGGTCTCCATCCAAGCCTTCCATGGCTTCTAGAGCATTTGTCCAACCAAGGCTTCCAGAACTAGTAACCAAACCCACAACTTATACAAGGTTTCCAGATTGTTTGTCCAACCAAGGCTTCCAGGGCTAGTAACTCAACCCACCAAGGGATTCCAGAGCATTTTTCCAACTAGGGCTTCCAAGATTAGTAACTCAACCCAAGCTGTTACAGGGCTTCCAGAGAATTTTTTCAACCAGAGCTTCGAGGACTAATAACTCAACCCAAGATAAGGAATCATGAGAACCAACCAAAAACAAATCATGAAAGTAAACCCACAATCACCATGGCTATCTAGGAAATGGAAAGGCTAGGAAATCCACTATCAATCCAGGCAATCCTCTATGCCAATGATAGATCACGACCAAGATCCACATGCATATTCCATGCATGTCCAAACTAGTGAAGAAATCATACATGTAACTCGGTACCTGAAAGCAAATCCTATGTAGTTTCTAGTGCCGATGCCTTCTTTCACTTTCTTGCCCTTCCTTTTCCTTCTTACTCCAAAAATCCAAGTATGCCACACCCTCCAAGTATGCTCCAGGAAATATATAGGTATCCAAAAGTATGCGAGAGAGAGAATAATGAGAGAGCTCCAAATATAAACTAACAAAAGGTTACCAACAAATCCTCATAGTCCTTTTTATGAATGAGGCCTCTATATTCTTCATTTTCCATTATTTTCCTTCATTTTTATCCTCACATGCAACATGTGACCTTTCACCTCCTTTTGCTCCTAATTTCCATTATTTTCATAAATAAATGTACCAAAATGCGTTTTAATGCCTTAGCCATTTCCTTTGCCAATTTCCCTAGCCATAAAAAACCAAATTAACACCCCTTATGATGTATTTCCAACATTCATCTTGGAATAAGTGTCTTAGTCATCTGTGGTTATTATTTTTAATTATATTATGTGGAATTTTCACCAGGGATGTTACACAGATTAATTTATCAAATGGAAGGATGTTGTGAAGGAGAATGGATGGGAGAACCATGAGTCCTTATGAAGATGGGAGAAAGAGTTTAAATCTTATATAGATAGCATTAGTTGGCAGTCCTAGGGTTTCTATGGATGATGATGAATCATGATGAGGGAGGATGTCAGACCCGAGGGCATCAAGGCATCCCCCCTCTTGTGCACATGTTAAGGCGCACCCTTAAAAACCTTGGTGAGATGAGGTGACTTGGGAGACACCACAGTTGCAAGAAATTTGACAAAAATATCACATGAGTTGTGATGTTATGGTGTGGAGATGCTGAAAAATCAAGGACAAGATGACCCATGTCAACTTGGTGTCATGTAAGGCAAATAGATGGGTAAGCATGAACTGAGTAGCTAAATGAAGGTATGTTAGTTGAGTGAGATGGAATAACATGATGGAGTGAGTGGACGCATAAAGTGGGTGATGTAAGCGCTTAGGAAGAACAATGGTTCTTCTCAACCTAATATACCAAACTCATAAGGGTGAGTCAAACCGAGCAATGTTGGAGAGAAAGAACATCGCATATGGTATCAACTTGTATATATAGAATGAACTGAATGATGGGAGGAGAATGAAGTTGTTATGCAACCAACTCACAAATTGAAGAAACAATAGATCAACACGTTCAAAATTATCCTCTTCGAGGGGGAAACCTCCTTTACATTACACAAATGAACAATTCTTGGATGATACAAATGGAAAAACCTCCTTTTTATATATAGGAGTCTAAGGCCTCACAATATAATCAAATACGACATAACAATAATAATATACACGCATAAAAATAACAATAGTGGCCTTCTATGGGGCACAATAATAAAAATATGGGGACAATAGGGGCACAACAATAACAATAAGGGCTACAATGGAATTAGTAATGGGGGAATCACTAGTATTGTAGGGACCTAACATGCCCCTCTCCTTCAAAAAAGTGTTGTCCTCAACGCTTGAGTAGTTATGGATGATTTTGTATAAATTTTTCACCCTCCCATGTGGAATCTTCAGCGGGTAAGTTCTTACACTTGATGAGATACTCCAAAATTGATCGATTTTGTAGCTTTCAAGTTCTTGCTTTTGTGATTGCTTCAGGTTCCAATATGATTTTTCCTTCCTCATCAAGTTCTGGCAGTATTGTTTGAACTGGGAGTTTGTCACCTATAACCTTCTTTAAGCATGAAACATGGAAAGATGGGTGCACTCAGGAAGCTACAGGAAGTCCAATTTGTATGCCATAGTACCAATCTTTTGCAACACCTTGTACGAACTATAATACTTTGGTGATAATTTATTATCCTTCTTAGCTTGCTTAAGGGACATTTGTTTACATGGTTGTAGCCGTAGTAATACCCAATCACCTACATCAAAACTTGTTTCGCTGCGATGTTGATCTGCCTGTTGTTTCATTCTATTTTGCGCCAAAGTGAGGTTATCCTTTAAAAGTTGGACAACTTGTTGTTGATGCTCGATGTGATCTTCCACTGCTTGAACCTTATAATTTCCTCTTGAATATGATGTGATGGATGGTGGATGATATCCATAAAGTGCCATAAATGGGGTCATTTTTGCTGCAGTATGGAAGAAAGTCTTATACCACCATTCAGCCAGAGGCAACCATTTGACCCATTGTATCTGTTTATTAGATACAAAGCAATGAAGATATCCTTCCAAACATTTTTTTACTATCTCAGTTTGCCCATCAGATTGAGGATGACAATATGAGTTATGAGTTAACTAAGTACCAAGGAAAGAAAACAATTATGTCCAAAAATTTCCCATGAAAATGGGATCTCTGTCGCTTACAATAATCTTTGGGTTTCATGTAGCTTTTCAATTGTTTCCATAAATGCAGTAGAAACTGTATTAGATTTAAATGGATGTGATAGTGCACAATAGTGTGCATAATTGGTAAGTCTATCAACTATCATCATGATGACACTCTTTCCTTTGGACTTGGGTAAGCCTGTGATAAAATCCATTGAAACCTCCTCCCAACATTGGCTTGGAATGGATAAAGGTTGTAATAGACCTAGGGTCTTAATTGTTTCAACTTTATTTTGTTGGCAAACCAAAAATTCTGCCACAAACTTTTGAATATTTTATCTAAGGCCATCCTAAAAAAATTCCTTCTTAACCCTGTGGTAAGTTTTTAAAAATCCGAGTGCCCTCCTAAGGGAGAGGTGTGGAATTCAGTAAGAATCTTTTGTTTGAGTTAGGAATTCTTACATAGGTGTTGAAGCCCCGAAAATCGGGTCGACAACAAGGGGGATAACCGCTCGGTCCGGACCTTGGTTGGCAGCTCCTTATCTGTTTGGTATAGTGGGTCTGACTGGGGATAATGGGACCAGTTTCCCAATCTAAGGGTGTGTGTGTGTGTGTGCAGAGTTGGATGATGCTGATCTAAGAGTTCTAATCTAAGCTACTTTAATCTAATTCTATGCTATTTTAATCTAATAAAAACAACACATCTAATCTATGCTAACCCGGGATGTATTTCTTCTATTATGCGATCTAAATAGATTTCAAATAATAACTAGTAATAAAGATCATTCAGCTATCATGAGAATGGAAATCAATGAAGATGAACCACTTTGCATAAAAAGTTAGGAAAAACAGTTGTGAACAACATATCGCATAATAAGTTATTCATATATCAAACATAAATAAATGGCTCCACCGTACAAAAGTGCCAAATGGTAACTCAAACATTCATGCAATAACATATAAACAACTAAAAACTGTATATCACTTTAAGAATATAAGCAGAAATGATCAAGAGATAAAAGTACCATTTATGACTGGTCCTACTCATAAGCTTCAAGCAACAATGATTTATCTCTCCTTGTTCTAATATCTACCAAGAGTACAGAAGTGCAACATTATTAGCAGATATCAAATGCAAACATTAATAAACCTTGATCCATTCATTCATCAAAACCTCCTCTGAGGGTGCAAAAGTGCATGTTCTGAGGACAAGTTTTTGACAAATTTCTGGACCCTTCTCTAAATGCATGAGAAGGGTTTAAATACTACTTCCTAATTCTAATAATAGTTTATTTACAAAATTTAGGATGCGGTTTTCAAATGACCGTCCTTTTTCTAATCTAATTTTTAAGTAAAAACAACATTCCAAATTAAGCTACTTCTGTATCTGGTCTCTAAAGATGCATGCATTCATCATTGGTTTAAGGAGAGTCGGATAGCTGACTTTTGCTTTGAGCTGGGATGAGAAAACGGAATCTATGAGAGCTGGCACCACTTTTTCGGCCGCATTTATGATATATTTCACAGTCATCCACTGACTATGCGGCTTCACCAAGTATGCCCAGTAACATTCCCAATTTAACCTGTTTAGTGCTTGGATCGCTTTTCCCTTTTCTTGCACCTTCTGCTTCCATTCTGCTTCTAGTCGTAGTTTATTTGGTAAATACCCCGGGGTGGTCTCTGCAATTAAATTTGCTCTGTGCAAATTCTCATTTACACAGTCGATAAGAATGCTTGCTGTCGTGGCCGCTATTTATGTTGCTTGTTCCGCCTCCCTGATTTGATCGTCCCACTTGTTGAAGAGCAACTCTTTATGATTCTCATTTATCCTAGGTGCGCTTGCTCTTTTTCCCTCGTCTTCATCCTGCGAAGCCAAGTACTCCGTCACTCGTTTGTCAATCTGATCATAGTCACTTCGTAAGTTGACCACTTGATTGGTGATCTTATCACTCATTTCGCAATAATAATTCCACTGTGATACCTTTTGTCCCAACACTTCATGTTGCTGCAGTAGTTGTTCATTCAAGCCAATAGACTCTGAAATAAACTCTGTAAGTTTAGGGTCGTCTCTGTACATCTCTTGTACATCCTGCAACTGTTTTCGCTTTTCATCCAAACTTCTTTGATAACCTATTTGCATCTACTGGAAGTCTTCCTGCAACTTTTCAAGTTGTTTGCGTGCCTCATTATTAGCATTGGCTTGTTGCAATTGTAGTTGCAGTACCTGTATATGATTTTCTTGCTCTTTCAACAATTGTTGTACTTCTGAAGCTTTTTCTATAGTCGCAGAGGCATACGCCCCTGCGATCTGAGATAGTTTGGTGAGATTTTCATTCGGATTACTGGCAGGATCTTTCCATAGAACGTCAAATTGTTCAACATCCTGAGAAAGTGTATTTTCTAACTTCCTCTTTTTTCTCTGTCTTCTTACAATTGCTTTATGTTGGGGACTATAAAATATGTCCAGTGGGGGAATTCTTCTACATTCAGTAGAAGCTCAGAAGATGGAGCGATAGGAATATGCTCCGTTTCTGTGACATTGCTGACTATGGTTGAGCCCACTTCTTGTGCTACCTGTGTATTGCTCACATGTGTTTTTAGGGCTTGTCCTTCAAGATTTATCAGTTCATTGAAGGTTTCCCATTCCTTATCTAATTCTGTTGTGACGGGTGGTGCTTCAATGACGAGAGGGGGGACATCTCTTGGCGGGGAGGCGATAACCTGCTATTGTGGAAATTCCATTGACTGAGCGGTGTCTTTAGCTGACTCTTCGCTCCTATCTTGGTTGTTTTCGGATCTTTTAGAATGCTCAGGCATCTCTTGTCCAGTCTTAGATTTAGATCTGGAAGTGCTTGAATTCCCACTGAGGCTAACACTTGGAGTCGGTTCTCTGGCAGATAATAGCAGCTTTTCTAGAGGAACACTGGCTAGTCTTCTTTCCCTGTATACCATGAATATTTGGAGGTCATCTGGAGACAATTGCGATTGGGCTTCCCGCAAAATTTCTTGAAGTGAGCTTTTACTCTGAAATATATCATCAAATAAATCCTTTCTTCCAACGAACACTTTTATCTTGACTGTCGTTGTGAAATCCTGGGCAACCTCATTTGGGTCAAATGGTCTTGCCAGGAATTTAAATAATTGTAGACATGTCATATTCTGTACTTTTGTGAACACGTGACCTACATCAAATAACGAAAAGGCCCCACAAGCCACAGGAAACTGTGGCCATATGGCCTTCTTTTTGTCTTTTAGGTCTTTAGTTAGGCCGCCTTTTGAATAGGTTTGATATGCAATTTCTCGAGCCAGAAGTTTGTCAGGGATATACAAAGGCAGGACATGAGGGGGGACGGTGCTTCCAAATACTCTAATATAGGTGAACCATTCTTCTCTGAACCGTCTTTCGATGGGGATGATATCTATCTATGCCTCAGGTGAGCACCTCGGGGGGTCTTTATCATACATCATTCTATACATGGGTAAGATAAGCCCGTGACAAATCTGGTAGAAATGTGGAATGAAGTGAGAATCCCATAATATCTTATGATAAACATGGATGGGTAATGGGTCCTGAGTTGTCCATTTCCAACCCATAACGGGAAATTTAGACACATAACAAATAGAATCCATAACATATGCGGATAGGTAAAAAGGAGGATAGATCCTTTGAGACATGGATCTTTTAGACCGGTAATTGATAATAACCGTGAATAGGTTATCAGAAAATATCTTGCCCAATCTATAATAACGGCATTTGTGGCAGCATCTATTAATGGTAACCATTCAGACGAAAACTTATTGATATCTGACATCCCAAATAATCTACAAAGCAAAACAATACGGAGAGGTGAGGGAACCAGTGCTGTACATACCATTTTTGTCTTTCTTGAGTGGTTCATCTTTTCTGGACCAATATTTGGTGGTATTTGATAGGTTTGGGTTCTCTGCCATAGCTTTTTTTAATGAATTGTGCATTATAAGTCACCTGCGGTTCAGGAAGATGATACATGAGCTTTAAATCTTGTGCAACGAATGACCCGATGAGCCCATGTCCTTGAATCTTGAACTGTCTGTTGTTCATTTCTGCATTGTCAAGTATCCACTTGATCATATCCATATATGGGAGAATTTTGGGCCTTGCTGCTATCCGATGAAGGAATGAGCATGCTAGTTCTTCTAAGGATGCTTCATAAGAGCCCTGAGAGTCTGAGACAGTGGTAACCTTCATTATTCTGGGGTTTTCTTCTTCAAGCAGTCTATACATGCTTTCCCACGTCGATATCCCTGCGTCTCTGATACAAGCTGTGTCTGTATATAAAGGTGCCATTTCCTTCACCTTAGAGCCCTGAGCTTTATTTTTCTTTCCCATTTCTTCTTGCGTATGGCTTGATATCGTCCTTCATTCTCCATTCCTGCAGCTCACAAGTGAAATGGAAATGACTGATCAAGAAAGGTGATGGTAGAGTCTTAAATGCAGCAAATATATCAAATATGCCACTTTACGTGAAGTAATTCTTTGCAAAAGCACGCGTCTACATTAATAGATGACAACTAATTCATTTATTATCATTAAAAGCGCATGATCTTGAGTCAGATTATGGTAAGTGGCTTTTCTTAAATAGCATGCCTGAAAGATTCGTGATGGAGTAATTTTGCGATTTGGTTCGCAATCGTCGCAGATCGCGACATCGCATTATTGCACTATCGCGCTCTCGCACCGACTCACAAATATAACATCGCAGAGTTGATTTGGCTTAATATCGCAACCATCGTTTTATCGTGATATCGCAACATCGCAGATCGCAGAAGTTTTATGCTTGCCAAATTTTGTTAGCCCATTCCCTGCGATATGCGATCTTGCAATCGGTGTTATCGCAAATCGGAAAATCTTGAAGTTTTTTCTTATTAGCATTACTTTATTGCGATGCGATACATTGCTTAGTACGAGAATCTTGCACATACCAGGATTATACCCAAATGGAGGTGTTTTTCTATCATTTTATGATGCGGCTTTTTAAAGATTTTTTCCTTATCATAAACTTAGGTTTTAAAGTATTCAAAAGATCTTCCTAAGCTTACGATGGTAACCTTATTTTGAAGAAAGGAAACTCTTGCTTTTCCTAAATTTTAACTAAGGGTCCCCATTCATTTAGTATTTTGGACAACACTTAAATGAAAAAGGGAGGGGGGGGGGGTTGTTGCTGGCCACAACAATAGGTATAAGCGATATTTGTACCATAACGAATCATTTTTCCAGCTAAATGTATCAGATGTACTAGGATCTTGTTGTATCTTTTGAATGAGTGCTCACACTTCTTCGTCATTCTTCCATTCATCCCTTGCTTCATTTATCCATTCTAGTTGGATAATATAAATGGCGCAAAGAAATGCTTCCACATCCTCATCCTTTCTTGAGATCTCATCTGCCACAACACTTTTCTTCCCCTTTTTGTAGATGATTTCAAATTCATAACCCAACATCTTTGTGACCCATTTTTGCTGCTCTTCTAAAGATAATCGTTGTTCTAAAATGTATTTAAAACTATCATGATCCTTTTTTACCTTGAAGTGTCTTCTCATTAGGTAGGGTTGCCATTTCTTAAGTGCATGTAGTATTGCCAACATTTCCTTCTCATAAATAGCTTTGTGTATATAATTTCCTTTGACTTGACGACTTTCGAAAGTAGTGGGTCTTTCTTCTTGCATTAAAAAAACACCAATTTCATTTCCTAATGCATCACATTCCATAATAAAGGTTTTTGTGAAGTCTGGCATAGCTAAGACCAATGCTTGTCACATTGCCTCTTTAAGATGTTCAGAGGTCTTTGTTGCTTCTGGAGTCCATGAAAATGCATCTTTCTTCAATAATGTTGTTAGAGGTGCTGCTATTTGCCCATAATTCTTAACAAACTTGTGATAATACCATGTCAACCTGAGAAATCCTTGAAAATACTTTATGGATGTGGGGATTTTCCATTCCTTAATGGCTTTAATTTTTCTAGGGTCTACCTTCACACTTTCATGAGATACAATATGACCCAGATATTCCACCTCTTATACTCCAAAGAAACATTTGGAGATTTCCACATATAATTGTTTCTCCTCCAATAGTTTGAGCACCCTATCAACATGTTGAACATGATCCTTCCAAGACTTCCTATAGATTAGTATATCATCAAAAAATACTAACAAAAATTTTCTAAGGAAGTGTTTGAAAATGGAATTCATCAAACCTTGAAATGTAGAAGGTGCATTGGTAAGGCCAAAAGGAATGACCAAAAATTCATAATGACCCTCATGAGTTCTAAATGTTGTTTCTGTAATGTCTTTAGTCTTCATTCTGATTTGATGATATCGTGAACGAAGATCCAACTTGTTGAAGTAAATTTATCCATGCAAATCATCCAATAATTCATCAATGACAGGAACGGGAAATTTATCTTTAATATTGATATTGTTGAGCTCCCTATAATCTAGACACATGCACCATGACCCAACCTTCTTGTGCACCAATACTACTAGAGCAGAGAAAGACTTTGACTAGGTTGAATTATACCAAACTCTAGCATTTATGTAACTATACGTTCAATTTCACTCTTTTGGGCATAGGGATATCTGTAAGGCGTTATGTTTGAAGGAACACTTCCTCAAATCAAATGAATAGCATGATCATGATCACGAATAGGTGGGTAGCCTTTGGGAGTCTCAAATACCTTGGAATGATTACCCAAGACTTTTTGGAGATCTGGATAAATAGATGATTTTGATGTGGGAACCTCTTGCGAACATAATTGTGTAATTACGCTTCGTTGTTCTTTCTTTAGAATCTTTTTCATTTTGTTAGAGCTGATTATCTTTCCTAGTTTCCCTGTGATACCCCTTAATTCAACTTCCTCTCCTTCCATGGAAAATTTCATGAAAAGTTCTTGAAAATTAAAATCTATTGCACCCAAGGATTGTAGCCATTGGACTCCTAGTACAACATCAGCAACACCGATTGGAATGGAAAGCATTGGGCTATTCAATACATATTCTCCCATGGATAGCATGATATTATGGCACTTTCCAAATAAATTTATGGTTCCTCCACTTGAAACCATCACTTGACACCCTGGTGCTGGATATCGGAAGCAATTCAATTCCTTGGCTATCTTACAATGAATAAAATTATGGCTACTTCCTGAATCAATCAACACTATTACCTTTTTCTTCTTGATATGTAATTCTATCTTGATAGTTTGAGGAGTGGTAATTCTGGCCAATGCATTACAAGATATGGTCGGATTCATTTCTTCTTTCTCTAGGGTTTGTTCCTGGTGTATATCCTCTTCTTTTGATGTTTCTTGTTCCTTTTCTTCCTTCTCTTCACAATCTATGTAAAATAATTTCTTCTCAGCACACTTATGACCTTTAGTGTATTTTGTATCACAACTGTAACAAAGCCCTTTTACTCTTTTTCCTTCCAATATTTGTGGTGTCAACCTTGTAGGTTGTGGAAGGCTAGGGGCAACAACACTTCCATCTTTATAGTTGTGAGTGGTAGGCTTCCTTGTGGCCATTTTTCTTTCCATATTTCTTGCCAACCTGAATGCCTTCTCCAATGAAATAGGTTCCTAAAGTCGAAGCTCATGTTGGATGTTATCCTTTAAAGTCCCTATGAACACATCAATCCTATGCTCCTCTAGAATATCTCTTACCCTTATATTCAAATTTTGGAAGTCCTCAATGTGCTCCATCATTGAACCCTTTTGTTTGAGATTTATTAATTTGCTAAAAAAAGTGTTGCTTTTTGTATACTCATAATGTGCTATCATTTCTTCCTTAAAAATTGCCCAAGTGACAATTTGTTTATGAGAGAAAAGCCGTTGATACCATACAAACGGATTTGGTTCCAAATATAACGTTTCAATGCATACATTTTTTGTTTTTTTCACATTATGGAGATCGAAATATTGCTCCATCTATAGTACCCATGTTACGTGATCCTTTCCATCAAACTTCCTCATATCGATCTTTGGAACATGGTGAGTCTTCAATCCACCGTTAGATTCTATGAAATCATTATTAACATTTCTTTTGTTCTCCTCATGAGTTTCCTTTACCACCCTTTCGCCATTAGTAAGCATTTCTTGTAGCAAAATTTTCAAATATTTCATGTTGCCTTTAAGTTTTTCTTCTATACCATCCATCTTAGGTTCCATGCCTATCTTCAAATCTTCCATGTTTACTTTATGTTTTTCTTCTATACCATCCATCTTAGCTTCCACACCTTTCTTTAAACCATCCATCTTATCTTCAATGCCATCCATCTTAGCTTCCATGCCTTTCTTTAAACTATCCATATTAGCTTCTATTACTTTTTGTGAGAGTGAATTTTGTTGCACTTGGTCTCATAATTTTGATATATCATGTTGCATTTCTTCCTCTTCTTCATGATTCATGTTAGAGAGTTTAGGTTTCTTACTAGGTGTTTCCATTTTCTTTCTTCGAGGAATAAATTAATGATAACAATGCTTCACTATGGCATTTGAATTCCTTCAAACTATTTTTTCAAACCAATCTTATGCAATTTTTTTTAAAAACTACATGTCACCTTTTTTCACTTTGTACGAGCTGGATATTGAATATATCATATCTTTGTAATTTCAAATCTCCAAGGTCTGAAATTGCATCCTGCGGCAGCCCTATGAATCGTATTTCCAACCCCGCAAGTATAATCAAGGTTGGATTCTCTAAGGAAAAGTTATGCCAAATCTCCCACGATGACCTGATTATAGACTAGTTCAATAGAGATAACTTATATGAAGTTCCACGTGTCAATATTTCAACCTTAGGACCTAAAACCAAGATATAGAAAACTACAAGCCATCCTCTTTCTATAACTTCTTACGAAATTTCAATCTGATGCTCAGAAAGAAAGTTATGACAATTCTCCCCAGGTCACCTTTTTGAGATATAATTCGGGATCCTACAAACTTGACTTCCTTGGATCATATCTCTGAAAATATAGCAAGACAAGATTTGAAATTTGGACCCAAGATTCAAAAAGATTTCGGCTCAAATTGTTTTTTTTATAGCTTTTTAACATCACATAAAAAATGTTATAGCACAAATCTCATGATGCCCTGTTTGGAGCAGCGAAACCCTAGAATCCAAAGTTTTGATACCAAATGTTATGCAACTAGCTCACAAAATAGAAGAAAAGATAGATCAACGCCTTAAAAATCAATGTCTTCAAGGGGGAACCTCCTTTAAATTACACAAATGAATAATTCTTGGATGATACAAATGGAAAAACCTCATTTCTATATATAGGATTCTAACGGGTCACAATATAATCAAAGCCGACATAACAATAATAATAGTGGGCTTCTATGGGGCATAATAATAACAATATGGGGACAATAGGGGCACAACAATAACAATAAGGGCTGCAATGGCAATAGTAATGGGGGAATCACTAGTATTATAGGGACCTAAGAAAACTTAGATGAGCTAAAGTCATATGTGACTTGGAACAGGTGCAAGAGACGAAAGAGGACGTGATTGAGCATAAATGAGTGAATTTGGGCCTGCAGTCATCCAAGACTCGATGGAACCTTGTGGGCTAAAATTAACTAGCCTAATAAGGTGTCAGTAACCTACAATAGGGTGATAAGTGACTTGGGTGGGATCCAAAAGGTTGAGGTGAAGATTTTTGGTATTCGCTTGAGGTTTTTGGCTATGTAAACATACAGCTTGAGCCTTTGACTTAGTGAATCTATTTTACTTGTGATTTTTAATGATAACAAAAAACTAGAGGACCATCGCTTATGAAATATTGTGTGTTTATGATGATGTTAATATTATCTTAACATATTTCATATAATTCTTATGTTTTGTTAATGGATGAAGTTAATTGGAAGTAGAAGTGACATTATTATTATTACTCTATATTGATGATAATTCCATACTTCAAATAATATAGAGATTGACATGGGTAATATATATTGTGAGGTATAGTTTGGGTGAAGTAACACTATGCCATACTAGGCAACTATGAAACATGTCAGTGTTGCACACTCGATGGGTCATAGTGCACCCAAAAGGTTCCTCATAATAGTAAAAGACCTTGGTATCATGACATCCATCCGTCTTATGAATTTATTCAAAATGCGTGCTTGTATATTATAGTAGTTTAATATTAAAATACTTCCAAATTCCTATTTAAAAGTGGATTAAAACTTGTTTTGTTATTTATAAGGCCTTCCTTTAATTAGTTGAAAGTTGAGAGAGATGATTCCTCTTCAAAATGCATTCTAGTTAATGGGTTTTAATTATTTCTTTTCAAACTATATTATAGCTAATTGGATTGAATAATTTAATTCACAAATTTTCAAGAATGATTAAATATGATTTGTAAAAGTTTTGAAATCATATAAGTAGTGACCACCTACACACAAACACACACATCTCGACTAGTTTGGTAATAGGAATGAATGCAATTGAATATGTTTGATTATTTCAAAGTAATTTAAACTATGTACATACATGTGTTTAAGAGCATGTGTTTCTCATAAAAGGTCAGAAGTATCTACACCATTGTATACTTTAGTAGTCAAATCACTCGGTAAAGATGTATTTCTTATCTCACAAACAAAAGAGTTTCCATTTTGGTATGTGATTTAAACATGATCTTAAAAATTAACTATTATTATTATGATATTAATTGATTAATCTTTATTTTATAGTTAATTTAAAATTTATAAATTTATAAATAAAATAAAACACCAAATTTATATCAATATAAATTATTTTTATATTTATAATAAGAGATTAAGAAAAATATACATAATATAGCATGGGAAAAATAAATACTTAAGGTAATGGAAAGTCCATTTTTTAAAAGATATATATAAAGTCCATTTTTTAATATATATATATATATATATATATATATATATATATATATATACACACGCAATCTAATTTAAAAATGAAAGGACCATTTTCATCAAAATGTGATGACACAATTTCAAGCAAGATTACGATTTTTTGTTGTTTAAAATAAATTTTTGAATGTATTAAATGGATTCGACACCCTAAAAAACACCTAGGGCTTAATTTGTAAAATTTAAGTGCCCAGGGTGTTTTTTAGGGTGTCGAATCCATTTAATACATTCAAAAATTTATTTTAAACAACAAAAAATCGTAATCTTGCTTGAAATTGTGTCATCACATTTTGATGAAAATGGTCATTTCATTTTTAAATTAGATTGTGTATCTATATATTATAGATACGCAATCTAATTTAAAAATGAAATGACCATTTTCATCAAAATGTGATGACACAATTTCAAGCAAGATTACGATTTTTTGTTGTTTAAAATACATTTTTGAATGTATTAAATGGATTCGACACCCTAAAAAACACTCAGGGCACTTAAATTTTACAGATTAAACAACTTAAACTCAAGTTATTAGAAATATTTGCCAAATTTTGGTTAAAATTGACCAGAAAATTTGTCCTTAAAGAAAAACAATTTCATCTATTAATTAGACTAAGTATGTGTGTGTATCATGTCTTTAGAGTGATAAGGGTAAAGTAATAGATTTTGTACAAGCCCAACTTTAAGATAGACACATTTAGGTTTTCTTATAAATGAGATGTTAAGAGTTATATATATATAGTGATAGGGATAGAGTAATAGATTCTATACATGCATGACTTTTGGATATACATATTTAGGTTTGCTTATAAATGAGATAATAAGAGTAATAAATTTGAAAGAAGTATTTTTAATAAATATTTCTAGAATTATCCTGTTGTGTAAGTGTTAGTGTTGGTGAAGATTGTAATTTTGTTAGAGTGTAATAATAATTTTGTATTATTTAAAGTGAAAAATTATAGTTTTGAATTTACAAATTGATTAATTTTTTTGATTAATTGGTGTCTTTATTAGTCTAGATTCATCTTAAATCTAGATCTACCAAGGGCCAAGAGATATCAAGTCCAAAGTTAAGATGGATCTAAGTGGAGACTCTTGTATTCCATAAAGGATTTTCTCAAGTCTTCAATAGGCTTCATTATAACAAATACCATGGGTTATGAAATAGCATGAGCATGTAATCCACTATGACTAAACCCATCAAATGACTAACTCATACTTATCTTAATAATGATTATTTTTTAATTTTATTTTAGGTAATTGGACACAGTCAACATAACATTACATTTTATTACACACCGTTTTACAATATCACTTCCAAACCAGATTATAGAGCGTCGACACAATAATTTTATATTATTTAATATTTAAAATTTAAAATTATATTTTTGAAAGTATAATTATTAAGAATATATGTTTCTTACCTATTTATGTTCAAATTAAAAAAAACGGTTGAGTATGTACATATTTATAAAAATTATTAATGAAATAGTTACGGGGATAAAAGTTTCTTATTCCATAAACAATAAATCATGTACATTAATTTAACATATACTTTAATCATATTTTAAAATTAATAATTATTGTTATAATTTAATATTTTTTAATAAAATAATTTATTATTGGGTCAAGAGGCACATTCTACAATCCACAATAAGGGCAATGTGTGGATGTGTCCCTCTTAAAATAAAAATAAATATTTTAAATAAAAGACAATGTAGGCTATAATAAAAAAATAAAAATGAATATGCACGTATAGTTAGTGTTAATTTAAATTTTTATAAAACATCAATAATCTCAACCTCGTTATGGTTACTCAATTTGTTGTTGTTATTACAACCCAATGCAATAAGAATATTTCACTCACTCTTTAATCATAAATGAAATATTTCATTGTTGACACTGCTTAATATAATTTCATATCAACTTTAAAAAGAGGTAATGTAATTAGAAGTAAAAAAAAGAGTGAGTAAGATTAAACTTTATACTTTTCAAAAATAGTTCAACACATGATTTAAAAACTATTTGAAGATCTATGTTAGTTAATTTGTGTGGACATCAACTTCATATATATCTGTATATAGAAATAAAATATAGAAATAAAGTATTTTAATGTTGTATATAATAAAATATGCAATTTCCAAAGAAAAGAAATAATTAAAAGTTAAAAAATAAAATAAAAAATATCAAGTACTTTGTAATAAGAATAATAAGAGAGAGAGATGTGTAATTCATGCAATTCTCAATATAAAATAAATATGAGACATTTAAAAATATTCATAATAATAAAAAATTTCAATGTCGATCATTAGTAAAATGTTTTAATATGGAGGACTAAGTAATGTTAATGTATATTTAAAAATATTTAATACAAAAAATATCCTTTTTGCACTCAGAGACACATTCTATAGCGCAATGTGAGGGAAATGTGTGATTCCATCTATGATAAACTTGGTGTTGACGTGTGTCCCTTTTAAAGTAAAAATAAAATTTTTCCTAAATATGAAAATATGTATGCTATAATAAAAAACACATAATTTCTAAATAAAAATCAATGTAGACCATAATAAAAAACAAAAATGAATATACATATTTAGTTAGTTTTAATTAAAAATTCTAAAAAACATTAATAATCTCACTCTCACTATGTTCCATCTTCCTTCGGTTACTTGTTGACATTACACCCTAGCATGAAGAAAATGTAATAGAATATTTCACTCATTTAGCCATAAACAAAATATTTTGATGCCCATATTAAGTAACATAATTTCATTTCAAACATTAGAGAGAGAAAATAATTAAGAAAAAAAATCTTATTTTTTCACTTTCAAGTTGGGGAAAGATGTATAATTCTTATACATTTTAAAATATTTTGATATAGTATTTAAATAAACTATCCATTTTAAATAATATATTTAATATCAACCGCATAAAAAAAGTAATTGAATTTTTTTTTACTAATTTTTTGAATAAGGAGATGTGTGCCCACAGGGTCTAGAATAGATGATGATGGGGTGTATTGTTAAAACAATCTGTGGTGTGAAATTCTGTGGTGAAAATTCCATCGATGTTAAGGGATGGTGTGCCTAGGTCGAGTGCATCCGCGCCTGATTTTGACGGCTTAGATGCCCCTATGTCATGGTTTCTCAAGCAAAAGGTTAAGCATGTAGTCATCTCAGAACTCACACAACTTAGAAAACAAAATAAAAATAAAAAGGAGATGTGTAATTCATTTAATTCTTAAAATAGAATTAATATTTGATAAAATTAATAACATATAGATCAATGTATATATAATTAAAAAAAAAAATAGTTTTATTATTCTACATCTTGGTCCCTTTTTAGGCCTATTTTACAGTGAATTTATGTAGAAAATTACATAATCACTCCTTTCATTGATGAAATGATATTACATATATATGCATGAAATATTGTTTCAACAAAGAAAAATTATCTTGTACACTCAATCACTTGGTTGAGAGAATGTCTCAACCCACACCAATCTAGGAAGCATATAGATCTAAGCATCTCCTAAAGAATAGGAACAAACTCTTTTACTTAGAAAACATCACACCTAAGAAAAGTAGTAAATATATTTTCTAACTCTCCCCCTTAATGACCACTTGTATTTATCTCAATTAGTAAATTTTGGTTGTGGTCCTAGTGTTTACAAACATGATCAAAATATATGTTGATTTCCATATAAAGGAAAAACCATCCACTAGAATGCATGGGTCGTTAGCCGCTCCAACCACTAGTCACTAGGATGTCCCTTCATGTACATGGTTCATTCAACTCTCATTATCTTTGTATCTATACTTGTAAGTCCCCCTCCATCATTATCATGCTAGGTTTTCTCGGATTACCTGTATACATGCTTTAGGTTTTATTGGCTCACCCTAAACCATACTCAGGGTTTTTTCAACTGACCCTCAACCATGCTAAAGGTTTTCTCAGATGATCCTAAACCATGCTACAACAACCCTTGTTTACTTCCCTCTCACAAGTGGTTTCTATATTACCACAAACCCGCACTACCAAGTGGTTTCTAGCTTACCACAAACTTGCACTTACAAAAGCGGTTTTAAAATTACCACAAACTTCATAGGGGTACACATTCCTTACTAGGCTTAATTGAATTAGGTACATACTATGAAAAACAAATTCAAGGACCACTAGAAAACATCACAAAATTTCTTATTATTATGTGTTTGAATCAAATAGAAACATGAACAGGAGTCTTCTTTATTCCACACCTTTACATACATTTGTCCACCATCCAATAGTTGTTGCCCCAACAAATATATGCTACCTCTTTCATGAACCATCCTTATCTTCATTGTCATCTACAAATATTCACCATGGGTGTCTTCATTTTCATCTTGATTCAATATCCATCTTGTAGCTTCTCTTCTTCATGAGGTAATTGTTAGAGAGGTCAATTCTAACAAAATCACACTCACATATTGAGTTGACCATACTCAATATGTTTATTATACAAACTCCAAATAAATTTAAAACACAATATGTTCCACCTTGACCAAGAATTTCGATGATCACAATTCTATTTATTGTGCAGCTTTTATTTTATCCTTAGGCAACTTGAGAAGAGAACACAAGATAATCAAATTTGGGAAGTTAGCGTAATTTTTTATAGGAGACCATATCTTTCCTCAACTAAATATTTTTCCAAATTGGACCCTATCCTCCACTAGAATTCATATTTTAATTGATGGGAGTCCCTCCCTGTCAAATAAAGAAGAGGAGATGAACTTGATTTAATAAATGACAAGGTGGAGTTAGAGTTTTCCAACATAACCATGTTCCAGAATTTTTAGATCTGATCTATATCCATTATAGTGAGCCACACAAACATTTTTTTGAATTTGTAGAGCTTTATTATGCAAAGAAACTTCATCAACTTGACCACTAACAAAAATTAGTGCTTTAAATGATGAGTATTCATATTCTCATAGACAATCAATTAGAAAATATAGCATATTGATCTCATTTTCCAAGGATTTTCTACTTAGCATGAGTTCCTTTCTATATTTTCTCATTACATATTATGAAATTGTGTTCTTCTCTAATCATTATTATCATTTATAAATGTCTCCAGGATGTGAGAGGTAATAACTCCAATACATGTTCAATCACATATCCGCAAATCTTCCATCTAGTTGGTCACCTTTCAGCATGTCCATTTTGTGACACATCTGTTGAAATTTCCTTTCTTTTGTGGCACTTCTCCATTGCTATCATTTCCACAACATTTTCCCCAATGGTTGGAGGACATATGCTCCAATATGCAACTTCTATGCACATAATTAAATTGAAAATTCCTGGCACTAACCATAGGAATGAAGGAGGGTTGGTAGATTTGTTGTCCCCTTTGGTGGCATACTACACATGGTATCCTTGTATCAAAGAAATTATTTTGGGCAAACCAATTGAGTAGAAGGAATGGATGTTGCCATCATCATGAATGAAGTTCCATCTAGCTGACTTAGTATGCAATACAAAACCACCTCCAATTTATCTAGAATCACAATAGGCTCCTCTCTCAGCCACTTCTTATAGAAAACTCCTTAAACCATGTCTTTAGGAAACCTCATAAACAATGAACATGCATAAAATTTGGCATAGTCCCCTTATTTTCATTTACTAGAAAGACCCTGGTCTATATGCATCCCATACAAAGACTATCTTGGATCCTTCCCAGCTTAACTCTCATCAACAACATTCTCAAATTGTTCTTGATGTTGGAAAGGAAAATGTATGCCCATACGCTAATGATATTAGCAAGTATTACATCCATGGAAACGATACCATGAAGTAAGTTCCCATGAGATGAAATTATGGTGAATAAATCTCTACATATTACACAAAATGATGGAAAACCATCCTCCCATGCCAGTTCTCTTCATGCTCATAGAATATAATGGAAAATTTAACTCTTCTTGCAGTGTGATCCTCCTCTAATCGATTTGGTGGATAAATAAAACACACATAAACCATGCTACAAACAAACTACAACAACACTCATAATTACTACTCAACTCTCCCTATTTCTGTGGGCATTTATGTGAGGGAGTTAGACTAAGTGAGTAGGCTCAAATCCCAGCACATATAAAGTTATATATATATATATATAAAGTGTTGTTTGAAGATAGACAAACTATCTTGGATGCACAATCACTTGCTTGAGATAATATCTCAATCACACACAAATATAGGAAGCATCTATATCTAAACAACTCCTAAAGAGTAGGAACAAACTCCTTTACATAGAAAAGATCACACCTAAGACAAGTATGAATTATATTTTCTAACATTTTTTTGTCCAAAATATAGCGAAGATATGGTGGAATTACAAGTTTAATTTGTGTAATCTACATAATCCAAGTGCAAAGGAAGATTTTCAAGGCATTGGATCCATTTATTATTAAAATAATTAACTTAAGATTTGAAACCATTTATGCATTAAAAATTTTTATTTAAATAATGAAAAACTGCACATGGTATGTGGTGTATATAACCAAAATAGATCCAACTTAACCAAAGTGATCAAAAGGATCAAATCTCTTCAAGTGTAAACCTTTTTTCAAATTATGCACTCTAAAAGAAATTTACACTTTAAAAAATTTGAGCCCCTCAACACTTGGTAGATCCATGGTTAAGATGGATCTATATTGTTAATATGGACAATGTAGTCCATAGATAAAGTGTCTCAACCCACATGTTATGTTAAATATTTTATGTTCAACTATGTATATTTTTCCAAAGGGAAAGCCCTGTAAATTTACTTAACTTTAAACAAGGAACAAAATGAAATTTTTTAGATGTTGAAATCATTTAGTAAGATAGGCCTATTGGCTTATGTGCAAAATAAAAACTAAAAAAATTATATAGAACATGTAAAGTTAAGTGTGATCATAATCACTTAAATTTTCTTTCCTTCCTTTCCTTTTCTAAACCTTTTGTCACCGCCAGAGCTGGGAACAACTAGAACCATTTCCAATTCACCTCATGTTGTCTTCAATTGGAGTTCTTTGTTTGAATTTGAGCTCTCATAAACATGTTTTCTCTTTGAACCCCCCGTCTCATTATCTTTGTGTGCCTTATTTTTCTATTGCTCTGGAGCATGGATCTCTATTGATTCGGTTGTTGGCAACATTGGCATTGATGTTAAATGACCATGAGTCATGTTGATGTTAAGGATGGTTGGTTCACGTTAATGTTAAAGTTCCTTGATTCTAAGGTTGTTTGATGGTGCAATGTTGATTTTTATTTTTTATTGCTTAATGTGCAAACATTGATTAAGTGATGTGACGTGTAAAGCTAGACTATTGTTGCAAAAGTAGATTTATGTAAGGCTAATAAAATAGTGTGTGAGGCTGATAAAATGAAGGTTGATATAATGTTACAATACATATCTTATAAAAAAATTAAATAAATGGCACATGAGATCTGATGAACAATGTTTAGAGAACTTGATATTTTCAATGAATATTACATGTTGAATTTACATTTCAAAGCGATATAGTGCAATCATTGTTGCAAGCTATTATTTCATATCTTCTTAATATTACAAAATTATTGAATTGAATTTCAAATTTGGAAATGAAGAGGCAAATTGTGAACAATGCTAGAAGACCAAGTGCTAACTCTTCAATTTGAATTCCTGCATGTAATACAAACAATAAAAAACTCTTTGTACATAAAATGTAATTTTGAATGAAAGCGAAGTTTCTTTTTTTGAATTCAGAATATGCATGAGATAATTCTTGAACAAGACTGGTAAGGTGAAAAGAGGGAGAGAAAGAGTAGAAGAATTGGAGTAGACTTGAAGTAGTGAAGCACAGAGAATAAGCAATAGAAAATAGGACATAAATTAATTTTAGAACTGAAACAAAAACCAGGTAACCAACAAATCTGATTTGTAATCTGATTGGGGAATTGTAGTCTCCTTTCAAACTGTACCTTGATAAAGAATGTAACAACCTTTGTGAAAATTCCATGTAAAAATATATAAATACCACGGATGATGGGACAAATATTCCAAGTTGAATGTTGGGAAGGACATCTTGGGGTGGGTGTTCATTTTGTTGTTTATGGCTAAGGAAATTGGTGAAGGAAATGGCCAAGGATTTGGAAAGGCATGAGACATTTATTTACATTTTATTTATGAAAATAAAGGAAATTGGGAGAAAAGGAAGATGAAAGGTCACAGGTTGCATGTGAGGAGGAAAATGAAAGAAAATAATGAAAATGAAGAAAATAGAGGCCTTATTCATAAAAAGGCTTCTAAGGATCAGTGGGCAAGGCTTGATCAATTCAGTTTTGGATCTCTCCCGTTATTCTCTCTCTCTCTCTCTCTCTCTCTCTCACACACACACACACACACTCTTGGACACTTAGAGTTTTCTTGGAGCACTTTAGCATTGGAGAAAGAAAGGAAAAGAAGGTAAGAGGAAGCAAACATCAAGTAGGGAAAGGTAGGAACAAGCATCTGTAACAGACTTCATTGCAGGTATCAATTTCCATGTGTATTTTCCTTGCTCGATTTAGCATGCATGGGATTTCATCTATTTATTTTATACCATGGCATGGGTTTTTCCAAGTGTGACAGTATTTTCAGCCTAACCTTGCCATTTCCTGATAGCTTTGATGAGATGGGTTGTCTCATTCAGTTTATGTGGGATGACGAGATTGGATTCGAAGTTGAGTGGGGTGGATCTCTGAATTGATAAACACATGGTCTAGTGGCCCCTTAACCAGACAGTGGATCATGAAGCCACTGGCCTAGTAACCCTTGAACAAGATTTTGGGTTGTGTTAAATCCATATTGTGTGCCTTAGTGGCCCTGGGAATCCTTGTCGGTGAATGGCGGGATATACAGTAAATCCAAGAGGTGGATTTTCTCTCTGTTGGGCCTAGTGGTCCTAGGATGTGATGCACGGTAATGCCTAGAGAGTATGTCTCAGTGTAAGTCCTAGTGATCCCTAGATCAGACTATGGATTGTGGTAAATCTTGAGAGACTAGGAGGCACTAAAACTCCTCATAGTGTAGGCAGAGAACTCCGGTCACATCCAAGTTGACTGGTGCTTTTGGTGTGTTCTATAAGTCCCACATTCATGCTTGGAATATGGCACGGGGGTTATGGGTTGAAGAGAGAGTTGGCTCAACTAACATATGGTCGGGTGGAATGTGGTAGTCCCATCTCCAGTTGGTTCATTGCATTCATTAATGAGAAGCTCATTCCCTTGATTTTCATGTGCAAGTTTATTGATGTATATGTGGTTTTAATGGCTGATATGTTTATGGTATTTCTATTTCTATTATTCTAGTTATATGTATATTTTATGGCAACATCTATGTATGGCTCTCAACATGTTTTTACTTGTACATGAATGGATAATGTGTCTATGACCTAATAGATGATAATCCAAAAATTTACATGAGGTAACATTGGTTCATAAAGATTCTCAGATAAGTATGAGATCCCTAGCTTAATTCTGTTGTTTACACCTATAGGTTACATGTTGATGATATGTTTGACGAAATCCTTGTCATGGCTAGCAGGGTTCTAGTTATGGTCTTGTTCATATCATTGCTTTTGCATCATTGTTTCCCCATACTTTAACTGATTCTAAGCTATCACTCCATTTTGGGTAGTGGCCTAGGCTCTAGGCATGAAAAAGTAGAGTAAAACCTAGGGTCGCTAGCACAAAACTAGCAAATTTGGTCTCTGGTCAGTGGTAGGTGAGCCTGTGAGAGTGAATTTGGATCTCTGGTCACTCCCTTTCCCATAACATGGGAGAGACTATGGCCTAAGAGATCAAGAACAACAGTGGGACCCAGGGACAGGCTGTGTGAGTGGTTGACATGTCTCCTGGGGATTCTAAAGCTGATGTTGGGTGACTTTATGTGATGTTTCCATTGATTCCCCTTCCTTAAGGTCACATAGTTGGTTGAATCTCATCATAGTATCCTCTCATCTCATGTTTACCCTAGTTGTCATGGTTACTTAGATGGATGTGGGAGGAGGGTGTTACAGAGTGGTATCAAAGCATGGTTTACCCCTTAGACTGGATAGGCATTGTGTGTTGGTCATGCATGCATGTTAGTTGCATGTGTGTCTCTTACACTTGCATTTCATGTGCTTGTTGCATTACATAATGTTGATTATGGTTGTAGTAAGGTTGTCATGGAGAATCTGATATTGATTTTGTGGAATTCATTTTTATGAGTATATGACTAGTTAAATATTGTTATATGTTGCTTATGTTGAGAAACGGCAACAAGAAATTCCAGTTTAATTTTTCCTTGAATTAAACTAAGAATTAAAATCAAATTCTATTCTCATAGCGACTTGTAAATAGTTAATTAAGTTTAATTAACTTAGTTAGCTTAGGAATTTTGAGTTCGAAGACTTCCTGAAGTCATGTATATGTTCTCCCTAATTTTTAGGGGTCCAAGATGAGTTTAAATTGAGTTGTAAATTAGATCACTTAGTTTACTGAGTTATGTTCAGTTAAATTAGTTCCAAATTATTTGTGGAACTAATAGAGAGTTAAACAGTCAGTTGGTGCACTAGTGCATCCACAAGTGTCACTCTAGTTAACTGAATATTCCCTCATCAAAAACTCATGCATGTCAATTTTGAGAAAGATCGAGTTGAAACTAGAGTGCAGGGACAATGTACGATCAGTTGCATGATTTACTAATTTGTATAGATCATGCATGTAATCAAAGAAGGGCCTATGTTTAGGTTGCACAATTTTGAAAGCATGAATTCCCTTTAAATACGAGCTATTCATCCTAGGAATTATGCAAGAGATTAGGGGCTTAGAGAGCTATTGAATAGGCTAAGCATTTGGCTTGAGCTAGCTTGTGAGCTAAAAGAGTTGAGCATACTTGAGCAGGAATTGTTCTAGTGAGAACAAGCTTTGTATCTTCACTCATATTTCTGATATATGCAATACAGATAGCAAGGTTTCTAGCAGTGGATTTCCCCACATATGTCTTGTGTTATGTGCCATTGATTTATCTTCTTCTTGTTCATATTGTTTTCATCTATCTATTGGCTTCTACTGGTTGAAATTAGAAGTAGGTTCTTGTCCAGTGCTTTATTAAATTGCATGAGCTTGTGAATCTATAGGATTTTCTACATGGTATCAGAGCTAAAGATAACATACTAGAGGATATTTCAAAGTTTTGAGTTTTGGGTTATAGGTGAAATTCAAATTTGCAACATACTTCAGGATCGACAGATGGCGTTCTATGGTTTGCGGCTCGAGTATGCCTTGGAAGGAAACTCAAATTTGATAGCCTAGAGGGACAGAATGGAGGTTGTGCTAGAGGATAATGGCTTGAAGGAATTTGTTTATTAAGAAATTCCTAAGCCAACAACATCAGAAGCATAAAATTTGACCGAATTAAAGAAGTGTGTGGCGAAGGTGAGGTGGATAATCCTTGGTGGAATTTGAGACCACATTGTCTCGAGTTTCCATGGAAAGGAAACTTTGTATGCTATGTGGAAATCATTGATGGACTTGTATCAGAACAACAATGACCAAAGGAAATTGGCACTGAAGAACAAACTTTGAAAAATCAAAATGGAGAAATGAGAGAGATTCCAAAATACTTGAACAAGTTCACTCTGTCGTGATGAACTTGGAAGTGTTGGAATCACAGTTGCCGAGGATGATATGGTGAATCTTGCTCTTCTAGGACTCCCAAAAAATTGGCATAGTTATTAGGACTTTGTCAATGGCCGGGATAAGCTGCCATATTGGGAATGACTATGGTCGGATTTGATGCAGGAGGAGATCAGGAGGAACAACAGTGATGTCTCTTCATCAAATATTGATAATGAAGAGAATTGTGCCTTAGTGGTTAAAGCAATGAAGGGTAAAGGGAAAGATTCCCATTCCAAATCAAATTCTTATCATGGAGGTAAGAATAAAAACATGATGAAAGTTAAGTGCTTTCATTGTCATGAGCTAGGCCATGTTGCTACAAATTGTCCACTCAAAAAGTCCAAGAAGAAGTCTTCAGGAGGAGCGGCAGGTGAGGTTTCAGCCTCTCAATTCAAATTGGAATTTTCCCTCATTGCATGCATGGTGTCATCAATTATTCCACATGACTAGTGACAAAGAGTTATTCAGTGACCTTGAGGATAAATATCTCCAGATGCATATCGATATGGGTGATGATGAGAAGTATATTGTTACTGGATTGAGCGCAATTACTTTTCAGAGGGAGCATGGGGCTCCCATCACCTTGAATAATGTTACGTATGTGCACAAGCTGAAGAAGAACTTGGTATTTGTTTCCATGCTTGAGGGTAGAGGCTATGATGTGATATTCTCGAAAGGAAAGGTGTTCATTCGACACCTAGCCAGGAGTCAAGTAAAGAATATATGGATTCGGGTAAAGAATCTCTATATGTTGGAGGTAGAGGAGTGTGATACTTTGAACACAAAATCAAAAAGGGTGCAAAGCCAAGACATTGGTGAGTTGTGGCATTGACGATTGGGCCACTTGCATCATGGGGCTTTGAAGATATTGCAACAGATTTCTACCGGTCTTCCCAAAGGTATGCTTGAGCAAGTTGATACATGTAAGGGGTGTACTTTGGGAAAATACACCAAGTCTTGCTTTCACGACAAATATAGTTGAGCAGAGGCTATTCTAGAGTGAGTACATTCAAATGTGTGTGGACCATTCTCGATGGCATCCATGGCCAAACACAGGTATTATATTATATTTGTTGATGAACTTTCTAAAAAATGTTGGATATTTTTCATGCAGAAAAAAGATCAAACCTTCATAAAGTTTAGTGACTTTAGAGCATTGGTGGAGAAAGAGTTGGTCAACAAGGTTAAAGCTCTATGGAGTGATAATAATGGTGATTAAATGTCTCAAATTATTTTAAGAACTTCTGTGTAGTGAAAGGGATTAAACGGGAATTGACAACACCCCATAACCCTAAGCAGAATGCGGTGGCTGAGAGGAAGAACAAAAGCATAGTAGGGGCAACGAGGGAGATGTTTCACGATCAGGGCCTACCACTACACTTGTGGTATGATGCATGCAACATAGTGGTTTATGTTTAAAACCATAGCCAACATCGAATACTTGAGATGAAGACACCAGAGGAGGCTTATTCTTGTAAGAGGCTAGATGTTGGTCACTTCAGTATTTTTGGCTCATCGGTATATTTCCATATGACCAAAGATTCATGGAAGAAGCTTGAGTCGACAATATAGTTGGGGATATTTGTGGGGTACCCTGACACACCTCGAAACTACCAAGTGTACTTACTGACTACTAGGATGCTAGTGGTTTGCAGGGATGTCAAATTTGATGAGGAGACGGCCATGCGAGTTTCCCTTGATTAGGAGCTTGAGCTACATGTAGATGAGGAGATTTTAACTCCTAAGGTTGAGGATCCTCAGATTGATGTGGAGCAGCTAAATGTAGAGGATCCAGGAGTGGAGACATCCACTTAGGAGGAGTCTTTTAGAGAGGGAAGAAATAGCACCAAAGAGGCTGAGAGATTGTTGGATGATGCACCGGAGAATGTGGGAGCACCCACTTCTCAGTGCAGGAAGAGGAGGTCACCTGAGAGGTACACTAGATACATGGCTCTTATGGGAAAATGTGTTGTGACAGACCCATCTTCCTTTGAGGAAGTAGTGAAAAAGCCAGTTTGAGTTGATTCCATGGTGGATGAGTATGACTCCATAGTTCGTAACAGTGTTTGGGATGTGGTCCTAATACTAGAGGACAAGTCAATGGTCAATTCCTGTTCGATTTATAAGGTAAATAAAATTGCATATGGTAGTGTGGAGAATCATAAGGCTAGATTTGTGGCCTGTGGCTTTTCACAGGTAGAGGAGATTGACTATGATGAAACCTTCACTCTTGCTGCAAGGTACTCGTCGATCAGATCTATATTGGCACTATAAGCATAGATGGGTTGGAAGATACATCAGATGGATGTGAGGACAAAATTCCTTAATGGCACAATTGAGGAAGAGGTGTACATAGAGAAGCCTAAAGGTCTTAAGACCTTTCACCGTGATTTCCATGGGTGCGGACTCTAGAGAGCGTTGTATGTGTTGAAGAAAGCACCTCGTGCTTGGTACACTAGGATAGATAGCTACTTCACTAGGTTGGGCTTCATGAAGAGTGAAGCGGATGTGAGCCTGTACCACATAGTGGTGGAAGGTAAACTGTTGAGCATTGTACTTAATTTTGATGATCTCATACTGACAAGTGATGATCAACTGATCAAATCTTGCAAGGAGGACTTTGCAAGAGAGTTTGAGATCAAGGACATGGGGCACATGATTTTCTTTCTTGGCATGGAAGTATGATAGGATATGGGGAGTTGTTTTTATCTCAAGGAAAGTATTCCAACGATATACTCAGAAGATTTTGGATGGAGAGAAACAACCCATGGAGACTCCTCAACTAGGTAACTGGAGGAAGGAGGATGCTACTTCAGGGGAAGTAGTGGAAGCTATTGTTTACAAGCATCTTGTGGGTTCACTCATGTACTTGGTGAAAACACAACTAGATATGTGTTATGCAGTTAACCAGCTTAGTCAAGCGATGGTTAGGCCTACCAAGCTGTCTTGGAAGGTGGAAAAGCATGTGTTGAGATACCTCAGGGGCACTACTTAGTATGGATCATGGTACAAAAGGACAGAGAGAGTGAATATTCAAGGCTTCACCTATGCAGATTGGGTAGGGAGTCCATCCGACTAAAAGATCACATCAAGAGGGATCTTCAGTATTGGGTCAGCGGCAGTTTCTTAGTACAACAGGAAACAAGGATCGGTTGCACTCAATTCGACATAGGCTGAGTACATGGCTACGAGTCAAGAATAATGTGATGCCATCTAGATGAGGAAGATCTTGGTTGGTTTGTTTGGTCAGCAGATGGATCCAACTATGATTTACTGCAATAATCAGAGTTGTATCAAACTCTCTGAAAATTTAGTTTTTCATGACCGATCCAAGCATATTGATATCTGATATCATCATCTCAGAGATTGTGTATTGAGATAGATTATGTTGTTAGAGTACATTCCCATGGAGGAGAAAGATGCTGACATTGACAAAGGCATTGTCAAGATGTAAATTCAAGTTTCACAGAGATAGGATCGGGGTAGTAGATAATCCATTTCTTGTTGAGAAATCGAAACAAGTAATTCCAGATTAATTTTTCCTTAACTTAAACTGAGAATTAAAATCGAATTCTATTCTCATAAAAACTTGTAAATAGTTAATTAACTTAATTATCTTAGGAATTTCGAGTTGGAAGTCTTTCTAAAGTCATGTATATGTTCTCCCTAAGTTTTCAGGGTCCAAGATGAGTTTAATTTGAGTTGTAAATTAGATCACTTGGTTTACTGAGTTATGTTCAGTTAAATTAGTTCCAAATTGTTTTTGGAACTAATAGAGAGTTAAAAAGTCAGTTGGTGCACTAGTGCATCCACAAGTATCACTCTAGTTAACTAAAGATTCCCTCATTAGAAACTCATGCAGGTTGATTCTGAGAAAAACCCAGTTGAGACTAGAGTGCAAGGACAATGTACTATCAGTTGTATGATTTACTAAGTTGTATATATCTTGCATGCAATCAGAGAAGGACCTATGTTTGGATTGCACAGTTTTGGAAGCATGAATTCCCTTTAAATACAAGCTATTCATTCTAGGAATTACACAAGAGAATAGGGGCTTGGAGAGCTGTTGAATAGGCTAAGAATTTGGCTTGAGCTAGCTTGTGAGCTAAGAGAGTTGAACATACTTGTGCGTAATTGTTCTAGTTAGAAAAAGATTTGTATCTTCACTCATATTTCTGATATATGCAATATAGATAGCGGGGTTTTGAGAAGTGGCTTTTCCTAGATACAACTTGTGTTATGTGCCATTGATTTATCTTCTTCTTTTTCATATTTTTTTCATCGATCTATTGGCTTCTGCTAGTTGAAAGTAGATGTAGATTCTTGTCCTTTGCTTTAGTAAATTGCATGAGCTTGTGAATCTACAAGATTTTCTACAACTTACATGTTTTTGTATGTCACTTGATTACATCCTTGTATGTTAGGTTTCATTCTTGTATGTTTGATTACATGTATCAATATTCTAGTGTGGTTACAAGTATTGATCGCTTATGCTCGACTACATGCATTCATGTGTATGTGTATTTGATTATGCATTTCTTATGCATGTTGATGGTTTCATCTGGAAATGTGTACAGTGGAGTAATGGCTGTTGTCATGCATGAAGTCATGGTTTGTGAAGTTGATATGGTCATGCATACTTGATGACTGGACTCTAGCTAGAAGGATGTGTATATGGTTTTATACTCATGCGTTATATGTCTATATGTCATCATTATGCATGTATGGTCTTGGTTATAGTTATGCATGAATAGTAGGTCAAACATGCCTTGTGAAGTCATGGTATGAAATTTAGGTAATAATGGTGCTATTTGTATGTTATTATACTAATGTGTTGAATGAGGTAAAGTAGGAGATGCAGATCATCAAAGTGAAGTTGCAACATTGGACCTCGAGGCAAGAGCATGTCGTCATACAGGTTTGTATGTTGGGAATGCATGTATGTAGGTTAAGGATTGTTATATGCATTAGGTTTATATACATTAAGTTTATGTACGTCTTTTTATGTTATGGTTACATTCAAGATAGATGTTAGCTGATTAGTGTATTTATATGCACGTGTCAGATAGTCAAGAATGATAATAACATGTAGTTGTATGCATTGCTATTGTTGTTTTATATTAGATAACTTGATGATTATGTTATATGTTTTTGATGAAGTCTCTTATAGGTTAAATTGTTATTGCTAAATGATATTTAGCTTGATGGTTAGGGTTATAGCATTTATATATTTATGTTATATGTATCACACTGAGTTGGATTGGCCTATGAAAATTGGTTATGGTTATGATATTCAGGTATGAGCTGACATATTTTTGATATGGTGTTGTACTAATTTGGATTGACTTTGAATATGTGATTGATATGTATGAACAACCAATTTTTATGAGTTAGGATGTGAACATCTTAGTTAGTGATTGTTATGGATAACATGATCTTATTTATGTTTAAGTTGATGTGTTGAGAAGTTATATCGTGCTAACTAGCTTAATTGTATAGACAAGATAGCCTCCCCTGAGACACATTAAGGTATGAGTCTACTTATGTCATCTATTTTATGTTTGACTGTTTGATTAAATCATCTAGTTGATTTAGTTAACATTGTATATTTGCAAGTTGTTTGAATGTTTGATGAATTGCATAATATGAGTATCTGTTCCAATGATCTTGTTTTAAGATGATTGTACTAATACATATGTGTTGGGACAATTGATATGTACTTAAGTGTAAGTAGGTGATAGTTGTATCATTATGTCTAATGACTATGAGTTGACTATGGATTATGACATGATTGTTAATCTTGGTAAAGGTTTATTTCAAATTGATACATATGATTGTATTGATATTTGGAACATGTGGTTGACATGTGTGAGCATTTGCAGGAAACATGCTTGGTATTAGTGTGACAAGATAATAGTTGATGTGATTATTGGGTGATGTGATAGTGCATAGTAAGCCTTGATTGTAACAAGGTGAAAAGGGAAAAAGAAAGGATTTGGGAAAGAATTCCTTTGGCTATGTTTGGAATCCCTAACTCCAAACAAATGAGTTCTTTGCATATGAGGGTTGTTCTTAACCTTGATCTCGTCTAAAATTATTTTGATGTGTGCTAGATTCATGAACATGTACTTGTTAGGTATATTAGCTAGTATTTAGTTACAGGTGGATCCGTCAAAGGATTGGAGTCCCTTGAGAGATGGTGTGGATGTGTTTAGTTGTAAGCAATATGCTTGGCACAACAAGGTAAGGTAACTAGTATGTTGTTATGTTTATTTGTACACTGAAAATTATGTGTTTATGGTAATATGATGCAAGGGATTGCATGGAAAGACACTGACATGAAATATTGAAGAAGGATCAGGTTGAGCTTTCCTTGGGAACCATGGGGATTGAGTCATTGTGTCTGTTGTTAGTCTTATGCTTTTGGTATTTGTGATTTGATTGCACTTGATTTGTAGTTTTTTTATGTCTAATGCATGATCATGCCACTTTTTTGTGGTGTCATATTCCTTTTGGTTTTCATGGTTTTCTTCTTGCTTGTTTCCTTTTCTTTGATTTTAAGTTTTGAGTTTTGGGAATTGGTCAGGAAAGAGGAAAGTTGATGGAGCTCGAGGAGAACTATGTGGTACCCAATAGGTAATGTGAGATTCAGATGAAACTTTGTGCATGAGTAAGTGCGGAAAAAGGTAAGACTATGAAAATCTATTGGATTGGTTCGGTCCATTAGTGTAAATGGACAATGGCAGTATAGTCATGAGAAAGGTAATGGGAAAGGTAAAGTAAATGGATCTGAGGCGTAAAATGCCTTTGCTATGTTGGGAATGACTATTCTTAATGTTGTGCATGTGTTGCTTGAATAAAAGAAGTTCTCTTAAACCTTGACCTTGATATCTAGCAATTATGTTATGATCATGATTATGTTGATGTTTTCATATATGTATACATGTAGTTGTGTATGTATGTCATGTTTGACAAGGTCGTCATGGATCATGACTATTAACACTAACATTTATGTGTATATATATGTATATATGCATATCGTTGTCTACCAGGATCATCATTGTTTATGCTAATGTTTACGTATATGTATGTATGTATCCATGTATCTATGTCACTGTCCGATAGACCATCAGAATTGTTCTTGTGGTAGAATGATTTCTTATGCAGGCGAATGGCATGAAGAAGTTCCTAGCCATGAGGAATCAAGTGGGAAGAGTATTCATGACAAATATATGAAGTCAGTATCATGTGAATATGAATTTATATTGTATGCTTGTATTAGGCCTATTCTTATGTTATGGACGAGTTATATTGAGGGATACATCAGCAAAATGAAAGTAGTGTGGTTTACGACATGCTAGGATAAACATGCATAAGACACTGGAAGCAAGGTTTCTTGGTAAGGACTGTTGAAATGTGGCAACAAGAATATTCCAATTTTAATTTGTCCTTGAATTGAAATTGAGAATTAAAATTCGAATTTAGTCTCACCAACTACTTGAAAAATAATTAATTAATCCATCTTGAGTTAATTAGTTGGAGAAATTCAAGCTAGAAGTCTTTGTGAAGTCATGCCCACAGTCATCCCTTAAATTAAGGAGATTATCCCTTAATTAAGGAGATAAGTATGAGTTATATTTGAGTTGTAATTAGTTAGCTCATTTTACTGGGTTAAGTCTAGTTAAATTAGTTCCAAACTATTTGAGGAAATAATTGTGAGTTTAGTCAGTTAATGCATGCATGCATCCAACTAGTGTACTCCAGATAACTGAAGATTCTCTCATCAATAACTCATGCATTTCTCTTCAGAGAAAGACCCAGTTGAGATTAAAGACAGGGACGATGTATTATCAGTTTCATGAGTTTTCTTATAAACAAAACTCATCCATGCAGAAGGAATTCATTCCTTGAGATTTGCGTAGTTTTACAGGGTGTGAGATCAGTGTGAGTGATCAGTGTTACACTTGGTAACAACTGGATCACCCAAGAGAAACTTCACAAGGAAATAGGAGCTTGGTGGGCAGAGGAGAAGGCATATGAGCAGTCTATTTTTTCTGTGAGAATTAGTGAGGGATTGTACTAAGAGTTGGCTAGATGTGAGAGCTAAGGCTTTGTGTAATCCTGATACATTTCCACTTGTATGATAACACAAATAGTGGGCTTTTTAGCTGAGGCTTTCCCCTGAGTATTTTGTGTGTTTCATGTGCATTGATTCCTCTTCTAGTTATATGTGTTCAACTTGATCTTGCAAAAATCTATTAAGCTTCCGCAAGTTTGATTGTAGAAGTAGATTAAAGTATTTTGCTTTCGTTATATTGCATTATCAGGTTAATCTATAGGTATAATTTCTACAAGGACAGTGTGGTTTTGGATGTGTGTTACTATTGTTGTTCATATGTTGTATATGTTGTACATGTTGCATTTGTGATGTTGTGTGCATGTGCTGTGGTGTATATTTAGTGTGTGTACCTGTTGTTTATGCAATGCTATGTATAGGGTGTTAGTACAGATAATGTTGTATGAATGCCACACATTCAGTGTTGGGTATAGATGGTGCTATGTGCATGTTGGATATATGGTGTTGTATATATATTGTATTGTGTGCATGATGGATATGCAGTGTTATATGCATATTGTGCTCTGTGCGTGTGGGATATGCGGTGATGTGTACAGATGATGTTATGTACGTGTTGGATATGTAGTGCTATGTACATGTGGTGTTGCGTGCATGTTGTACATGTAGTGCTATGTACATATGGTGAATTGTGCATGATTGTACAAGTGGTGTTGTCTGCATGTGGTGTTGTGTACCTATAGTACAAGTGGTGTTGTGTGCAGCTGGTGCTGTGTACATGTCATGCATGTGGCGCTGTGTTCATGTGGTTTCACGTACATGTCGTACACGTTGTACTGTCTACATGTGGTATTGTGTACACATTGTACATTGGTGCAATGTACATATGGTGTTGTGTACACATTGTGTAGGGGGTGTTGTGTACATGTGATGTTGGACACACATTGTGCAGGTGGTGCTTGGTACATGTGGCACCGGCATATGTGTGGGATTGAGTTCATGTCGCACATGTTGTGTTGCGGGCATGCACTACTATCTATGTGCATTGTGTAGTCACGATATTGTGACATGTGTATTCATTGTGTTGTACTTTGTGTGTGTCCATGTATTGTGTGGTGTTGTACATCGGGTATAGACATATGAGTTTTGTTATATATCAGGTGTATGTGTATGCATTTTGTGGTGTCTCACGTTGTGTGCGGATCTATGTCTTATGATGTACATTGTGCATGTCTACGCGTTGTGTTATGTCATACACCAGATGTAGGAGTATGTATTGTGTTGTGTTATGCACTGGGTGTAGGTGTATGCATTGTGTTGTGCATTGGGTGTAGGTATATGCGTTGTATGTCTGGTGTGGATGCATGTATCGCATGGTGTTGTATGTCATGTGTGGATTGTACAAGTGTGATGTACACTATGTGTGTGTTCACACGGTTGAGGAGAAGGCACTGAGTTTTGTCAGGTGTGGCAATCGATCTAGTTTGAGTACAGAAAGAACAAAGGAAGAAGTAAGGATCGATTGAAGGATAAGTATCGGTATATATTATTTCAGTTTTACTATGCATGTGATTTATGATTATAGTATATGATGACTATATGTGATCTATGATTCTGGTTTATGATGGTTACATGTGATTTATGATGTTGATCTATGATGGTTGTGTTTTGAGCTAACTAGATGTGATATGTTTATACATGGTTACTTGTTGTGACAGGAAGTAAACAAGATTGCAAGTATACCTTATTGACGAGCTACCAATGAGGTATGATTTGAAGTTATTTCAATTTATTTTAAATCTAATGGAAGTTATGTGCTTGGTATAGGAAGCACATAAATTCTTAGTTGGATGGTTGAAATTCACTGCAAGAATCAGAAGCAATAATGAAAGAAATTGGAACATGCAATAGTATGTTGGCAAAGCACTTCAGGAACAAGGCCATTGTGTGACATTGGTACCCAATAGTGTCCGTTGATTTCTGTGAGAATGATATGACCGGTATGATGTTTTTGAGGAAGGGATATGCCTTGGTTTTTGTATCTTTCGATGTGAGGAAGCCTTGCCAAGGGGTGGATTGCCTGAGATGGGTGTGCCAGCAAAAATTGGAAGGTGAGTGACTACACGGAAGGGGTGACTAGTTTGCATGAGGGACTATGTAGTAGAGAAGAGAAGGCCAGGATGGATTTGTTTTATTCGTTAGCATTGCCAGATGGAATCAAATGCACACTGGGAGTGCGTCCTGGAACAATGAGTCGGTAAATCTTCACTGAGAGGATAAGTGGCACAAGATTGTAGTGCTGGACATTAGATGCAGATTTGAATTTAAAGTGGATTCTGGACTTCTTGGGAAGGAGGTGAATCCTAGTATTACTTTGAGGGTGGATGTGTGAGGCTCTAGATTCCCTTATTACGGATGCAGGCATTGTATCCTTTTATTTATTGGTTGAGAAAATGCATATATGTGTGTACTAGTGTAGATATTGTATCGAGCTAGATTTATTAAGCTCCATAAACAATATGATTATTTGTTAGTTGAAGCAAATGTGTATGTGTATATGTGGTTATTGTAAACACCATAAGGAGTTAAGTTATAAAGCTCCACTGTGCGGTATGTTTTCGTGTTGTCATGATGTTTTTCTTTTGAGCAAGTCTTTCATTTTAAATACTCCAACAAGCTATGTTATAAAGCTCCATGGGTAGTATGTTTTGTTTTCAGTTGTCTTATTGGTTATAGGTATCATTGAACACCAAGGACGGTGTTCCCTCAAGGGGGAGCATTCTGTAATAGCCCTAGTGAAAATTCCATGTAAAAATATATAAATACCATGGATGATGGAACACATCTTCCAAGCTGAATGTTGGGCAAGACATCCTGGGGTGGGTGTTTACTTGGTTGTTTGTGGCTAAGGAAATTGGCAAAGGAAATGGCTAAGCCTTTGGAAAGGCATGAGGCATTCATTGGAATTTTATTTATGAAAAATAAAGGAAATTAGAGAAAAGGAAGATGAAAGGTCATTGGTTGCATGTGAGGAGGAAAATGAAGGAAAATAAAGGAAAACGAAGAAGATAGAGGCCTCATTAATAAAAAGGTTTCTGAGAATCAGTGAGCAAGACTTGATCAGTTCAGTTTTGGATCTCTCTCATTATTCTCTCTCTCTCTCTCTCTCTCTCTCTCTCTCTCTCTCTCTCTCTCTCTCTCTCAATCTTGGACACTTAAAGTTTTCTTAGAGAAATTTGGAATTGGAGAAAGAAAGGAAAATAAGGCAAGAGGAAGAAAAGATCAAATAGGGAAAGGCAAGATCAAGAAGTTACAACAAGCTTCATTACAAGTATTGACTTTCATGTGTATTTTCCTTGCTAGATTTGGCATGCATGGAATTGCATGTGTTTCTTTTCTTCCATGGAATGGGTTTTTCTAGGTGTGAAAATATTTTTAGCCTAGCCTTGACATTTCCTAATAACTTTGATGAGATGGGTTCTCTCATTCAATTCATGTGGGATGGCCGGATTGCATTCTTAGCTGAGTGGGGTGGATCTCTAAATTGACAAACACATGGTCTAGTGGTCCCTGAACCTAGTTGTTGATCACGAAGCCAATAGACTAGTAACCCTTGAACTAGATTGTGGGTTGTGATAAAGCCATATTGTATGCCTCGGTGGGCCTAGGAATCCTTGCCAGTGAATGGAGGGATATACAGTAAATTGAAGAGGTGGATTTTCTCTCCGTTGGGCCTAGTGGTCCTGAGATGGGATGCACAGTAAATCTTGGAGAGTATGTCTCGGTGTAGGGCCTAGTGATCCCTATATTAGACTGGAGAGTTAGCTTTAATTCTATTTGAAGATTACCAAGCATGATTCTTTGCATTCGCATTCAGATTCATTTAAGTTTGGAATAAGTAGATGAAATTATAGAGTGCCTTAAGAATTCTTTCAGAGTTATTTTTCCCTTAATTATTTCTTTAAGAGTTGTGTGACTTAAGTTGAAAAGATAATTATTAGTGATTGCAACGATTTACCTTTAGCTAACTTCTGAATTCACTGTGTAGATTGTGCTAACACTCTTGCGATAAAAAGACATACCTCATTAATGTAGGAATTAAGATTGCTTAAAAAAAGACATCTTAGTGAACCAACATTTTGACGCCTTTGCTAGGGAGAGTGTTTCAAGTGATTTTCTTTTATCTTGCTGTGAAAGAATTGGGTTTTAAAAATGGAAGGTAAGAACCTACATACCTAGCAATTAAAGTGCTTGCTTACCAGCCCGCTTTTCAGCAAAGACTTAGAGGTTAATTAGGAATTGGATTTTATGAATGACTAGGAATAGAAATATAGATAAAGAGAAGAATACCCCACCTAAATCCACAAAACACAAAGGATTGGTGAACCTTGGGAGAACGACCTTTATAGACGAAATCGTAAGAAAAGCATTGTCTCAATCATCAGTAGGATTCTAGGCAATACTTGGGAAAATTTCTATTGCTATCCATTAAGCAGCAAGTTCACCATCTACAGCTTGCCCTGAGATTCAAATCCGAGTTGGAGGATCAAAACAGAGTCTTAAAGCTACAATAAGTTTACATTTGGACCCTTTACAAGTGGGAAAATCTTGTAACTTAAGAGAAGGAAAAGGAGAAACCAGTGGGACTGTTAAGGCAGAACCACAGCTTTTTGAACAAGGATCTCCTGTGATCCCAAATCTAGGTAGTGCTGCAAAGCCAACTCAGGTTGCTAATCCTCCACTTACTCAAGAAGCACCCCTTCAAGTCCCCGAATATTATTGACACATCTTTGACAAAATGGCAGATCAACCACCTCAAGGTCAAACCTCGACATTAGTGTACCCCATAGTCGACCAAGTGGCCAATTCCCCCATGAAGGCTATTCCTTTGCAGAGCATACCAACTTTCCATGGGATGATCACAGAGGATCCCGATGCTTTCCTGTTTTAATTTGATGTCCTCTATAGAGGGTATGACTACACCACTGACCCCCAAAAGCTAAAGTTGTTCCCTTCCACTCTAAAAGGAGCAATCTTAAGATGGTTTATGGGTCTAGGTGGGCAAACTATTAATTCTTGGGATGATATGAAAACCTCCTTCCTCAAAAGATACCAGGACTTTTGTAAGACTAGGGAATCGAAAGATGAAATTTTTAAGATGACTGCAAAAGATAATGAAATACTAGAAGAATATGTAGAATGATTTAATTATAATTTGCAGAGGTCTCCACACACTGCCTTATCAAAAGAATCCCTAAGAGCTATCATAATTAAAGGAATGAAAGAGGAATGGGTAGAAACTCTAAACTTAAAGGGAAAAGGAGATATTTCTTAGGAATATTATGATGAAATCATTCGCTTGCGTATCAGGTGTTCACGAGGAAGCACACGTATAGGAGCAGGAAGCCGAGATCCCATGAGTAGGGGAAGCAAACCACAAAGTGGAGGCTTAACATGGATCGAAATTGGTAACCTCCTGGAATATTTTAAGACAAACATCCTAGGCACTCTCACAATGCAGCTAGACATCTTAAACAAAAGCAAGCCTTAGAAAAACAAAACTTGGCCATCTTCTATCCACATTTTTGAAAGAAGAACAACCAACGGGAATGCCCATTAGACATGGTGCAAACATGAACTATCTATACTAAAGAGCATGCCACTGAACAATGCCCATCATTATCGGGGCTGAAATAAGTATTCAAGGAAGCAGAAGAAGAAACAGAGCCGATATATCAGATGAACCAACGTCGACAGTGGCAGGCTAAACCTACAATTATGACACAAGATTCATCCCAGTTCTTTCCTTCTTCACAGTTTAATCAGCAATAGAACCTTGGGACAACATGACAGGTCCAATCACCCTACCCAAGTTGGAAAACCTAGCCATTCCCTATGAAATCTTGGCCACGCAATCTTTTCTGAGAAATGGATGGCCAAATTCTCCTTTTACTCCTATTTGGTAGGGAAATCCCTATCAATCCTAGTGGCCCACCTCTACCTCTAAAAATCCGAATTGGTCTACAAATTGGCAGTGACCTCTAGGGATATATAATGCACCTATGGGGGTGGATCCTCAACCTCAACCTGCACTATCAACACCTTATACATTATAGAAAAATCCACGACCTCTTCTAGGGCCTCAATTGCCAACTCAACTGAATCCAAATCCTAATAACAAACCAGTTCAGCTGGCATAGATTATTGAAAGCTCAGATTATGAGGTTGAGCAGAAAGAATGTAATGAACTCAGATTGAGGTCAGGCCGTATCATCACCCCTAATGAAAACAGGGATCAACCTTCAATCGAAATTGAAACCCCACCTGTACATATACCACCACATGTAATTAACACCGTCTTAAAACAAGGAGAAGAGACAGATCAACATGAAGATCCTGAAAAACTTATAGTCACTTCTCCCTCATTCCCCAAAAGGTTAACGATACCCAAATATATTGTTTATCTAGATTTTGATCTTGTAGGGGAACTACAAAATCTTTGTATTAAAATCCCTCTCCTCCAAGCCATTCAATACATACCCATTTATGCTAAAACAATTAAAGAGCTATGTGTAAAGAAGCCTGCAAGGAAAGCAAAAACCTCACCCACCATTCACGTTGTAGGAACTTTGTATGATTTATTCTTGGGAGGAGAAACTCCAATAAAGTGTGAAGATCCTGGAAACCCCATATTGACACTTTAGATATATGGATGCTCTTTTCCCAATACTTTAGTTGATCTAGGTGCAGCCATTAATATTTTAACAGCAGAAACATGTCAAGCACTTGGTATTACAGCCCTCGAACCAACCAACACTCTATTAGAAGTTGCTGACCATTCGGTGGCAAGGCCAGAAGGAACCTTATGGGATATCATCGTTTTTTGTTGATTCGTGGGAATATCAAGTAGATTTTCTTGTCATAAACACAAAGGGTAGGTTAGATGAGCACCCTTTCATTCTGGGCCGGCCTTGTCTTGCTACAGCTGATGCTTATATTGGCTGCCGAGAAGGCAACATGACTATTGCAAAGGGGGATGTTGTAAAGAATCTTGTGTTATATCCTCCTGCCAAGCCAAGTCTACCCATTCTAAAATTATGTAAACAACCACCAGTGTACCTGGAGGAAAGCATCTATTCACCACTCACAGTAGCAGAGGCACTAGAATTTAAAGATCAAACTGAAGACGATGTTATTAAAAACGTTATGAATCGACTTGTTAATGTGAGCAATCTAAAGTGTCAAATGCTGAAAGCAATCTTGGATAATGAAGCCATTGAGGATCCTATGAAGGATATCGATGATCGACATATTTAGACAACTGTTGTTCATAACACCAAACCAGTAGAGATCAAACTTGGAAAAATTCTAAATATTAATGACGATCTAGATAACGATCAACAACAAAAGCTCATGCAGGTCTTAGAGAAATATAAAGGGACTTTTGCATGGTATTATCTTGATATGAAAGGAATAGACCCACAACTATGTACACACCACATATATACTGAGAAGAATGCTCAACCCATTAGGCAGCCTCAAAGGAGATTGAATCCGCATCTCAAGGACATTGTGAAAGAAGAGTTACAGAAGTTGTTGGATGTAAATTTTATTTATCCTCTCTCAGACAGTAAATGAATCTCTCCATTGGTGGTCTTCCCTAAGAAAAATTGGAAGTGGCATATCTGTGTAGACTATAGGGATTTGAACAAGGTTACACATAAATATCATTTCCCCCTCCCATTCATTGATCGGGTCCTTGATACTTTGGTATGGAAGTAGTTCTTTTCCTTTTTAGATGGTTTCAGTGGCTACAATCATATTCAGATTGCCCCTGAAGACTAGGACAAAACAACCTTCACCTGTCCATGGGGTACATTCATGTACAAAGTATTACCATTTGGCTTGTGTAATGCCCCAACTACATTCTAGAGAGCTATGCTCAGCATCTTTGCTGATTTAATAAATGAAGGGCTTGAGGTGTATATGGACAATTTTAATCCATATGGGAATGACTTCCACCAAGCATTTCAAACATTAGAAAAAGTCTTGGAACGATGCATTGCTACCATATTATGTTTAAGCAATATCAAGTTCCACATGATGATGACCGAGGGCATAATCTTGGGACACTACATCTTTGTAGCAGGAATACAGGGAGACCCAACAAAAATTCAGGTAATTCTTTTAATGCCTACCCCCTACACTTAGACATAGGTATGTAGCTTCCTAGGATATGCAGTATATTAATGTAGGTTTATTAAAAACTTTTCACAAATTGTTGTGCCTCTATATGCTTTGAGTGGAAATGTTGATTTCAGTTGGTCTAACAAATGTGACACAAATTTTATAGGTTTAAAGAAGCTAGTCTCAACAACACCAGTATTGTTTGGACCAAACTGGGAGTTGCCTTTTCACATATCCACAGATGCATCAGATGTAGTTATAGGCGTTGTCCTTGGCAAAGAGGAGGACAAGAAACCTTATGTTATATATTATATTAGCAAAAATCTCACTTCTGCAAAACTTAATCATACAGTGATAGAAAAAGAATTTTTAGTTGTTATTTATGCAATAAACAAATTTAGACATTATATAACTGGCTACCCAGTCTTTCTGTACACTGATCACTCTGCCATTCGGTATCTAGCTAATAAACCTATCAAAAATGGTCGAGTAACATGATGGCATTTTCTTTTGCAGGAGTTCAATATTACTATTAAGGATCGTCCGAGGAAGGAAAACCTTATTGCTGACTTTCTATCTTGAATTCCGAAGATGAATGATCCACTGGTGGTAGATGACCAATTTCTGGATGAAAATATATTTTCTGTGGCAGTCAAAACACCATGGTACATAGATGTGGTGAATTATCTGGCAGTCGGGAAGCTACCCAAGCATTTGACAACAAGAGAGAGGAAGTTGATCGTTCAACATAGTGCTCGATTCTCTTGGATATGCGGATATCTTTTTCATACAGGGGCCGACATGTGTATACGCAGATGCATTCATGAGGATGAAATTCATGACATACTGAAAGCTTGCCATGATGAGCCCTATGGGGGACATTTTGCAGATCGAAGGACAGGGCATAAGGTATTACAGATGGGCTATTATTGGCCCACTATTTTTAAGGATGCTAAGAAATATGCCCAGGCTTGCAATAACTATCAAAGGATGGGCAGGCCTGATCAATCTAATGAAATGACTCTACAACCTCAGTTAGTCATAGAACCCTTCGAAATGTGGGCTTTAGACTTCATTGGCCCATTCCATCTACCATCCAATAAAAATGCCTACATACTGGTTGCCATGGATTATGTGAAAAAATGGGTGGAAACAGTAGATTTACCAAGAGCCACAGAGGAAGTTGTTATTAACTTACTTTTTGGGTTTTTTATGCAATATGGGTTACCGCGTGAAGTGGTCACAAATGGGGGAGGGCAATTCACAAGACATAAGATTACTGCCACTCTCAAGAATCATAATATTACACATAGGATCACTTCCCCCTATCACCTGCAGGTGAACAGGAAGGTCAAATGCACCAATAAGGTCATTGAAGCAATTATGACCAAGAGAGTCTCAACACACTGATGAGACTAGGTTGCTAGACTACCAGAGGCCTTGTGGGCCTATCACACGACTTGAAGGAGTGCTACTAGATACTCTCCATACCAGCTCGTTTTTAGCAAAGAACCTATTTTTCTGATCGAATTTAAAATAAAGACTCTAAGGACGGCCCAGGAAGTAGGGTTGGATTTAACAGAAGCCCGAACCAAGCGACTCTAGCAGATTAACGAACTAGATGAGGCTCAAGCGCTTGCTTTGCAACAGACTGAAATTATTCAACAAAAAATGGCAAAATGGCATGAAAGCCTTATCAAGAAGAAAACGTTTCAAAAAGGGGATTTGGCACTTCTTTACGATTCGAGATTCCAAGATTTTCTAGGCAAGTAGGAAACAAGATGGCTCGACCCTTATGAGATTCAAGAAGTACATAACAATGTTACTCTTACCTTGGTTACCATCGACGGATCTGGCCATTCTTTTAAGGTGAACAGACACCGAGGATGCCTCTATCACAAACCACTCACCAAGGAGTCTTTCTGTGAGCAGGTACACAAGGACCCCTCCATGGAAATTTTAGCTGTGGGAAGTGATGACCCAACAACTTTTCTTTCAAAAAATTGAGATCTCATTAGAAATTGTAAATAATGTATATACTCTTTTATTGGTTGCAATTAAGAGTAGACGTTACCATGTAAATATGAGAATTTTTATTGCTTGATAAGTGTTGTTCAAACGATTAAACGATTGCCATTCAATCGATTGAACAACACATTTTTTTTTTCTTTGATTTTTCCGTTCAAACAATTGAGTGATTGTCGTTCAATCTATTGAACAACACACTTTTTGTTTCTTTGATTTTGCCATTCAAATGATTGAACGATTGTTGTTCAATCGATTGAACATCACACTTTTTGTTTCTTTCATTTTGTCATTCAAACGATTGAACAATTGTTGTTCAATCAACTGAACAACACATTTTTTCTTTCTTTGATTTTGTCGTTCAAATGATTAAACGATTGTCATTTAATCGATTGAACATCACATTTTTGTTTCTTTGATTTTTCTGTTCAAATGATTGAACAATTGTTGTTCAATTGATTGAAAAACACATTTTTTCGTTTAAACGATTGAACGATTGTCGTTCAATCAATTGAACAACACATTTTTTGTTTCTTTGATTTTGTTGTTCAAACGATTGAACGATTGCCGGTCAATTGATTGAACATCACATTTTTGTTTCTTTGTTTTTTCTATTCAAATGATTGAACGATTGTTGTTAAATCAAATGAACAACAATTTTTTTGCGGTATTTTTCTTGTTCAATCGATTGAACAACACTTCTGTTTGCAATTTTTGTTGTTCAAATGATTGAACAATTGTTGTTCAATCAATTGAACAACCCTTTTTGTCATTTTAATAGAATAAATTGTGAATTTTTCATAATGATCATAATGTCATATTTTCTCTCTTTCTCCTTTGTATTTTGAATAAACACCATTTGAATGGATTTGTCCTTGATGTAAGAAAAAATAGTAATAACAATATCATTGTGACTTATGTAGCCGTTTGATGGTTATCTTTGTTCCAAAGCTGATATGGTGTATCCTTCTAATGACTGACTAAACATCTCTTCTTTGGACACATCATAAAATGATTCATTAATTTCAAACCATGTTGGCTTACGTTTTTACACTATTAATTGGATAAATCTCATTAACATGATGATATGGGGGTAAGAGTATAAACTTCCATTAACATCTTTTTACTTATTACACCATCCCTGAATCTTAATAATCATGCATTAAGTATGGTTGACGGGAACAATTCCTTAAATAAATATGATATTAAATCCTAAAATATCATCATTTCTCTATTAATTGTTGTAATGTATTCTGCTATTATTCTGAATTGTGGAAGTGTAAAGTAATTGCATACATGCGAACCAGTTACAGGTACAACAACCATGGGAGGAAGAGCTATCAAGAATGAACTGCCATTAATTATGGTATCAGATCAAGCTTGTGCAATTCTCAAGTGCACAAGAAGGCTGCGATATCTAAATAGGTTGCAGGATTTTCATGAGGGACTGACGTTGAAATTTCTATAGAATTTGCAGAATGGTAGCACCACAGTTAGAGGCAGAAGTATAATAGTTTTGGAAGCAGTCATAGCCGAAGTCACTGGACTTCTGGCTGAAGGAACCAAATGGACAAAAAGGCATGTCCTTCTAGACAATGCGATTGAAGTATTCCAAGATGCAGGAGAATAACGGGTGTGCGCAGGAAAAGGGATCCATCCTTTGGCATTAAGGAAGTCATAGCAAGAACTTATCGTCATCGTGCAAAGATACATTAATTGTGACAATCGGAACGATGTGGTAAATCCCTATCAACTGAAACTTCTATCCATTTTAAAAGATACAATTTCAGTTAATTTATTGTTTTACTTGAATTCTATATTACATGATGTCACATGTTGAGTTAGGACAGCTAAGGACCAACACAAAGTAATCAGCCATGACCGATTGATTAAATTAATCATTATGAAAAACTGGCCCAACAGCAGATAACTTGCGATAATGTTATAAATCCTACCTTGGCTCCAACCCTAGTAAGCACAGTAACAGAGCAACAAGGGCCAAGAACCCTAGGTCCAAGAAAAACACTAAAAAGAAAGAATTCCTTCGTGCCCCTGAACCTAGCAAAACGTAAGCGCTCTATGTGAGTGAAAGCCTAGTGAAGTATCCCAATTCAAGCAGATGAGGCTAGACCATCCCGCACATCACCTGAAAGTCCACAAAATTCTCCTTTGCAAGACTATGAGGAAGTGGCTAGGGTATTGGAAAACATGGCGATAATTGGAGAAGGTAGAGAACAATCCAGGAATGTTGAGGAAAAGAATTGCACCCGCAACCAATCTACCCTTGCTGACAGCCCTAGTCATGAGAAAAACCTTCCATGCACTGATTCTGTGGAAGAAAAAATAGAGGGAACCAATTCCTTCCCTGGAAAAACCTCTTGAGGTGAAGACACATGAAGAAGATATCACTAATGGAGGAAATCGAGAAACAGACACCGGTCCAGTGGACCCCCCAGCTGAAGAAAACCCTGTAAATGAAACCCTGGTAGATGAAAATGAACCAGATAACACTATTTTTTCTAGGTCCCCTAAGGACGAGGCCTACCTAGAAGAAAATCCAGAGAATGACAATTGTTCAGGAGACACCGTTGTATTGGGATCTCCTGAACGAGAAATCCATGATAAGGAAGAGTTAGAAGATGTTGCTCCCTTGGGAGATACAGTTCTAGATGGAACCCTCCCTAATGCCAACACATTACCACCTATACAGGAACCAAAGGATAACGCAGTTAACCCATCACCAGTTGGAAGTCCTAGGATAAAGAAGTCCTACAGGGATAGGCTCAGAAAAGCACTTAAGAAGTATGCGAAATAGAAGCGAATAATTGGGAAACTAAGGCAGTGGTTAAAGGAGGCCATTAGAGCCAAGAATTTGAAAGTAGAAAAAGAGACCACATGCACACAGACAGAACATTGTTCTAGAAGGAACGCTGAGACCCAAATTGAGGATCTTTTGGCTTGTCCAAATGAAACTCAAACAGAGTCGTGCCTCGTAGAAGACGCTAAAATGAAAACTGAGGACCCATTTTTTTTTCTTACAGGAGATCCAAATGGACCATCCTACCATGGATATTGATGTTCAGACCAATCCCATGGAGACCTAGGAAGCAGAAACCCAAACTGAAGAAACACCTACCTATACTCCCTTAACGAGGGAAGCACTTATTAGCAGACTGCATAATGAATTACTAAAGGCACAACAGGAATTAGCCCAGTACAAGGAGGAGGTAGTGCCCCTGAAGATACATCAAGAATTAAAGAAACAGTTTGCGACACTAACCATAACTGAGGATGAAACCTTTGCTTAGTTCAGGGTTGAACATAAAAAGGTTGAGAAAGCGTGGGAGAAATTACAGAAGGCTCAACAGTGGTTGGAAACTATCTTCTCTCTCTATTCAGACACCTTGTCATGTAGAGCCCCTACTACAAATTATTCCCTCTACCTCCTAGAAAGGTTCCTACTACTAAAAATCAAAGCTGCTAAGGCTAGTAAGCTGGTGGAAATCAAAACCACCCCAGATTTTGTCAAATGCTTTAGAGAACAGAATGAACAGGTACAACACCTCCTTTGTGAGCTGTATATGCACAATATCTCTCTAGAAGATGACAGGGGCAGTAACCCTGACCTGTTTATAGGGGATGTGAAACTCCAAGCATTTCTCTCTTTCACCACTAATCAACTCAAGTGGGCCAAGGCTCACAATACCTTTAGGAGGCATGAAGAAGGAATTGACCTATGGGTGAGAGGAGAACCAACCAAACCCCTGCAGCTCTTGATTAAACACAAGAAATTCATGAAACGAGCCGGTGTTATAGGCCAACTGGGGCCATTCCATACAGATGTTATACAAGCTGGAAAGGAGTATTTCCAAGAGATTAAGGAGGAAGCCTTGTCTATAGTTAGACAAAGGTGGGAAGCCTCTAGCATTACTATTAGAAATCGAGAACCATTTGGATATCAGAAGTTTAAAGCTGCCTCCTCTCGTTTCTATAAATACAGTAATATGATTTTGACTATGGGACCTAAATGGATAGGATGTCGGTATAGGACTCCAATCATATGGTATCCTCTAGATAAGTATCGTTGTGATTACACCTTGAAGGATCAGGATGTTACCTAGGCTTTTATTTTAATGAAGAAGGAAAATGGCTTCGGACATTATAAGGAGGAGGTATATTCTACGTACTCCCTAACTCAGCTACACATCAACTATTTAATTGCATGAACACATGCAACAAGGTAAGTTGGGGAGTATGTTGGGTCAAGAAAAAGGTATATTTTCTCCTCAGTAATTTCTTTATTTCATATTTATCTTTACATGATTATCTCTGTTTATGAATGGAAATAAAGGAAATTACGTTTAAAGTTGGATGAAAGCAATTGGGAAAAATTTAGATAAATCTGGCACTAGAAACTGACTTTTTACTATCCTTGTGTGTAGAAGACACAAATTGGTCAATTGTCGTTCATTTGACAGAGCATCACAAAGTTGTAAAAGGGAAAGATAATGTCTAACACAGGTAAGGCAGTGAGAGACCAAGTATACCAATACTATTTCATGACAGAATCAGATTATGTATTGCGAAATCCTCAAGATCCCCTAATCCTGAGGATTCGATTTTATCTAGTTTTCTCTCTTATTATTATATATAAGGCCGAAAGGCAAACAAAACTCAGTTCAGACTTATGTAATGTGTAATGATTCCTTTTTATACATATCTTATTATTATCTCAGTGATATTGTAATATGGTTACTCATATTAATGAAAGATTACATTTGATCTTCACTTATATTCTGAGTATTCCTTAGCGAAGGCTTCTAACGACTCTAGGCCCAATTAAGAGAATTTCTACTGCTTTCTTGTGTTGTAATCTTTCCATTTGAATATTTATTGATTGTTAATATTCAGTTAATGTTATTTTGCTTATTGTGAGGATTGACGATTCCAATTCATATTGTTGTTCATTTCAATTCATATTTAGTCATGTGATGTATTTGAATAATGCTTTGATTTGATTGGTTATATTAGTTTCAGAATAGATTTTTGTTCCTTCTGAGTTATGATACCATAGATCTGAGAGATAGTGTCAATTAATTTCCATGGTCTGATGATAGAAAATAGTTGTTGTTCAGAAGTCATTTATCATATCTGCCTAATTGTCGTTCAATTGAGAATTGTCGTTCAATCGAGATTGTTGTTCAATTGAGAATTATCGTTCAATCGAGATTGTTGTTCAATTGAGAATTGCTGTTCAATTGAGATTGTTGTTCAATTCTAATTTGCGATAGATTAACATTGTTGTTCACTTGTTATAGTTCTCTTTCTTGATCGAATGAGTTAGCTTTAATTCTATTTGAAGATTTCCAAGCATGATTCTTTGCATTCGCATTCAGATTCATTTAAGTTTGGAATAAGTAGAAGAAATTACAGAGTGTGTTAAGAATTCTTTCAGATTTATTTTTCCCTTAGTTATTTCTTTAAGAGTTGTGTGACTTAAGTTGAAAAGATAGTTACTAGTGATTGCAACAATTTACCTTTAGCTAACCTCTAAATTTAGTGCATATATTGTGCTAACACTCTTGAGATAAAAAGACTTACCTCAGGTAGATAATTAATGTAGGAATTACGATTGCTTAAAAAAAGACATCTTAGTCAACCAACAAGTGGGACCCAAGGATATGATGTCTGAGTGACTGACATGTCTCCTGAGGATTCTGAAGCTAATGTTGGATGATTGTGTGTGATGTTTCTATCGATTCCACTTCCTTAAGGTCATATAGGAGGTCGAATATGATCATGGTAGCCTCTCGTCTCATGTTTACCCTGGTTGGCTTGGTTACATGGGTGGATGTGGGAGGATGGCATTACAAAGAACAAGTTGTGGCATGTTTAGGTAGAAGCCTCCTATGGGTTGTAGCTTGTAGAAAATTTGTGGGAGATAGAGCTTCCTTGCAAGTTGGAGCTTAAAAAAGAATTGAGGTACAAGCCTCTTGTAGGTTGGATCTGTTAGGTCCCTAAACTACTAATGTAACCCCTCATTGTTATTAGTGCAACCCCATTATTATATTTTTGTGCCCATGTAGTCCCCATATTGTTATTATTGTGCCCCATAGAGGCCCACTATTTTTATTGTTGTTCCCTTACATTATTATTCTTTTGTCAGCTCTGATTATATTATGACCCCTTAGACTCTTGTATATAGAAATGAGGTCTTATCATTTGTAACATCCAAGAATTTTTCATTTGTGTAATGTGAATGAGGTTTCCCCTTTGAGGAGGATGATTTATAAGGCTTTGCTCTTTCTTTTCTATCTTTTTGTGAGTTGGATTCATAACATGTGGTGTCAAAGCTTTGGATTTTAGGGTTTCGATGTTCCAAACAGGTCAGCGTGGCCATTTTTGCTATAACATTTTTTCTAAGACATTTCAAAAGCTAAAAATAAAACCCATTTGAGCTGAACTCTCTCTGAACCTGGGGTCTGAATTTCAGATCTTATCTTGCTATATGTTCAGTGTTATGATCCAAGTAAGTTAGGTTTTTGCAGGATCCTGAATTATATCTCAAACAGGTGACCTATGGAAAATCATCATAACTTACTTTATGAGTATTAGATTGACATTTCATAAGAAGTTACAGAAAGAGGACAACCTATATTTTTTTGTGTATCATTGTCAGGTCCGAAGGTTGAAATAGTGACATGTGGCACTTCGTACAAGTTCTCTCTACTAAAAAAGTATATAATCAGGTCATCGTGGGAGATTTGGCATAACTCTTTCCTGAAGAATATAATTTCGATCAAACTGGTGGAATTGGAAAGAGGGTGCAGAGGTCTACCATAGGTCGCAATTCAAGACATTGGAGATCTAATATTTCATAGATACAAGAGATTCAAGATCAAGCTCCTAAAATCAAGAAAAAGTGATATGAGGAAATTTGATGGCAAGGATCCGGTAAATTGAATAAGATAGATGGAGAAATATTTCGATCTACATGATGTACAACTATTACAAAAGGTACATATTTTATATTTATACTTAGAACCAAATCAATTTTTATGGTATAGAGGGATTTGTTCTCGTAAACCACTTGTCACCTAGTCAACTTTCACAGAGGAAATGATAGCACATTATGAGGATACAAAGAGAAACAACTTCTTTAGTGAATTGATAAATCTCAAACAAAAGGATTCAATGGGAGAGCACATTAAGGACTTCTAGAAACTAAATATAAGGGTAAATGATATTCCAAAGAAGCATAGGGTTGAAGTCTTCATAGGGACTTTAAAGGATAAAATTCAACATGAGGTTTGTCTTTGGGAACCTGATCGATTGGAGAAGGCATTCAAGTTGGCAAGAAAAATTGAAAGCGGAATTATGGAAACAATAAATCCTACCACTCACAACTATAAATATGGAAGTGTTTTTTCTCCTAGACTTCCACAACCTACAAGGTTTACACCACAACAATTGAAAGAAAAAAGAGAAAAATGGCTTTGTTACAGTTGTGATAGCAAATACACTAAAGGTCATAAGTGTGTTGAGAAGAAATTAGTTTACATAGATTGTGAAGAGGAGGAAGAAAAGGATCAAGAATTGTCAAAAGAAGAGGATATACACCAGGAACCAACTCTAGAGAAAGAAGAAATGAATCCAACCATATCTTTTAAAGCATTGGCAAGAATTACCACTCCTCAAACGCTCAAGATAGAATGACATATCAAGAAGAAAAAGGTTCAAGAAGTGAAAGATCACATCGACCATTAAGAAATGAATCCAACCATATCTTATAATACATTGGAAAGAATTATCGCTCCTCAAACTCTCAAGATAGAAGGACATATCAAGAAGAAAAAGGTTTAAGCAGTGAAAGATCAAATCGAGCATCAACAACAAGTTTGTCAACTTTTAAAGGATAACCCCACTTTGTTGCAGAATTGAATGAAACTACAGGTAGATCAACATTGCAGTGAAAGAATTTTTTATTTAGATGATTGGGTATTTTTACAAGTACAACCATACAAAAAAATTTCCCTTAAGCAAGCTAAGAAGGATAACAAATTATCACCAAAGTACTGTGGTCCTTACAAGGTGCCGTAAAAGATTGGTACTATGGCATACAAATTGGAGCTTCCTACATCTTCCCGAATGCCCCTATTTTTCCATGTTTCATGCTTAAAGAATTTTAAAAGTGACAAGCTCCCAGTTCAAACAATATTGTCGAAAGTTGACGAGGAAGGAAAAATCATATTGGAACCTGAAGTAGTCATGGAAATAAGAACTCGACAACTACGAAATCAATCAATTTCAGAGTATCTCATCAAGTGGAAGAACTTACCTACTGAAGATTCCACATGAGAGGACAAGAATTTTATATATAAGCATTCAGAACTACTCAAGCATTGAGGACAACACTTTTTGAAGGAGAGAGGACAACACTTTTTGAAGGAGAGGGGCATGTTAGGTCCCTATACTACTAGTGTAGCCCCTTATTGTTATTAGTGCAACCCCCTTATTTTATTGGTGTGCCCATGTAGTCCCCATATTGTTATTATTGTGCCCCATAGAAGCCCATTATTGTTATTGTTGTTCTCTTACATTATTATTATTATGTTGGCTATGGTTGTATTATGACCCCTTAGACTCCTATATATAGAAAGGAGTTCTTTTTAGTTGTATCATCCAAGAATTCATTTATGTAATGTAAAGGAGGTTTAACCCTCGAAGAGGTTGATTTCTAAGGCATTGATCTTTCTTTTCTATCTTTTTGTGAGTTGGTTTCATAACAGGATCCTACATAAAATTTGATGTAATAGGGTAGTAGGATCTTGCCTTCACATCCATTTCAGCCAAAAAATCTTAGTTTTCTCCCTTTCTAGGTTCCACTTAATATATCTAGTGTCTTCATGTGATGTTCGATGAATGTCTCACTTGTGTGAATGCTTTTCAATTTTGAATATGTATATATGAAAATGTCTCTCTCTGGAAACTGCAAAAGAAACAACTAATAGTTGAACATATACATAAGCCATTCGCTACAAAAGAAGATATTTGAAAAAGAAAAATTAAGTTGATCTAAATAATTTAAAAGACACAACTACCGATTCACCTTCCTCTCAATAATTTCCAAGTATTTATCAATTGGTATTAGAGAAGGTTCCTTTAGCATTGGCTTAATAGCAGGCAAGAAGTCCTAAATCTTTAGAATGGCTAGTCAGGAAGGATGCTCAACAAACAAAACCCATTTGTTTATTAGAACAAATTATACCTTTTGGAAAGTGATAATGAAGAAATATTTAATGTCTCTTGGAGTAGAAGTTTGGGCTACTATTCTAATGGGGTATGAAGAATCAAAGAAAATGAGTAGTGACAAAGATGAAAAACTATAATTTACAACCAATGTAAAATCTATGAATTTTCTTCTTAATGGGCTAAGTCAATCATAATTTATTAAGATAATGCATTGTAAAACAACTAAAGAAATCTAGGATAAAGTACAAAATATTCATTAAGGAGATACCAAAGTGAAGGTGGCCAAATTACAAGTGTATAGGATGCAATTCGAGACATTAAAAATTAATAAAGATGAAGATATTGCTAAGTCCTTTCTAAGGCTAGATGAAGTTGGTAATGTCATGATGGGTATAGGAGAAACACTCAAAGAGAGTGTAATAGTCCAAACAATAATTAGGTCATTACCTTCAAAATTTAGTCCTGAGGTTTCAGCTATAGGAGAAACAATCGAGTTTGAGACACCAAACAGGGATCAACTACTTTGTTCTTTGATAACATACAAGATAATAATTACAAAAGGAAATTCAACTACTAGAGATGTAGCTTCAAAGAAAACAAGTGAATAGACATATTAACTATTAATAAGCGCAGAAGTATTAACTATTAGATATCATTTTTTTTATTTTTGGGATTCAACTGCGTTAAGTAAGTCATTAACGTATGACCATTTCCATGAGAGGTAGTCGTAATTGACTAATTTCTCATGATTTTTGAATTGTTCACTTAGCACTCATTCCATCGGGTGATGCTCACAGGGGTGAAGAAGTTGGATTGAAACTAGTGAAATGAATCACATAGCATCAATCGTCACTTCCGGGGCTTGCACCCCGTAACCAGGACTTCCTGGGAGGTCACCCATCTCCTCTGGCTCAAGTGTGCTTCACTGTGGAGTTTTCCCCACAATCAAGCCCACTTAGCTTGCTACCCCATTTGCAAAACCTTAGCAAGTATTGTGCCTCATGAACCATTCAAGTAGAGATCCCTTCACTCTTTGTTTGAATTTAAGTATTAGGGGTTTACGCAGTGCATTATATTAGATATCGCTTTTTTTTTTTGATTCAACTGCGTTAAGTAAGTCATTAACGTATGACATTTCCATGAGAGGTAGTCATAATTGACTAATTTCTCATGATTTTTGAATTGTTCACTTAGCACTCATTTCATCGGGTGATGCTCACAGGGGTGAAGAAGTGGGATTGAAACTAGTGAAATGAATCACATAGCGTCAATCATCACTTCCTGGGCTTGCACCCGGTAACCAGGACTTCCCGGGAGGTCACCCATCCCAGATCTCTACTGGCTCAAACGCGCTTAACTGTGGAGTTTTCCCCACAATCAAGCCCACTTAGCTTGCTACCCCATTTGCAAAACCTTAGCAAGTATTGTGCCTCATGAACCATTCAAGTAGAGATACCTTCACTCTTTTTTTGAATTTAAGTATTAGGGGTTTAAGCAGTGCATTATATTAGATATCATTTTTTTTGGGATTCAACTGCGTTAAGTAAGTCATTAACGTATGACCATTTCCATGAGAGGTAGTCGTAATTGACTATTAATAAGCTCTGTAATTCGCTCTCTCTTCTCAAATATAAATCTCATTGCCCTGATGATGGACTCACTAAGCTAGTCCGAAACGTTGGTTTCAAAACTGCTCACAGGTTTTTCCACAAAATTATAAAAAAAATTCAATAGAAGACAAGGAATGTTCATGCTCAAACTCTGATGAAGAAGAAGTGAAATTTGTCAGAAGATTGAAGAAAGGTACATGTATGTAAAAAGGAAAAATCCCATTTAAATGTTTTAATTTTGGAAGAGTGGGGAATTATGCCTCAAAATTTTAATACAAGAAAGAAAAAAAACAAGGCTAAGGGGAAATAAAAGAACAAGTTAAAAAAAATGTAGAAGGAGAAAAAATTTAAAAAGAAGAGTTTCTATGCACAAGAAGATAATAGTACATTTGAAAGTTCTAATGAATCCTCTGGTGAAGATGGAGCTAGTGAAATTATTACGATGTCTCTAGAACTCTTGGAAGAGGAACTTAATGAATATGAAGAAGAAGAAGAAGAAGAATAAAAAGGTGAGGTGGACCTTGAGGGGGAGTTGATCATTTCCCTAGAGGAAATATGTAGATTCAAGCAAAACAATATGAAACAGATATATATTTTTTTAAATTATGTAAAAGAAGAGTCTAATTGGGAAGAAATTGTCAAGATGAAATTTGAACTAGAAGAAGCCAAGAAGGTGGAGGAAATTATTCTACAACAGATAAAAGAGAAAAGAAAAAGGTGTGGAAAACTAGAAGAGGAATTATTAACTTTAAATAAAAAGCTAGATAAGGCACATAATGATTTAAATGTGAGCCTTCAACATACAAAACGATTTGAAAATTTAGATGTGATATTAAATTCTGAGAGATCTCCACTTATGAATGTTGGGATAGGATATGAAGGATATTCTAGTGAAAGTAAGATAGAGGATAAAATGACAATTACTTTTGTAAAAGAAGTCAAGGGAGACATTGAAAGTCCAAATCACCTGAAAATAAGGAGGCCAACAATGCACTTAATGAACAAGGAAACAATTCACCTAAGGAGTAGCAACAAAGAAGCATTTCTAACCTATTGCAACATACAAGAAGAGTGGAAAAATAGACAATAAGCTACCAAAGGGCATGTTTCTTCAAGAGTGAAAGTTATCAAATTCCAAGGAGGATTTATTCTCAAGCATTATCCATTCACTAGTATAGAAACGATTTGTATGGATATTGTTACTATTGTAAAAAAATTATACACAAAGTTATAAATTGCAGAGCTTATGTTAGAAGAAATGAATTGAGAAACCCTAAAATAATTGAAGTAAACAATAAATTTGAAACTACCAAAAAAAACATGAACCTGGATAGGAATCCATCTTCTCCTCTATTTGATATTATTGGATGTTTATACTATCATAATTTATGGCATAATTCATATGAATGTCATAACTCACAATCCCAGAACAATTATAGAGGAAAATAACATATGTAGTGGAGATAGAATAAAGAAAAGAAAGTTGATAAGTGTGGCCTAATTTTGTATGCTAAAAATCAGAATAGTCAATGGTATGTGGACAGTGGCTATTTTAGACACATGAGAAGGGACAAAAGACAATTTTTGCCTTTAGATTAAAATAATATAGGAAATGTCATATTAGAAATGATGCAACACGAATAATTAGAGGAAAGCATACAATCAATATGAATAATGGTAGAGGAAAGGATCATATGTACTATTTGTTAAAGGAACGAAACACAATTTGCTAAATGTTAGTCATATGCGTGATAAAGGTTGTGATGTTCTCTTTGTAGCTCAATATTGTGAGATCATGTCAACAACAACAAGGAAAGTTTTGGTTAAAGGAGTTCGAGTAGAAAATAATGTATATATCTTGAAGGAAGATAACGACGAGTGCTACATCAAAAAAAATATGAGCCCTGGATATGGCACAAGAGATTGGGGCATCTCAACTTTGATCACATAATCAACATTAGTAAAAAGAGAGTAGTTAGAGATATACCAAATATTACAAAAAATAAAAATCCTATTTGCAAATCATGTCAACTGGGAAAATAGGCTCAAACTTCATTCAATGTCAAGATAACTTGTCAAGTAGTAAGCCTCTACAATTAGTACATATGGATTTGTGTGGTCCTTCCAGAATAGAAGCACCGGGAGGAGAAAAATATTTTATGCTGCTAATTGATGGCTATACTAGATTGACATGGGTAGCTTTTCTTAGAAATGATTAAGAAGCATTTGAGAAGTTCAAAATATTCAAGGCATTAGAAAAAAAATAAAATAGGGTGCAAGATAAAGTGTATAAGGTTAGACATGAGAGGTGAATTTACTTCAAATAAATTTGCAAACTTTTGTGATGATATTGGTATAAAAAGGAAATATACTATTGTAGACACACCACAACAAAATGGAGTTGTAGAGAGAAAAAAAAGGTATGTGCAGTAAATGGGCAAAGCCATGATGCAAGAGAGAAACATTCCTCAAACCTATTTGGAATAAGTAGTATACACCTTAGTTCATATTCTATAAATGGTACATCTCAGACCAAATTATGATAAGACACCATATGAATTGTGGCATGGTAATCCAACATATTTCAAACATTTTAAAGTGTTCGAAAGTAAGTGCTATATCAAAATCAACGATGAAAAATTAGGAAAGTTTGATTCAAGATCAAATGAAGGAATATTTTTAGGATACTCAACAAAGGATCCATGTGCTATGATAAAAGGTTGCATAAGAGTGTGGATTGTATAGCTGTAAATTTTGATGAAGAGCTTCCTAACAAGAATAAGATTATAGGTTTTATCAATCCTCCAGATCATTACCATGACAGTGAAGAAAAGTAAGTAGAAGATGAAGAATGAGAAAAGATAGAGACTCATTCAAGAGATCCCTCAAGGCATGTACAAAAGAATCACCCTGATAATCAAATAGTTAGTGATAAAAGTGAAGGAGTTCAAACAAGGAAACTACTTATAGAGAAAACAAATCAGGCTCAAATTTCCATGATGAACTAATAAATTTTGATGAAGTAATAAAAGAAAAACACTGGATAGATGTTATGAATGCAGAGCTGGATTAGATGGAAAAGAATAAGAACCATGAACTGACACCAAGACCGACAACAAAGAATGTAAGATGTACAAAATGGGTATTCAAAAATAAGGTGAATGGACAGGGAAAAATTATTAGAAATAAAGCAAGACTAGTATGCAAGGATTACTTACAAGTAGAAGGTCTTGACTATGAAGAAACTTTTACGCTGGTGGTAAGATTGGAGAAAATCAAAATGTTTCTTGCCTTTTCTTGTTATAAATATTTCAAAGTGTATCAAATCCATGTAAGTATGCTTTTTTGAATGTAGAACTTAAGGAGGAAGTCTATATTGAACAACCTAAGGGCCCCTTATTGTCAAATAATCCTAATTATGTATGCAGGTTAAAGAAGGAAATGTATGGACTTAAATAGGCACCATGGGCATGGTACTCTAGGTTGGAAAAGTACCTACAAAAGGATGGTTTCAAGAGAGGTGAAACTAATAGTAAGTTGTGCATAAAATCCATTGAATATGAACTCCTAATTATGGGGGTTTATGTAGATGATACTATGTTTGGAAGCAACAAAGATAATTTAGTGCAATGGTTTTCTAACAAGATGAAGTTTGAGTTCGAGATGCCAATGATTTGGTAGCTTAATTTTTACTTGGGGATGCAAATTTTACAAAATTCAGAAGGTATATTCATTTCTCAAGAGAAGTATCTAAAGGATATGTTGAAGAAGTTCAAAATGGAAATCTATGAACCTGTCTCAACCCCTATGGAAATTGGATGCAAGTTGTGTGCAGATGATGAATCATCTAGTGTTGATTAGAAGCTTTATTGATATATGATAGGTAGTTTACTATATGTAACAACCTATAGACCAGATATAAAGTTGGCAATCAAATTAGTGGAAATATATCAGTCAACACCTAAACAAAGTCATCTACTAGCAACAAAAATAATATTAAGGTAATTGGAATGCACTACATATTATGGACTATGGGACCAAAAAGGAAAAGAATTCACATTTACAACATACACAGAGGCATAATGGGCCAGTTATATAGATGATAAGAAAAGCACAAGTGGTGGTGCATTTTACTTAGGAGATTCATAGGTTGCATGGTTAAGCAAAATGAAATCCTCAAAATATCTATCTACAACAAAATTTGGATGCTTAGAAGTTGTTGCTTGTTACACACAAGTGTTATGGATGAAATATACTCTACAAGATGTGAAGGTAACTTTTAGTGAACCAATATCTATTAAATGTGACAATACTAGTGCAATAATCATCTCAAAAAATCTAGTGCTTCATTCAAAGACTAAACATATTCCTATAAAGTTTCACTTCCTCATAGAACATGTGGTTAAGGAAACAGTGAAGTTGGAATATATATATTAACAAAAGAGAAGATAGTAGATATATTAACTAATCCACTAGCAAGAGAGCCATTCAAATTTCTAAGACACAAATTGGGGATAATCCATGCTCCCTCTTCTCATTAGCTTAACTTCAAAGAGGAGCTTCAAAGGACTATAGAGAATATGAAAATAATGGACTATCTAAAGGGGAGACTCTTCAGAAGCAACCAGAAAGAAAGAAGAGAATAAAGAAGCATATGAATAAAAGCAAAAATAATAAACAATAATACGACGAAAAGAATAATGAAGGAATGTCTTAGTGTTAAGACTTTAAGGCACTCTAAGAAGCAACATGAATAAAGACTAATTTGTACCTACAACAGACCAACTTCAATGTGAAGGAGGCCATCACCTTGGTCCATCATTAAGAAGTTTATCATTTGATACAAAATCTTGTGCAAAAATGTATATATGACAAGTAAATAAACATGTTCAAAATGTATGTGATGTATCTAAACATTTGCATACCTAGTCAAAGAATTTTGAATATGAGTCTAAGTCCAAGTATATTTATGCATCATTATAATTCTTCAATATTCTTTAGCTTTAATGACTCTGAATATGTATAACCTATACATCAAATTAATTTATATTGCTTATGTACTCCATTGATATTCTCTGAACTAAGAAGAAATAAAAGAAAGAGATCCCTTCGAATATATAAGATGAAATAAAATGTGATGAAGTCAAGCCAAGCGAAGCATGATAAATATATCTTGATGTTTCCTTTCTAGAAGTCTTCATCTAGAAATTTTGTGTGATCAACATCTTCATTACAGATCATATTCTTTGCAGTTACTATGGAAAAGTCAACAATGGTTTGAGACTTCCTACATATATGCATAAAAATTCCAGCTCAAAAACATAAACATATACTCCATTGAAGCCAACAATGTCCATCGCATATACTTATTTCTAGTGCATATACTACATTCAAGCAAGTAAGGTCAAGCGCAAACAATACAAATATGAAGAAAATAACGTTTGACTGAAAAATTAAGTATCTAAAGAATCGTCTTATGAAAATGTACAATCAAATGTACATGAAAGAATGAATGAAGAGAGTGAACATGAGACTAATTATATTAGAGGCATGTTGACCACATGAAAAGAGCCACAGAGTTATGAAGAGAACAATGCAACATCAAATCATGACTCAGACTAACTATATTAAAGATATGTCGGTCACGCCAAAAGAGCCATAGAGTTATAAATAAAACACGCAACATCGAAGCATGACTCTGTTTTGTATGAGTTCTAAAGAAAGGTATGAGACCGCGTATCAAGTACGGTCGGGAGAAGAAGAGTATTCACAAAATACGAAAGTATACTTGGATTAGGCATCAAAGTTTCAGAGGAAGCTTCGTAGAGAATTCCATGAGTTTAGCAGAGGCATTCGATCACAAGAAGCATCTAGCGCAAAGCATATGAATGGGATTTGAAGCATCCACTCAAGACAAATGAAGACCGAGAGAATCAACATTATGATGGCCCAAAGGGATTTAAGGGATCATAAGAGTGGGTATTTGTAGCCCACAAGGAAAATCCACAATAAACACTAACACATAAAAGAGTATGGAACAAAGGAACGTAGCATGTCACATGACATGGATGGTAGTCAAATGTCTTAGAGGCAAAGGCTACAGGTCAAAATGGAAGAACTAATGGAACGAACACTCAAAGGATTTGTAACATAGAAAAAGACAAATAAGGAGGTATAATGTAGGTTCTAGACATACATCTTATGCCAGCGAAGGTCAGAACAATATAATGATAGTTGGATAGAGAGGCAGGTCATTGATCATTCCGTAGTTAGTACCACATAGACAATGTGTAACATACAAAATCATGAAGCATAACACACCGATGGTTATTCGTAATTCATCCTTCATAACTTCTTTCCATCAAATTCGGTTCAGTTTCCTTGAATGATGAAAATATTGAGTTGAGGTCATGCCAAAGGTCGTTCCACATAGACAATGTAACACATAAAAATATTGAATCATAACGCACAAATAAGCCATTCAGAATTCATCCTTCGAAACTTCTTTCCTTGAATGCATGCAAAGATCGAGTTGAGTTGAGCCTCCCTTACATATTCATGTCAGAAGAAGAAAGGAACAAACACATTGATCTTTTGATCGGGGAAGACAATGTTTCCAGCTCTCAAATTTGCAGGGATGAGTGCGTTTAAAGAAGAGGAATGGCGAAAAAAGATGTAGAGTGTAATGCTTTAATCTCGCCTGGATGTATAATGATTCTTCAATTCAACTTAGTCACAAGAAATGAAATATATTTCCAACAATCATATTCCATTCAAGCCTTCATATGATCTCAGAAGATAAGAATTTTCATATGCAGGTGACAGAGAATGGTATTGAGACGTCAGTTAAAGTCTGTGCCAAGTAAACAAATATAACTCACAAAATTATGAGAGCTATTGGACCAACATGAAAGTACACTCTTCATACACAAAAATCATAAAAAATATGGCGTTCCCGGAGCTCAAATGGAACTTTGGGTTCCTTGCCAACTTCATTGTAGACGTATTGTTAATCATGAGTGGAGTTGAATGTACTTGTTTTACCTGCAAATCTTCCAGAATTTTCCTGAGCCACACAATTTATTTTGTTGCCTCAGTTGTTTACACATATTCTGCCTCTGTTGTGGAATCTACTAGAACTGATTGTTTGTGTGAACTTCGGGAGACAACTCTTGATCCAAGACTCATAACATAACCTAAAGTAGATACCCTAGTTTCTTTGTCTCCATCGAAGTCTGAATCAGAGTATCCAATCAACCTGAAATCGCCCATCTATGTATACTTGATTCCAAAGTCTTGGGTTCCTTTAAGTACTTTAGAACTCTTTTTGCAGCACACCAATGTCCCTCACAAAGCTTTTGCATAAACCCTCAGAGGATTCCAACAACAATTGAGATATCTAGTCTGGGAGTAGTCAGGTAGTTGAGACTTCCTACAAGTTGTATATACCTTGTTGCATCCTAAAATTATTTTCCTTCAATGGATGTGAGCTTTAAGTTTTGTTCCATTAGAGTAGTCAAAGAATTGCACTCAACCATGCCAAACATGTTTAACAGATCTCCAATGTACTTCTTTTGAGAGAGGAATATAGACTTTGGATGTTGAGTTACTTCAATACCAAGATAGTAGTGAACATATCCCAAGTTAGTCATTTCAAAACCTTTCCTCAATTCCTTATTTATCAATGCAATGTAGCTCTCATTGTTCCCTGTCCCAAAAGACCATCTACATATACCACCCTAAATGATGGTTCTGAATGAAATCCCAAAAGATTTCTTGAACGGTTCTCTTAACAACGATTCTGAACGATTTCCTGAACGGTTCTTTGAACGGTTGTTCTGAATGAAATCCTTAACAGTGTGATGAACGGTTTTATGAGCGATGGTTCTGAACAAAATCCTGAACAAAGGTTCTGAACGAAGTCCTGAACAATTGGTTTCAGAACGGGTTCGTGATGAGTTTGTTGAACGTGCGACGAGCGGTAGAATTGGTGGGCACTTCGAATGGTGGTTTGGGAAAGTCTGCACGATGCAGGCCGAGTTGTACATTTTGACAGAAATTACTAAAGAGAAGTTCAGGTTCTCTCACAAAGACTGTAATTGTATTTTATGAAAGATTGTTATTATCATTGTGGGAAGACTAATATTTAGGGAGTTGCCCCTCCCATTAATTATCTGCTATGAATATGTGTAAATGGTAATAATGATGAAGATGACTAATTGAATGTTTTCGCTGTGTATATGAATGTAATACTTAGAAGTGAAAAAAAAAACTAAGTATGGAATGTTAGGAGTAGTCCACACTTGTAAGTATTGTTAAAAAGAAAACGGGTGGTGGTGTCGCACCCCCTTCGTGCGATTGCAACACTACTGCCAGGGTAGGTGCAGGGACATTATACTTTATGAAATATTGTTATTATCATTGTGGGCAGACTCATATTCAGAGAATTTCCCCTCCCGTTAATTATCCACGGTGCATATGTGTAAATGGTAATAATGATGAAGATGACTAATTGAATGTTTCCGCTGTGTATATGAATGTAATACTTAGAAAGTGAAAAAAAAATGAAGTATGGAATGTTAGGCGTATCCCACACATGTAAGTATTGTTAAAAAGAAAAAGGGTGGTGATGCCGCACCCCGCTTTATGCAGTTGAAATACTACCGCCAGGTAGGGGCGTAATAGTTCATATTAGAGGTTGATTCAGAGAATTGAGGAGTATGTCCATTTTGCAGAAAATGGGCTTTGCAGGAATTATGAGCTTTGAAGAATGGCAGGGGCACACTTTGGGGCCAAGTCAATCTGAACAAAGTCTACTTGAAGAATCAAGTGATGTTGAACAAAGAATTGTAGAATTAAGCAAGGAATTCTTTGAAACAAGGGATGCTCTTCGTGCTTTGGCCAAGGAAGGGATCTCTAACATGAATAGAGGTGAACTCTATCGACTTGTAGGGAAAGTGGACTTATTTGATGCAGAACTCAAGGAGTTGAGAATAAGGAAGAACTTTCTTTGGAAGAAGCAAGAAAGGCTTCAAGGATGGCTAACTCTTGAGAAAGAGTGGTTCATAGCTTTCACTCATGATAAAGAGAAAGCTGCAATACATGACAAAGAAGAGCTTGGTGGGATGGAACCTACCATAGCAGAAGCGAATTTGGAGGATGTTGTAGACATGACAATGATGGAGGAGGAACTTGAAATTGTTCAAGTTGGACCAGGATCATGCAGTTTGCATACATTGGAGCTTTTGGAAGATGGGCCATATGCAGGGAAGGGAAAAATCAGTTTGCCGATGTAGTGGAAGATCTTATCATGGATGTCTACGATGAGAGCTTGTATGGAGAAGCAAGGACCATTGACTGTTGCTGAGCTTGTTGGGGCTTTTTGTGACCTTATAGCACAAGGTGAAAATGCTCGTCACAAGGGAGGAATGTGATGATCATTATGGAGGAATGGGTCATGCTTTAGCCATATGGAGAATTAGCTAAGTGCCGGCATGACTCATAGATAGAATGGAGAGAGGGAACTAACTTGGTTTGAACTCTAAGTCGACCTTCTCCTTATACTTGGGATTGAGACGCACCGTTCAGGATTTTGTTCAGAACCAACATTCAAAGAACCATTCAGGAAATCGTTTGGTCACCATTCAAAAATATTCGCTCAGAAAACTCGTTCGAACGCCTGTTCAGAAAGTCGTTCGAATGCTCGTTCAAAAACTAGTTCAAATGCCCATTCAAAAACTCGTTCAGCCAGGCGTTCACCCGGTCTTTCAGCCACCTGTTTCTAAAAATTTGTCTCTTTGGTTCGGTGTTGCGGTCAAGAGTAGCCTACACCTTCCCCATGTCCACCCTTGGCTTGCCCTCACCTTGAGCTTACACTTATGAACTTGAAAACTTGTTGTTTTGTCCATCCAAACATTCGCCTATATATATGCCCCATCGTGGATAGTTCATGGTTTGGCCTGCCCAAGTTGACCTCCTAGTTCAGCCAAATGTGCCCTCAAATCACATCGGCTCACCCATGTCGCCGCCCCACCGGGTCCACAAGTGCAATATAAGTTTGCCTTCGCCAAGTTTGTACACTCAGCTTAATTTTAGTTTTTTGACCTCTATTGGCTCATCGCGCTCATGCCTCGGAAGCACTTAACCGACCATCTCAGCTTGTCGCACTTCATCAACTCGTCCCATCGTCGCAACCTTTCATCACAACTGACTCACCCACTTAGCGACTCATCACACACCCGGATCGTCGCATTTAACCTAGAGCATTCCTACCCAACTCGTCTCATGCCAACCGCCAACTCATGGGCTTAACATACTCCCCCACTGTAAATGGTTGTTTGTCTCAATCTGAAGTATAAGGAGAAGGTCCTCTTACAGTTAATAATGTGCTCATGGTAGGCATCATTGAGCCCATAGAGGGGTCTGATTGGGTGAGCCTAATGGAGGTACAGAAAAAAAAGCAGAAAGATGAAATAAGGATATGCATAGATCTAAGTAAGTTGAGTGACGCTTGCATGCATGATCCTTTCCCGAATCTGTTCACTGATGAGGTATTGGATAATTTAGGTGGCCAGGAAGTGTACTCCTTCATTGATGGGTTCTATGGGTACCATCAGATGAAAATCGTGCCTGAAGATAGAAGCAAGGAAACCTTCAAGAATAAATGGGGATGTTTTCAGTACACCGTAATGCCATTCGGATTAAAGAATGAGCCTGCGATTTTTTCACGCGTAGTCATTGATGCATTCAAATACTTCATTCATAAGTTTCTGGAGGTGTAATTTGATGACTCGAGTGTGTTTGGGTTGGTAAAATGCCATGTGGAAAGTTTGTTCTTAATTCTAGATACTTGTCGAAGGTACCAGATTGCACTCAATTTGAAGAAATGCTTGTTTTGTGTCCCTTTTGGGATTTTGCTGGGTCATGTGGTATGTAGACAAAGATTTATGGTAGACCCTACGAAGATCGCAGTGATAATTAACCTGGAGGCACCAAGGAGTGTGAAACAATTGCGCGCAACATTGGGACATACTTGGTACTATAGGAAGTTTATCAAGGGTTATTCCTAGATCATCGCGCCTATGGAGAAGTTGTTGAAAAATGATGTCACGTTCTGTTGGAACAAAGAATGTCATAAAATCTTGGATGTGCTAAAAGGAAAAATGGTCACTGTGCTAATTTTAGTCTTCCCGGATTGGGAGAAGGAGTTTCATGTACATGTAGATGTGTCATGTATAGTACATTATTGAATGCTTCCACCATCCCATTAGTATTCCTGGATTGGGAGAAGGAGTTTCATGTACATGTAGAAGGCGTAATTTTAGGTATATCACCAGAAAATCACGCCTTATCACCCACAGGCTAATGGGATGGTGGAAGCATTCAATAAGGTACTCGAGAACACACTGACCAAGGTTTTCAACGCTCAACAAAATGATTGGGACCTGCTCGTACCCACAGTACTAGGGGCTTATCAAACAACGTGCAAAAAGTTGATTGGACAGACACCCTTTAGGATTGTATATGGTTTTGAAGCAATGATGCCATTGGAATCCATTGTACCTAGTTTGCGCATAGTGGCATTAATGGGTATGATGGATCGGGGAACCCTGGAAGAGAGGCTCGCGCATCTTACCGAGCTTGAGGAAGAAAGGTTTCTGGCTGGATTTCACCAATAGGTACAAAAGGAGTGCAAAAAGCATAGCATGATCGGCACATTAAATTGCGCACCTTTAAGGTAAATAATCTGGTTTTGTTATATGACAACAAGTTTGATAAATTTCTAGGGAAATTTAGGATGCATTGGATAAGGCCCTATGTCATTATGGAGATTACCGATGGTGGAGCACTTCAGTTGGTTAAATTGAATGGAGATCCCTTCCCAAAAAAGGCGAATGGTAGTCGATTGAAGCCATACACCGGTGATCAGGCCAGGTGACTATATGAAGGTAGCATAGTCTTAGCACTCCAGGGAGCTAAAAGGAGGTTCAGGACTATAAACTACACTACCCGAGTTAGGAAACTACACGATCAAGGGATTGTGCGGAACGAGGAGATGTCACAGGGTTTGCAACAACGCAGAGAGAGCTATGCTACGCAGGGAAAAACCGGACAGGTTAGACGAAAAGTGACCGTTAAAATCACTGTTCATGATTTGACGATGAGAATGCGACCAAATGGAGTGGGGGGCGGAATTTAAGACGAAATTTATGGGTAAGATTCTTGAAAATATACCGCCAATATGGAATTAATGAACCGAATATGGGGGCGAACAATTAGATTTGAATTCAAAATGGCCTATAAATTACATGTGGATGCCCAACGAAAAACACTTGGCATTTTGAGCATTGAGTTGGTGAGCTCTCAGACGTGCATGAACTGCTCATTCTTCAAAGAATTGCTTGACTAGCCAGCATTTGATCGATTTCCAGAGTCTGACCACAACATCATCTATGACGTTATCCTAGGATCAAAAGCTATGAATGCCTAAGTAGTGACAGCTGAGAGGGTTGTGCTGGAAGTTGTTATGGAGGTAGAGGGAGCTGCTCCAGAGGTTGCAGAGGTAGTAGCTAAAGTCCCCAAGTCACCATGGATGCCTAGAACAAAGCCTACCTCGACCAAGGAGAGTGAAAAGGATAAGAAAGGCAAGTAGGCTGCGACACCGGTGCATGTGTCGCCTAGAACAAACCCACAGAAGGACAAGCCTACTACACAGGAAAAGCAAAAAAATATTAACTTGGAACTGGAGGAGGATGAGATTGAGGACATCCCGATGGATGATGAGGATATGGGGGTGGAAGTGGAGGACGTTGAAGTCAATGATTCTGACCCTATTACTAAGTTTCCCGAATATGTCCCTCTGTGTAAGGGCAAGACCAAGATGCCAAAGGACATTGACGAAAGCAAGGTCGCCTTACACATAACTCTACTGCCGGACAATATTGTCTTTGAAGGACCGCGCTTGGGGTGGGTTCCGTTGTCGAAATTGGAAGACTGTGACTTAGCTGACACTAAGAAATTCCCTCACTTGTCGACAGACCATCTAATGCACCACGTTGTTCATACAACCACTAGGATGACTACGTTGGAACCGTGAAAGTGGCTCAAGGGTGTAGACAAGGCAGGTCTGATCAACCTGCTATGGGTGCCGCACTACAGTTGTACACCCATTTCATTACTGGTAATCAGGTAGCTACTATGCTTGGTGCATGATGGGTGTCTGTGGCTGGAGGAGATGATACTCATCACTGACATGTTGATCCATAGGATCACACAGCTGCCATATACAAGGGAAAATCTGGCCATGATGTTTAGAAGAAAAGGTGGCGAGCATACCCTCGTGGAGACCATGAAGGAGAAATTCAATCTTGCGAAGAAGCCGCAAGGCTATGCCATATCGAGTATCTGTGATCCTGCGGTCAAGGTGGCAACGCAGATTTTGGTAGGAAAATTTATGCAAAAGTGTCGCGCAGATGAAGTGTCAGCACTCGTCATTACTCTAGCAGGCCAATGCGTAGAAGGAGTTCAGTTTAATTGGGCACACTATCTCTGCGGTGAGTTCCTTGCAAACTTTCATTAGGCACAAGAGCTCAACAAGACCTTCCACTATGCGTGGCTCTTGTTGTCCATTGTGCTCGTATCCTGGGAGGTGCCTAAAGACAGTCAATTCCCCTTAGTCGTGCTAGACCTGCCAAAAGCGACAAGGTACGCTTCACTATAGGCGACCAAGGATGCTCAGTGCATCAAGGATAGCAAGATATTTTGGATCTTGAAGGAAATGAATATATGCATGGCTATCAACCGCAAGCTGCGATTGTTGCCTACTATTTTTGATAAACTGCAGGAGTACATGGAGTTCAAGGCAGACTTTCACCATGTATTGGCACGGAATGACCCTGAGCAGAAGTGGCATGATTTTCCTTACTTGGCAACTGACAACGTGATCAATGTAGTTCTTAATCACTGGCTGGTGTTGAGATTGCAACAAGATGATGGAGCTTAGTGAAAAGAGTCGCCTTCACTAAGTGGGCCCGTAGGCAAATTATGGTGCAAGTTCTATTTTTGATCACAGTGTGAGTGATCACAATGTGGGTGACCAAAGTGTGGGTGACCACAGTGTGGGTGATCAAAGTCTATTTTTAGACTGGCTGTCAAAAATAGAAAAGTCAAATATTATTGTCTCATAATAATATTTGGACTATAAACTTGATCTTATTCTCTTGGAGCACTTCAATTTGAGCTACAGATGTGGCCCATGCAGCTGTCAGAAGGAAGTATGCTTTTCTTATGAGTCAGTTGAGTTGTTGCATGCATGACTTCAGTTAGAACTCAATCAGTTGAGTTTGGTGGAGTTGATTGTGGAGTTGATGGAGTTGTGTTCAGTTTGACTTGGTTAAACTAGTTGTAGTTAGTCTAACTGCAAATATACTAATGATGAGTTGTTAAACTAATTATTAACTCATAATACAAGTATAGAATACATCAGTTAACTCAGTTGCATGTCAGTGCATGTTCAGTTCAGCAGGGACAGGTGTTAGAGAATCAGATTGCTATCAGTTGTGACTATAGTTATGCATCAGATCTTGCACAATCAAGGGATTGAGTATGCTAATGAGTTTGCTCATGTATTTTCCCAGTTTGTAGCTTCTTCTCACGTCTTACACATTGTGAGTGATTCTTTGGAGGTGAAATACGAGTTTGGTAGACCATTCTCATTCATTCTTGAGCAGGTATTGAGCAGTGGAGGCGGGCAAGCAGTGGAATAGATTTGGAGATCAGATCTTAGCTGTATTGTGTGTAACAGGTGGAGCTGGTACTGGATTGCTTGTCATAAGCATTGTACTTTGTAATGTTACATGGTCTCAATCATTAATATACAGATAGTGTGGGGTTTTTAGCGAGATGCTTTCCCCGGGTTACATACTTTGTTAATGTGTGAATGCTCTTGATGTTTTATTGTTATTGATGCTGCTATATTGATGATCAACGTATAGGAGCTTATGTATTGTGTATGTATTCCACAATAGTACATGATCAGGATAATCTCTGCTGAATATGTGTTAAAGTATTCAAAATTTCTACAGCTAGCAGAGTGGTGCGCTGCCTTAGACTCGGTGGTGGGATTGAGGAAGTTCACCGTGCAGTGTAAAAAGGAGGAGGCCAAGCTCAAGATGGTGTAGCTTGCTGAGGAGAGGAGGAAGGAGGTTGATGACAAGGCCCAAGTAGGGCGTGATGCCACACAGCAGGTGTAAGGGCAGATAGGAAGAGTAGAGCACGAATCTGATAAAGGTCTGAGGTCACCCTCGCCCAAAACAGAGGAAGAAACGGACGAAAAGACATAGCAGTGCAAAGTGGACCTGCAGATGGCATCATTCCATCTCAAGCATCTAAGAGGATAGGAAAGAGTTTGGCCGCGAAAGAAATCCAAGGCCAGTAAGACGTCGCTAGACCCAATCACCCTAACAGAGGGCGATTTGAATGACATTGGAGATACAATGCGGGATGTCACAGCGGAGGTACTACAACAGTTCGAGCAGCAGCAACAGCGAGCATTGGGGGCCATTCAAATGGATCTTCATAAGCTGTATATCTATGCATCACAGACCGATGCATCGTCCACCAGCCTCACCATCGGTACTTCATAAGCCACTGGGATGCTACACGCGAACGAATCCCGAGTGATAGTGTTGTCGAAGGGAGCACTGACCACAGAGATCGAATTTAACAAGTCTGCTGTTAGTGCCCTCAAGGGAGTAGGGCTTAACTTGGCAGTGCTTCCTGGCAAGACACTGCACCTACTGTAGGATGGGGTGATCGCGATGCTGAGGGTCCACGAATAGCATGATTTGCAGGTGATCATTGAACAAAAGATCAATAATGTGCAGATGGCACTATCGTGAGACTCTACCATCACCACCGTGAATGATGGATCGAAACAAGTGCATAGTTCAGGTCGTAGAGGAAGCATGTCGAATGGTCCTGGAGTTGGCCATTCATGAGGGAGAACTGGTAGAGGTGAGCATTCACAAAATTTCTATGGGGGTGTACAATGCTCTCACAGAGTTATCCAAGGTTCAGCTGGAGCTGAACCTCTAGATTGCAGAGTTGCAGTTGAAGGACCAGCCTTAAACTCCACCGAAAGTAAAGGAGCAGTGCACAACCGCTGTCACAAAGTCGATAGTGGCAGTGGACAGTGCAATAGTAAATTGTACAAGGTTATTTTAACAGTCGTTCAAAGTACTGACCAGTATGCAAGAAGATCTTAATGTACAGAGGCTGGAGATAGAGGCCCGAGAACTGTAGCAACGCTACAACGAGGTAAAAGGAACAACACGCACTTTAGCCCTCACTCAGAGACTTGAGAAGCTGCAGGAGGCTAAAACACTAAGGGAACAGGTAGACACAACTTATCACTAAGAGGCAGTGCTGAAGTCGTGCTTGAAGCCTTGGTTGGATGAGGCCTATTTAGTCATGATCTCCATTGAAGGGAAGCTTTCTAGTCTATAGGCAACTCAGCAGAAGCTTCAGGCCGACAGTTTAGGACCAGCGACAAAGCAATTGGTCAAAGAAGTGAAGCAGGTGATCGCGCAGTGCACTACCGAGGTGGCAGTCATACAGGTCAAGTTGGGAGGTCTTCGCACCAAGATCTCCATGCCTACAGAGTGATTCAAGGGCGAGTCACCATGTTTGTGTTGGGGGCCTGTTGGGAACGGGTTCCCCCAAGAGAAATTTTGGGGCTAAAATCCCATATTCTGGGACAATTTTGTAACAAAGTTGTAAATTCTCTGCGTTTCGTGGTCGTAGAGTGCGAAGGTGTCAAGAGTCATAAAGGGTTGTCCACCCTTATTTTGTAAAGTGTCAAGTCAGCTGTAAAGATCTACCCATGGTCGCAGACCATGGGATTGTATAAAAAGGAGATAAGTAAGTAAGCTCTAAGTAGTTAGTAGCGAAGTAGAGTTGAGAAGGTTTCTACAGAGTGATTTAGCTTGGATAAGTCTAAGTGTTTTCAAGTCTTAGCATAGGTAGAGGCTCTGCAGCTGAGTGTGCAAGGGCCTAGGGTAGAAGTCCGCAGCTGAGTGCACGAACCCCTGCAGCTGTGTGCGCAGTGTCAATAGAGTCTGTATTAAACTAGAGATATCAATAAAGAGCAGTATTCTGCGATTACTGTGTATTTAGTCTATGTTAATGCATTTGATTATATTGCGTTACGATATAGGTTTATATTACAATGTTTATTTGATGCACAAATACATGTGATTATATCTATTAATTGAATGCAAGTAAGAATATCAGTTTATGCGACAATAATTGTAATTGATTGGTAGAATAAGTAAAACAATTGAGATAACTTGGGACCTATACAATACATCGTCATAGGAGTGCGGAAGTACCTGAACAGCTAGTTAGGGCTGCGCAAAGGTCAACTGTACACCTTTGCGAAGGTACTGAAGGGCGAGATAGAGGGTAGATCAATAAGCCCTAAGGCTTAGCGACTGGCGCGAAGGCAGGAGAAGAGGGTATAAAGTTTAAACCGACATCACGACAATCTCAGGGTGTGGAAACTTGGTTCCAACATCCCCCCATACTGCTTCGGGTGAGACTTCGATCCATGCTTCGCGGGCTAATGCTGAAAGGGCCAGTAGTGTAGGGATTTGTTTGGTTGACTAACGTTGAACCTGAGTCAGGGCCCACAAAGCCAACAATGGAATTTAGTCTGCAATTCTCTTCCTCATTTATGTTGTTCTTATAGTTTCCAAGTGAATTTATTTTTCTTTGAGTCGATTCTATTTTGTTACTTCTCCTTCCTCCATGATTTTTTGAACATTTTCAAGATCCTTTTGCATCTCTAATTTCTTTTGCTAAGGTTCTTTATAATGTAATCAAGCCCAATCTTTTAGAGTTCTTTTGACAATTTTTAGCTTTGATTCCTAAAAAAAACTTGGGGAACCATTGATGCTTTGATTCCATGTTGTGGAAAACAGAGTTTTGACCTCTTCAAAAATTTTCCATAGGGGATTGTAACAAAAGGGGAGAGGTCCCAAGTTTTCACTTTCCTCGAATTTTATAGCAATTGGCTTATGATCTGAAGCTGTTGAAGGAATGATCTTTGAAATCACAAAGTTAAAGTATGAGATAATGTTGTCATGAATTAAAAATATGTCCAACCTCTCTTTGATATTACTCAGACCAAGCCTTTTGTTGCTCCAAGTGTATTTACCATTTTTAGGTAGAATGTCCATTAGGTTGTGTGCTTCTATGATATTTTCGAGCTTATCTCTGAAAGGATCTACCTAAAAGTTGCCACCTCATTTTTCATCTGCATTCAATATCAGATTAAGGTCTCCTCCAATTATGTATTTTTTATTTTTTTTCATGGCTTAAGCAGTGAGCAAAGGAATTCCAACAGTGATCCTTGTCTCTAAAATGAGAGGGAGCATAAATATTGAAGATACATATTTGATAGTCGGAGGTCTTATTTCTGAATTCAATTTTGATCCAATGCAACTCTTTATACTGACATATAAGTTCCCATGTGGATTGTTTCCACATTGTACATATACCACCTGATGCACCTATTGCTTTTATAGTTGTTCCTTCATAATTTTTTGTTTTTTGGATTATCTGATTCATTTCTTGTTCAGAGGACTTGGTATCCTGTATTAGGAAGAAGTATGGACATTCAAATTTGATAATATCTTTTGCTATATTGACTTTCGAGGGATGTCCAAGGCCTCTACAGTTCTAGGAGACCATATACATTATTTTCTAGGAGATGGAGGAGAGAGGCCCTTCCCTCTCATTGTCTGATTTGTTTTTTCTTTGTTTCCAATGCTTTTTTATATGTATGTTTCCATTATTTGCTCGGTTCCCGTGGCCATTTATTTTATTGCTTCTTTGTCTATTTCCTTATTAGTTTTCCGTTTAGGATTCTTATGGCTGTCATATGGAAAGAGAGACTCCTTAGACTAATTTCTAGTCAGGATTATTTCGAAGGGAGGAGGAAGGGGTATAAGGGGGAGGTCTAGGGAAAGAGGATGTGGAAAGAGGGGGGAGAGAGGAGAAGGGGCTAAAGGAGAGGGTGGAGGAGAGGCCAGGGATTCAAGAGGGAGAGAGGGAGCATCATCTATAGCAGGGAGGGCATCGAGAGGGGGATCTAGAGAGGCGAAGGGATTCGAGTCAGAAGGAAAAGAGAGGGATGAGGAGGGAGGAGGGGCACTTCAAGAAGGGGGAACAAAAGAGGTAGGGGTTCAAGACCTTGGGGGCTTGGCTCCAATTTTTTTTCGTTTAACAAGCTCCCATTGAGGGTCTTGAGAATCAATTGTTTCTTTTATTTCTTTCTTCGAGCATCTATCTATGAAATAACTATATTCATGACATACCTTGCATTTGAATGGAAGTTTCTCATAATCCAACTGTTGAATGTGTGCCCAGTTATCTACCTTGATCTTCACTGCTTCAGGTAGTCCCTTTCCCAAGTCAACTTCCACGCAGATTCGAGCACAAGCATGCATGTTTTCTTTTGGTTCACTTCGATCTATATATTTCTCAAATGCATTTCCTATTGCTTTGCTAGATTCATCCCCCCAGCAATGAAGAGGAAGGTGGGGGAGGCGAAACTAAATTGGGACAACATTAGGAACGTTGAATTTAGGCCGGTTTCTGAAGATGATATCTCTGTCTTCTCTAGAATCAAAATAAAAGTTGAAATAGCCTCTTCCACAAAAGCAGCTATATATTTTGCCTTGAGTTGAAGAATACCAATTTCTCTCAACTCATTTTTGCACAGTTTTTGGAGAGGGCCATAAGCTTGGAAAAGGCCATAGCAACGACATCAGAGGGGGGCGTAGCAATAGAGCGAGCCCCCTCCAGATCAAACTTTGGAGAGACCATGGGAAGAACGCACAAGCTGAGGGAGGAGGAGTGATCTCATGGGAGAGCGCAATGCAAGAAGCAAAATTTATAAAATAAATATTTATTATTAATAAATAATTATTAATAATAATTATAAATACTATAAATAAATAATAATTAATAATAATAATCAAACTTAAAAACCTTATGAAAGTCTACTTTCATCTAATTATTATTTATTATTATTATTATTTAATTATTTATCATTAATTATTTTTATTAATTATAATAAAAATAATAGTTTCACTGTAATAGTTTTTTGTAATATTATTTTTATTATTATATATTTATTAATAACTTATATGGTAGATACAAATGAAATCTTTTATATATCAATCACATTTAATTATATTTAATTAAATATAATTGTGCTAATAAAAACAATTTAGTAGTCAAATAAGTAAAGGAAAAAAAAACCTAATAATTTACAAACATACACAAGAATATAGATATATACACGATATCAACTAATAACATATGAAATAATAGAATGAATTCTTGCTAATGATTATAAAATGTTTACAAGAAGCTAGTATCTACGACTTCAATAAGCTCGCCTTTTCATTTCATAACATTTTAAGAAAGGAGCGAGAATACTATTTACTATTTTTTTCCAAATACTTTTACTTATTCCACTTTGGGTGCAAATGGAGACACTATTTATCATATTTAATGGTTCAGTAAGACAAGTAATTTTTTCTAAATGAGAAGTCAGATCAAATCTTATCCATGAAACATGTCTTCATGGTAGCACTCTTTACCCATATGACAAGAGGAAAAACATCACCAGATAGCTAATCGATAGTCACATGTAAACCTCGAATATCATAGCATTATTACATAATATTTACAAAATTACAACATGTGTACAAGGGTTCACCTTCTCTTTTCAACATGGTCAACATTGGAGTTGAAGTATACATATATTTATTTTAAATATAGATTTATCATGATCTCTCAATATTAAACATTAAATTATATAAAATAAATTATCAAAATGATTTTTTTTAATATATAATTTAAATATATTTTGATTTAAATTTTTTAAATATATTTTTATTTTTTTAATTTTATTTTTTAAATATGTTTTTATTTATTTTTTTCTTATTTATATTTTTTTAGAAAATCAAAATTAATAAATTAAAAGAAATAATTATATATTTATTTAACTATATAAAATATTTTAAAATATTATTAATAGTATATATAAGCAGGTCTTTTTTTTATTGAAAGCCTAGCTATGCTCAGGTTTCTGGTGTACAAGCACAAGCTCAATAGCATAGACAATCATAGACTTCCTAAGCTAGCTTTAAATTCCAGCCAAAACCACTTAAGGCTTAACCGGGGATGGCATAAGGACACAAGGGCCTGGTTAAACTATTGGGAGATCAATGAGAATGATGCTTTGCAAAACATAAATAACATTAAAGATATTGTTACTTCTAAGTTCAAAGAAAAATTGTGGTGTGAGAAAGATTTAGCGTCTAAAAGAAAATTAAGTTATTATAAGAAGGTCATCAACCCCACCCTTGAAGATCAAAAGTATCTCTCTATTTTAACTAGCTCAAAGAAGAAAACTAATATAGCAAAGATTAGAACGAATTCTCATGAGCTCCATAGTGAAACTGGTCGTTGGGCAGTTCCTAAAACGCCATGGATAGAAAGGATCTGCCATATTTGTGAGAATAGGAGCATCGAGGATGAAAACCACTTCCTCTTAGAGTGCCCTGCATACAACCACATTAGATCTCAATTTCACAACCTTTGTTACAATATTGACCTTCCTAGCCTTTTACAATGCCAAAATTATAGTGAACTCGGGAGGCTTCTCTCCAAGCTTTTTGAGCATAGGAATAAAATCTTAAATCAAAATAAATAATTTGTCTTTTTAGGTCCGATAGATCATTATTTGGTCTCAGCGGAGGTTAACCATCATCATCATCATCACAAATCAAATATTAAAATTTATTAATTATTTCAAATTTTCATTTTAATATGATAGATGAAAATTTACATCACCCCAACCAAATTTGATTTGAACAACTTTTGAAAAACAACAGCGAAGCAGACGTCATTTTCCTAATTTTATGTAAATTTCGATAAAAAAAAATGTAAGCCTCTAAAAAGCGTGTGTTGATAGCGAGGTTCTCATTCTGTTAGGGTTTTATTTAATTTAGATTGAGTAGTGTTTAGTGTCAGGCAACGACCAACCAATGAAGAAATCAGGCGGCGACCCCCGACCAAGAATTTTGAGTTAGGTTGAGGGCCGTTAGGCCAAGTTTATTTTGAAATGATATGCAACCTACGTTTTATGTGAATTTTGAGTGTGTTTTTCTTTGAGTCCCCAAGCCCTAATCGCTCCTCATGGTTATCATATTTTGTTTATTATCTGTTGGAGTCGACAGTTAACAAATTGGTGTAGGGTTGAAATGCCAATAAAAGAGCGAAAGTACCGAAGAAGTCCAAATGCAGCGAAGGAATGGACATGGAAAGGGAGTTGACTACGTCAACGTCCAACTCGAATGGAGACCTGCGTTAGTCGAGATCTGTCGCGGAACAAACGAAAGAGACGACCCCGAACTGTGACGTCATAGTCGGGATCGTGAGCTCAGACCCAGAGGTATTACGAATCAGCAAGAGAAATGTGAAATAAGGGTGAAGTTGAATGCCACTGTGAGATTTTTCTGTGTAGTCAGAGCATTGTTTGGGAGCTCCATTGAAGGAAATGAGTTCATTGCTGCGCAATAAAGCCAGAGAATGGAAATTCCATGGGCCTCCCAGGATCAAGGACCTTCAGGGGTCAAAAATGAAGAACCCTAGAATCAGTATAGCACTTGAGGGACACGACGTGTTCGATTCACACTGACGAAAAATTTTGCTCAATGGAATATGGCGAGAACATTGGCCCTGTATGTATGCCAATCTGGTAAGAGGTGAAGCGCTCGGTTGGGGTTTAAATGAAGAAGAGTCTCAATGTTGCAAGTCAAAGTCAAGAATTGTGGGTCTAAATCCATAGGTTCCAGGATTGAGAACCTTCAGAGGTTAAACTGAAGAACCCCCTAGACAGGTATTCATCAAGTGGTATAAGAGTGCAAGAAGAGGGGAGGGATTTTTGCAAGAGGAGAATTCCATAGCTGTGATTATGGGTAGAATTGTCGAGAAAAGGTGAGCATGTGTGCAACAACTAGAGGAGAAAAGGAAGCTAAGCTAGAGGAGGTGAACTAAGAAGCCAAAAGTCTGAGCTAGAGGAGAAAGTCAATGTGGTGTCAGTGAGAAGTGATTGCAACTCACTGAGATATACATGCGAAAAAAGAAGCCCAAGGTTACAAATGGATGAGATATAATGATGAAGACACATGATTAGGGTATCATGGATATTTTCAAGCATGGGAGTTTGATGGAGGAACATTAACACCACCCTAACTGAATTTGATTCTTAACAGCTTCCCGAAGGAGAAGCATGGTAGCTTGAGGAAAGGGACACTATTTTCTTTATTTTATGTAAATTTCAATTTAAAAAAATGTAAGCCCCTAGAAGGCCTGTGTTGGCAGAGAACAAGGTTCTCATTCTGTTAGGGTTAGGGTTTTCTTTAATTTAAATTGAGTAGTCTTAAGGGTGTCAAGCAGCCCCCAACCAATGAAGAAATTAGGCCAAGAGTCGTGATCAGGCATTCTAAGTTAGGCCAAGGGTCGTTTGGCCAAGAGGGTAAATGCAATCGTCTTTAGTTTGAAATTATATGTATCCTGCATTTTATACCACTTGAGGAACGTGTCATGTTCGATTCAAACTGACAAAGAAATTCTGCTCGATGAAATATGGCGAAAAAATTGGCCCTGTATGCCAATCTAGCCGCCAATCTAGCCGGAGGTGAAGTACTCGATTGGGGTTTAAATGTGGAAGAGTTTCACTACCGCAAGTCAGAGTAAAACATTGTAGCCGCCAATCTAGCCGGAGGTGAAGTACTCGATTGGGGTTTAAATGTGGAAGAGTTTCACTACCGCAAGTCAGAGTAAAACATTGTAGGTCAGAACCCATAGGTCCCAAGATTGAGGACCCTCAAAGGTTGAACTGAAGAACCCCTGGTCAAGTGGTATCAGAGCCCAAGAAGAAGGGAGGATTTCCTGTAAGAGAATAAACAAAAATAACCGATGAGAGAGAAAGGAGTTCAGAGCGATGTGGTCAGGCCTTCAACTCGAGAAGAAGGTAGAAAGGGAGCTGACTAGCCCGACCTCCGACTCGGGCGGGCCTCATTCTACTGGTCAAGCCCTGCATCAAATTGACGTATGGAAGGTTGAGACCCAACCCCGACCTCCAGGGGGGACCCACGAGACGAGGTCAGGCCTTGGAGTGGTCGAACCATGAGAAATGGAGAGCGCAGAAAGATTGATTTTCTTGAAGCAGTGTTGGGGTTCAGGCGATATTTGGCCATGCCGCGGGATAGTTTTGGGGTTACAACGGCCATAGTGCCCTCAGTGCATTTTTGAAACAAGAAGTGTGGGCCCTAACCCACTCACTCGCCATAGTACCCTCAGTGCTTTTTTGAAACAAGAAGTGTGGGCCCATAACCCACTCACTCGCGAATGGAAACCATGATTTTTGGAATCGATATTTATGATAATTAATTTAATTAGGAAGATTGTATATTAATAAGGTTGTATAATTAGCATTTTTTATTTTTAAGTTTAATAAAATATTTTAATGTTATGATGTGTTGTATGTTCTCCAAACATGTAAAATAAGTTATACGAATATTTGTTTAATTTTTTATTAATTTTTAATATAATTAAACATTTTTTTGTTAGATAAAAGTTATAACAAAGTAATAATTATTTATTTAATATTGAATGATGACAATTTTTCTATATAATGCTTATATTATAGTACACATGTCATGTTATTAGAGTATAGACTGATATAATGAGAGTTATAAAAATTGTATACATATTATTTTTACCATTTTTTTTCAAATTTATATATTTTAATTATTTTTTTGTAAATTAAAAAATAAAACCCATAAAATTGTTTATTCAATTGTAATTTTTGAATTTAATTACAAACTATGTGTTTATGGTACATATTAATTAATATATAATGTTATTTTTCAAGTTATTTATATTTATTGTACATAGTAATTAGTGATATAGTACATAGTAATTAATAACAAGGTACACAAAAGTCAATTCTCGCCATCATTACACAACGAGAGGAGAGACATTTTAACCAATCATGTTTGAGATAAATAGAAATAAATTTTATTTAAAATTAATAAATTTTAATTTCATAATGTTAAACTTTGAATAGATTTTATATCTTTTTAGTCAAAGAAAAACTTATTAACGAAAAATTGAATATGTGTTATATCTTGTCAGATGCAGGTATAGTAACTGTCATATGAAGTGATATATAGTTTTTTGGGCATGTGGTATTGATAATCTATAATATTGATCCATGATATCGTAACAAAGACTATTTATAAATGAATAATCTCCATACAAATATAGCTAATTATTCTTTTTATAGATAATAATAAAATTATAATTCTTTACTTTTTGGCAATTTGAAATGTATTATAAAATAAATATTTTGATGTTTATTTTAAATGGATGTTTATCCCCATTTTTTTAGTTATTTAATTAATGTAATTGCTCTAAATAATTAAGATATATTAAATTTAAAATTTAAAATTAAAAGAATATATCTAAAAGCTAAAATGTTTTTGAAAACAAATCGGTAGATATGTATATAATTTGATTACAAATTTCAAAAGATACTCGATTTCTGAGACTGAAATGAAATAATTAACTTCATTTATATCCGTGACATTGCCAAAATATATATATTCCAATTAAGGATTACGAAAATATCAACCCAACTAATAATTACAATAAGGCTGCCATTTTATTGTCCACTCTATTTCGTTTACCATAAATAACCCTTAATTTCGTTTACCATGAAGTACACTTTAACCTTTTATTTAGTATAATGGCACACTAGAACAGTGATAATTGGAATTTTGCAACTAGATATAATCCATATGTTGCATAGCACCAAAATAGAAAAGCGATCACAAAGTTGAGACTAGAAATACAAAGGTGGACTTATGAAGTATTATTTGTTTAAATGGGTATTTGCGTGTTGGCAAGCTCTTTCTCACTTCCTCTTTATTATTTGAATTTCTAAAGTGGTGTCCTCCATTGTTAAGCTGATTTTTTTGTAATTTGATTCTACCGGAGATTGGATCTTTATAGTTAAGGAATATTTATATAGATAGATTCATTGGAAGAGATCATTTTCTATAGACTTAATCATAATACCTAATCCTCAAAATGTTGAGAGAAAATTAAACCCTAACCTCTCCATAAAACTTTAGCATGTTACCAAAATCATTAACACATTTTGCCCACTTAAAAATAAATTAACCAAAAAAACAATAATTATGAGCAAATAAAAAATGGTTCTACAACCGGAGATCATGGCTTCTGCCGCCTACACTGCCAAGGTTTTTTATTCGAAGGAAAAAAACTAACTGAATTTTATTAAGAACTACAATGCCAATGTTAACAATAAACAATAGAGCCTTCCCTATTGCGCTTCTCTTGACCTTAAAACTAAAGCCTAAATTGAAATTGGTTTACGACGATGTGATTCGACCATGGTGCATAACGTGTTTAAGATTTCATGGGTGCACTTCTAAGAAATTAGAACACACTATCGATCGATGTGAAACTCAAATCACAAGGGTAGGAATAATTCAGAGCTTGAATCAAGGGTGGAAATGCTATTCTGGACAGCTAGTTGCAATTATAGTTTGTTTTTCATTTATGTATTATAGTTTTATGTTATTATGGATTTATCTTAATTCTTAATTTATCAAGAGAAATCAAATTTCTTGAGATTTAAAATTTTTTTGAAGTGAAAAGATATTTGATCCTTCTATGTCCGTGCTTTTGGTAGATTAGAGTTAAGATGGATCTATGTTGATTTAATTTTTTCCTTTAAATAAGCAATATTCCACATGAATGCCATGGTCAATATCACCTGCAAAATTATTAGTTTAAAGTTATTTTTGTTTTAATTTAGAGTTATTTTTATTTTTATTAATAAATATAATTATTAACTGTATTAATTTATTTATTTTTTAGTTTATTTTATTTGACATGTAAAATGTTTACACTAGATCCATCTTAACTCCGGATTCTCTTTTCACTCTAAAAGAGGTTTGCTTCTCAAGAGATTTGATCCCTGTGAACACTTGCTAGGCCAAGAGTTAAGATTGATCTTAAGATGGATCTAGGATAGTTAAATTTCCCCCTTTAGATAGACTATATTCCACATGAATACCATGAACCAATACCATGGGTTCTCAATACCATGGGGCATTTTTATTTTATTTTATTTTTATAGAGTTATTTTTGTTTTTATTTTTCTATTTTTCTAATTTATTTTGATAGAGTTAAAATGTTTACATTACGTTATATTATTTTATTTATTTATTTTTACTTTATGTAATTTGTCTTAGCCAACATGTTAAAAATTACATTACAACATCTCTACCATACTAGCTTGAGAGCGCCTCTTGCTCGACTCAACAATGTATATCTATCTTAATAACATTTTGATAGTCATTTAAATTATTTGTAAAATTTTCCATAACACAATTTACTTCTTCATTAATTCCCCATAGTGCCACCATCTATGCTCTACTATTGGTTCTAGTGACTCCATGACAATAGAAATGATAGGTCTTGGCAGGATTTATCACAATATAAGCCCCACAGTCACATTCCCCTGTTGAAGATGCTTCGTCAAAGTATCCCACTTGAGATGACAACCTGATTTCCTTACAGACACTTATTCTCCTATGTGGCTTTGGCCTCCATGGCCCAATCTCCTAGGAAAAAAATGCAAGATCTTCATCCAAGCAAGCCTCACATCAAGGACAATTTGTTAAAAAATTTGGCATTTCCACTCCTCCAAATCCCCCAAAAGATATATAATGGGATCATTCTAGACTATTTCTAATTCTCCATCCAAATTGTGTGATGTAAACGATAAAGGATCTATCCACCACTACATTAGTCTCGAGAAACCTGGATACCTCATCCCAAATTGTGAAAGCAAAGGATCATTCTAAAAATAGGTGCACTACCTCTTCATTCACCCCTCCACACATAGGAGAAATCCCCAAACCCTGTAAAACCCTCCTAGAGAGATTCTCCCACGTGAGAATGTGATTGTGAAGACCATGCCATGTAAAGCATTTCAGTTTCAATGGAGCCTCCCATCACCACATTTTTTTCATCCAAGAAGCATTGTTTCCAAGCTTGTGTCCCTAAGAAATACAAGAATATTTTTCTTTAACCAAATTGTTTCCTTAAAGTGCTTGTCTGCCCTAATATAGCTTTTCTTGCTTCTCGATTAGCATGATACCTGCTTCGCAGAGCTTGTATCTGTATTTCTCCCACCCTACCTCTAAATTCACCGAAAGCTCAAGATCACAAGAGTGTAGCAATTTTGTAGAGGATAGTAAAGATTCACGTTGGGTGCTAATGTGTGCCAAAGAAAATAATCTAAGGATATTAATAAATTGTGATGTAGGGATAGAGAGAAGATGGTCTACTACCATACCTTTGATAACATCTACACCAATGGTGATCTTATCACCTTTTCTACCTCCCATCTAAAGTTTCCACATAGTCAGTGTTTGACTTTCATAAAATTGTAGCAAATAAATGAACCACTCTTCTTTTCTAGAACTCATGTTCTCACCCATTCCTCTAGATTTAAATAATTGAGATATTTATCCCTAATAATATGTTTCCATATGTCAGTTCCATTAAAATATCTCCAAAGATTCTTTGTAAGTAGAGTGATATTGAAACTCTTAGTATCTTTGATTCCCTGACCCCCTTCCAACTCAGTCCTAGAAATTGTTTCGCGGCAAATCAAGTGAAATTTCTTGCGCTTGTCGGCACCACCCCATAGGAATCTAGCTACAATTCCTTCAATTCTTTGGATGACCGCTTTGGGTAAATAATATAAGTGAATCCAATATACAAATATGCCTTGTAGGAAAAATTTAATCATTACAATTGTGTTTACAATGTTGGATATTGCCAACATGTAAGGGGATCTCCCTGATGTGAAGTCCCAATTAGACCTCACATCGTTTGTTGTAGGAGTCCCATCCGACTTGTTGTAGTGGCTGCAATACCCTCCAAAATTTTGGCCTACATCCAATTTCGAAGACTTCCTTGGGTTTTTCCTTGATCTTTGCAAGCACTCAGGCTCATCCCATGAGCTTGTGTTGAGTCTTTACACCCTCCTCATGTAACCATTCATTGGACAAATTTTAGTATGTTGGTCACAAAGTCATGCTTGCAGTCATGTTTTGTCTATGTGCACAAAGTCTATCTTCGTGTGTACAAGTTGTATTCGTTATGTAAGCATCTATCGCACTCACATACGAAATCGTATGCAATGTCGTGCAAGTGTCATTGTTGAGAACGGGTTCCCCCAAGAGTAGTTTTAGGGCTAAATGCCCATGCTTTAGGATAATTTTGTAATAAAGTTGTATAGTCTCCGCATTTTGTGGTCGCAAAGCGTGAAGGTGTCAAGAGTCATAAAGGGTTGTCTGCCCTTATTTTGTAAAGTGTAAAGTCGGTTATAAATATCCATCCATGGTCCGCGGACCATGGGATTGTATAAAAAGGAGCTAAGTAAGTAAGCTCTAAAAACATAGGGAAGTAAGGAAGAGAGTAGCGAAGTCTAAGTGTTCTTAGGTCTTAGCATTGGTAGAGGCTCTACAACTAAGTGCGCAGAGGCCTAGGGTGGAAGTCCATAGCTGAGTGTGCGGACCCCTACAGCTATGTGTGAAAGGCGGATAAAGTCTGTATTAAACTGAAAGATATCAATAAAGAGAAGTATTCTGCAATTATTGTGTATTTAGTTCCGGTTAATGCATTTGATTATATTGCATTTTTGGTTTAATTTACAATGTTTATTTGATGTGCAAATATATGTAATTGTATCGGTTAATTGAATGCAAGTAAGGATATCGGTTTATGTAGCGCTAACTCTGATTGATTAGTAAGATAAGTAAAACACTTGAGATAACTTGGGAACCTATACAATACATTGTCATAGCTGCGCAAAAGTACCTGGACCACGGTTTAGGGTTGCACGAAGCTCAATTGTACACCTTCGTGGAGGCACTCAAGGGTTGAATAAAGGGTAGACTGATAGAACCCTAAGGCTTAGTGACTTGTGCGAAAGTAGGGGAAGAGGGAACAAATCGACATCATGACCATCTCAGGGTGCAGAAACATCGTTCCAGCACCCCCCCATACTGCTTCGTGTGAAACTTTGGTCCGCGCTCCACGGGCTGATACCGAAAGGGCTAGTAGTGTAGGGATTTGTTTGGATAATTAACTTTGAACCTGAGTCAGGGCCCACAAAGCCAACAAATGGTTTTGTTGCTGGGACCAGAATCTGCATGAGAGATGTGTGATGTCGTATCACTGGAATCCAACTAAGAAAGATTCCGAAGAGTGATTGGATAGAAAGATTCACGAATTCGTGGAACAGAAATCCATGGCTGACAAAGGAACAATGGCTAGATAGGTACTTGTATAAAAAAATCCACGAGATATTTTTTTGTTCCTGTCTAGTTGAGTTATACGAGTGGATCGCGAAGCTAGAGGATAGCCAAGGAAGGTGGAGGCTTGAAGACCTTGTTGTCTAAACCCTGGAGTTAGTACAGAGACTGGAAGCCTCTGAGGATAAGATCACTAGCGTTGTGGATCATTGGCTCGATCGTATCATGGGGGGTTTGTGACAGAATTTGCGGTCGATACCTCAATTAGTTACAACGAGGTAGAGCGACGTTTTTTCAAAGGTCCACGAGGTAAGTACTTGAAGCCTTTAAACACTTGGATTAAGATGTTATTGTGTGAAAAATGGGTTATGCAACTACCTTGATGTTTGGAGTTGTTATCACTCCACGAAGCTCTCCTAGGTTGTAGCTCAGAGATCCCTAGTAACATATAAATATTCAATATCGTTCTCGGAACTATTGGAATGGATGATGGTTTGGATCAAGTCAGATGACTATTTCAACTCTGTTTTCACTCAAGACATGCATGAACACCCTCAGCTTTACAAGGCTTTAGACCACTAATACTCAATAGTTTATAGATTCAATGGATAGATGGAGAATACTGACTGTACCAGCAGATGCATATATAAACACATATGAATGGCTAGTTACAGAAAGTAAATGAAGCTTGCAAATATAATTTATCAACGTAGAGATAAGATGATAGTTATCTGGCATTAGACACAAAAGAAAACATGAATAACCTATTCAAGTGTAAGCTTAGAATAGAGGAGAAAACGGGAATTGAACATGTAACAACAAAAGAAGCTTATATTGCTGGAATGAAGATGAGACACTAAGAGGAGCAGAGTCTCCACAGTCTCCAAAAGTTGAACCCTTGTTACTTTGAAATTTCAACTATTTATAGGCCTTTTACAATGCTCTCGAACCTTCTGAGGCTCGAGAGGTCTTAATATATCCCCTCTGTCTTTAACAACTTGATGCCATGACTAGACACGCATGAGCTTGGAGGTTTATTTTTCTAAAAACAGAGTAACCGCATTCTGGTAATTTGTCACAGTATAAGGTGGCTTGCTTGTGCCAGCGATGCTCCATGATCGCTTCTGTTGTGGGCTGCATCGTGCTGTGGCTTTTTTCTCTCCCAGCGATCTGTCTCCCTGCCTTTGTTCTGTAATGGAATGGGTCTTCAAGCCTTTGAAAATCCATTCGAATACCAAAAATGACTGTTTTCTATTTTACACTGAGAAACGCTGCAACACTGTGAAATTCCGCCCAGCTCTGTTCATTCCAGACTTCAAAAGTCCTTAAATATGGTTTATTCCTCTATTGAGTCCATCCTCATCGGTATCGCAAGTCACTTCGGCCTTGCTCCCAAGGTTTCCTTTCGTATTTTGAAATACGTTAAACACACTAAAAATCCTAAAAAAATGGCTTTGGCGGATTTGAAATATTATATATTTTCATTCTCGAACCCCTTCGGGTCCAGGTTTTATCGCATCGGCACTGTCTCTTTATATTTCGTTAAATAATGAAATATGCGAAAATACATTAACAAATGCCTTTTGGCGAATCTCAAAATCTATGCAATAATGCTTATATAGCCATCGGGTCCAACTAATCGCATCGCACATATACATGTATAAAGGCCCCGCTCCATAATGTTTCCCTGATTACGATATAGTGATGTGATTGATCGCAATCACATATCGTTCATGCCCCGGGACGATGTAGGAGATCTTTGTATTTTCCGATAGTGATCCTGCGATGCAACATGGGCCGTCGATTTGCGTGCTTGATCGACGGTCCTAGTTGACTCCGCTAGTCACCATCGCAAGTTTCATATGGTTCACGCCAATTGCCACCATTGATTGCGACCCACCGATTAGATCTGGACCATTCATCAGCTAGATCTAACGGCTACTGTGCATTTCACTGTTCAAACCTCCGATACTCAGTTTTTCACTGTTTCCTTGGGTTTTTGCCCCTGATAGTGTTTTCCCACCATTCTAAGGGCTCTTCCCATGCAGTTGTTTTGATATTTTGAATGATTTTACTAGCCTTTGAAGACTTAGATAGCATATTTGGATCCATTTTGGGCCACATGCCAACAAGGCTAACATTGGCTCCTTCTGGGATGAAAGACTCCCTGTGAAGTTTCAAGAACTGCAGACTATTGCCTTTCCAGTAACAACCAAAACAAACCTATCTCTTAGTGTTCCATTGGTTATGGAGTTTATTTGCATAAAAAACAAAAATTGAAAAACCTATTACAGTATTAAGGCCTTAAAGCCTCATATGAAGTAAAGTTTCAAAAACTTCCCATTAACTGGGCCATCAAAAACACCTTCCCCCTCAAAATTGTGCAGAATGAAATTATTGTTTTTATGAACTAGAGCAATGGTAAGCGATCCCGTCCATAAGGCATCAAATTTACCATGGTTACCCTTCTTTTCCTTCAATGCATCCCATTTGAGAACCTAGTCACCAACCTAAAAACTACCCATTTTTGCCTTTCTATCAAAGGTTTCATTGATCTTCTTCTGATGAATTCTTGACTTCTCAACTAGTTGTTCTCTGATCTGCTGTAATTCAACCAAGCTACTCATTCTTCTCACCATCTCATTCTCTTCATCCTGTTCTTCTAGCAAGAATTTGGCCATAGGGAGAATTAGTTGGATATGAAAAACATCATCAGCACCATAAACCAGCTTAAATGGAGAATTTCCTATGGACTTCTTGTTGGTAAATTTTTCAGCCCATAGTGCAAACTTCAACTTAGAATACCAACTCTTTTTGTTGTCCTCTAACAGTTTTTTGATTATCCTTACAAGACTCTTGTTAGATGATTCTGTCAGGCCATTGCCTTGAGGATAATATGAGGTAGAATGCACCAATTGGATGCCCATGGATTCAGTCATTTCCACCAATTCTTTTGCCTTGAAAGCTGCTGTATTATCAGTGACTAGTTTGGTTGGGCAACAAAATCTAGTGAAAATATTCTCATTCAAGAACTTTATGACAGCTTGATGATAAGCATTCTTAGTGGGTATAGCCTCAATCCACTTGGTGAAATAATCAGTGGCTACCAAGGTCCATTTGTGCTGGCCACTAGAATGTGGGTTGATCTCACCTATAAAGCCCAAGCTCCACTACTGGAAGGGACCATTGACATGCACTGGCTTCAAGGGTAGAGATTTTAGCTGTTGTCTTCCTGCAAACCTCTAACATTTGTCACAAGACTTCACAAAAGAAAACACATCAGAGAACAAAGCATTCCAATAATACCCAGCTCTCAGGATCTTGTGGGTTGTAGTTTTGCAGTAATGATGCCCTCCACAAATGCTAGAATGGAACTAGTGCGTGACTTCCACAGGTTGTCATTTGTCTAGACATCTCAAGAGGATCCCTGATGGGTCTTTCCAATAGAGCAGGTTTTCATTAATGCAGAATTTGGCTAATCTGAGCTTAATGGCCTGAGCTTGACTCGAGCTAAGCCCTGGAGGGACTTCTATCTTCTGAAAAAATGAATTATGTTGGAATACCATCACAGGTGGCTATATTTTCAGCCAAAGATTGATTTTTCTCTAGCTCTACTACTACTTTGTTCGCTCACCACCTGAATTTGAACGCATGCAATTGATGTCCAACAAACTACAATTTTCCTCGGCCATAAGCTTAGCCAAGCCCTGGCCTTTGACATGCTTGGTGGGCTTCACCTCTATGTTGAACTCTATGAATTTTGCAATCCATTTAGCTCTCTTTCCATCAATATTTGGCTGAGTTAGAACATCTTTTATTGAGGCTGAAGGTACATATGCAATCAATTTGAAATGCTGGGTATAAATTCAGAATGCCTTTAAAGATTTTATGAGATCATAGGCTTGTTTTTCAATAAGGTCATACCTTAGTTTAGCATCCCTTAGAGTTTTGTCGAAAAAGGCCACAGGGTGCTCTACACCTTCATCATTTTTCTACAATAGAATTGTTGCAAGTGTATCATAAGAGGCAAAAGAGAAGATATAAAACTCCTTGGTGTAACCTGGGCTAATTAGAGTGGGAGCTTCCATGATAGCTTGTTTGAGGGCTTCAAAAGAGTTTCTTGCAGCATCTATCCATTTTATTTCTGATCCTTTCTTCAGCATGGAAGTGATGTGCTTCACTAGCTCTACAAAATTTGGAGTAAATCTCCTGACAAAGTTGATCTTACCCAGGAAAGATTGAATGTCCCTTTCTGATCTTGTTATAGACAATGTCTGAATTTCTTGAACTCTTGCTGGATCAAGCTTCACACCTTCAGCAGAAAAAATATGTCCCAGAAGTTTGCCTTCTTCTAGAGCGAACTGTGACTTCTTTGGGTTCACAGAAATTCCAAACTGTCTACACTTTAGAAACACCTTCTTCAAATGCTACAAATGGTCCTTGTGGGTGCTGGAAAATACTGTTATGTCATCAAGGTAAATAAGGAAAAACTTTTCCTTCTCTCCCACAAAGGTTATGTCCATGGCCCTCTAAAAAGTAGCCCCAACATTCGTCAGTCCAAAAGGCATCTTGGAGTACATGAAAGTGCCCCAAGGAGTACTGAAGGTGATCTCTTCCTGATCTTCTAGATGTACAACAATCTGATTGTAACCTGAAAATCCATCTAAGAATTACATGACTCTAGCCCCTGAAACATTTTGCAGGAAGTGCTCCATCTTAGGTAGGGGGTAGTTATCTTTTTTAGAGCATTTGTTCAGATTCCTGAAGTCAACACAAAGCTTGATTTCTCCATTCTTCTTTCTTACTACCACAAGGTTAGCTATCCACTTTGAATACCTTAGGGGAACTATGATCTTAGCATCCAACAGCTTCTTGATTTTTTTCTCAATCAAAGGAAATAAGAGAGGGCTAATAGGTCTTAATTTCTGCTTAAAAGGGATGGTGTTCTTCTCTAGTGGAGTCTTATGTTGAATGATGTTGGTGTCATAGGTCTTAAGATCACTGTATTCCCAAGCAAAAATATCAGCAAATTGTTTCATCAAGGTGCAATACTAAAAAATTTGGGTAGAAAGCAAGTGAGTGGACATATTTATGTACTTTGTATGGGCTGGACTCCCTACATTATGTCTATGAACAATAGACTCGTTTTCATTTTTGGCAGGCTTATAAGGTATATCATTATGATCAAACAGCTTCTCTAGGGGCACCAATCCTTTGGGTATGTAGTTACTACGCATTTAGACAATGCTTTCCCGGCCAATCTCATCCTTTAGCTTGGACTGGTTGCATTCTTCATTGATTTCGTTTTCTTGGTCAATGTGCATTTCAGGAAATATACCAATGACTTGTAAAAACCTATTAATTTCATCATCATCCTCAAAAAGTTTCCAGTATTTGACATTGTCTGGCAGAGAAGGTCTATATTTCACTTGAACTTCATAAGTCAATTTAGGAGGCAAAGGAGGAATAAACGTGCTAGCAGACAGAGCAAGGGAATCATCAAGCTGGTTCTTCATTATCGGGATGTAAGAAATGTTGAAAATATTAAAAGAGTCCTTGAGCTTCCATACCTTATCTATGTATTCTTTCAGCCTTGGATGCTTTCCTTGGAATGTTTTGTTGACCTACTGAATGATAAGGTTTGCGTCTCCAAACACCTTCAGACCTTCGATGCCCATTTCTTTAGCAGCGTTTAAGCCCAATATCAAAGCTTCGTACTTTGCTATGTTATTTGTGACCTGAAAATTTAACTTGAAAGATAAATGAATACATTCTTGTGTGGGGGACACAAGGACTACACCTACCCCTACAGCTTCCTTAGAGCAAGCTCCATCAAAGAACATGTCCTGAATTTGTGGGCCTTCTTCCTCTATGATCTGGCAAACCGGTTTCCTAAGCTGCATGGAGACCAACTAGGATTCTTCAATCTGAAGAATACAGGCTCCAAAAATAGTGTCAACAACATAAATGGGATGATTAGTTGGATTCCTTTCATCACTTATGACACAAGCCAACTGAGCTTCTCTGTATAATCTGCTACTCTCACCTCCAAAAATTGGGATAGTAGCATAGGATAGATCATTTTGCAATGTTCCACCTAATCTCTTGATCTAGCCTCTGGAAAGCAACATGCCAAACTTTGAGGGTACATCTGCTACCACAATATCCATCATCATGCTCTTCATGGGTAGTTGAGACAAGGTGATGGCTAGGTCTTTGATTAATCCCTGACATTTCACTTTTCTAGAGTCAAAAGAAAACAATTCATGATAAGGCTTCGTAATGTCAAGACCCATGACAACCTTGGGCATTAGATTATGGCTAGCTCCAGTGTCCAGAAGGAAGTTATGAAGGATTTTGTCATGAATAGTCATAGAGACATAAAATGATGGGAAGCTGTCATCATAATTTTCAGTCATTGGGCTGAGAACAACAGTTGGTTTGTCATCTTGTAGATTTCCATAGTCAGTGGAGGCTTGGATGGCTTTAGGCTCTAGGGCCTCGAGGATAGATCTTTTTAAGGACTCATTCTTCATTAGTTCAATCAGAGGTATAGGTATTCTTAGCTTTTGGATTTCTGATTCAAAATTGAAAGGAGAAGGAGACTTGTCAGGGCCTCTTACCTTGTGAGCTGGAGCTTTGAGGATGATGGGATCAACTGCCAGTCATTTCTTCTTATTAGCTTGATGTATTGCAGGGACAACAACTCTCTGAATAGGAGTTTCCTTAGCATTATTCATCTTCGACCTTATATCATATTTGTACCGATCTTCAGTTTGTAGAACAACTTCATCATCCCATTCTTGGTTGATCTGGTCATTGAATAATGACTTTTCATAGGCAGCTGAGGTCAAAAAGGAGGTACTGCCTTTGTCTTCTAGACAATTGATCTCATCATCCTTTTCAAACTGCTCTTCTTCCATGACTACATTCTAGAAAGGGGTCTTCACCCTTTGGTCTTCACTGGCATCTTTGCTTCTTTACAGAATCTGCAACTGCTCATTAGCTCTTCTATATGGATTTGGATTTCTAGGAGCAACGGTATTAGGAACTCTTCCTTTCCCAGGGTGCTGCTCAACCTTTAATTTGGAGATTTCAGAGGCTAATGACTCTATCATCTTGTTCATTTTATCTATATTGGGATTTGAAGATGATGAAGACTCACCCCTCTATCTCCTTCTATCAACATTTCCCATGATGTTTGATTCTACTTCCAAGGCTGAATCCTCCATATCAGCCAAAGTAGCACATCGCCTCTCCCTCAACAGTAGACAGAAGTGAGAATAAAACGCATTGGCATAGGTGAGTTTAGTAGAGGTAGTGGTGGGTTTTACTTCAACTGGTATCTTGTTGTACATTCGGTTAAACCTCTTATTAAAATCAGACAACAACTCACCATTTTCGCTCTTTAAGTTCCCAAACTTGGTGTGGTAGTAGAGTAGATCTTTCTTGTCCCCCCAATGCTTTAGGAATGCATCATATAAAGCCTCAATATTTACTATAGACCTTGGGGTCAGTTCTCTGAACCATTTTCTAGCCTCTCCATCTAGACTTTGGACAAAGACTCTCATCCATACATCATCTTCACTAATGTCCAAGTTATTAGCATAGCTATAGAATGATTCAAGATGTTCCTCGGCTGAAACACCCTTAGTCCCAGTGAGCTTAGGCCTATACTTTTGATATTCTTTAGTAGGCTTGGCATTCAAAGGAGTCAGCAGTACTAGAGGTCCATACCTAGTAGCAATGATTCTTTCCATTTTCGTAGGTACTTTTGGTCCTGCCATAGCTATGATGGCTATAACGGTACTGGAAGTCTGAATGACATAGGACTGAGGAGTGACTGATAGGACTAAAGGAGTATGATGGATAGGAGGTAAGGTTTCCTTTGGGCTTACAAGAAAAGGAGAACCTAAAGAATAAGGAGATTTATGAATCTCTGAGATTTTTTCTTCACTGCTAGTATTAGATGCTATAATCTCAACATGTATTTGTTCTATTACAAGATTTTCTTAAAGAGATATAGAGTATTGTTTAGAGCTACCTAAACCTGATGCTCCTTTCTGTAATGCCTTTCTTTTTTTGATGGTTTTTTCAAGGTCAGATACTAGGTCAGCTTGTGGCTTCTGAGGATTTCTCTGAGTATGCCTCACAAACTGAACCAGAACTATGAAGTGGAGTCGCTAAGAGGTTTTTCCTCCAGTAGAGTCACCAGATAGATGATTACAACATAAAAAGTGCCCAGAATTTGTCTATCATCAAAGCTGGATCTATTTCGTCTCCCAGGGAAGCTGAGCTTTAGTGTCGGAAACACTCTAGGTGAACTGTGCATGGTGTGGAAGATTGGTAAGCATAAAGAAATGACAGGATGTGAGATGAGATTGACTGTGAAGATAAGAGAATACGAAATGGATCAAGTTATTCTGGATCTGGGGTAAGACACGAACGTTTTTCCAAGCAGACTTGGGAGCAGATGGGGAGACCCACACTGCAGTGGTCTCTAATTCAATTAAGGATGGAAAATTAGTAGAAGATCATCTGCATAGGATGATTGCAAGGAGTAACTGTAGATATTGACGGCGCGAGCACATTGGTTGATTTTGAAGTAATAGAAATTGTGGATGATAGTAACCCCTACCCTACGCTCCTTGGCATTGATTGGGTTATTGGCATGAACAAGGTAAGCAACCTAAAGAAGCGAAAGATGATATTTTAAAAGGAATCGCTTCGTGTAATAGTACCCCTAGATCCTGCTGAAGGATCACACTATACTGAACTAGTCCGCGATTAAGAAAGCGATGACGATTTGGAATGCATATATAAGATAATAGCGTGAGACCAAAATTGGGTGAATCTGACAGTATATGGATGAATTAAATGGGATTGTGAGAGTTCCTGCAACTCAGACTCAAATGAAGAATTAGAGCGTTGGAAGAATTGGCTACATGAAGTAACCACGCTAAGCTGTAACATGATGACCCGGTCGTTGCACTGCGTGTCATCAGAGGTAAGAAATCTGCCCACTTATGATGGCTTGAATGATGTGGATGTGTTTTTAGATTCATTTGAGAGGGAAGTACCAAACAAGCAACGCTTCCAGACTTTGGATTGGGCACTACACACTATGCCCTCGAAATGGTTGGGTACGCACAAGGGTAGTTTGGATGATTGGCACGAGTGTAAGAGGATGATGAGAAAACACTTTGGGAAGCTGAAGGTACGAGTGACAGACAAGTATGACAGGAAGGATGATCTGCATGCATACTTGGCCAAATGGGCTAAGGCCTATGGAGCGAAGCCCCAACCTGAATGGGCACACTTATTTTATCACACCCTGCATGTCATCCCGATGAACTGGTACTTGGAGACATAGCTCCACCATGGAACAAGTGAATGGGATAATCTATACGAAGGATTCATAATTACGTTCAACTTTGAAGACGGTTTCGACTATATTGACAAAGCGCTACAAGAAGTTAAAGCAGTGATCTTTAGGATATCGCAGGATCCTTTGGATCTGATTCAACCCGATTGGACTACTCAGCTGAGCCACGCACTGGAATGCTATAATGTGACTACTGAAGAAGAAGATGAGGACCCGCGAAAGATTAATATTCCTGAAACTAAGGGTCACCGCGAGGTTGAGGGACCGCCGATCGAGAATCCTGATATAACCGTGCCGCTGAAGAATAAACAGATAGATATTGGTACAGAGGTAGAGCCCAAATTCACGAAGATTGAAGACTGCTGGGATGAGGCAATGGTAGATAAGGTTTCCGAATTTCTCTGCATATACCAGGATTTGATCCCTACCAAGTTTATGGAGTTAAAGGGGATAATATGAGACCTGGGCATTATGAAGATCACGTTAAAACCCGACACAAAGCTGGTTAATAAAAGACCTTACTATCTCAATCCGAAGTATAAAGAGAGAGTTGGCCTAGAGTTAGATAAGATGCTCGCGGTAGGCATCATTGATCCCATAGAAGAATTTGATTGGGTAAGCCCAATGGTGGTATGGGAAAAGAATCAAAAGGATGAAATAAGGATATGCGTAGATCTCAGGAAGTTGAATAACGCTTGTGTGCATGGTCCTTTCCCGACTCCGTTCACTAATGAGGTATTGGATAATGTAGGTGGCTAAGAAGCGTACTCCTTCACTGATCGGTTTTCTGGGTACCATCAGATCAAAATCGCACCTAAAGATAGAAGAAAGACGACCTTTGTGACTGAATGGGGATGTTTTCAGTACACAATAATTCCTTTCATATTAAAGAATGTGCCTGCTATTTTTTCACATGTAGTCATTGCTGGATTCGAAGACTTCATTCGTAAGTTTCTAGAGGTGTACTTTGATGACTGGACTGTGTTTGGTTTGGTAAAACACCATGTGGCAAGTTTGCGATTAATGCTAGATACTTGTTGAAGGTACCAGATTGCGCTCAATCTAAATAAATGTACTTTTTGTGTTCCTTTTTGGATTCTGTTGGGTGATGTGGTTTGTAGACAGGGACTGATGGTAGATCCCGTGAAGATCACAGTGATACTTAGCTTGGAGGCGCCGAGGAGTGTGAAACAGCTGCACGCAACCTTGGGACATACTAGGTACTGCATGAATTTTATCAAGGGTTATGCCCAAATTACCGTGCCTATGGAGAAGTTGTTGAAAAAGGATGTCATGTTCTATTCGAACGAGGACTGTCAGAAAAGCTTGGATGCATTGAAAGGAAAAATGGTCATCGCACCAATTTTCGTCTTCCCGGATTGGAGGAAGGAGTTTCATGTACATGTAGACGCGTCATGTATAGCACTAGGAGAAGTACTGACAGGGGCCGACAGAGGAGAATTGGACCATCCTATAGCGTTCACAAGTAGGAGGTTATTTAAGGCTGAGAAGAAATATTCCACCATCGAGCGCAAGGGATTAGCCATGGTATATGCGCTCCAGAAGTTTAGACACTATTTAGTGGGTGGATATTTTAAGATGTATACAGATCATTTTGTGTTGAAATACCTGGTTAGTAAGCCTATGTTGGGGGGGGGAATATTTAGGTGGTTGTTATTGTTCTAGGAGTATGATTTTGAAGTTATTGTGAAGCCTAGATGACTGAACACGGGACCATACAATATGTCACGCATCAAAATGGGGGAAGAGCCCACTAATTTGGATGAGGGATTTCTCGATGTGTAGCTCTTTGCAGTGCTTGTCGCGGATGGTCACTTTGAAGACATCATACACTTCCTAATGACAAGATCTGCCCCAGAAGACTACACCACCCAGTAGAAAAAGGATTTAATGGTGTGTAGCAGAATTTTATGTCATTGACGGACATCTATACAAAATGGAGTCTGATGAAGTATTACAACGATATGTACTAGAGTTTGAAAGGAGCAGTATCCTCATGGACGCTCATGGGGGCGCCACGGGAGGGCATTATGCAGGAAGGGCGACTGCACAGAAGATTCTACGTGCAGGGTTGTGGTGGCCAACCCTCCATCAGGATTCAAAAGCTTACTGCAAGGCATGTGATGTGTGTCAAAGGACTGGCAGGCCATTGTGGAGAGATGAGCTACCTTTGAACCCACAGATGACATTACAACCTTTCGAGAAATGGGTGATAGATTTTGTGGGACCCATTTAGCCTCAAGGAAAGAAGATGGGAGCACGGTACATTATCACAGCAATTGAGTATTTGACTCGATGGGGTAGAGGCATAGCCTATAAAGTACTGCACAAGTGGGACTGCTATAAATTTTCACTTTGAGCATCTACTGATGCGATTTGGGTGTCCAAAGATTTTGATGAGTGATTGTTGTATGCACTTTCTAAATGAAACGATCAACGCGCTAATGGAGGAATTTCAGGTATATCACTAGAAAAGCATGCCTTATCACCCTCATGCTAATGGGATGGTGCAAGCATTCAATAAGTTCTCAGAGAACGCGCTGACCAAGGCTTGCAACACTCAGTGAAATGATTGGGACCTGTGCATACCCGCAGTACTATGGGCCTACTGGGAAGACACCCTTTAGGCTTGTATATGGTGTTGAAGTAGTGATGCCCATGGAATACATTATGCCTAGTCTGTGCATAGTGGCACTCACGAGTATGATGGAGAGCCCTAGAAGAGAGGCTTGAGCTTACTAAGCTTGAGGAAGAAAGATTTCTAGCTGGATTTCACCAATAGGTCCAAAAGTCGTGCAAAAAAACATGGCATGATTGACACATTAAACTGCACACCTTTAAGAAAAATGATCTGGTTTTGTTATATGATAGAAAGTTTGATAAATTTCCAGGAAAATTCAGAATCCACTATTTAGGGCCCTATTTCATTAAGGAGATTACTGACGGTGGAGCAGTTCAGTTGGTTAAATTGAATGGAGACCCCTTCCCGGGAAAGTGTTATAGCTCCAAATACCACCTTATGTATTTGTGATGCATGGTTTATGGCCTAGGACAACCCCTCCTTCTAGACTTGGTCCAAACATTCAAAAAACAGTGTTTTACTCCCTGTACGTGACTTTTCCCTGTATTAAACGCATGTACATGTGGGTCAGTCTATACCCAACCCGCGTATATGTCTTAAAACACTTAAAAAAATTAAATATCCTTAATTTCGGGCGGATATCACGGGTTTTACCCGTTGACTACCTATTAGTGCCCATGGCCTAATTGTTACCAACTGTTTCCCAACTAAAAAACTACTTTGGGAGAAGTATAAAAAGACTTCAATGGGAAGGCCTTAAGGAGGAGAGAAAATAGAGAATTACTCTGTTGAGATTATCCCCTGATCAAGTCTTAAGATCCCTGTGCTTCAAGCACTTCCCCAAGTTCAGGAAACCCTTGTTTCCTTCAGAGTTGATATTCTTTCACTTGTGGAAGATATCCTTGTGTTGGTTATGGAAGGAGCCTTTTGAAGACTAGGACTGGATGGACTTGGAGGACGGTTTCGCTTGGAGCCGAAAGAGGAAGACTCAGGTGAACTATTTCTATGTTTTGATTATAGTTATCTGCAATAAAAGAAACACTGTCTTGTTCCTGATATCAACTTTGTTCATACATCTGATGTTATTGTTATGGTTTATGTATGAATGACTATTTCAATGTATAACTAACCATCTATTTATATGCCATAAAGTTTATTTCACTATAATTCTTTATCTATATGCTGTTGTGTGTCTTTGAATTGGTTGTTTTGCAGGTTCAAAAATCATGAGGAGTTGCAAAGGGTTTGAACCCTGGCTGTAACTACTCGAATAAAGGACCATGGGTATGTACATCCTCACATAGTTTGCTCATTTAAGCATTTTGCCCAAGTGTTATGCTTGTTTCTTGTTGTAGATTACTCCTGCTCTACTAGGGTTCTGACCCAAAGCTTTAGGGGACTTTATCCCTTAACAAAATTGGTGACTCCACTGGGGACAACAATCTTGTTGTTCCTAGTTTGGGTTATTTTATGCCAATCAGAGCTCAACTTTCAGTTTGCTTGCTGTGATTGTATTGTCTACTCCTATTGGAACTCAGACTTCAAGTTTGATCCTTTTCATCAGGACTCATTTTTGTTTTTTCTTGTAAACTTTTATATATGCACCTTTGTCAGGTTACAGATGCATATGCACGCTAGTTTCACTATACTGAAGTCGCGTATATGTGGGTTTCTTTTGGCTGAAACACGTGTACACGCATCTGTGTAGAGACAATTGCATATACATTTGTTTTGCATGATTTTTTCAAGTCTATTTATCTAGAAAGATTTGTTTCTTGGCCTGTATGCTTCCTAAGTGGTCAGTTTCTGTTTTCAGATTTTAGTTTTCAGCGAGCCTACTGTTTCGAGTTCTCTCCTGATTTGAATAGTTTTTGGTCTCGGTTTGCTTTATAGTGAGTGTTATCATTTGTGTTTAAACACACAAGGATTCTTGTAGAGGCTCTTGATTGTTCTGGTTTTCCAGAAAAAAATATTGCTTGCAATCTTTGTGTCAAACTTCGTTTTTATGGTTTTCTTTCTTTGCTTCCCGTTAAGGTTGTGGCCATTCACTTCTTCTTGCTTTTCAAAAGTTTTTGTTTACAAATTTGAAAGTGTGCTTTTCCTGATTTCTTGATCAATGTCTCAAACCTCTTTTTTCTGCTTTTGGATCATTTAATGCATCTTGAAACACCTATTTTTTTAAGTTTGCATTCGTGTTGAATTGACAACTTGTAAAGTTTCCTTGTTGATTGCTTTCGGTCTTTGAATCTTTGGTAGAATTTTGAGTACTTTTGAAAAGTTTTTTTTTATTGTTTTTTTTGAAAAAGAAAATTCCTTCAAAAACATTGTTTTTTCTTTCTTTGCGGAATTTGTGTTTGGTTTCTTTTGGTTTTTGAGAGTGAATTGGGATCTTTGTGTTTAGTCCTTCTTGTTTTGGGAAAGATTTTGTGTTCAAAATTTTCATTCCTTTCAAAAAACTTAAGTTGGATTATAAAACAAATTACTTTCATTTTCCTTTTAGACTAATCTAGAATTTTTGCATCATCATGTACACTTTTCATTAGGATAGTTCGCATTATTAGAGCGTCAATAGTTTTTTAGTTTTTGTGAGTGTGAAGTCTGTTGCAAGAAAAGAAAAAGTTTATTGCTTTAATAGAAGTTTCTTAGAACCCAAGTAGAAGTTTCTTTTCATTGAAGAACAAACAAGTGCATTGCATATAAGTTAGTTTTTCATTAATTTCTTTTGCGTCTAAGAACACCATCAGTTTCACTTCCATATTGTCCCTTTGACTTAAAAAGAACAACCACTTAAAATCAAGCGCTAATAAAATAAACTAGAACTTTTTATATTGTCAATAAGTACACCAACAAGTTTTAGGTTCTTTAGGGCCTTGGATTAGGTGAGAGGAAATTAAACTCTCCAAGGTCACTCTAAATTGTCAAACGTAGAAGTCTAAATAGAGAGTGAAAATCCAATAGCGTTAGGGAGACCGGGAAAGCTCCATGACTGGGAGTTAAGCACAAGGGTTTTTGAAGATAAGGACGAGAGATACCCCCTCTCTTACTTGTCGGATCTTACCTCACAACTGTTTCGCCCGGCTTCTGATACGAGTTGGTATCTTTAGTTGCCTATCCTAGGGATCTACACAGGTGGCTACGGAGGGGAATCCCGTGGCACTTGAGGTCGACATTGCATCACTTTCAGCGGTACTTCTGGAGGGCACCCTTGTGAAGCTTGGGGGCTTGCACTGACAAAGGCTATTGTTAGGAGGTTAGCGTAACTTCCTTTGATACCTTCGCTAGTAGACCTGGGGTGTAATTACCCCAGTCTATTTTCAAAAGGCCCTTATTATTCACTTTCTTGTATTTTGGTGTCCAGTCCTAATCACCCAGAGTGGAAATACTTGGAAGTTGTTTAACTGCTGAATTCTTTTAGGGACATTTTTAGTGTGTGTTCTGTGCTCCTAGTCAACCTAGATTTCAATTTTCTTGAGTCTTTAAGTAGATCTTATTTAAAAATCTAAAGTGGTTGACCGATCGCTTAGACGATCCCATAGACTTTGTGGGCTTTCACTTGCAAGTCCAGAGCCTTCTTCTAGAAGGCGTAGGAGTGATACTGACGGTGGGTTTCATCTAGTGGCAGCTAACACATCGGGGATTGATCCTCCACTTGGTGGCATTAGTGTACAAGATAGGCCTAGTACTACCATAGAGCTAGAGAGGAACACCCTAGTTCTTTCTCAAGTCCTCTTCTAGTTGGAGGATAATATTGAGGTAGAAGAGCTCTCAGAGTCAATTGCGGCTCTGAATTCTCCTCTCACTTTCGATCATCCAAACATATTGTTATACGTTTGGACTCTGACACATAGACCTTCAAGTCCAGGTCCACACACGCACATCCCTTCGATGACCACTGCTAGGAGCATGGCATCCACCATGAGTGCTAGAAGTATGCAGACTCCTATATCAGTACAAGGGGGAGGAACCATTTCCATCCCTTCTACATATTTATTTGGGTCTACTACTAGCACATCATTGTTTGGATCTACATCCATTCCATCGATGAGTGGAAGTTCCCAAGCGCATGCATCCAGTTTTGGATTCTGCCCTTTTGGTATGCCTTCTCAAGGTATTCCTTCAGTTCTATTAAGTGTACCATTAACTGCCTCCACATCCATGATGAGTGGATCGACATCTTTTCAGAGTTTTCCTTTTGGAAGTGGTCATATAACACATTCCAATCTGACAATAGGATCTATGCCTTTTTCTTTCACGAGTCAAGGCAGCAATCCCTTTCAGGGTTGGACTAATCCTACGGTTAGTGGCATGAGAGCTGGGAATTTGTTTTTCAGACAACAAGGGAATATGCCGTACTCCTCGGTCAGTTTATTTCGAAGTTTTCCACCCTTGGCTAATGCTTGGAACCCTTACCAAGGGTTTTCCACTCCGTATAATAATTCGTTAGGGGGAAACTTTGCCGATTACAGAGGTGTTTCGGCTGGAGTTGGTCAAACTCCAAGTTTTCCTAGACCACAAGGGTCACCTTTTGATTCAGTAGGTTCTACTAGTTACTTTGGGAAACCTGGTGCCTTTCAAAATCTAGGCCATTCTTTTCAGACTTTCGGGAACCCCGCCCAATCTGGGTGGAATCCCCAAGATCCTCCAAGACTTACGTTTCTGGCCACGCTCAATCTGCTAGACTTGACTAAGTTAACGAACGATCCAATCAGATACAATTCGGCTTAGCCTCCGGTTCCAACCAAACTTTTGTCGGATATCCCAAAATTCAAAGGGAAGAGTGGGGAAGACCCAAGCGACCATGTAACCACTTGAGACTATTTCAACGTAGCTTAACTGATAATGCAACTAAGTGGTATATAGAGTTTCTAGGGGGCACCTTTACGTCTTTCGCTGATTTGGCTAACATTTTCTTAAACCATTTTCAGTTGCCTGTCTGTTACGAAGCAAGAATTGAACTTCTGGCCAATTTTCATTAGGACACATCCACTCACATTTCTGATCATATTCAGGAATGGAGACGGAGAAAGAGGCTCATCAAAGCCAAAATTCCACCTAAATTCTGTCTCGAATGGTTTTTAAAATCATTACAACCCAGGATCTCCAAGGATGTTTCTATGTCTGGAGTATATTTCGAAGAGCAGGCTATCTTCCACACCCAACAGTTAGAACTGATATATTTTCAGATTGGGACCCTTCAGAGGATCTTGCCTGATGCTCATAGATCGACGGTTGATATAGCCAAACCAAAGCCAGGCCTGCATGATGATGGTATTGTTGGATCGATTGATGCAAATGCGGTGAACCTTCTGAGCCAATTGTAGTAGTTGTCTATACAGAATGCTTCTTCTAATCAGACTGCACCGTCTACTACTCCACCTTCTCAAGCTTCTTCTGTAAATGTCATTCAGGCTTCAAGCCCTAAGGGAAATCAAAATTCCAATGGGAAGAAGAAGGGACAAGTTAAAAAGAAGAATCAAGATGGGAATGGTTATGTGAATAAGCACGACAATAATGCTGGTGAGGGTGGAAATGAGTCAAAGAAGAAAGTTAAGTTTCCATGCAAGTTATGTAGTGGAGATCATTTGACTCATCTCTGCCCGAAAATTCAAGATGCTCAGCTCTTGTTAGGGCAGGAAGGGTCTTCTAGCTCCCAGGCTATCTTAACTAACCCTTTCCCCCAAGGGTAGCAATTGCTTGCTGGCGCGAATTCAAACCATGGTACTTCTAAAGAGGGCAACCAGGAGGGGGACCATTCCTCAAATGTTTTCATGATGGGTTCTCACGTCAATGTGGCCACACGATCATGGGATTATGGTGAAGTGGAAACATTCAAGGATAAATCTGTTCCCAGAACTACGGACCCGCTTCATATTGAGCAACCCTCGTCTATCGAGCCTATAGCTCGGATACCGAAAGGTTCCGCCAAGCACGCTACTATTAACCCTAATGCTAGGGTAGCCTAGAACTACTCCATTATAGAAGATTTGGCTTAGGGTCCATGCGAGATGTCTACTTTAGAGGTACTCTAGTCATGTCCAGCTCAAAGAAGTGCTTTGCTTTTGGCAATGGGGACAACAGATCTGAATAATTCTTTAGCTCTCACTTTTGATATGCACAATGTCAAAAAGAGACTTCCTCATCATATGTATTTCCAGATAAAGTCTACTTACCAGAAAACTAATATTTTTCGAATAGTTATAGATGAGGGAGCTTCCACATGCATAATATCTATGTCATGTTGGAAGGCCATTGGATCGCCTTCGGTTTTTCCTTCACCTACTCTTCTGACAGCATTTGATGGTCATTCTCATAGGCCACACGGGATTATCCCGGCCTTTCCTATATGTGTTGGAGGAAAGGTCGTTAATGTCGAAGTAGAAATCGTTGATGCCAACCTAGATTACAATCTCCTCTTAGGACGTAAATGGATTTATGAAATGGAAGCCGTCGTTTCGACTTTGTTTCGAGTCCTTTGTTTTCCTCACGAGGGGAAAATTGTTAAGGTTGATCAATTGGATTATTCTTCAGTTAACCCTCGAGAAACTTCGGATTCTACTATTCCGATGGTGGATAACCCCCATCAACCTATCGAGAATCTAGGAGTTGGGATGTATTCTTCCTTGATGGGTGTATTTGATCTTCCCCCTCCTACAGCTAGAATCGATACAATTTCATCCTCCAAGGAGAATTTACGGAACGAGTTTGTTCGAAATCACTATTTTTCGGATCCTGGGACCTTACCTTCATCTGTGAGCACATTAAATGAGGGGAAGGTGGGTGGAATAGAATCTTCTATGTCTACAGCAAAGCTTAGATATGAATTTATTGATAACTCTGTAGACGATCATCCGACTCCTTTCTCAGAGGAGAAGTTAGATGGTGATGTGGCCCTAGCTTGGATGCTTGACTCTACTTCTGCTATGGATGGCTTAGATACAGTTTTACCATCTGACGAAGCAATATTCGAAGCAATGACGATGGTAGATTGACCATTGGAATATTTACATCATCGTTCATATTTTTGTCCTCCTTTGCATGAAGTCAAATCTAGGCCTTCCAGTCTGCCTACTGATGTTTGTATGGTTCCTTTGGCTCCAACATAGTTATATGCCGAAGGTAATATATTGATTGGCTCAATAGCTATACTTATAAACATCTCTAGGAGAAAATTGGTAGAGCCCCCTGATGGGCTCTACCTCAACAAGTACTTTGCCTAGGTTTCGGCCAAGCAATGGCTTCTTTATATATTTTTGTATTTTTGTGCATATCTTATCAGGAGTTTTCATGATATCGACACTTTTTTATCTGCTTTGGCAGGTGTTGATGGATGATTTGGTCTATTTCGGATTTTCCAATGGTGCTAGTCGGCACACTCGGAACCTTGCTTCCGCAACTTGGGTGATTTATTATCCAACTAGCCAGTTGATGGTATCAAAGGGAGTATGTATTGGTCCAGCGTCATATAATATGGCCGAGTATACTGCCATTATTAATTTACTATCCGAATCTATTTCTTATGGAATTGATTCGTTGGTAGTCTATCTTGATTCACAACTAGTAATGTCACAATTGAATAACATCTATCGAGTTTGGGATCCTTGTTTATATGGCCAATATTTGAGAGTGAGGGTGTTGCAAAGATCATTTGTTTATATTACTTATTGCACATTCCACAATCTAATAATTCATTAGCAGATTCTATCGCTAATCAAGCTTTAGATTGGCACATCATTCATTCATCAAGATAAAATCAAACATCAAAAGTTGGAACTGTGTGTATATATATATATATATATATATATATATATATAGATAGATATATATATATATATATATATATCATAAAATCGCCCGTGTGTACATAAAGTATGTCAAAAATAATATACAAAAATCAGGACTAAAATGCCCATAATCATGTCCAGTACATCTAATAGCCCGGCTCATGATGAGTAGCTAAGTAGGCGACCATTTCTTTGGCCACATGTCGAAAAAGGCGAACCTAGGCGCATGGCACTCCTACTATGCAGCACTGCATATCCTCTGGAAGATCTTCTATGGCCTCCACTGGTACTCGATGAGTCAATCTCACCAAGTTTCGTTGGAATCTGTATAAGACTCTCTCAGTCTCTGCAGCTGCCTCTTCGGCACCTCTTCCACGATGTCTGTGTCGCAAAAATCCTTCTGGTCATACAGGACCCACATCTGGAACATGCTCATTATATTAGTCATTTAATCCCATCAAAAATATTTTTAAGTTCATTTTCATTTTTTAAAAACACATAAAAATCATAAAAATTGACAAAAATTTAAAAAATGGTTACCTATCTCTCCTCATGATGCGTCTGGTGGCAACGCCAAATCTGAATCTCCCCTGAAATCCATGCTAGCATAGGGATAGTCGTCTATATCGATGATATGCTGCTTCCACCAGGAGAAGAAATCATCGTCAAAAGTGGTTCGCAATATGTCTCCACCTCCTAGGCGTTTCATCAGGTCAGCCCACCTGCCCATTCGTGGATCTCGCGAGCTACTGGTAGGAACTGATACTTTGGGAGGTAACCCTGGAACCTTCTCGAAGAAGAAGAAGCATGAAATGGTCCCATACCCAAAGTTCTTGGTCCGTCCTTTCTGAACGGAGGATAGCTAACACTTCATATTGGTCAGAAAAGGTGTACACTAGTCGAACACAGTAGTGAGACAATCTACAGCCAAGCTCATGGATAGTCATGACACTTGGTGCAATGAGGTTGAGCCATTTACCTTGGCTATGGTGAACAGTATGATCCTCAAGGACAAACTCTCTACATGTTTGATTGGAATTTGGCTTCCAATCTTCTCTAGATGCCCCGGACAATATATATGCACATAGTCTTCCACTGAAAGACTACCTTGTGATCGTCCTGTCGAATGCACCACTTCCTCCCTTCCGGAGAGTCCAGTAATCAAGTAAATATCTTCTATCTCTATCCTTAAAGGCATTTGATCAATAATTAATGCATCATCTTCGATACTCTAGTAACGTATCAACATTTCAAGCAAGCGGGTGTTTGCCTTCATATTTGGCATTTTGAAAAATTTTAATAAATCGCATCCTCTCAAGGCATCCAAGGCCTGTTGATCATTCATAACCTCATCATCAATAGTAGCATGCTCCCTTTCCCTCTAGGTGATTGTCATCCTGAAAGAAAATCAAGTTTAACCGTTAGAGTTTTATGTTTTAAATTTAAATTACGTATATGCAAGTCCAGTCCATACACAATCGCATGTAGGGCCTGCGTATACACAAATTTCTCATAACTAACCTGCATATATGCCGCGTTGGAATTTTTGACATAATTTCCAATGGTAAAACCTCAATTTAAATTTCTAAAAACAATCACAAATTGATGCAAGCTAGAGTTGGGGGTTACCTGGTGATTTTGAGTCAATTTGAATGGTTGAATTCTTTGAGGGGAAAGATTGCTTCTTTTTCTTCACATCTTTTGCTCTCAGCACAAACGGTAACAATGGTGGGTCAAAATACTATTTTATAAACTTTGAAAATGTCAAATTTTTTCAAAACTTGATTTTGTTTTGTCTCATGTATCTTTTAACCTGGGAGCTTGGAATGTCGAGAATGGGTTGTTTTTCAGGACATTTTGGACACTTTTTTGAAAATTTCAAGTTGTTTCCACGACTGTTGACCTGTCATGGTAGGTATCATTTACTCACTGGCATATAGGTTAGGGAAGCCATTTTTCTGTTGCATTTTGCATATACACTTGCCATAGGGTCGATCCCATCATGTTATGGTTCATCAACCATCTTCACTCCCCAATTTTTTAAATCATGACATGATGGTAGAGCCATCCTTTTCATGGGCATCGTAGTTAGCACCTCACTGACATTGGTTGCCCATGTTGCTTCATTGAGTAGGCTTGGGAGTCCTCTAGTCCCGCCATGACTTGTGCGTTGAAGACTCATTCCTCTTTGCTTCTTCACTTTGTTCTGGCCTTATACCCTAGAGGCTCCTTTGTGTTGAGTTGTACTACTACATTGCATTTTGACCATTTTCACCTTTTGGCCTTGAGCCAACTTCACTTAAACTCGTGTTTAAGCCACTTTTTGACCATGTCTTCTGAAAAAGTCAAACTTGCAATCCCTTAGCTTCTGCAACTTGACACACCTTCAGACCCATGGAAGGAACATCCCTTTGAGTGTCCTTAACCAATTTCGCCTCCTTACATTGAGCATAGGAATGTTCCCATCCTAGGAACTAGATCATCTGTTTCACTGAAACTCGTTCTTTCCACCATACTATAGCATTCTTTTATTCTTTTTCCAGCTTAAAGAAAAAGACAATATATATATATATATATATATATATATATATATATATATATATATATATATATATATATATATATATATATATATATATATATATATATATATATTCCAAAAAGAGTGGGAATGGGACAATATTTCCATTTATTGTTGGTAGCTAGAGTCAGTTGTGTTGCCCTTGAACAAAGCACTCAAAAGAAAGTCTCTCCTCCATTCGGGTGGGATTTAGTTTGACTTAGGTAAGCCTATTTTTGGTAGCTAGAGTCAGTTGTGTTTCCCTTGAACAAAGAACTCAAAAGAAAGTTTCTCCTCCATTCGGGTGGGATTTATTTTGACTTAGGTAAGCCTTAACCTTGTTATTGAGTCAGTTCTCCTCCGATTGGTTATCTCTTCCAATCATATTGAGAGTTCGTTCGTGCTTCTTGCATGACGAAATTATACAGAGCCATCATATGCTACCACATGGTCATCATTGAGTCGTGCTTTTGTTCAAGGGAAGTAAGCCTGAGTTGGCATCTTTGTGGTGTCTCTTGGCCTATTTTTTAGTCATCCATCCCTGGTTGTCAGTGTCTTGTCTATCATCACATCAGTTATATTGGTCCTTTACTCATGCCGGTTTGAGAAGGTCTCCATTGACTTCTTGCTAGCGGGTCTTGTCCTTATCGACGACGACATCTTTCTCTAAGGACAGGCCTAGAGCCGCACCCTGGCCCTATTTTCCTTATTGGTAGGTCACCTTGTGCTCAACATCGATCAGTATCATGGGTCTTTGACTGAGTGGTTTCCCTTGTGTTCGACATCATCTTTCATTATCATACATTGGGATTCGTGCAGTGCCTTGGTTTCCATTTGACCCTATTTGTGGATTCCTCACCTTTGTGTCAGCTTTCATTATTGGTTGGTTTAGAGGGTTTCTATTGTGTGCTAGCTACATCTTGTGTACATCAGAAACGTGCTTTGGTCGGGTTAATACGTCTTTTTTCATCTGATTTCTTCCACATTATTGGCCTACGGGTTACACTCGCGCTCGATTGATGAAGGATGCCTTAATGCCTTCGTTTTAGTGGATCTTTCCCTATCGACTATGACTCATTACTTTGGGGCAAATTTCTAGAGTCCATTTGGTAGTACCTTGGGGTTTGCAGTCATCAGTGGTAGATCCTTCGCTATCAACAACGGGAAACCATCATTGTCTCCTGATTGATAAATTCTTACAGGTGTTCAACTTCAGCACATCTATTCGCACTTGTTAGATTGTACTGGGTACCTTGACTCTCATTATCATTATCAGTGAGTAGTCTTGCATTTGTTAATGGTATACATAAATGACCGGTAATCAAACGATTTATCACATGGTCGACTTCAGATCATTTATTCCCATTGTGTAGAAATGTACCACAACTATTGATGAAGACCTCGAGTTGCATCAACATTATTTGGTTCACTTGTCAGTTGCTCCTATTGCTTCTAGTTGATACCATTCCAAATTATATGTTGTAATCCTTCACAATGACATCCTATATGCTGGCATCCAAGTTGTGATGTAGTACCATCTTATTCCATTATGTTCATTTGGTACTATTGGGATCAATTTTTGAGATCAGTGGCCAGCTCCATCCTTTAGCTTCATTGATCATCATCTTATATGTGATATTTAGACATGTACTTGTTCGATCATGATCAGATGATCCATTATTTACTTTCAGTTCCTTATACTTGTATACACAATGGATTCGCTTGTACATGATGTGTGGACATGCTTTACTTTCTCTAAGCATGGGTGTGTGATGAGCCCCAAATTTGGTAACTTGTTGGGCTCATTTGGCCTAATTATCCTTGTTCAAACCTTCATTTTTCATAGCTTATTCATTATTTTTCAGTATGTTTATGTCATTTGTACGAATAAGGGTAGTCACTCTTCCTAGGTGGCTAACACGTGCTCATTTTATGTTTTTTGACACATGTTGGAGCAAAACCGCGCAATCATGGGCTAGAAGATAGCCAAGCTTGGGGTGAGGATTCGTAGGGGGGTTGTCTATGGCATTAAATAGCCTTCCTCAAGATCTTCACCCCCAACTCTGAGCTCCAAAGGCCACCAAGACAGGATCTAGAAGGCAGCCAAGTAGATTTTGGAAGAAGCTATCTACTCACAGTTTGGGCAGCCAAGTCCCATAGATTTAGGAGGACAGCTAGGGCCCTCATGGTGTATAAATGTTAAGGCCTCAGCCTTCATGAGGGACTTTTGGAAACTCTTGCATACTTTGCACTACAGTGCTGCTAGCTTCATTTTGTTCTCTTGTAGCCATTTTTGGCATAACTCTTGACTTATGACAATGTTTTGATAATGAGAAGCAGTCCGATTTTATACCAACTCCGAGTTTTCTATAGGAGCCATAGCTTTCGGGGTTGGGCCCAACCTAAGAGCCTAGGGCCTCCTTCTTTGTACTGTTACCTTTTCTTTATGCATCGTGATTTTCCTTTTATGCATTTGAAACGTGTTTCTGTTAAGCAGATTTAGTTGTGTTGGTTAAATAGGTCACCGGTTACGAATAGAATTTCTTTAGATGTTTAGAATGGATTGGTAGGATAATAAAAGTTAAAGCTCCAAGAAAAGGGTCGACAACACTCTCAGTTTCACCTCTCATCCTTATTGGATCAAGGGCTGGAATTGCAGAAACAGTGCTGCCCCAACAAAAACACTAGTTTGCTTGACCATGCAATCCTTGGTGTAATGTTTTCATTTGTAGAAGTTAGTTATGCGTTCAGACCTCTGAAATGTTTTGTTTCTTAAGTGATTTACATGGTTCTCTTTATAAATAAAGCTGTTGTTCATTTGTTTCATTGACAGATATAGTAGATTAGCTAAGATTTCGATTGTGTGCAGGACTTTGTTGATTCGGTTAAGTGTACACCATGCAGGGCATCTCCACCACTCTCTCATCTGCATAAGCTTCGTCCAAGCCAGTTGCTCCATCTCCTAGTTAGGTGCCTCATATCACAACTGTTTTTCTGCCCACGTAACCCTACCTTCTTGCTCCTCCATTGTCTTAGCCTTCTTTAAGCCAAGTCAGCCTTCTACACCCTCTCATCACTCCATCCATCAGTCCCTGGGTCATTTCAAGCCCCTATCCTACCTCCCTATCCATTCATGCATCTTCCCTCACTCACCCATCCTCTAAAGTCCACTTTATAAAATTCCTGTAGAAATTTTTGAACATCCTGTAGAAATCTCTGAACATCCTGTAGAACCCCTACAGACTTCCTGTAGAAGCTCACAAATGAGGTTTTTTGATAGAAAAACTTTGTGAAACTCTTCGGAAGAGTGTTAGGGACTCCTTAGACCCTCTCTGAACCTTCCCAACCTTTTCCAAGCATTTCTCCTCCTTGATCCACCCCTGCACAATAAAAAGCCAGTTAAAAGCCATGCACGATAATTCTAATAACTTACTAAAAAATACAAAAAGATGTTTTCTTCAGATAAAGGTAGTCTAGACACATGCATTTCACCTTCATAGAAGTAATGGCATCTCTTTTAATAGTTTGCATTCTCTCCTTTGCATCAGTAGGACTAGCTGGTAGAATTAGGGTTTGCTAGGGTTTGCGTTACTTTTTGGCTTTCAGTTTCTTTCCGCAAGTAGATTAGCTTCCTTTGAGTTAGCTTCCATCCATAAATTAAAAAAGCTTCTTCTAAGAGCTCATATAAGTTGGCTTAAGCCCCTAGCAGACTTGTGCCAGCTGACCAAGTGACAGCTGCGACAAGAGCTAGTACTTGTGCATACAACACCATTGCTTCCAAGTTTTTACGAACTATCGGGTTGATAAAAGTAAAGACGGGAGTCCCAGGAGTTGCAGCATTATTGCTGCAATACTGGAGCCCACCATCTTTTTGGCGCCGTTGCCGGGGAAGTGTCAGAGTATTAGTGATTGTTGCTTTTCTTCTATTTTTCTACTCTCGCCTTCTGCTAAATAGTTTATTTCATTTCCATTCCGCAGTTTCATTTCCGCAAAAGTAGAGTAGATATTTCCTACTTTCATAGATTAGCATTTCAATTCCGCAATTTCAATTTTGAAAGCGTAGATTAGCATTTCAATTCTGCAAGCGTAGACTAGCATTTCATTCCTGCAATTTCATTTGAGCAAAATAGATTAGTCCTTTCTTGCTTTCATTTCAGTTCCGTATTTCCATTTCAGCAAGATAATTAGTTGCAATTCAATCTATTTTTGTTTTGCAGGTACCAGAAGAAAAAACAAAATAAATCAAAAGTCTTTCCATTTCATGCCTCGTAGGAACAAAGATAAAACCGGCAAATTCTTACCCAACAACCCCACCACTTCACTGAGTCACCCTTCTCTCTTCTTTGGTGACAATGATCTAGAAGAACCTATAGGAGAGCCTCTTGAGATATATGAAGATCCTATAATAGAAGAAGAGTTAGAGAACACTCCATCTGAAGCCATGGCTGAAAACTAGAACGGTAGAAGAGAAGATGAGAGAATAGAGGGCGCCTTTCCCATCCGAGAGACCAATGGAGACATGAAAATGAAAAACATAAGCCCCTCCGTTTTACCTCACTTCCATGGATTGACTACTGAAGACCCTGATACCTTCTTGTTTGAGTTTGCTGTCCTTTGTTGATCCTATGACTATACAAAAGGTGAGCAAAAATTGAAACTCTTTCCCTCTACCCTCAAGGATGCAGCATTATGCTGGTTCATGGGGTTACCTGGAAACAGTATCACCACTTGGGCTCAGATGCAGCAAGCTTTCAATACCAAATACCGGGACTACTATAGGTCTAAGGAACCCAAGGGAGAAATATTTCGGATGACCATGGGAAACGATGAGTCTTTAGAAGATTACGAGGAAAGGTTCCAGCTTAGCTATAAACGGGCCAGGTGCACACTTGACCCCGAATCTCTAAAGTTGGTCCTGCTCTGAGGAGTCCCTGAAGATCTTCTATATACCCTTCACATGCTAGCTGGAGGAGATATTTACCAACGACCTTATGAGGATATAAAGACTGTGTTTAGAAACCACTCTAGGGCAGCCTGGAAAAGAGGTAGGGGAAACCCACTTTGAGCTAGTACTACCTTCTCCAAGCATGAGTTTGCTAATCAGCTGGAGGACCTCAAAAGTGAGGTGAGATAGACCATTGCCATGCAACTAGATACCTTCTGAATCCAGCAGAAGAAAGAGGAAGCTGAGAGGGCTTTGGCCATCTTCTGTCCGAGGTGTATGAGGAAGCACCCTAAGAACGAGTGTCCATTACACTCAGTAGAGGTTTGTTTCGTTTGTGAGGAGGACCACCCCACAAACCAATGCCCAACCTTACCTGGATTTAAGGCCATATACCAAGGGACTGAGGCACCCACCGAACCTCTCTACTTCCTCAACCAAGGGAGGCCGCATGGACCTAGACCTTACCAACAGGGGATGCAAGGGACATCCCAAGCTTATTATAGCCCCAACCAATCTGCACCTATGCCTTCTTGGGGTCCCCCCATTCATCCTTCCTGGTCTACACCTCCTCCATGGTCTTACCCACCTCAATACCATACTCAGCCCACTACTCATTCGTTTCACTCACATGTCCAGCCACAACCTCAGTGGAATGCACCTCAACCGGGGTGGAGGCCCCAGTACAACACTCCTCCTGCCATTTTGCCTCCACCACCGGCTCAACCACAACCATTACCTCCTTTTCCTCCAAGACAACCCAAATGCTTGCTCAACCGAACCAGAACCCCAACAACCGACAGGCCCAGCAGGTATATACTGGGGAAACAACATGCCCTACCTATGTTGTGGAAATCTAGGAGATCAACCTGCGATCCGGGAAGAATCTTCCAGATCACCAACCTCTGTAGAAATTTTGAATAATTTAATACATATTCAATGGAGATCATCCTGATCATGTACTATTGCGGAAAACATACACAATACATAAGCTCCTCTATGTTGATCATCAATATAGCAACATCAATAACAATAAAACATCAAGAGCATTCACACATTAACACAGTATGTATCACGGGGAAAGCATCTCGCTGAAAACCCCACACTATCTGTATATTAATGATTGAGTCATGTAACATTACACAGCATAATACTTCTCACAAGTATCTCCACCTCTCTTACACACAATACAACTCAGATCTGATCTCCAAATCTCTTCCACTGCTTGCCTGCCTCCACTGCTCAATACTTGCTCAAGAACTGATGAGAATGGCTCACCAAACTCGTTTTTCACCTGCAAAATAGTCACTCACACTTTGTTGGACATGAGCACAAGCTATAATGTGGGAAAATACGTGAGAAAACTCATTGGCATACTCAATCCTTTGATTGTGCAAGATCTGGTGCACAACTATAGTCACAACTGATAGCAATCTGATTCTCTACCACCTGTCCCTGTTGAACTAAACATGCACTGACATGAAACTGAGTTAACTGATGTATTCATTAGTTGTATTATGAGTTAATAACTTGTGAATTAATTAATAACTAATTCACCCAACTCATCTCTAGTCTATTTGCCAGTTAGACTAAATACAACCAGTTTAACAAAGCTAAACTGAACACAACTCCATCAACTCCACAATCAACTCCACCAAACTCAACTGATTGAGTTCTAACTGAAGTCATGCATGCAACAAATCAAATGACTCGTAAGAAAAGCGTATTTCCTTCTGACAGCTGCATGTGCCACCTCTATAGCTCAAACTGAAGTGCTCCAAGAGAATAAGATTAAGTTTATAGTCCAAATATTATTGTGAGATAATAATATTTGACTTTTCTATTTTTTGACAGCCAGTCTAAAAATAGACTTTGATCACTCACACTGTGATCACTCACACTTTCATCAAAAATAGAAGTCCATCTATTTTTCCCAACTTGATCAATCATCCATAAACAACAACCTGCAATCCATAGACATGATCCATATGTCTAAAAATAGACATAGTCTAAAAATAGACTTGCGCCAAAAATAGCCTGCAGGCCTACTTAGTGAAGGCGACTCTTTTCACTAAGCTCCATCATCTTGTTGCAATCTCAACACTCCCTCTCGACAAGATATGGATTATCAGCGACCCCTATCCTACCTCGGTGGTACTCGAATTTGCTCCTGGTGAGAGCCTTCGTCAGAATATCAGCATCCTGATCCTCCATTGGAATGTACGAAAGTAACATGATCCTCCACTGCACACAATCTCTGATATGATGGTACCTGATGTGCTTGGACCCGAACAACCCGACCAAGATCATCCTCATCCACATAGATCGCTGCTTCCTGCTGTACCAAGAAACTGCTGTCGATCCAATACTGAAGACCCCTCCTGATGTGCTCTTTCTGTCCATTGGGCTCCCTGCCCAATCTGCATCCGTGAAGCCACATAGCTTCACCTCATCCTCCTGTCTGTACCACAAACCATATCCCGATGTGCCTCTCAAGTAGCGCAATACATGCTTTCCTGCCTTCCAGAAGAGCTTGGTAGGCTTAACCATAGCTTGTGAAAGCTGGTTAACTGCATAGCATATATCAGGTCGTGTATTGACCAAATACATCAGCGACCCCACCAACTGTCGATAAGCAGTGGCATCCACTTCTTCTCTCGAAGTGGCATCCTCCTTCTTCCAACATCCAGGAAGAGGAGTATCAACAGGCTTGCAGCCATGCATGTTGAACTTCTCCAGTATCTCCCGAGCATACTTGCCCTGAGAAACAAACAGTCCACCACTACGCTGCCATATTTCCAATCCTAGGAAATAGTGAAGGAGGCCCAAGTCCTTCATCTCAAACTCTGTAGCAAGATCCTTCTTGCATGACAGTATCAACAGCTCATCACCCGTTAGAATCAAATCATCAACATACAGTACAATGATAAGCAACTTACCCTCCACCAAAATCTGGTATAGGTTCGGATCCGCCTCGCTCTTGGAGAATCCAAGTCCTGTGAAATAGCTATCTATCCGTGTGTACCAAGAACGTGGTGCTTGCTTCAACCCATACAGCGCTCTCTTGAGCCTGCACACATGCGACTCGCTGCTGAAGACTTCAAAGCCTTCGGGTTGCTCAATGTACACCTCCTCCTCAATGACTCCGTTGAGGAACGTAGTCTTCACATCCATCTGATGAATGTGCCATCCCATCTACGCTGAGAGAGCAAGAATCGTCCATATGGAAGAATACCTTGCGACAGGTGCAAAGGTCTCCTCATAATCGATCCCCTCAATCTGTGAAAAGCCTCGGGCAACAAATCTTGCCTTGTACTTCTCCACACTCCCGTCAGCTGCCTGCTTAACTTTGTAGATCCATCTCGAACCCACCACTGATTTCCCTTCCGGTCTAGGAACAATCTCCCATGCACTGTTTCTAACAATAGAATCATACTCTTCCACCATGGCGTCTACCCATGTGGGATCCTCCACAGCTTCCTCGAAAGAGGATGGCTCAGTCACAACACACTTGCTCATAAGAGCCATGTATCCAGTGTACTAATCAGGTGACTGTCTCTACCTGTGTTGGGCTATAGGTGGTCCTACAACTTTCTCTGCATCTTGAGCCAGTCGCTCAGCTTCTGTCAAGCGCGTTCGCCCTTTGATGGTTGGCGCTGCATGAGTGGTCTCTTCCACTCCATGAACCTTGTCCTGTGGCTGATCCACGTCCTGAAGCTCATCCTTAGGAACTAATAGCTCCTCATCTGCATGCAAGTGTAGCTCCCTCTCAAGCGAACACTTCATGGCTTTCTCCTCCTGAAATTTTATATCTTGTCGCACAACAGTTTTACCACTGTCTGGCAAATACACACGATAGTTGTGGGGCGTATCAGTGTACCCCACAAATATCCCAACCTCTGCAGTCGGCTCCAACTTCTTCCTGGCATCCTTCGTCACATGCATGTAAACGTTAGCACCAAAAATCCTCAAATGAGAAAGATCAGGCTTCTTACCAGAATACGCCTCCTCGGGTGTACTCATGCCAAGTATCCTATGAGGACAACAGTTCTGCACATAAACTGCTGTATTGCATGCTTCCGCCCACAAGTGAAGGGGTAGGCCCTGATCATGCAACATTGCCCGTGCAGCACCCACAATCGTTCTGTTCTTCCGCTCAGCTACCCCGTTCTGCTGTGGGTTATGGGGAGCTATGAGCTCTCTACGAATCCCTTCTGTCTTGTAGAAATCCTTGAACTCGTCCGAGATGTATTCACCACCATTATCGCTCCTAAGAGCCTTCACCTTCTTCCCCGACTCCTTCTCGACCAGTGCTTTGAATTCACAGAACTTTGAATATGTCTCGCTCTTCTTCTGCATGAAGAAGATCCAGCACTTACGAGAGAAATCATCAACAAAAATCACATAATACCTGTGTTTTGCTGTCGAAGAAACTGAGAAAGGTCCACACACGTCTGTGTGAATTCTCTCAAGGATCGTCATGGCATGACTATCCTTCTCGTGAAAGGTGGCTTTCACAAACTTCCCCAAAGTACACCCCTTTCACTGATCTGACTGCGCAAGTGTGCCTTTAGGAAGCCCTGTAGTGATTTGCTGTAGTATCTTCAAGGCTCCATGGTGAAGGTGACCCAATCTCCTGTGCCACAACTCGCCATCATCCCGGCTCACCAATCCTTCTGCCTTGCCTGCCATTGCTGCGCATCCATCTACATGCAACTGATAAAGGTTCCTCACTCGAACCCCTATCTTCCGGGTCTCACCAATTGTCTTGCTGCGCAGGAAGGCCTTTCCCTCGCTGAAAACAACATCATACCCCTTGTCTTCTAACATCGCCACTGAGATGAGATTCTTCTTCAATCCTGTAACATGCATGACTTCCTTCAATACAAAGGGTTTACCAGACTCCCTCTCAAAGGAAATGGTACCGATACCAGTCGCACTGTATCTACCATCATCGCCCATCTCGATGTGCACTCCAAGATCTTTGTCCTCCAGATCAGAGAACAAATCTCTATCTCCCGTCATGTGAAAAGACGCACCACTGTCCAAGAACCACACTGATCCCATCACACTTGAAACCAAGCATGCGATCAATGAAAAATCAAGCTCAAACTGAGAAGCTAAGGCCTCTCCCCCTGCAGATCCAGCAGCTTGCTTGTTCTTCTTCTTCTGCGGACAATTTGTGGCATAGTGTCCGTGCTAGTGACAGTGAAAACACTTCACCTTGGACATATCCTGCTTCTTTCCTTTCGCACCAGACTGAGAAGCTTTCTTGCTCTTCCCTTTCTTTGCTTTGGTAGCCAAAGCACAATTCTCTTCATCAACTCCCTTTGACGAAGATCTGTCCCTGGTACTCCACCTGATCTCCTCCTGCACAAGATCTGACCATAGTCTTTCCCATCCTGGCAACTTCTCCCGACCATTGACAGAGTCCTGATAGGAATGCCAACTCTTCGGAAGACCAAGGAGAGCCAAGCTCACCAAGTCCTCATCATCGACAGTAACCCCCACACTTCCCAGCTCATCTCGACACTGAGTGAACTTCGTGAGATACTTGGAAATACTATCACCCTTCTCGCATTTGATGTTTTTGAGTTTATCTTTGAGCGCCAGCTTCCTCTGATCGCTCTTGCTTTGGAACAATTCTGTTAATGATTTCCACATCAAATATGGAGTAGCCTTTCCATGGAGGCTGGACACAATGTGATCCTTCACGCCCTCCAATAGAATCCTTCGACATTTTGCGGTCTTCTTTTGCCAAACTTCTGCCTCAGCAACATCAGTAGGCTTTGGGATATCCGTATCTATGAACTCCTTCAGCCCGTTATCATCCAATACTGCCTCCATCCTGTCCTTCCATGCAATATAGTTTGAGCTGCCCTCAAGAGCATACTCCAATCGCAATCCGTTGAAAGACATTGCTGCGTTGTCATCAAGAAAACATTGCTGCAAATTTGAATTCCACCAGCAACCAACTCAACTGCCTCGGATCTAAGATTCGTGAGAACACAATATTTCTCGTACAAAGATTGACTATATGGGCATTCACCGGATATCTCACCTTCCAAAGGAAGGATGAATCCAGAGGCTACCTGGCCCGATTACAGACTCTGCCTAGAGAAATAGAATGTAAACACTTCCTGAATAGTAGATCTGATGATCAATCCTCGCTTGATATCCTGTAAAAATCTCTTCTACAAATCAAGCAGCTCCGATACCATGTAGAAACTTTTTCTACAAATCATCTAGCTCTGATGCCATGTAGAAATTTTGAATAATTTAACACATATTCAATGGAGATTATCCTGATCATGTACTATTGCGGAAAACATACACAATACATAAGCTCCTCTACGTTGATCATCAATATAGCAGCATCAATAACAATAAAACATCAAGAGCATTCACACATTAACACAGTATGTATCCCGAGGAAAGAATCTCGCTGAAAACCCCACACTATTTGTATATTAATGATTGAGTCATGTAACATTACACAGCATAATACTTCTCACAAGTATCTCCACCTCTATTACACACAATACAGCTCAGATTTGATCTCCAAATATCTTCCACTGCTTGCCTACCTCCACTGCTCAATACCTGCTCAAGAACTGATGAGAATGGCTCACCAAACTCGTTTTTCACCTACAAAATAGTCACTCACACTTTGTTGGACATGAGCACAAGCTATAATGTGGGCAAATACGTGAGCAAACTCATTGGCATACTCAATCCTTTGATTGTGCAAGATCTGGTGCACAACTATAGTCACAACTGATAGCAATCTGATTCTCTACCACCTGTCCCTGTTGAACTGAACATGCAATGACATGCAACTGAGTTAAATGATGTATTCATTAGTTGTATTATGAGTTAATAACTTGTGAATTAATTAATAACTAATTCACCCAACTCATCTCTAGTCTATTTGCCAGTTAGACTAAATACAACCAGTTTAACAAAGCTAAACTGAACACAACTCCATCAACTCCACAATCAACTCCACCAAACTCAACTGATTGAGTTCTAACTGAAGTCATGCATGCAACAACTCAACTGACTCATAAGAAAAGCGTATTTCCTTTTGACAGCTGCATGTGCCACCTCTGTAGCTCAAACTGAAGTGCTCCAAGAGAATAAGATTAAGTTTATAGTCCAAATATTATTGTGAGATAATAATATTTGACTTTTCTATTTTTTGACAGCCAGTCTAAAAATAGACTTTGATCACTCACACTGTGATCACTCACACTTTCATAAAAAATAGAAGTCCATCTATTTTTCCAAACTTGATCAATCATCCATAAACAGCAACCTGCAATCCATAGACATGATCCATATGTCTAAAAATAGACATAGTCTAAAAATAGACTTGCGCCAAAAATAGCCTGCGGGCCCACTTAGTGAAGGCGACTCTTTTCACTAAGCTCCATCATCTTGTTGCAATCTCAACAACCTCCTCCCCTAGAGGATGAGGAAGATAAACAGGAAAGTGAACCCAAAGCCATTCCACCCTTTCCTGAGAGACTAACAGTAACCACACAACCCGACCCAGAAGAGAATGAGCTTTTAGAGAACTCAAATAGTTGTGTGAGAATACCACTTCTCCAAGCCATCAAAGATGTACCGATATACAACAAATTGGTTAAGGAAAAGTGTTTCAAGCACCCAGGTAGGAGAAAAAGAGATGCCTCAACTATCAATGTCATAGGACAACTGTCTGATCTTATGTTGGGGCAAGTAATCTGCCCAAAGTATTTGGATCCTGGGAGTCCTGTAGTTGATGTCCACATCAATGGCACCATGATACCCCACACCTTGATTGATTTAGGGGCTGCCATTAATGTGATGAGCAGGGATACCATGCTCAAACTCAACCTTCAGGGTTCCTTAAGGAAGATCTCGACAGTCCTGCAGTTGGCAGACCGCACCACCGTGACTCCCGAAGGGATTGTGGAGGATGTCTTGGTCTCTGTTGACTCTTGGGAGTATCCTGTGGACTTCTTGGTCCTTCAACCAAAGGAAAAGCTTACTGGATACCCCCTTATTTTGGGAAGGCCTTGGTTAGCCACTGCGGATGCTTACATAAGCTGTCGAGCAGGAAACATGACCATAAAAAATGGTCCTATGTCCAAGCAGCTAGTCCTATACCCTCCTGCCCAACCTCTACTAGATCATGACTTACCAATTTGGTTGGAAGAAGGAGAAGAGGATGAGGTATACTTTGCGCCCTTGTGCACCTTAGAAACCACCAGTGGAGGTCCTCAAACTGAGGATGATTTGATTGAGACCTTGATTCAGAATCCGCCTCCCAGTGCATTGTCCTTAGAGAAATTGGTGGAGGATACTCAAGCCAGCACCTTAGTGGACCTCTGTGTGACTGATCCAACCTCTCCCAAAGTTAAAAATGTGGATTTTGGCCCCGAGATAACATTAAAAATCAGTTCCTCCCTATCTCCTTCCCAGGAAAAGGAGCTATATAGCCTGCTGGCTAGTCATCTAGATGCTTTTTCTTGGAGCTATAAGGAGATGAAAGGAGTCCATCCTTCGGTCTATACCCATCACATCTACATTAAATAAGATTGTAAACTAGTCAGGCAACCTCAGAGGAGAATGAATCTAGCCCTTAAGGACATTGTCAAAAAAGAATTGCAAAAATTGTTGGATGCAGGATTCATATACCCCATCTCGGATAGCGAGTGGGTTTCCCCTCTGGTGTTGGTACCCAAGAAAAATGGAAAGTGGAGAATCTGTGTGGACTACAGAGAACTGAACAAAGCCACCAAGAAAGACTGCTTCCCTCTGCCTTTCATAGATCAAGTGTTGGATGGACTGGCGGGAAATAAGTTTTTCTCTTTCTTAGATGGGTTCAGTGGGTATAACCAGATCCAAATCAGCCCGGAGGACCAAGATAATACCACATTCACTTGTCCTTGGGGTACCTTTGCTTACCAAGTCCTTCCCTTTGGGCTATGCAACGCTCCTGCCACTTTCCAAAGAGCAGTATTGAGCATCTTTTTAGAGCTGGTCCATGATTCGGTGGAAATCTATATGGATGACTTCACTCCTTATGGGTCCAACTTCCAGGAAGCATTGTCCAATCTGGGAAAAGTTATAACCAAGTGCATTGAGATGAACCTGTCCCTTAGTCCTAAAAAATGTGAATTCCTGATGACTGAAGGGACCGTGCTAGGACATACCATTTCTCGCCAAGGATTACAGGTGGATCCTAATAAAATTGTTCTCATCAAAAAGGTTCCACCTCCTCAGAACGTAAGAGACGTTCGGAGTTTCTTAGGCTTAGCAGGATATTATAGAAGATTCATTAAAGACTTCAGTAAGCTAGCCTTGCCATTGTTTGGCCTCTTAGCAAAAGATGTTGAGTTCAAATGGACGGACGACTGTCAAAGGGCTCTGAATGAATTAAAGGATAAGTTGGTGTCCGCCCCGATCTTAAAAGGTCCAAACTGCGCCCTACCTTTCCACATCTGCACTGATGCCTCGAACAAAGCCATAGGGGCAACCTTAGGACAGGTTGAACAAAAACTCCCATATGCCATATACTTTGTCAGCAAAAACTTATCCAAGGCAGAAATGAATTAAACTGTAACTGAGAAAGAGTTCTTGGCCGTGGTCCATGCCCTGAACAAGTTCCGACACTACATCACTAGCTATCAAACATTTGTACATACTGATCATGCTGCAATTAGATATTTAATGAATAAACCGGATGTGAATGCTCGTATTATTAGATGCTTACTTTTGTTGCAGCAGTTTGATTTGACTATCATTGACAAACCAGGTAAAGAAAATGTTGTTGCTGACTTCCTGTCTAGATTGGATTTACCTACAGGTGAAGACAGAACAGTGGATGACCAGATGCCAGATGAACATCTATTTGCTATCTCAGTACTCTCTCCATGGTTTGCTGATATAGCAAACTACCTAGTCTCAGCACAGTTCCCTCCGCATCTATCCTCAAAAGAGAAGAGCAAAATTGTGAGGAAAAGTGCCTCATTCACTTGGATCAGGGGTAACCTGTTCAATCTTGGCCCCGATCCGATCTTAAGGCGATGTGTAAGGGAGGAGGAAGTTTTTGACATCCTCCTAACCTGTCATGATGGGCCTTGTGGAGGACATTTTGTAGCCAAGAGGACTGCCTTCAAAATTCTACAGGCAGGCTACTATTGGCCCACGCTTCATCAAGATGTCAGAAGATATATCAGCCAATGTGACCGATGCCAAAGGATGGGGAAGTCCACTCCAAGGGACGAAATGCCTCTCCAACCTCAAGTGACTCTTGAACCATTTGAGAAGTTGGGTATGGATTTTGTGGGTCCTATCAACCCTCCTTCAAGGAAAAGATCTTACATCATTGTGTGCACAGAGTATCTGACAAAGTGGGCGGAAACCAAGGAAATCAAAGCAACGACAGAAGAGAAGGTGGCTGAGTTTTTAAGAGAAAACATCTTCTACAAATTTGGCTACCCAAGAGAGTTAGTCACCGATCAAGGAAGCCAGTTCACCTCCAACTTAATTGAAGACTTTGCTCGCTCATCACAAGATCAAGCATAGGACTTCCGCCCCATATCATCCTCAAGTAAATGGGCAGGTGGAGGTCACTAATAGAGCATTAGAAGGGATTTTGACTAAGGTGGTGAGCAGTAGTAGAAAAGATTGGGCAGATCGCCTGGTTGAGGCTACTTGGGCTTACAAAACCACCTGGAAGACCACAACCGGCTTCACACCTTATGAGTTGGTCTATGGGAAGAAAGCTTTGCTGTCAATCGAGTTCGAGTACAACACATTGAGGATGGCAGCTCAGCTGGACCTAGACCTCATCCATGCTCAACAAGAAAGGTTATTGCAGTTGAATGGGTTAGATGAACACCGAATGCAGGCCCTCCTTCACTTAGAAGTGGTTCAACTTCAGAGGAAGATATGGCACGACCGGCACCTCAATGACAAACAATTCCAGCCGGGAGATTGGGCGCTGCTATATGATTCCAGACATAAGGATTTCAAGGGGAAGCTGAGGACAAGATGGCTAGGACCATATGTAGTGGAGAAGTGTAATGACAATGGTTCTGTCCTTATCCAGACCATTGATGAAGAAGCCATCCCCATGCTCGTCAATGGGCATCGACTAAAGATCTACAGGAAACCTCTTTCGAGGCAAGAGTTCATCAAAACTGTGGAAAAATCAGTGCTGGTCATAGAGAAGGGTTCTGCCTCTGTTTTGGGCATACCCTAAGCATCATAAAAGAAAAAGAAAAAAAAAATGCAAATAAAAAAGATCCTTGGGTGAAAACCTTTCTGAGGCACCCAAGGCAGATGGTAGGGGTGAAAACCTCATTGAGGTGCCCCTGCTGTCTCTCTGAAAAAGAATTGGAATAAAAAGTCCCTTGGGTGAAAACCTCTCTGAGGCGCCCAAGGCAGATAGTAGGGGTGAAAACCTCATTGAGGCACCCCTGCTGTCTCTTAAAAAAAAAAAAAAAAAGAAAAAAAAAAAAAAAGAAAAAAAGAGAAAGAGGCAAAAACAGAAAAACAGGCTTAATCTTTGGAAATTGTTGCAGGTTGCATGTATTCAATTCAAAAAGGAGGCCTCTCAACTCAAGGAAAAAGGTCCCTACCAAGCTACTAGGCAACCTCACAAACACTCCCTCCATAAACACTCATCTCTTCCAAGGTTTGGACGCAATCTGGTCATAGTTTAGCCTTCTATAGGAAGCTACAGGACTTTCTATAGGAAGTTATGTATTTCTACAGGAAACATCCTGTAGAGCCTTTGGGCGGGCCAGGACCGATCATCAAGAAGAATTTGAAGCTTGAAGTCCATTGAGGAGGCATGCAACCACTCTCTTCTTCCATCCTCCACTTCTTTCACCTCCTTTCAGCACCATTGCTGCCATACGATCAAAATATACCTGCACAGTCATACCAGAACTTTGTTTTCTTAGATAAAGGAATTTCTTTGGGAAATAAACGCATGCAAAGGCTCGCATACCTTACTTGTCAAGGCAATCTCAGGACCCTGCACCTATGAACGTGACTCAATTATTTTGGCATGCACCCCAGAAGGAGAAACGGCTACAGGATGTCCTACAGGAATCTTGTAGCAGCTGATCCGGCTAGAGCACATACCATGAAGACACCCGCAGCTCATGAAGCTGGTGCATGCAACATTCACAGCAAGGAAACCGAGTCTCAAGGTCTTGTAACCAGCAGCAGCCAATGAAGAGGAGCTCTAGTGCTTGTGCACGAAGCAACAACAAGCGGATCCATCATTCCTTATCCTGAAGCCTGAGAAAAATCACGTTCACGACCTCACAGGTAAGTGCCTAACCTTATTTCGTCGAATTACATAAGCTATACTCTAAAATGTGCGTAACTGTGAAAATTAATGGGTTGAACAAGTTGGGTAGCCATTCAACTGGCCACCACAACCAGTCCGATGGCCTCGTTGGATCCCAAAGGCTTTGGTTATGTCGAAAAGACAGGAAATGGACACGTGGGAAGCGTCCAATCAGAGAGAAGTGACAGTCTAACAGGAATGGCGGCGGTAGATACAAAGGGAAGGATTTGGCGATCAGGAATACATGCAGCGGAATGATAGCGGTGACATCGGCCAATGGGGACAGCTCACCCCCGCGCCATGAATTCTGCAGCAATTCAAATCAGCCGGCTGAATCACTTATGATGCATTGCAGTCATTTATTCACAACAGTTTTGCAGCCGAGTACACGTCCTCAATTCTCTGAAGGTTGCTAGCCCGAGTTCTCGGCCTGTTCCAATGTCCTGTTGCTGCACAGAAGGTCCAGAACCACTGAAGCGTTCCCCAGAATCCGTGCACGACTCCTACAGGAAGCTGCGCTACAGGAAGCCCGGCATTACGGAGAAGTTTCGACTATTCACGTCGAAGGTGGCAATTCTGGAATAAGGTAAGCCTGAACATAATTCTCCCATCCAATTGATTCAAAAGGTGGTGGAGTCGACGTGTTGAAGGGGTAGGAAAATGTGAATAAACGTTTGTTCATGAATTTACAAGCCGTTTTCTTATCTCTGCATGAGAATTGTCATCATAGTATGTATGCGGGATTTTCTCCGGGGTTTTGAATTACAATTGAGCCACTGTCAAGGCTCACTGGTAGAAATCTGTGAATTTTATATAATTGTGTGCATAACAGAGACATAGCTCTGCGCTTTGTCTAAGAAAATCCCAAAGCTATACTTCTGTACACGAGCAGGCAAGCTCAGGACAACAAAAAAAGTTTTTACCATGTCGGGAGGGTTCATTAGAAAAGAGCCTTTCAGACTCCAAGAAGTTATGGGAAACCCCTAAGGTGGTGGACTTGTTTTCCGTGCACAGTGGATGTCATTCTATGACAGGCTCCAAGGTCACGATGACAAAGTTGCAAAAGAATTCCTAAGGTCCTTGAAGCCAAAGTCAAAGACATTGGTCATTGTCAACTTCAGAAGATTGACCCTTAGACTCACCCCACAGCTCATTAGCAAAGTAACTGATCTACCGATGGGGGTACCCTGGGATAAGGAGGAGAGAAAACTGGGTCAGAAAGCTAAGAAGGAGTTATTCTTGCCAGAGGAACAATTTTCAGAGGACAAGAATGGAGTTCAAAGAACCAGCCTACAGCCGTTCTGGAGTGAGGTCAGCCTCTAGATTATGAAGTATATTATGTGTGAGGGGTGATTCAACATCGTGTATGGCTATCATTTCCGGTTGCTCACAGAACTCAGGCACCGAATGGACCTACCATCAGAGCAAAAGTTGAGCATTCCTTACTTCCTCCTACAATCCATGATTGAGTGTGCCACCAAACTAAGAGAGGGAACGCCAGACTAGCTAGCCCATCATGGGCTCATCAAGCTCCTCGTGGAAGATGCACTCCACACTTACACCATCCCTCTGTCCTAGGAAACTTTTCGGAATATGTCTAAGGATGATGACATCCGAATTTTGGTCGAGGAGCTCACTTCCTCCAGCAGCGAGGAGAAGGAGCATATTCAAAAAAAGGAGAAAGATAAAAGACAGGAAACCCCAAGCACAATACCAAAGAAAGAACTGAAGGGAACTCAAGGAAAAAGCCAACCTACCAAAACAGGGGGTGATAAAACCACACCAACCCCCAGGGAGAAAAGACTACAAAGCAGGGTGGAAAGGACTGAAAAAGTCCACGCCAGTGGGGGCATCTCTAAGGCAGCCTCAGCCAAGCTAAAAGAAAAAGCACCCTCAACCAAGCAGGCTAAAACGGTGCTGTCTGCTTCTACAGGAAGTTTAAAAACGGCTTCTATAGGAAGCCAGAAACTAGCCACTATAGGGCTTTCTACAGGAAGTCCTGAAAAAGGAAAACAGAAGGAGAAAACGGCCAAAATTCTTGCTAGGGAGGCAGTAGCTGTGCTTGCCACCCTAAGTACCTCTCCCAAGCCAAAGGCAAAATGAAAGAGGGAGACTCCTCTGTATTTCAAAGCAAGAAGAAGTGTAAGAATTAAAACGGCAGATGCCAACCTCCATCCAAAGACCCAATTACCATTGATGACACACCTGCCTCGGCAAAGGAGAAGTCCCCCTCCAAAGCATCAGTCACTTATGAGCGGGGGAGCCTGAAGACATCTACCTGGAGGGAGAGAATGGAAAGATTGGCTTCAAAAACCTCTCTACAGGATGTTGAAGTCGTTCTACAGGAAACATTGGCCAAGCTCAAGGAGACCGAAAGAATGGAAGGGGAGGCAGCCAAATCACCACAAAAGGAAGAAGAGGTAGAGCACATTATGGAACCTAGCCCCTAGCCTAGCTTGGGCTTTTATTATAACTTTTTGGAGGCCAGAAAAATCATTCCACAGAAATTCACAGTGCTGCTTTTCATTGTACTAGAGGAAGAAAGAGTGAGGACGCACACATGGATGAGAATAGCCAAGTCTAAAGGAGTAGCAGATATAGGCCCTTTGGAGGAACAACTCAGGGAGGCAAGAAGAGAGTTGGCTATGGAAAAACATGTGGGAAACTGCCAGCAAGTATTTCTACAGGAAGAAAATGAGAAGCTCAAACTTCAGCTACAAGGAAAGAGGAAAGAAGGGGACACAACACCAGAGGACACCACAACAGAACCTCAAGAAAAAGAAGGAATGCAAGCTGGTCTTGAGGAGCTAAACCAGCAACTACAAGAAAGAGAATTGTAGGCAAGCATAGAGATACAAGCTCTAAAACAGCAGGTGCAAGAAAAGGAGGCGCAACTGGCCTGCATGGCCAGTTGGGCAATGGACACTCTGTAATGTAGGCAGTCGGCCAAATATTATGGCCTATACCTACGGGACCAGTGGTTGTAATTCCAAATTAATGCATTGGCATAGAGGGGTATCTCCCAAATCCAAAACCCCCAACAGTTCACAGACTTATGTAACAACAGTTCAACAGAGGACAAGGCCAAGCTATCAGAGTTCTAACTTCATAATTTGGCCCTTCCAAATGTAACCTCATGGGACCCCAACACAGTCGTGGGAGATATGCAACTGATGGCACTAACCTCATGGTTAAACCATGAAGAAAAGAGAGCGGCAGAGGTCAAAGATGTCATGAACCGAGAGTTACATGAACCACTGCTGATTAGAGCAGAGCCAGGGGACCCCACCGCATTGATATCAGCCCACCAGCACCTAACAACCAACTCTTAGGCTTTATTAAAATACATGGATCGGCAGGCTTAGGCTATAGCATACTTCGATGATATGGAGCGATTATTAGGGGACAATTGTGTTCATGCTTGCACCGGTAAGTGGAACACCTTGTCCCACAGCCTCAAAATCAGGGAATATCACACTCCGACTAGAATGAGGGAGGCCCTGGCATGGGTGCCTCTCTAAAAGAAGCCCATGTAGAACCTCCAGGCCAGCTAGATCAGCCTCAAGCTGAGCCCACCTTTGATTTTGGGATTTGTAGAAGGAAGCACAGAAAAAGACGAGCATAAGCAGTGGGAAGAGGTGGAAAGGAAGGCCAGATTCCATGACAGTGAGGAGGATACTATTTCAGAAGCCTGGGATGTGAGGGTGGCGATTAAACCAATGAAAGACAAGGAGCTGGACTAGTTGCTCAGAGGATGAGCAACCATTTTAGCAGGGGGGTCATGATGAGCCCCAAATTTGGTAACTTGTTGGGCTCATTTGGCCTAATTATCCTTGTTCAAATCTTCATTCTTCATAGCTTATGCAATATTTTTCAGTATGTTTATGTCATTTGTACGAATAAGGGTAGTCACTCTTATTAGGTGGCTAACACTTGCTCATTTCAGGTTTTTTGACACATGTTGGAGCAAAACCGAGCAATCATGGGCTGGAAGACAGCCAGGCTTGGGGTGAGGATTCGTAGGGGGGTTGTCTATGGCATTAAATATCCTTCCTCAGGATCTTCACCCCCAACTACGAGCTCCAAAGGCCACCAAAACCGGATCTAGAAAGCAACCAAGCAGATTTTGGAAGAAGCTCTCTACTCATAGTTTGGGCAGCCAAGTCCCATAGATTTAGGAGGCCAGCTAGGGCCCTCGTGGTGTATAAATGTTAAGGCCTCAGCCTTTGTGAGGGACGTTTGGAAACTCTTGCATACTTTGCACTACAGTGCTGCTAGCTTCATTTTGTTCTCTTGTAGCCATTTTTGGCATAACTCTTGACTTATGATCATGTTTTAATAATGAGAAGCAGTCCGATTTTATACCAACTCCGAGTTTTCTATAGGAGCCATAGCTCTCGGGGTTGGGCCCAACCTGAGAGCCTACGGCCTCCTTCTTTGTACTGTTACCTTTTCTTTATGCATCGTGATTTTCCTTTTATGCATTTGAAACGTGTTTCTGTTAAGCAGATTTAGTTGTGTTGGTTAAATAGGTCACTGGTTACGAATAGAATTGCTTTAGATGTTTAGAATGGATTGGTAGGATAATAATAGTTAAAGCTCCAGGAAAAGGGTTGAAAACACTCTCAGTTTCACCTCGTCCTTATTGGATCAGGGGTTGGAATTGCAGAAACAGTGCTGCCCTAACAAAAACACTAGTTTGCTTGACCATGCAATCCTTGGTGTAATGTTTTCATTTGTACAAGTTAGTTATGCGTTCAGACCTCTAAAATGTTTCATTGCTTAAGTGATGTACATGGTTCTCTTTATAAATAAAGCTTCTGTTCATTTATTTCATTGACAGATAGAGCAGATTAGCTAAGATTTCGATTGTGTGTAGGACTTTGTTGATTCGGTTAAGTGTACATCGTGCAGGGCATCTCCACCACTCTCTCATCCGCCTAAGCTTCGTCCAGGCCAGCTGCTCCATCTCCTAGTTAGGTGCCTCATATCACAACTGTTTTTCTGCCCACGTAACCCTACCTTCTTGCTCCTCCATTGTCTTAGCCTTCTTTAAGCCAAGTCAGCCTTCTACACCCTCTCATCACTCCATCCATCAGTCCCTGGGTCATTTCAGGCCCCTATCCTACCTCCCTATCCATTCATGCATCTTCCCTCACTCACTCATCCTCTAAAGTCCACTTTATAAAATTCCTGTAGAAATTTTTGAACATCCTGTAGAAATCTCTGAACATCCTGTAGAACCCCTATAGACTTCCTGTAGAAGCTCACAAATGAGGTTTCTTGATAGCCAAACTTTGTGAAACTCTTTGGAAGAGTGTTAGGGACTCCTTAGACCCTCTCTGAACCTTCCCAACCTTTTCCAAGCATTTCTCCTCCTTGATCCACCCCTGCACAGTAAAAAGCCAGTTAAAAGCACATGCACGATAATTCTAATAACTTACTCAAAAATACAAAAAGATGTTTTCTTCAGATAAAGGTAGTCTAGTCACATGCATTTCACCTTCATAGAAGTAATGGCATCTCTTTTAATAGTTTGCATTCTCTCCTTTGCATTAGTAGGACTAGCTGGTAGAATTAGGGTTTGCTAGGGTTTGCGTTACTTTTTGGCTTTCAGTTTCTTTCTGCAAGTAGATTAGCTTCCTTTGAGTTAGCTTCCATCCATTAGCTAAAAAAGCTTCTTCTAAGAGCTCATATAAGTTGGCTTAAGCCCCTAGCGTACTTGTACCAGCTGACCAAGTGACAGCTGCAGCAAGAGCTAGTACTTGTGCATACAACACCATCGCTTCCAAGTTTGTTACGAACTACCGGGTTGATAAAAGTAAAGACGGGAGTCCCAGGAGTTGCAGCATTATTGATGCAATACTGGAGCCCACCAGTGTGCCTGCCTTAGATAGTAATTTATTTCTAATCTACTTTTGCTGGCTTGGCAGGCTAAAATCTAGTGAAGTCCTTCCCAGTTTTTGATAGGTTTCCGTTCTGTATACCTAATACATTTTTCCCTTCATGTTCCCCTTCTAACCTCATATATTGGGGGCATTTGTTATAGCTCCAAATACCACCTTATGTATTTTTGATGCTTGGTTTATGGCCTAGGGCAATCCCTCCTTCCAAACTTGGTCCAAATATTCAAAAAGTAGTGTTTTACTCCCTGTATGCGACTTTTCCCTGTATTAAACGCGTGTACACGCGGGTTAGTCTATACCCAACCTGCGTATATGTCTTAAAAAACTTAAAAAAATTAAATTTCCTTAATTTCAGGCAGAGATCATGGGTTTTACCTATTGATTACCTATTAGTGCCCGTGGCTCAACTGTTCCCAACTGTTTCCCAACTAAAAAACTACTTTGGGAGAAGTATAAAAAGACTTCAATAGGAAGGCCTTAAGGAGGAGAGAAAATAGAGAATTACTCTGCTGAGATTATCCCCTGATCAAGTCTGAAGATCCCTATGCTTCAAGCACTTCCCAAAGTTCAGGAAACCCTTATTTCCTTGAGAGTTGATATCCTTTAACTTATGGGAGATATCCTTGTGTTGGTTATGGAGGAGCCTTTTGAAGACTAGGACTGGATGGACCTAGAGGATGGTTCCGCTTGGAGCCGGAAGAGGAAGACTTAGGTGAACTCTTTCTATGCTTTCATTATAGTTATCTACAATAAAAGAAACATTGTCTTGTTCCTGATATCAACTTTGTTCATGCATATGATGTTATTGTTATGGTTTATGTATGAATGACTATTTCAATGTATAACTAACCATCTATTTATATGCCATAAAGTTGATTTCACTATAATGCTTTATCTATATGCTATTGTGTGTCTTTGAATTGGTTGTTTTGTAGGTTCACTGATCGTGAGGAGTTGTAGAGGGTTTGAACCCTGACTGGAACTACTCGAACGAAGGACCACGGGTATGTACATCCTCGCATAGTTTGCTCGTTCAAGCATTTTGCCTGAGTGTTATGCTTGTTTCTTGTTGTAGATTACTCCTGCTCTACTAGGGTTTTGACCCGAAGGTTTAGGGCACTTTATCCCTTAACAAAAAGGTGAATGGAAGCCAATTGACGCCATACACCAGTGATCCGGCTACGTGACTATATGAAGGTAGCATAGCCTTAGCGCACCGGGCAGTTGAAAGGAGGCTTGGGACTATAAAGTACACTCCCTAGGTTGGGGAACTGCATGATTGGAAGATTATGCGGAATGAGGAGATGTCACAGGGTTCATGACATCGTGGAGTGAGCTGTGCTACCCAGGGAGAAATCGTGCAGGTCAGTCAAAAAGTGTCTGTTAAAGTCACTGTTCATGATTTGATGATGAGAATGTGGCCAAATGGAGTGGGCGGCTAGCATTTAGGACACAATTTATAGGTAAGATCCTTGGAAATATTCGACCAATCCGGCATTAATGAACCGAATGTGGGGGTAATGATCAGATTTGAATTCAAAATGGCCTATAAATTACAGGTGGAGGCCCAACAAAAAACACTTGGTATTTTGAACATTGAGTTGGTGAGCTCTCAAACGTGCATGACTCACACATTCTTCGAAGAAGTGCTTGACTACCCAGTGTTTGATCTATTTCCAGAGTCCAACCGCAATTTCGTCAATGATTTTATCACAAGATCTTAAGCTATGGATGCCGAAGCAGTGAGAGCTGAAGGGGTTGTCCCGAAGGTTGTTATGGAGGTAGAGGGAGCTACTCCAGAAGAGGTATTAGCTGAAGTCCCCAAGTCACCACAGATGCCTAGACCGAAGCCTACCCTGACCATGAAGAGTGCGAAGGATAAGAAGGGAAAGCAGGCTACAATACCAGTGTGTGCATCACCTAGAAGAAACCCACAGAAGGACGAGCCGACCGCACAAGAAAAGGGAAAAACTATTAACTTGGAGCTGTAGGAGGAAGAGATTGAGGACATCCCGATGGATGATGAGGATTTGGGGGTGGAAGTGGAGGAAGTTGAAGTCAAGTGTTCTGACCCTATCACTAAGCTGCCTCAATACATCCCTCCGCACAAGGGCAAGAGCAAGGTGCCAAAGGAAATTGATGAAAGAAAGGTCACCTTGCACATACCTCTGCTTCTGGACGAGATTGTCTTTGAAGGACTTCACCTGGGGTGGGTTCTGCTGTTGAAATTGGAAGATTGGGACTTAACTGACATTGATAAGTTCCCTCACTTGATGATAGAACAACTAATGTACCGCGTTGTTCACACAAACACCGGGATGAATGCATTGGAACCAAGGAAGTGACTCAGCGGAGTAGACAAGGCAGGTCTGCTCAACCTGTTATGGGTGCCGCACTACAATCACACACCCATTACAATATTAGTCATCAAGTAGCTACTATGCTTGGTACACAATGGGTGTCTTTGGCTAGAGGATCTGATACCCATCACTGACAAGTTGATCCATAAGATCACAGGCTGCCCTATACACAGGAAAATTCGGCCATGATGTTTGGTAGCAAAAGGTGGTGAACAGGCCCTCGCGAAGGCCATGAAGGAGAAATTCAAGCTTGTGAAGAAGCCATGAGGTTATGCCATCTCGAGTATTTTTGATCCTGCGGTCAAGGTGGCCACACAGATTTTGACAAGAAAAGTTATGAGGAAGTGTCGCGCAGATGAAGTGCCAGCACTAGTCATTACTCTAGCGGCCCAATGCACTGAAGGAGTCAAGTTTAATTTGGTGCGCTATCTCTGCGGTGAGTTCCTTACAAACTGCCATGAGGCACAAGAGCTCAGCAAGACCTTCCACTATGCATGGATCTTGCTATCCATTGTGCCAGTAGTCTGGGAGCTGCTGAAAGACAATCAATTCCCCTTAGTCGTGCTAGACCTGCCAGAAGCAGTGAAGTACGTTTCACTGTGGGAAACCAAGGATGATCAGTGCATCAAGGATAACAAGATCTTCTAGATCTTGATGGTAATGAATATATGCATGGATATCAATCACAAATCACGATTATTGCCTATTGTGTTTTCCAAACTGCAGGAGTACGTGGAGTTCAAGGCAGACTTTCAGCGCGTATTGATCAAGGCACGGAAGGAGCTTGAGCATAAGTGGCATGACTTCCTTACTTGGCAATAGACGACGTGAATGATGCAGTTCTTGATCACTAGCTGGCAAAGTGACGCACTACCTCAGACTTGGCAGTGGGGTCGACCAAGTCCGCCACGTAGCACAAAAAGGAGGAGGCCAAGCTCAAGATGGGACAACTAGTTGAGAAGAGGAAGACGGAGGCTGCTGACAAGGTCTAGGTAGAGATCCATACCACCGAGCAGGCATAAAAGAAAACAGGCGTAATAAAGCGTGGCTCTGACAAAGGTGTGAGGTCACCTTTGCTCGAAATAGAGGTTGAAACAGATGAGAAAATAGAGAAGCATGGAGCGGACCCGCAGATAGCATCGTACCACATCAAACGTCCAAATGAATAAGAAAAAGTGGCACCGCGGAAGAAATCCAAGGCCAGTAAGATGTCATTGGACTCAATCACCCTAACAGAGGGAGATTTGAATGACATTGGAGACATGGCGTGGGATGTCACCGCAGAGGTACTATAGCAGTTCGAGGAGTAGAAAAAACAACTATTGGGGGCCATCCAGATAGGTCTGCATGAGCTGTAGATCCACACATGATAGGCTGACAGAGTGTTGACTAGTATCACTATCGGTACTTCAGAAGCTGCGAGATGCTACGTGCGAAGGACTCCCAAGCAATAGTGTTGTCGAATGGAGCACTGACCACAAGAAATGAAGCTGATAAGCTAGTTATCAGCACCCTCAAGGGAGTGGGGTTAAACTTAGCAACGCTTCTTGGTGAAGCACTCCACCTACTGCAGGATGGGGTGATCACAGAGTTAAGGGCCCACGAACAGTGCTCTTTGCAGGTAATCAGTGAGAAAAATATTAATAATGTACAAATGGCCCTGCAGCAAGACATCGCCTTCACTTCCATGGTGAAACTTACTAACACAAATATGTGCATGATTATGGTCTGAAGGAATCCTATCGAATGGTCCCTAAATTTGCCATTCCTGAGGATGCGGAGGCAGATGAACAGGTCTACATTCGTGATATAGGGGGTGTGATGCTCGTACAGAGTTGGATAAGGTTAAGCTAGAGATGAGCCTACAGATTGCATATTTGCAGTTGAAGGAAGGCCCAGCCTTCCACTCTGCTGGAAGTAAAGGAGTAGCACGCAACCGCTGTCATAGAGGTGATAGCAGTGGTAGATAGATTAGTAGCAGACTGCACATGCTGTTTGGACAGTCGCTTGAGGTCTTGATGAGTCTGCAGGAAGATCCTAATGTACAATGGATGGAGACAGAGGCGCAAGAACTATAGCAGTGCTATGATGAAGTAAAAGGTACAACGCGCACCATCGCTCTCACAAAGAGACTGGCAAAGCTGCAGGAGGCCAAAACATTGAAGGAACTGGTAGATGCAGCGCAACACAAAGAGGCAGTGCTAAAGTAACGCTTGAAGCCCTAGTTGGATGAAGCTTATTTGGCAAGGAAAATTTTAAGGATGGAAAATTTTCTTGAAGTTTAAAACATTGGCGAATCTCACTAATCCCTAATATGAAAATTATAAATGTTTATTGATATATTTGTAAAATTAATCAAATTTATAATTATTTTATATATAGTCTCTATATAATGTTGGCGATTTTTAAGGTAAAATAATTTTATATTCTAAAATTTGGGCGAATCGTCTTTTATAAAATTGGAAATTGGCGAATCTTTTTTGTGGAAAAATCATGGAAAATTAGCCCACTGGGCGAACATTAGCCCCTAAAATTTTCCATGTTATTTGGTCACGATGTCCATTGAAGGCAATCTTGCTAATATGCAAGCGACTCAGCAGAAGCTTCACGCTAATAGTTCAGGACCAGTGACATAGCAGTTGGTTGAAGAAGTGATGTAGGCAGCCGCACAGTGCACCGCCAAGGTTGTCGTCATATAGGTCGAGTTAGGATGCATTCACGCCAAGATATCCGCACCCATAGAGTGACTCAAGGGTGAGTCACCATGTTTTTGTTGGGGGCCTATTGGGAACAGGTCCCCCCAAGAGCAGTTTTGGGGCTAAAAGCCCATGTTTTTGGATAATTTTGTAATAAAGTTGTAAAGTCTCTGCATTTTGTGATAGTGGAGTGCGAAGGTGTCAAGAGTGATAAAGGGTTGTCCACCATTATTTTGTAAAGTGTAAATTCAGTTGTAAATATCCACCCATGGTTTGTATACCATGGGATTGTATAAAAGGGATCTAAGTAAGTAAGCTCTAAAAAAGTAGGGAAGTAAGGAAGAGAGTGGTGAAGTCTAAGTGTTCTCAGGTCTTAGCATAGGTAGAGGCTCTGTAGCTGAGTGCGGAGAGCCCTTGGGTGGAAGTCCGCAGCTGAGTGTGCAGACCCCTGCAGTTGTGTGCGCAGGGCGGATAGAGTATGTATTAAATTGAAAGATATTAATAAAGAGAAGTATTCTGCAATTACTATTTATTTAGTTCCTGTTAATGCATCTGATTGTTGGGTGTGGAGCCTGATTATCTTCTGTACTCAAAGGTATCGCTGCATTAGACCCCAGTTCAAAATGGGGCGGCAATGCCGCCCATAAAATATTTGCTGCGGGGGGGTCCAGGGGGGTGGCTGCAACCTTTTGGGAGGCCCCCCCTAGTGGGCCCCTGAAGCTAAGAGTAGATGTAAAATTTCCTTGTAAAATGTTGTAATTTCGTAGTCAATCTGGGTCGTTCATTAGGCAGAGATCTGATGGTAGAAGTTATGTTTAATTTAGGGTTTTCTGCCCTAGAAGGCAACCCTTCACTATATATGAGGGAATTGTATTGCGTCTATGTATATCTATATTTTGAGTGAGGAAGAGAGAGGAGATTGAGAGTGAAGAGGGAGTTACAGCAGATCTGCTATAGGTTGTATCTCCTCAGTTTGCTGGATAATATAAATCGAAGGACTGGCTATTTCTCCATGGACGTAGCCCAAACTGGGTGAACCACGTATATCTGTGTCTCTCTTGTTTTATGTGTTTTCTGTGTTTATATTTATGCAATATTTTATGTGTTCCATTTCTTTGTAATATATAATTTTCTAACAACTGGTATCGGAGCCGAAGGTCTATTTGGCTGATAAACTTGCAGCAGAGAAGGGTTCCTGGTTCGAGTGGGAGCAATGGTGGAGGATGGTAGGTTTAGGGTTGAGAAATTCAACGGCTAAAACTATCAGTTGTGGAAGATGCAGATGGAAGATTATCTGTATCAGAGAGATATGTACCAACCATTGAGTGGAAATACAAAGAAGCTGATGAGTATGACAGATACAGAATGGGATATTCTCGACAGAGAGGCTCTTAGAACAATACGGCTGTGCCTAGCGGTGTTGGTAGCGTTTAATATTTCAAAGGAAATGACAAAAAAGGGTTTAATGTTGACAATGGCCAAACCATACGAAAAACCCTCGACCTCAAATAAGGTATTTATTATGAAGAATTTATTTAATATGAAGATGTTAGAAGGTGGATCTATTACTGATAATTTAAATGAATTTAATACAGTTACCGGTCAGTTAAGTTCTATAGAGGTAACTTTTGATGATGAAGTTAGGGCTCTGTTATTTCTATGCTCATTGCCAGAAAGTTGGAATGGTTTAGTTATGGCCATTAGTAACTCTGTCTCTGGATCTAGTACTTTAAAGTTTGATGATGTTTTCGGTGCAATCCTTAGCGAGGAAATGCGACGGAAAAGCTCCAGTGAGACATCGGGCAATGCTTTGACTGCAGAGACTAGGGGAAGAAAAATGGAAAGAGGAAAGAGCCCTGGATATCGAAGTAAGTCAAGAAAAGGTAGATCCAATTCCAGATCGGGGATAGTGTGCTGGAAATGCGAGAAGAAAGGACACCTGAAGAATGACTACAAGTCTCAAAAGGGAAAAGAAGGACATGTGCAGCAAGAAACTAATCATGAAGCAAATGTAACAGGTGATATGTTGCAAGATGATTTGATTCTTTCATTAGAAAAAATTATTGATGCATGGGTGGTAGATTCAGGGGCCTCATTCCATGCCACACCTGATAGGAAATATTTTTATGATTATGTTCAAGGAGATTTTGGACAGGTTCGATTGGGTGATGATAAACCTTGTAAAATCATTGGAATGGTTATAGTTTTCATAAAACATCAAAATGGAAATCAGTGGCTATTGAAGGAGGTAAGTCATGTTCCATATTTGAAGAAAAATCTGATTTCAACAAGGTAGTTTGGAGGTGAAGGTTGTGTAACTAATTTCACAGATAAAACTTGGAAGGTCACTAAAGGATCGCTGGTAATAACAAAAGGAGGAAAGGTTGGTACATTGTATTTATGCAATGGTATTTCTAATTCTGTTAATGCTTTAACCTCTACAGGAGAAAATACAACATTGTGGCATCATAGGCTTGGGCACATGAGTGAGAAGGTGATGCAGATTCTTCACTCAAGAAATTTGTTGCTAGGTTTGAAGCATGTTGTTTTAAAATTCTGTGAGCATTGTGTTTATGGAAAACAAAAGAGAGTTAGATTCCTTAGAGTTGGGAAAGAAAATAAGAGTGAAAAATTAGAGCTTGTGCATACAGATGTATGGGGACCTGCTCAGGTATCATCTCTTGGTGGCTCTTGTTATTATGTTACTTTTATTGATGATTCAACCAAAAAAACCTAGATTTATTGTATTCGAAATAAATATGATGTATTTGATACTTTCAAGAAATGGAAATCTTTGGTTGAAAATGAGACAGGAAAATGGTTGAAGTGTCTCAGATCAGACAATGGAGGTGAATATTGCAGCAAAGAGTTTGATAGGTATTGTTCAAAGAATGGAATTCGTAGAGAGAAGACAGTTCTAGGAACACCACAAGAAAATGGTGTGTAAGAAAGGATGAACAGGACAATCATGGAGCATGCAAGGTGCATGAGCTTTCATGCAGGATTGCCTTTACAATTTTGGGCAGACGTTGTAGATACTGTTGTTTATCTAATAAATGGAGGGCCTTCAAGTTCCCTGGATGGTGGTATTCCAGAGGAGGCATGGACAGGTAAAAAGGTAAACTACTCTTTTTTAAAGACTTTTGGTTGTGAAGCCTTTGTCCACATTAATAAAGAAAATAGAACAAAGCTTGAGGAAAAATCAAAGAAATGTACCTTTGTTGGATATGGTGTTAATGATTTTGGTTAGCGCTTTTATGATTATGAAAAACACAAAATCATTAGGATCATAGATGTCATATTCAATGAAAAGGTTTTGTATAAGGATTAGCTGCAAGAAAAGAAACGAGAAAGAGAAAACAGAGAATACACAATGCTTGACGAGATCACAAAAAAAGTGATGGTGCCTAAAAATCATAATGATCAATAGCTAGAACAACAACCACAACAACAAAAAGCACCTCAAACACCTAAAAGTGGTGTTAGAATATCTACCAAGATAAGTAGACCCCCTGAATGATACTGTCTTTAATTATATTATGTATTGTTGAGTGATTCTGGTGAACCGGAATGTTATGAAGAAGTAGTTCAGGTAAAAACTGGGAAGAAGTGGGAGCAAGCCATGAGAGAAGAGATGGACTTCTTAGCACATAACCAGAATTGGGACTTAGCCAGGTTGCCTGAAGGTAAAAAAACATTGCAGAATAAGTGGGTTTACAAGTTGAAGGAAGAAGATGGAGGTAGAAAAAGGTATAAAGCTAGACTTGTGGTGAAAGGGTTTGCACAAAAAAAGGGTATAGACTTTGATGAAATATTTTCTCTTGTTGTTAAAATGACTTCAATAAGAACTATTTTAAGTCTAGTAGCAGTTGAAGATTTGCATCTTGAGTAGTTAGATGTAAAGACAACCTTTCTCCATGGGGATTTGGAGGAAGAGATATAAATGTAGCAGCCACAAGGATATGAGGTAAAAGGGAAGGAGAAACTAGTGTGCAGGTTGAAGAAGAGCTTGTATGGCTTAAAATAGGCTCTAAGGCAGTGGTATCTAAAATTTGACAGGTTTATGTCTGAACAAGGTTATAATAGATGTTACTCTGATCATTGTGTTTGTCTCAAAAGGAAAAACGATGGCAGTTATATTATATTGTTATCGTATGTAGATGACATTCTTGTTGCAGGTTCTAACATGCAAGAAATAAATGTGCTCAAAAGAAAATTGGCAAACTCATTTTCAATGAAGGATTTGGGTGTTGCAAAATAAATCCTTAGTATGAGAATAACTAGAGAGGAAGAATCACAAATTAACATTCTCTCAAAGTGAGTACATAGAAAAAGTGTCGAAAAGGTTTAATATGCAGAATGAAAAACCAGTTAGTATACCTTGGGCTAGCCATTTCAAATTAAGTAAGGAGTGTCCCAAGACTCAGGAAGAAATGGCTCATATGTCTAAAGTTCCATATGCATCAACAGTTGGAAGCTTAATGTATGCAATGTTCTGCACAAGGCTTGATATTGCACATGCATTGGGAGTTGTAAGCAGGTACATGAACAATCCAGGAAAAGAACATTGGATGGTAGTGAAGTGGATTCTCAGGTATTTGAGAGATACAACAAATCAAGCATTATGCTTTGGTGGTTCAAAAATTTCTCTACTGGAATATGTTGATGCAGATATGGCAGATGATAGAGATAATAGGAGGAGCACAATAGGGTATGTGTTTACTATAGGTGGAACAGCTGTTAGTTGGGTCACAAAACTGCAAGTGTTGTTGCAGTCTCAGCAACAGAAGCAAAGTATGTTGCTGTTACAGAGGCTAGTAAAGAAATGATTTGGTTACAAAGGTCTCTGGATGAATTGGGTAAGAAGCAGGAGTTGGGCAGGTTATACAATGACAGCCAGAGTGCGATACATCTTGCAAAGAACTCTGCATTTCATTCCAAGACTAAGCATATACAACTCAAGGACCATTTCATATGGTTAGCATTGGAAGACGGACAGTTGAAGCTGGAAAATATACACACTAGCCAAAATCCTGCAGATATATTAACAAAAGTTGTAGCCAAGGAGAAACTGAGAATCTGCTCAGTTTCAATTGGTCTTCAAGTATGATGAAGAAGATGAGAAACAGCTAGGTCCAAAGTGGAGTCATTTTCCAACAAATGAAGCAGCGGTGGAGTTGCTGTAATTAGTCTCCAAGTGGCAGATTGTTGGGTGTGGAGCCTGATTGTCTTCTGTACTCAAAGGTATCACTACATTGGACCCCAGTTCAAAATGGGGCAACAATGCCGCTTGTAAAATATTTGCTGCAGGGGGGTCCAAGGGAGGGGGTGGCTGAGACCTTTTGGGAGCCCCCCTCTAGCAGGGGGATCAGGGGCAGTGCCCCTGAAGTTAAGAATAGATGTAAAATTTCCTTATAAAATGTTGTAATTTCGTAGTCAATCTGGGCCATTCATTAGGCGGAGATCTGACGATAGAAGTTATGTTTAATTTAGGGTTTTTTGCCCTAGAAGGCAACCCCTTGCTATATATGAGGGAATTGTATCGCGCCTATGTATATCTGTATTTTGAGTGAGGAAGAGAGAGGAGATTGAGAGCGAAGAGGGAGTTACAAAGGATCTGCTGTAGGTTGTATCTCTTTAGTTTGCTGGATAATATAAATCAAAGGACTGGTTGTTTCTCCATGGACGTAGCCCAAACTAGGTGAACCACATATATCTGTGTCTCTCTTGTTTTATGCGTTTTCTATGTTTATATTTCTGCAATATTTTATATGTTCCATTGCTCTGTAATTTTCTAACACTGATTATATTGCGTTTTGGGTTTAATTTACAATGTTTATTTGATGTGCGAATATATGTAATTGTATTGGTTAATTGAACACAAGTAAGGATATCAATTTACGCAACGCTAATTGTATCAGTTAGTTGAATGCAAGTAAGGAACATAAGTAAAACACTTGAGATAACTTGGGATTCTATACAATACATTGTCATAGCTATGCGAAAGTACATGGACCACGGGTTAGGGCTACGGGAAAGTCAATCATACACCTTCGTGGAGGCACTAAAGGGTGGAATAAAGGGTAGACTAGCAGAACCCTAAGGCTTAGCGACGTGTGTGAAAGTAGGGGCAAAGGGAATAAATCAACATCATGACCATCTTGGGCTGCGGAAACTTGGTTCCAGCATCCACCCATACTACTTCGGGTGAGAATTTGGTCCTGCTCTGCGGGCTGATGCTGAAAGGGCCAGTAGGGTATGGATTTGTTTGGCTGACTAACATTGAACCTAGGTTAGGGCCCACAAAGCCAATAGTCATCGTTGTCGTTCAACGATCTATCACAAGTGTTGTGCTTATCCCTCACACCCTTCAGTTAGTCACACTAAGTGTATGTTGTCTTGATGGTTTGAAGTGTCTTTTCATCGAGTCATGTTGAGTGTGTTTTCACAAGGTCGCGTATGCATAAGTTCACTCGCTAACACACTTAGTCATTTTGCTGAAAATCTGTCGACCAGACCACCCTCCAATAGTCGAACCTCTACTAAGCTGCACTACACAGTCTCATCTCTTAGTGGTCATGTACCACTGCCCAGAATTATGAAAAGCTTGAGGCTGCCTCCCAGGTAGTTTGCATTGCACAATATTGGAGTTGACCCGATTGACTATCACAAAAAAAAGCAGAAGTTTCTCAGCAAGATATCTCAATCTAAGTTGCCCGCAAGAAAATCTACCAAGCCTCCAGTTGGTCAACTGGAGAGTTTGACCATGCAGTGACCCCATGCTTCACTCATCCAAAAAATTGTGCAGAAGCTGTCAACATGCCCACCTCCATTAACTGAAGAAATTTCACAGACATGAAGGTCATGCACCCGCTATCTGTCACTGTACTATCCTTGAAATTTGTGTAGTTCTGTCAGCCAATCACCTTGTCAGTTGGCTTATTTCTCCTCCTGAAAACTTCACAGTTTTCATGGGTTGTCTCCTAGTTGTCTAACACCTCACTTAGCCCAGAAACTATGCATAGATGTCCTGTAGGCCAGCCTCCCATCTCTATGTAGTTTTGGCCAGCAAGCTCTTGCAGCACGCTACCAGCCTCCCCAAAGAATCTACGGAGTTTTCACTGCCAATGTCCTCCCTGCTGCCTGCACTGCTTCCCTAGAAGAATTGCACAGATCTGCCCTCCAGCCAAGCCATATCCCGCAAACAGTCACTGCTAATCCAAACTTCCCATCTCAGCCTCCCAGTGACCTCTGCACAATTTTCCTTGACATTGTCCAGAGCTCGCATCTCGGCTTGAAATGTTCTGTACGTAGTTTCAGAGCCTTGTCCTCTCTCCTGGTCACCTACACCCAAAAATGAAAGATAATGCATCATGGTAGACTATGAGATCTTTGTATTTGATGTCGTCTTGTTATGAGTGATTGCAGATATATGTACATGAGTGAGACATGACCTGATGATGAATGGGATGAAAAAGGAGTGCATGCTAGAAGACTTGTTTGCGAACGGATGAACACATGGAGCATGCCAAGTACAAGTGAAGGAGAGACATGCACATGCAACATCAAGTGAACACCCAGACCATCAAAGACTTTGCAGACCTTGCGATGAAGAGGTGAAGCTATGATATACCAAGAGAACATCCATCACTTAGCAGCAATGCAACTCAACATTGACACCAACAGTAGCATGAACATACTGGCACTATCGCGTTGAGTCATATCCTGAGTCATCTCGGCCACATCACTATTGTGGGCCATACTGCTGTAATCAATGTAATGTAACGTTGAAGTCCAAGAGACCCACATGTAAAGTTGAAGAGTCATATAAGTTAAACAAACATGAGGGAATTTGAACAGTCACAAGGGTCAGTTTCACCCTTAGCTATATATACCCGTCATTTGTACATGCAAAAGAATTTTCACCTTGGCTCCTCCCATATAGACCCGAGAGTCTGTAGAATTTTATTTAAGGAGTGAGCAATGGCTTTGATGCCCCACTATCGGGGTTAGTGATGTAATGGTGTACCGATGTGTCTTCGAACTTTTGCTTAATCCAGAAGCCTGATAACATGGCAACATGTTTTCACACATGTGTTATGTTCGTTTTTAAGACTATTCTTTGGATGCTTGTAATGCATGTTGCTTTAACCTGTATTAAGACAATTGAACTATTTCAGTTGTTCTAATACATAGGCTTTCAAAAATGTGTTGTATAATTTGTTAACGCTATCTCGACCGTTTGGACTATTCCTCTAGACGCTCGAAAAAACCATTCTCATAAACTTGTTATAAAGACCATCGCACTCATTTGGACTATTCTGCTATGTGTTGTAAGTGATATCCATTCATTGTGTGTTTGTGACTGCCACATCCACGTGGAATACTCCACCAAAAGCTACGCATGTCTTGTTGTGTTGTGTGTCTCTAACAGAGTTGGGATTATTCCCTTTTGACTTGATACTCACTCCCACCCTCTCTCTGCGGTGAAAGAAACTTGACATGAGTAACACTAAGCACTCACTAGGCATGTGAACCTCATTGTTCGAAGATAAAGCGAACCACTCTCATGTGCTAACAAGAAAGAGCTAAGGCAAACCTTTAAGACAATGGAAACCAGGCCATCATACTAGATGGAACTCCTACACCAAATGATGTGAGGTCTAGTTGGGACTTCATACCGGGCAGATGCCCTGAATGTTGGTGGGTCCAACATCATCAAAATTTATGGTGCAAGAAGGAGGGCCACCAGTTTTTTATGGCTGAATGGTCCCCCACCCATCAATAATCTAGTTAAGGAAGTAACTCACACTCCCTCTCAACTACACGCAACTTTGAAGTTGGTTACTCCTCACCTCCCAGACGTGAACATGAAATTTCATATCATCACCTTTTCTTTGTCCATACCATCATCTGCTAGTTCAAAAAAGTAGTTGGATGGATCCAAAGAATATAGGATCTTCCATACGAATCAAGGAAACCAAATACCACTCCCACCGGATTTGTTGTATCGTTGGTGGAAGAAGCAGTTCTTGCCATGCTCGAAGGTCTAGCAAAAGCTATTGAGAATGAAGAGGAACCTCCATTCTTCCGACAGGGAGAATGAGACACCCTCGTGATCTTAGGCTCGGACTTCGGTACAAGAGGTGGAGGGGAAGACAATGGAAGAGGCGGAGATGGAGACGAACCAAGAGACTCAAAAATGGAACCGTCATATTCTGAAGAAGAGGAGGAGGATGAAGAAGAAGAATACATGGCTGACCAAAACTTGGAATGGATGGCTCAGGGACCATTTCCTCTCCTGGGTTCTTTGTATAGGATGCCAAAGCGTTCAGAGAGAATTCTCACAAAGTATGACCCTAACAGAGCAGTAAAGGCAGAAGATCACTTGGACAACTTATACCTATAGCTGTAGACACTCAAGGTACGGTACGATGATGTTGGAAAAGATTGTTTCTGTGTACCTTGGATGGTCATGCAATAGTATGGTATCAAAACATTCCTATCAAATCCATCCATAACTAGGGAATGCTCAAATGGGTGTTTTTGGAAAAATTCGTTGATGACAAGACACTGACCATGTTTCTTAAAGAGTTGGGCAGTCTGAAGATGGAGTCAAAAGAAAAGGTAAAATATTTCAATCATAGGTTTTTACGCATATTGAACAAGTTTGAAGCAGACATGAAACCTCATGACTCCATCACTGTCAAGTACTATACGTTTTCATTGCCAACTAGTTTTGTGTAGTTCGTTAAGTGAGTTGTGAAACCAACATTATTAGAGAACTCCAATGAGGCAATTTCTATGGAGAAATACCTGCGTGTGATTGGAGTCATCAAGGATGATGAACCAACGACGGACTCTAGAGATGTGAGCAAGAAGCCCCAGGCTACAATGCGCAAGCTAAAGACAAGGAAGGAAGTCACATTGAAACCCTTACTCATCTTGTTAAGAACTTGACAACAAAGGTGTCTGAGCTGAAACAATGAACGATCGACACATCTGTGAGCAACATGCCACCTAGACAATAGAAAGGAAGCATGTCATCAAGAAGCAACCACTTCTCGACTAAAATTGCATAGAGATCCAAATCAATGTTCCACTCGAAACTGTGCGCTAACGGTGATTTTTTATCATTCCATGAAGGCGATCACCCGGAAGGGACTTGTTAGAAATGGAAATGAGTTGCAAATTCAGTATGCAACCATGCCATAAACGTAGTAAGTAGTTCATAGAGCCAACCGAGAGACACAAACGACGATGAAGATGATGCACCAAGCACTGGGAAAGTGATCAATATGTATTAGTTCTTGGAAGCAACACAGAAAACTAACACTGAGAAGCAGCTCCAAAAGAAAAATGGTCGATACAATCTCAAAAGTCAAGGGGCTCCCCCTACATTTGGGGAAATGTAAGAAAAGATTGAACTATTGAGGAGGTTTGATCCACCAGCCATCCAAAAGTAGAAAACACAAAGCAAGCCCAGGAAGACAACGGTGAACAAGAGTTATTCCATGAGTAGCAAACTACAAAATACTTTGCTAAACAGTATGAACATGATTCTAACCCTGGATATCTCGGTGGGTCTACCGGCTCTTGACTACAACATTGTGGAAGACATGAAGAAAACTTGCACAAACATCTCTTTGGTCAAGTTAGCTAAGATTCAAAGCTGGCGGGATATTCAGTTGTGCGCACTCAGGAAAAAAATCTATAGACATCGCAGCCTCTACTAGAAAGGGAGCAAGAAAATATTTCGGTTCACTCACAACTGTGCTCAACACACTCCAAATGGAAGAGGAAAACTCTCTTTGCCCTCCATTCTTGCTTTCATTCGAAATTTTTAATTGCAATGTCTATAACTGTTTGGTTGATTCTAGCACATTAGCCAACGTCATGCCACTCTCCATTTCCAAGAAGATCAATGCGAAATGGAGAAAGACATCTATGTAGATCATACAACTCAATTGGAAATGTGTACCAGCCATTGGTGAACTTCGGGATGTGATCATCTGATTATCTCATGACGACCAAGTTCACTAGTGCATCAACATTGTTGTTGTGCACATATTGGAAGCATATGGCTTACTGCTTAGCAGAGACTGGTCCAACAAGTTGAATGGTTACTTTGATACAGACTAGTCATACTTGTGGCTTGTACTAGGGCGAAAGAAATAATATTTGGGTGTTATTCGAGAGATACATGAGACACAATATCACTCCCATCAATGGTGAGAATGAACCATTGGTTTTTGCAGAGCTCATGTTCGACAACTGCCTCTTGGAAAGAACAATGGGGTGTTATCTCACATAGCTAGCTTCGGCCCCACCAGACACGCAGTTGGGTTTCCTTCCTTGCCCAATTGATGGAAATGAAACCTATACAGCACATTGAAACACTAGTATCAATAGTAGTAGCAATAGGAGTAGCAGCAATAGTAGTAGTACAAGTGTGTCAAACGATCTGTATATAGATGAGTTTTGGACCATGTATTTTGATGGATCAAAGACACAAGATGGCTCTGGAGCCAAGTGTGTCTTAGTTGACCCAAATCACAGGAAACATTTTATCTCAAGCCGCTTGGAGTTCGAGTGCATGAACAGAATTCTTGAATATGAAGCACTCGTGTTGAGCTTACAAAAGGCCATCATCATCAATGTTGTTGCACTCAAAGTGGTAAGTGATTAAGAAATTGTGGTATGATAAGTAAATAACACCATACATTGTTTATCACCTCATCTCAAAATTTACCAACAAGAGGTATGGTGACTAATCTCTAAATTCCAAGCATTCAATATCACTATTGTGCCAAGAACGCATAATTCAACTGCTAATGCTTTAGCAAATGCAGCTTCTAAGATGTCACCACTTAGGGATAGATTTACTGTTTAACTTTTGTACAAGCCTTCTATCCCTGACAACATAATTGTTGGATTGTGTTATATTCTTTCCATGACTACCCCACACGTGGGTGGGGTAGGAGCCCCTCTTGTACATTGTGTTGGGGAGTTATAGGGGGGCATGCAGGGGGCCAGTAACCCCCTTACATGGGCTCCGGGATAGCACCCTCGAATTTTTTTTTAGAAGCTATATTAGGTGGGTGGTCCTTCCTATGGTTTTGTGAATGGATTTCGCACATGGTTTTGGGCATGATGGTTTTCTGTCCATGGTATTTTGTAGATTCGGTCAAGAGAACTATAGCTATGTTCTAATATAGGGTTAATGGATTGGGGTTTATGGATGCTTCGACATGTATATATATGTATTGTAACATTGAAAGGAACATAATGAAAAATCAATCTGGTAGTCCTAGTTTTTGGGATCCAGGGGAAAATCTATGTGGATATCTAATTTATGCTTTATGCTCTCACCATTGTTTATTTTTTGTCTTTAGAATTCGCATGCAGGTAATTTATATACATGGTTAAAACATACATTTGGAATTAGAGATGTTTTGGCTTCAAGGGGACACCTTTGCTATTGAGGGGTTCTTTCTCAGGCCTGTGGTAGAACTTGTTCAGTGGGAGATATGCGAGATCAATTCTTGTGGTGAAAGAAGATGGTGATCAGTGGAAAGAGAGAGATCAAGAAATTTAATGGTCATAGTTTTAGTTGTGGAAACTCAATATTGATGATTTGCTAGTGGATAAAGATTAGTGGATCATGGTAGATCTAGGTACTAAACCAACAATGATGTCAACTGAATATTGGGTGAAGTTGGATTGGAAGGAAAAGAGCACAATATGATTGTGTGTCTCAGATTCAGTATTGCTAAATGTATCATGGGAACGTTCGGCAAAGTCTTTGTGCGACAAGTTAGCGACTTTTTACCAATCTAAGTCTCTAGTGAATAAGTTGTTCCTACAGAAAAAGATGTATAACTTGAGGATGAAAGATGGAGACTCGGTGATAGACCATCTAAACTCATTTAATACTGTGGTAAGTTAGTTATTATTTGTTGATATTAAAATTTCAGATGAAGATAAGTTCATCAGTTTGTTGTGTTCTCTACCAGATTTGTGGGCTAGTCTGGCTGTTGCAATAAGTAGCAATACAACTTCCTTGAAGTTTGATGAAATAGTCTCATCCTTGCTATTGGAGGAAATGAAACGAAAAAATAGGAAGGGCTAGAATGGTGTTTCCTTGTCTGTACGAGGACGGTTCTAGAACAGAAACAAAAATAAGTCCTCGAGTGGGAGATTTAAATCTAGAGGGAGATCTAATTCTCCATGAGAACCTGTAAAGGTGTGATGGAAATGCAGAAATAAAGGGCACTTCAAAAGGGTCTGTAAATCTAAATCTCTTGAGAAAGGAAATGGATTTGATAATGCTCCTTTTGTAGAGGCAAAACCCACCTCAAATGAAGGTGGGGATGTGTACTTGACTTCTTCTTCAAGTACACATGTAGATCATGAGGCATGGTTGATTGACTCAGGTTCATCCTTTCACTTCACTCCCCATAGAGAGTGTTTCTATGTTTATGTAAAATATGATGGTGGTGATGTCTTCTTAGAGGATGATAGGAAGGTTAGAATCATTGATCATGGAAAAGTCAAGTTGAATTTGCAAGGTGGAAGGATTAGAACAATTTTGGGTGTTTTGCATATTCTTGCATTGGCTAGAAATCTGATTTCTATAAGAAAGTTGGATGATGTAGGTGTAAAAACAGTGTTTGAGAAAGATACTTGCTAGATGGTTTAGGGAGCACTGGTATTGATGCGGGGATTTTGGATTGGAACTCTATATAATATTCAAGGTAACACTATTATTGAGGGGTGCAACAATTCTGTGTTTCTTGAAAGTGGAGCAGAAAATCTAGTGGTCTGTCAAGAAAAGACTATGTTATGGCATCAAAGTTTTGGACATATTGGAGAGAAGGACCTTCGAATACTTCATGGTAAAGGTATGATAGAATTTATGTCTAATAGCTCTCTGGATTTTGATTTATGTGAAAATTGTATCTATGGGAAGCAGAATTGGGTGAGTTTCCCCTCTGGTGGTAAGAGGGCGAAACAAATATTAGATCTTGTGCACAATGACATGTTTAGACCTGTGTTAGTTCTATCGCTAGGAAATTTCGGTGTACTATATAATTTATAGATGACTTCTCAAGGAATACATGGATGTATTTCCTCAGGAAGAAATCTGAAGTCTTTGACAAGTTTAAACAATTTAAGGCTCTGGTGGAAAACCAAACAGAGGAGAAGATAAAGGTGCAGAGGACAGATAATGGTGGAGAGTTTGCAAGAAGTAATTTGAAGAGTTCCATAGGAAGTGTGGTATAGCACAACAGAAGACTACTCCATACACACTTGAAAAAAATGGAGTTGTAGAAAGAATGAACAAGACATTGATAGAAAAGGCAAGAAGCATGCTCAATGGTGTCGAGTTAGGACAGGAATTTTGGGCAGTGGTGGTGGAGACTACATGTTACTTGGTTCGCAAATCACCTTCATCAGTGTTGGAGCATAAGACTCCACAAGAGGTATGGACTAGTAAGAAACCTTGTCTTTCACATTTGAGGGTGTTTGGATGTGATGCATATGTACATGTTCCAAAAGAAAAGAACAAAGTTGGATAGTAAATCTGAAAAGTGCATCTTTATTGGGTATAAGGATGGTTTAAAAGGTTATAAGATTTGGAACCCAGAAACAAGGAAGGTTGTGTACAACTGAGATGTGGTGTTTAGAGAGGTGAAAGATGTTATTAAATATGAAGTCCTACTAAAGGAACTTGAGAAGATAGAGTTTGATCTAAATGAGGAAGAATTAGAATCTACAGTAGAAGAGGAATTAGAATATGAAGAGCCACAAACTCTGGTTGTGATAAGATCAGTTCAAGAAAGAAGGCAGCCAGAACTGTGAGGGAAGCAGTAGATTCAGAGGATGGAAAACTCTGGAAAGAGGCCATGGTTAATGAAATGACATATTTGCACAAAACTGAGGTTTGGGATCTAGTGGAGTTGTCGGGTGGAAGGAAACCAATTGGTAGTAAATGGGTGTTTAAGAAGAAGATGAATGCAGAAGGAAAGGTGGAGAAATACAAAACTCAGTTGGTAGCTAAAGTTTATTCCCAAGTGCCTGGAATTGATTTTGGTGATATTTTTTCTCCTGTTGCCAAGGTAGCTTCTATTAGATTACTTTTATCTGTTTTTACTTCTTTTGATTTTGAGCTATATCATATGGATGTGAAGACAACATTTCTTCATGAGGATATAGAAGAAGAGATCTACATGAAGTAATCTAAAGACTTTGCGGTGAAGGGTAAGAAAGAACTAGTATGCAAGTTAAAAAAGTCTATGTATGGGTTAAAATAGTCACCAAGAATGTGGTATCATAAATTTGATACATTTATACAGGGACTTGGCTTCACCAGAAGTAAAGAAAATCACCGTGTCTATTTTAAATTAATTGGTGACCGTTTCATTTATTTGGTCTTTTATGTGGATCATATATTCCTAGTTGGAAATAACAAAGAAATTATCCAATATTTGAAGACCCAATTGTCCTCCAAATTTGACATGAAAGATATTGGTGCTACAAACTATATTTGGGCATGAAAATTAAACAAGATCGGGAAAGAGGAAGCTCTAGTTAAACTAGAGGAAGTATGTTGAGATAATACTATAGAGATTTAATATGCAGGATAGTAAACTGGTGAAGGTTTATATTCTTGTAGATGTAAAGTTATTTATTGAACAGTGTCCTAAGACACAAGAAGAGGAAGAGGACATGTCTCGTGTTCCATATGCAAGTGTTACACTAAAAAATGTCACCATGACTATTTGCAGTTAGTATGGCTCCATCAACTGTCATACTATCCTCCTTGGCAAGTCTCATGCCTCTGCTTTCCATGTCAAACTCAAAGAAAGAGAGAAAAGTCATTTAAAGTCAATTATCTCTGGGTACGCAGTTTCTCTCAGCCTTACCTGCGGGTACGCAATCCAAGTTCACAATACCTGCGTACTTGTACGCTCTGTCTGTAAAGCAATGGGTGCGTACTCCTGTAAAGGTCAAAAGGCGCAAGTTTCACTCCAAAAAAGTTACTTGTGGTCATTTCTAGAGCATTCTAGAAGCTTGTTTGACATGTATGGAGCGCCTCCAGATGGTTCATGTATCCCTATGGAAGAGGAACTTATCCCATCAAGAGGGGAGCTAACCCACCCAAAGAGGGGCTAATCCCATTGATGTTGGACCTGATTAACTTCCTCTACAGCACTATAAATACATGCATTGGGCCAGAGGGAGGAGAGGTTGAAAGCTGAAAATTCCTAAGGGTAGATGCTGCTGAGATTAGGACTTCCTTGTAGAAGCTTGTGAGGAGAGATTGTCATCCTTTCTTGTTTCATTTGGAAGTGGGTGAGCTAATCAAACTAAAGGAAAACTCTTGCTGGACCCTGGGAGGAACTTGCACAACACCAAGGCTCAGGTTGTAATGGTTTCTTTTGTTTCCTATTAATACAAATAAGTCCATTCTTCTCAAAAATTTGTTATTTATGAGTTGTTTCATATACTCCTTGGTCTGTATGTTAAATATGTTTTGTTTTATGAGATATTCAGGTGCTATTTAATCGTTTGATTGTTAGTGAATGCAGGTTTCGAAGAGAAGGAGGAGCTCATCCAGATCGACAAGGCTGGACTACTACAACAGCGTTGGGTTACAGGTAGGATCTAAACACTTGATTTCTTGTATGATAGATGCATATTTAGAGAAGGATTGCTCTTAATTGTCTTGTTTGTCACTAGAAAGCCTTAAGCTTCTAGGGAGGTTGGTTGTGTCCGCACTATCGACTCTTTCCACATGACAAAATGGCGACTCCGCTGGGGAATCCATTGATGTGAATGATTTTTCCTTTGTCTGAAACTTTGATCTGAGAAGAGTCTTTTTCTTTCTGGTTTTTGGTTGTCTGACTGTGTGTTTGGGTGGGCTAGCTTAGGGTTAAATTAGTTTTATTTTTTCTTAGTTTTGCTAGAAGTACGTAGCCTCTGAGTTCAGCACAGTGCGTACTTGTACGCACTGCGACTGTGTGTACAGAGCGTACCCGCACCTGTGTAAACAGGTTGCCTGCGTACCCTGTCAAAATTGAGAAAATTTCAATTTTCTCCTTTTTGCCTATTAGATTTTGTTTTTAATTTGTTTTTTCCACCCAGATCTACTGGTTACCTACCAGAAATCTTCATCTGAACTTGTTTCGTTAGTGTCAAGTGTTTTAGTGGAATTCATAGAGATTTTGCCTTAGGGTTTGAGTTTTAACTGGTCCTGTAGTGACTTTGGTGTTAGAGGTTGTCAAACTTTGGATCTCCCTGGTTTTGTTCAACCCTCTTAGGAGTCGGGCCTGCCATAGAATTCACCCTTGTGAGAGACCTACCTTTGTGTCTTCTCTTTGCGAATCTCGAAAAAGTTTGTTGATTGAACTTTGAATTTTATTTTTGAGAAAAAGAACAAAAGATTTTGATTTTTGTTTTTGACTGGTTTTTGGTTCTGCATTAACTAGTCCTTAGTTGCATTTTGACTGAGTAAAACATCCAGGAAACATCTTTAGTAGGCTTTTGCCTCATTAGGTTTGCTTATTAGGTGAATTTCGTTTGATTTGCTTTTAAGTAGCTTTGATTTAATTGTCATAGATCTGTAAAGGTTTGCTTTTTGATTTTTAAATGCTTTGTTAAGTAGGAAAAAATCCAAAAAATCTCCTTTGAAAGAAAAGTTTGCTTAGTGGCATTTGAGTCTTTGAATGAAAAGGGCATTTTCGCAAAATAATTAGTGGTCATGAGTTGCATGTTTTGGAAAAGATAAAGAGATTGTTTCTTTGATTGTCTATTAAGAAAGTTGCTTTTATCAATTTGCATTTTCCAAATCTCTTAGCTAGGTAATTCATTGAAAAGAAAAGTAGCATAAATCATCCTAAGTGCATCTTTGTAGTGGTTTGAGTCGAGTCTACACACCATCAGTTTCATCTCTGCTACCTTTTGTCTTAAAGAAAAGCCATAAAAGTTAACGCTTAAAGTAAAATCAACTTAGTAACTTTTTATTTACTAGGGCTTTGAAACACCAATATAGATCAGGTTAGTGTCTTGGAGTAGGAGAGTAATTAACTCTCCAAGACAGCAAAACCAAACAAGTAGCTTATCTTGTGGTAGGATAAATCCAACTGTTGCACTTATACTCTGGGAAAGCTCCTCTTAAAGGAGAAGCACGAGCTCGTGTCCGAACCATTGAGGGGATCAATCCTCCCTCGTTGGGAACGATGCTAGACACGCACGTATTACAAACGGTAAACCTCGGATTAACCATTGTCAAGGAGCCAGGGGTCACTTGTCGGTAAGCCTTGGATTATTGTCAAGGAGCCGGCAAGGGGATTGAGCTTGATACTCTGCCCTTGCGTGCTGTCGGAGTGTAGACTGTTCCCCCAGGTGTATTTGTTGTTGTTGGTAACCTTAGTGACCATTATCTTTAGGATTCTACCCGAGGTGACGGTGGAGAGAAGATCCCACAGTACCTGGAGCAGACGTCAGCTAGACTCACTTGGATTTTCCGGGGGGTTCACTTCACTCGAGACGGTTAAAGTGGAGGAACTTGTGCCGGTCTATTCATTAAGTAGGATTCCGGGGTAACTGTTCCACCCACCACTTCTGTACTGAATTCGGCGATGTTGGGCTTCATCACCAACTAGTGTTTTCGGTCCGGAAGGCTACTGTTTGTGCATGGTTTGACGCCCTAGATTCTTTAGGCGTGTGATTCAAATTTGTTTGGTTCTTTAGAGACTTTAGGTGGTTTGTTTTGAGATTTTTACTTTGTTTGCGTGTGCGGTAGTTAAAAGTTTTTAACTGTGGCGGAATTACCGAGACAGTCCCGTAGACTTCGGGGCCAGTCTCCTGAGATTGTTTCCGTGGCCGAATTGTTGAGGAAATCCCGTAGAATTTGGGGTGAACCTTCTCAAGACGTCCCGAGTCATTACGAAGGTTTGAAAGTCCTTGTAACTCCTCCTAGTGGCAGTAAAGTAGGTTCACCTGAAGAAGGAGAATCTTCGTTGGTAGTCCATCCAGATTACCAAAGTCTAGAAACAAGTTATAATCTTGAAGCTGTTGCAGTTTCTGAGCTTGCTGGTAGTTTTTCATCTACTAGTGACATAGGCGAAGAACCTGAAATATCTGAACTTGTTACTCCAACTTCTAGTGTTCCTGATTCACCTAGGGTAGAAAGAGTCATAACCGAAAATCTTCCTTCTGGTTTGATAGCTATTGAAGAACTTGCTCCAGAAGAAGAAGTAGGCCCTATTCTTGAAGATCAACCTACTATTGATCTAAGAGAGCGTGAATCTATCTTTTACAGTCCACCTAGAAGTACTACTTGGTACCTTTCGTTAACTAATTACTTAGACAACTTATGGATAAGTTTTTCTCCACCTCGTACTCCTTATCCACCCGGAGGTATTTATACTCCTGTAAATATGTCTAGTCAGTCGTCCGTGTTTACTCAACCCCCTGAATCTTTCTTGTATGGTGGTCCTTCTGTTCCTACTGGGTATCAGTCACTTTTTGGTACTTTTGCAAGAGCATCTCCTCAACCCATTGGACATGGGTCATTAGCTAGAAACAATGGTAATAAACCATTGGGTGCAGGAGACATTTATATGATGTTAGGTTCAATTCCCGGTTCTCAACCTCAAAGTGGTCAATTACCGCCTGGGGGGCAGCCTCAATTAATGCCTGGGGGGCAACCTCAAGGTACACAACTTGCGTCTGGGGGGCAACCTCAAGGACAGTATGTACCCATGGTACAGTACATTCCTCAAGGTCAACCCCAGCCTCAATATGTACCCCAGGGTCAACCTCAGTACCAATATATGCCTCAAGGTCAACCCCAGTATCAGTACTTACCCCAAGGGTATCTACCCCAAGGTCAGTACTCGAGTCAAGGTTATCAACCACCTCAAGGTCAATCTTACGTTCAAGGTATGGGAAATGTACCTATCAATTATCAATCCTACCCTCAATCCGGTTATGGATCTCAATATCCTCAACCTGTCATGGGTCAATACCCCGGAATAAATGTAGTGTGGGATCCATCACAAGTTCAACAAGTGTTGTAGCCAAGCGTACAATTGTCAACTCAAACTGGACAACCTGTGGTTTCTGGTCCACCCCAGCAACCAGTCCAGTCCAGTCTTCAAACTTCTGTACCTTCGGTAGTTACTCAGTCGCCAATTGCACCTAGTACTCCATCTCAAACGACTGCTGCAACTACTGCAACATTTGTTCCTTCCACCACACCTACTTCTGGAGTATCGACAGCTCCGATTTCTACTGTCTCTGCCACTACTCCGCAGACATCTTTACCATTGTCTGGATCTACGATTCAAACTACGGTTCAGATGCCTGTGGGGCAGCCAGGTTTAAGTACGGTTGTTACTTCTCAACCACAATTTGTTTATCAACCGTACCAGGGACAGTACCAATACGGGCCTGCTGTCCAACAGCCGGTTTACCAGTATCAACCATATCCTAGGTACACTTATCAACAACCGCAGCAACCCCAGTACGGTCCGGTTAATCCTGGTTTTCCGGGAGGATACAATATCCCGAATGCGATTCCTGTTCCAAGTTATCTTGGATATCCTCCTCCTGGGACTGGTCTTGTGACCCAGAGTTTTAGGGATCCTAACCAGCAATTGCCGTTTATTGCAACTTTGGATTTACCAGACTTGACGCGCCTAACGAATGATCCAATAAATTATCTCCCGTTCTGGCCGCCAATGCCAAATAAGTTGCCCAGTGACATACCCAAGTTCGAAGGTAAGTCTGGAGAGGATCCATCAAATCACGTGATGACTTACCACCTCTGGTGTGCTTCAAATTCTATCTCGGATGATTCGATCCGTTTACGTCTTTTTCAGCGTACGCTCATTGGTCTCGTGGCCAAGTGGTACATTGAGTTACCACGGGCCTCTTTTTATAACTTTAGTCAGTTAGCTACCTCGTTCTTAACACATTTTCAGTTGCCAGTGAGATATGATAATGGCACCGAGTTATTAACTTCATTAAAACAGTCGACGTCCACTTATATTTCTGACCATATTCATGAATGGCGACGTCGAAGGTGTTTAGTGAAAGTTTTTATCCTGGACCAAATCTTAGCTGAATGGTTTGTTAAATCATTATTACCGAAGATTACTGAAGACGTAGCAAAGGCCGGAGTAGTTACGGAAGAGCAAGTCATTGCTCAAGCGCAGTACCTTGACTTAGTTTATACTCAGTCGGGTACGTTACACGAAAAGATCCCAGATCTTCCAAAGTCGAATCAAATCATTGCTGCTCCTTCGGGATCTCATGCTGCTGATGGCATGATTGGTACGGTGAATACTAAAAGCAAGAAGAAGTCTTCAAAGAATTCTTCGCCCATTATCACCTTACCCGACTCCCCGACAAGAGAATCTTCTCCTAAAATTTCCGTTGATATTCACGCTGTAGAGTCATCTACGGCCAAATCAAAAAATGGTGGGAAAAAGAAAGGTAAGAAGAAGGATAAAGCAGACAAGGCTCCAAAGGAGAAAAAAGAAAAGTCGGAAACCAATGACGAAAAGCGCAAACCTCGATATCCTTGTCTTATTTGTGAAGAGGATCATTTTACAAGAGATTGCCCTCATCGGGCCGAGGTTGTGAAAATCATCAAGGGTTCCCCAACTCCTGCTGTTTTGAAAGATCCATTTCCAAAGCAGGAGAGTAAGATGATAGGTTCTTCCTCGAGTGCCAGTGAAGAACCCATATTGATGATGTCTCATGTACGGATTGCGACTCGATCACACGATTATGGTAGTAAAAGTCCTGTTGATGGATCGAAAGAAGCAGAATCTTCTCAGTCAAATCCATCAACCTCAGCTCCCGGTTCCGATCCACTACAGATCGAGAAACCTAACCCTGACTTAGTAATCAAACCGCCCGCTAAGGGTGTACTTCGAAGGTCTGCTTTCAATCCACATGCGAGAGCGGCCCAGAATTACAACATTGTTGAGGATTTAGCTGTTTCACCCTCAGCGATGTCGGCTTTAGAAATGCTGCAATCATGCCCAGCACAACGAAAATTACTTTTGTCGGCTATCGGAGCTTTTGACGTTCAGGACCCGAACCTGATAATCTTTGATCTAGACAATAGTACACTGCGTCTCCCTCATCAGATGGCTTTCCAAATTCCAGTGATAGTCAAAAACAGGCCTATTCATCGGACTGTAATTGATGAAGGAGCTTCCACGTGTATTATGTCGATTCAGTGTTAGAGATCACTTGGTTCTCCTTCGCTGAACCAATCCCCGACAATTCTTATGGCCTTTGATGGCCGTGGGTTCCATCCGTTTGGAATTCTACAGGATTTTCCTATAGGGGTTGAAGGAAAAATTGTTAGTCTGGATGTGGAGGTGGTTGATGCCCCTCTAGACTACAACCTTCTCTTGGGTCGAAGTTGGTCTTACGCTATGACAGCGGTCGTCTCATCGGACTTCAGAGTTATAAAGTTTCCACATAATGGCAAGATCGTGACAATAGACCAGCTGGCTTTCTTTTCATCCGACCCAGCCTCTTCAGAGAGTATCCAGCATGTCGGTAAAACGACTATCCCTTATAAGGATGTTGGTGTAGGATTAGTTAAAGATTCCGGTTTACTAGGAACTTTTCCTTTTCCTCCAATCAACGTAGACCCTTCATTCACATTCATTCATATGATTACATCAGATACTATTATTTACGATGATCCATGGATTGTCCCATCTGACTCTGAGATAGACTCATTCGGTGATGCTATGCCTTTGAGTCCATATGAAATTGCTTATGAGGCCGTGCAGTCTTTTACCAACTCGCGTTCAACCCAAATCGACCAAATGAATGTGGTCCGTGAGGAATCACTTTTCACATCAACCTCAGAACGGATAGCATTTCCCGAAGTCATGTCATCGGACGAGCAACTTTGCGAGATCCTAAGTGTAGACGATCTACCATGGGAAGATCTCCATCATAGATCTTCGTTTTTACCTGAGGATGATGGCTTTGAAAATGATTTTTCATCAATCTTTACGGCTGAATATGTCAAGGACGCTCAGAATCCCATGAAACATCCTGATTCAGAGTTGAATTTGGGAAACATTTCCCAAAATATTGCCATTGACATTTCAGTCAAAACTGGAATTGTTGAGAACATTCATATAGGTGCCTCGTGTATAGATGATGAGATTCAAACATACAAGGCCCTATTTCAAGAATTCCGTGATGTGTTTGCCTGGTCCTATGAGGAAATGGCAGGAATTGATCCCTCTATTGTTGTTCATGAGATCAAGACTTACCCGGACGCTAAACCCGTTCGGCAACGTCTGCGTCAGATACACCCTCGGAAAGCAGCTGCAATTAAAGCAGAAGTTGAGAAGCTGTTGAAAGCGGGTTTCATTTATCCGATCCCGTTAACAGATTGGGTATCGAATATTGTTCCGGTTAACAAGAAGCAAGGAACAATAAGAATATGCATCGACTATAGGGATATTAATCGTGCTTGTCGACAACTATCCCACGCCCTATATCGATCAAATAATTGATGATTGTGCCTGCAGTGAAATATTTTCCTTTATGGACGGTTTTTCCGGTTACAATCAAATCAATATTCTACCTGCCAATCAACCAAAAACGACTTTCATTTGTCCTTGGGGGACATTTGCTTCTTGCAAATTACCTTTTGGGCTTAAGAATGCCGGAGCCACTTTTCAAAGGGAAATGTCTTACGCGTTTCACGATATCAAACACATTGTGCAACCGTACCTCGATGATTTGCCTGCTCATTCCTTACATCGAGCTGATCACCTTGTCCATTTACGAGCAATTTTCATGAGGTGTAGGCATTATCGTATACGTTTGAACCCACACAAATGTGTCTTCTGTATAGAAGTGGGACGATTGCTGGGATTTGTAGTTTCAAAAGCCGGCATTCGCGTCGATCCCTCGAAGGTCGAAGCTATCATCAAATTGCCTCCCCCTTCGAGTCTTCGCCAACTCCAAAGTTTGCAAGGGAAAGCAAACTTTCTACGCCGATTCATTCCTAACTATGCCGAGGTTACAAAAGGTTTCACATGGTTGTTGAAACAGAATGCTCAATTCTCTTGGGATGAGATAGCTCAACAATCTTTTGATGCACTTAAACACGCGTTGACCCATGCACCGTTGTTGCATCCTCCCAACTACAACCAAGACTACTTTTTGTACCTTGCTGCCTCTCATTCCACGATTGGGATGGTATTAGTTCAGGAAGACGAATTCGCCATGGAACATGTGATATATTATCTTAGTAGGATGTTAAATCCCACTGAGCTAAAATATTTGCATGTGGAGAAATTGGCCCTGGCAGCCGTTCAGGCTGTCCAACGTTTTCGTCATTACATTCTTCTCCGTAAAACTACAGTCATTTCGGATTGCAACCCTATGATCTACATTTTGACTAAACAATTGCTAGGGGGCAAGTACTCTAAATGGATCATTATCCTGCAAGAGTTCGACTTAGAGTTTGAAAAATCTAAGTCTAAGAAATCTTTAGTCTTTGCAGAGTTGATGTGTGACTTCCTTCGTGTTGACACGGAAACTGTGGCAGAGGAACCCATTGCGGATGAATCTTTGTTTCTCATCAGCACTTTAGATCCGTGGTACGGGGATATAATCATCTATCTCCAAACCCAATCCTTTCGGCCCGAAGCTTCTAAGACGGAACGTCGGAAAATTCGATTCCAGTCCCAGCAGTATAAAATTATTGGAGATACTCTTTATCGCCGTGGGGCGGACTTGGTTTTCCGACGTTGCTTAACTCACGAAGAGGCAGAAAGGGTTTTGAATGACTGTCACTCTGGGGCATGTGGCGGTCATATGTCTGGGTATGCCACAGCTCAGAAGGTGTTGCGTGCTGGCTATTTCTGGCCGTCCATGTTTAAAGATTGTATCATTGTAGTCCGAAAATGCCACAACTATCAAGTGTTTGATCGCAAGATGCGCGCACCACCAGCTCCTCTCCACCCTATAATTGTCGTCGGTCCTTTTGCTAAATGGGGTATCGACTTTATTACATGTAACCCTCACTCGGCCGGGGGGCATGCGTATATCATCCTTGCGGTTGATTGTTTTACTAAGTGGGCCGAGGTGATGCCTACATTCGAGGCAGACGGCAAGACAGCTGCGATTTTCGTATTCAATCACATTATTGCTAGGTTTGGTGTCCCACAAGCGATAATCACTGACCATGGGCGCCATTTTCGAAACATTATGATGACAGAACTTACAGGCCAGCTTGGTTTGCGTCACGATAGCTCAACTCCTTATTATCCACAAGCCAACGGTCTCGTTGAGTCCATCAACAAAGTTTTGGTCATCATGATCCGACGAATCATTGGCATTCATCGGTCGAATTGGCACAACATGTTATTTTCCGCGCTTTGGGTATATCGAATTTCGGTGAAAACATCAACAGGGTTCACTCCTTTCCAACTAGTTTATGGTTTGAAAGCCGTACTGCCCATTGAATGCGAAATCCCATCATTTCAAATGGCTGTCGAATTACTTCCAGCTACTTCCGAAGAGGAGAAGCGTTTATTATACTTAGCTCAATTAGATGAGACTCAACGCGATGCTGCACTGGCAATCGAGACTCATGCAAAATGAATGAAAGCTCAGTATGATCGAAATGTGACCCCTCGAAATTTTTCGGAAGGAGACCTAGTGCTATTGTATGATCAAGCTAACGATAAATTAGGTGCTGGAAAATTCGTTCCTATGTGGCATTGACCCTACATTGTTAAGCGAAAGCTAGCAAAAGGGGCCTATGAGCTGGTTGACTTTGATGGGGACTCTTTGGGTAAACCCAGAAATGGACTTTACCTAAAGAGGTACTATGCTTAAATGGTGGGTGTGAAGATTTTTTGTTAGGATAGTTAGGTTAATTTTCTCTCTCTAGCTAGTGTGTTTGTTAGAATAGACAGTGTGCTTAGTTTAGAAAGTGTGTTTTTCGTCGTTATTCTGCTTATCTTGGTTTTACCTTTGATGTTTGCAGATGTCGATGCCTCTCCAAACGTACATTGGATTTGCTGATGGTGCTTGTCGTAGTACACGGAATATCTCTTCCGTGGCTTGGGTTATCTATTCGCCCTCTGACGAGTTAGTTTCTATGCATGGGGTGAGCCTCGGTCAAACAACAAACAACATTGCAGAATACAGTGCAGTGATTGAATTATTATCTGAATCTATTTCATTTGGGATTCGGAGTTTGATAGTGAGGTTAGATTCTGAACTCGTTGTATTACAGCTTAATAGAGTTTATGCCATTAGAAATCCAGTGTTATTAAGGTTATTTTTGAGAGTGCGTCTTTTGGAACGTGAATTTGATTACATCGAATATCAACATATTCCAAGGTCTTTTAATACATTAGCAGATGCAATTGCTTCTCGAATGTTAGACAGACATTTGCGATAATCATACATGTAAATTTAAAAACATTAACATTTAATCACACATGTTTAACAAGATAAGCTGGTAATAATGATATATATAGATAGGAGTGTGTCAAAATATACATCGTCTTCGATCATAGGTTGAAAAACACCTTATGATCGGCAAAAATGATAAGTACAAAAAACCAAAATGTCACATGTGTCTACAAAAAGTGACTAGCCAATCACTGGTGGTGCTCTCTATACGAGACCACTGCCCGCGCTACCCTACACAGGAACATCCTGAAAGGTCCTGGGACTGCGACCACATAGCACTGAAGTCAGATAGGAATATCGTCTATAGTCGTCTCTGGTATGTCCGCCGTGAGACGCTCTAGGTCCTGTTCCAGCTCGGCTAAGGTCTCTGCGGCCACATCCTGTGGGGCCGGTGCTGGTGCAACTGGTACTCTTCTCTCGAATGGCTGGAGATTGGCAGGACGCTATGGACCTACATCTGCATTTTGAGAATTGTCACTGTCAGTTTTGAGACGATATTAAAAACAAAAAAATAGATAATTTAAAAACTTGTGAAAAATGAAGTACCTCTGTCGTCCCATTGTTCTCCCTGTGGAAGAACCATGTCCAGATCACTACGAAAATCTACTCCGGCATAGGGAAAATCCTGGATCGCAAAGACCTGGTTCTCCAACCAGTGAAAGTAACCTGCAGGAAATCAGACAACTCCCACTCCCTCATCAGGATGCCGGGCCATCACCGCAACCCATCGCATCAAATTTGGCTCCCGAGGTGGCCCAACCGCAACAGTGAGATGCTGAGGGATAAGCATCGGAACTCTCTGTAGGGCAAAGCTCACAACTAAAGGCCCATACCCAAAGGTCTTTAATTGCCCGTTCTTTGCCCTAGTCAGTTGGCCCTTCATGTTGGCCAACACAGCATCGCACCAATTGAAAATGGTGCCTCAGTAGCAATCTATCGCCATCCGCATTTGGGACCCGGTGGCAATGTGCAAGGTGGCTGCGCCGCAGAGTCTGGTAACTGTAAAGGCAATTACCATAAGTTCTGGTAGGGATATATATTTGATTTCTATCCCTTTCTCCTGGTTCTGATTGTTGCACCACTCTAGACGGAGGCTAGCAAGGGATTGGCCACCCGACCTAGTCCCGGACAGAGTCAGTTGCTCGCCCCTATTAGGCAAACCAGTGAGAAAATATATGTCAGAGGGCTCTATCTCGAGCTGGTGCCCTCCGATGTAAAAGCATTGATCCTGGACGTTCCACCTTTCAACCAGCCACTCTAAGAATGGCACCTGGGCCCTCATGCCAGGTATGGCCCAGTACTTGTAGAGACCGCATGCCTTCAAAGCATCAATGGAAGGTTGATGATCTATTGCGGCCAAATCGACATCTTCGTGTTCTCTTTCGCGCCAATCTAGCATGGTGTGCAATCTACACACCAAAAAACATTGATTAGAATTCATTAAATAAAAAATTGATGGTTAGATTTTGAGTTTGGGGTTTGGAAAACCGCTTTGCGCGGAGTACGCACCCCGCGTTCAGAAAACAGAGCGTGGGTACACAGCTGTTCTGAAGGTGGGCTGCGTACTCCGACCTTTTTCCCATATACGAAAATGTCGGGGTACGCAGGTCACCCATGGGGCACCTGCGTACCCCGAAAAGTGGATCCTAAAACCCCAAACCCTCTAAAAAATCAAACTAAAGCTTGAAATGAAATTCTAAATGGATGAAATTGAAGAGGACGATGTTGTGAAATACCTGAAAGAGACGGCGCTCGATTCCGACGGTTGGATTCTCTGCAAAGTCCACGGGAAGTTTCTTGTCAAAAGCCCTTTTCTCTCCCTCAACAGTAAAATGGTAAAAATGACATGGTAAAAAGTCTTTTTATAGGTTTTTTTGGATAAATGAATGCTAGGTTTGTTTATTTTTCACCATAGAGAGATATTTTTCAATGTATTTTTGCCTATCTTAAACAGGTATGAGTAATGTGTTTTGTGCAGGACAAAAGGACTTTCAGAGAAAATTATCATTTTTCACGAACCAAAACATCAGAGTCATCTTTTAAGCCCTTTTCTGACTCCTAAAACATGAAAAGATTGCCGAGCGTTTCTTTTACACTCGTTAAAATGGAATTAAAAGACGGTCCCCTTATAGCCCTTTTCTAACTGTAAAAACAGGAAAAGATTGCCGGGTTTTTGTCATTTCAAACTCGATACTGGAAATAAAATGACGTGTCCTTGATCGCTTTTTACTTTTCAGGTCAGAGGCACTAATCATGAAAGTACTCCTTGGTCGCAAGATCAAGCGGTTCTCTCAGGTATTATTTTATACTTTTTCGGGCTTGAGGGACACAAATTTATGAAAAAGTTCAACCCTAGAGTCTTCTTTAGTTTTTTCAGACTCTCTAAAATTGAAAAACGCCGAGTTTCTCCTATATTGGACTTGTTAAAATTTCACAGTAAAGGACCTGTTCGATTACAAACAGGAACGAACCACTCCTTCTTAGGGTTCGAATTTAAACTAAGTTGGACTCATCCGAAGGATGAGCTTATAATCAAGCATATGTTATCCTCCTCAAGCTTGTAAAAAAATAAAGAGGTACTTGCCAGAAATGGTGGGGGAAAAGAGAGAAGAATGAACCTATTTGTTATCCTTTGTCACAGAAGAACCTTATTACCACTCTTGAACACGACACTTTTCATTCACCTGGGTTGGGAAATCCTTTGTCTTAAAGTTGATTAAACCACTTTGAAAGTCTTCAACCGTTTCTGGGTATTAACTTTGAGTCAATTGTCGCTAAGCCATCTGTCGTGTCGTTATGTGTTCAAGAGGTCTCTGCAAATAAACCATTCATATGCAAAATACTTGTCATCCATTTTGACCATCCCTGAGTCAGTCCTTACAGCAACATTTCTTCAACTTGAACTATGATTTCGTGTTGTGGGCTTCCCTGCAACGGGTCACTTTCTATCGACATCAGCACATTATCTAGAGAGATGACTTAGAAATTGTCAGTACCTTGAAGTCTGCATGCATCAATGGCAGGTTTCTCGCCTTTGATGATAGTTTACATCATTGACTTTCGATCGAAGGATTCCATGACGTGTTCGACATCGACTCATTCATTCACATCTCATGGATTGTACTGGGTACTTTGAGAACCATTGACATCACTGGTGGTCTCTCTCACACTTGTTAACAGTTTACATCATTGACTGGTAATCAAGTGGTTTCTACCATGTTCGACATCAACTCATTTATTCACATGGATAGAATCGTACCAATTTGGGAAGTAGAAATGAAGACCCTGGATCTAGTTTCCACCATCCAGGCTGTGAGGAGTTTTGTACTCATTGTATAAGTAGACTAACTATAAACAGATGGCTGCGTCCATACTGTGTCTACATGAGTCTATGATTATAATGTACTGCGAAATCGTTCCTGTATCAGAGCAGTAGTTAGATTGTTAGTTAAAGTTTTCAATCTGAGTATGGGAATGCCTACCTCAGCGATGATATCATCTTATATATGTATTTTGTGTTGAATATTTGCAGGTTCTGACCAGGCTCTCCACAAGATAATCCTTGAAATGATAAAGTACTTCACCCTTCCTAGATGATTTGAAACCCTAAATCTACTTCAGGCTTCGCACTTTAGGGGGCAATCTGTTACACTAAAAAATGTCACCATGACTATTTGCAGTTCGTATGGCTCCATCAACTGTCATACTATCCTCCTTGGCAAGTCTCATGCCTCTGCTTTCCATGTCAAACTCAAAGAAAGAGAGAAAAGTCATTTAAAGTCAATTATCTCTGGGTACGCAGTTTCTCTCAGCCTTACCTGCGGGTACGCAATCCAAGTTCACAATACCTGCGTACTTGTACGCTCTGTCTGTAAAGCAATGGGTGCGTACTCCTGTAAAGGTCAAAAGGCGCAAGTTTCACTCCAAAAAAGTTACTTGTGGTCATTTCTAGAGCATTCTAGAAGCTTGTTTGACGTGTATGGAGCGCCTCCAGATGGTTCATGTATCCCTATGGAAGAGGAACTTATCCCATCAAGAGGGGAGCTAACCCACCCAAAGAGGGGCTTATCCCATTGATGGTGGACCTGATTAACTTCCTCTACAACACTATAAATACATGCATTGGGCCAGAGGGAGGAGAGGTTGAAAGCTGAAAATTCCTAAGGGTAGATGTTGCTGAGATTAGGACTTCCTTGTAGAAGCTTGTGAGGAGAGATTGTCATCCTTTCTTGTTTCATTTGGAAGTGGGTGAGCTGATCAAAGTAAAGGAAAAATCTTGCTGGACCCTGGGAGGAACTTGCACAACACCAAGGCTCAGGTTGTAATGGTTTCTTTTGTTTCCTATTAATACAAATAAGTCCATTCTTCTCAACAATTTGTTATTTATGAGTTGTTTCATATACTCCTTGGTCTGTATGTTAAATATGTTTTGTTTTATGAGATATTCAGGTGCTATTTAATTGTTTGATTGTTAGTGAATGCAAGTTTTGAAGAGAAGGAGGAGCTCATCCGGATCGACGAGGCTGGACTACTACAACAGCGTTGGGTTACAGGTAGGATCTAAACACTTGATTTCTTGTATGATAGATGCATATTTAGAGAAGGATTGCTCTTAATTGTCTTGTTTGTCACTAGAAAGCCTTAAGCTTCTAGGGAGGTTGGTTGTGTCCGCACTATCGACTCTTTCCGCATGACAGCAAGTGTAGTCGGTAGCCTAATGTATGGAATGGCCTACACTAGACTAGAAATTTCACATGCAGTGCGAGTATTGAGCAGGTTTATGTCAAAACCAGGGAAGGAGCATTGGACAATAGTGAAGTGGTTTTTCAAGTATTTGCATGGCACTAGTGATTATGGTTTGTGGTACCAAGGAATACCAAGATTGGATAGAGTTTTGGAAATTTGTGGCTTTTTTGATGCAAACTGGGTTGGAGATTTGGATCAGAGAAGATCTACAAGTGGGTATGTGTTTAACCTATTTGGAGGTGCAATCAGGTGGATGAGTAAGACACAGTCTGTAGTGGCACTTTCAACTACAGAGGCAGAATACATGGTAGTCACTCATGCAAGCAAGGAAATAGTATGGTTGCAAAGATTGTGTTCAAGTATGGGGTTAGTACAACGAGCTATAAGGATATATTGTGACAACCAAAGTGCAAAATTATTAGCAAAGAACCCTTCTTATCATTCAAAGGCAAAGCACATTGATGTTCAATATCACTTTGTGAGGGATATGGTTGAGGAAAAAAAGGTGTTGTTAATAAAAGTGGACACTTTGAAGGATACTGCAGATGCATTGACAAAGTCTATGAGCATTGAGAATTTCTCTTGGTGTAGAGAAACAATGGGTGTTATAGGGTTGGATCAATGACTAAGATCTCCTGTGGCCCCTTGTGGAAAGAAAAAAACAAGTGGGAGAATGTTGGGTTGTGTTATATTCTTTCCACGACTACCTCACAAGCAGGGGGAAATTAGTGAATTCTGTACGTTGTGCCGGGTGCTGCCAAGGGGTATGCAGGGGGGCGGTAGTCGGCTAGACGAGGTCTGCAACAATGCCATGGGAAATTTTTTTTGGACCCTATATTAGGTGGGTGGACCTACCTATGGTTTTTTGCATGGATTTCGCACATGGTTTTGGGAATGATGATTTTCTGTCCATGGTATTTTGTAGATCTGGTCAAGGGAACTACGATTATGTTTTAATCCATGGTTAATGGATTGGGCTTTATGGATGCTTCAACATGTATATATATGTATTGTAACATTGAAAGGAACATAATGAAAAATCAATCTAGTAGTCCTGATTTTGGGATGCATGGGAAAATCTTTGTGTATATCTGTTTTATGTTTTATGCTCTCGCCATTGTTTATTTTTTGTTTTTAGAATTCTTATGCAGGTAATTTCTTTATATGCTTAAAACCTAATCTACACGTTTTTGACGATGATTGACATATACTGAACTTCATGGCCAACGTTGATGTCATCAAAGAGGAAGTGATTGACGAAGATGAGAACGAGTAGTCTTTGCAAGCTAGGACTGATGACCAGAAAGGTAACCTCATCCCCAAGGGTGTGGTATCTCTAGAAAATATCTATGACTTTCACAACCACTTTCAGGGGCCAAGGAACAACAAAACCCACAACTCCACCATGATGCATGAATAGATAAACTTGGGAACAAAACAGGATCTAAAGTTCATCAATCTCGGTACGTGTTGTACACAGCAAGAGAAACAATCCTTTGCCAGCTTGTTCAAATAGTACTGAAATGTGTTCTTGAGGACATATGATGATCTAAAAACATATGACATGTGAATAATCCAACATGTTATTCCAATCAAAGAAGGGGTCAAGCCATTTCAACAGAAGTTGAGGAAAGTACAACCATCACTTGAACCCATCATACAAAAAGACAAGACCAAGTTATTGGATGCACAGATCATATACAGAGTTCATCATTCCACATGGGTTTCCAACCTTGTTCCTATATGTAAGAAGTCCGGGGAGATTTTCTTATGCGTTGATTTTCTGAAACTTGAATGCACCTCAAACAAAGACAATCACCTCGTTCCATCTATGGAGCATATTTTACAGACAGTATCTACTGGCATAGATGTTTTCCTTACTTGACGAGTTTTCAAGATATAACCAGGTTCTGGTAGCGGAACCTGATGAACTTAAAACTACCTTTCATACCAAGTGGGGTACGTTCACATACAGACAAATGCCATTTGGGCTCATGAATGCAGGCGCAACCTTTGAGCACGCCATGGACATCGTGTGTCATGGACTCATCGGACATAGCATAGTGGTGTACCTTGATGGTGTGACTATATTTTCAAGACAATGGTTAGACCACATATACCATTTGAAGAAGATGTTTGAACGATGTCGTAAATATGGAATTTCCTTGAATCCAAAAAAGAGTGTGTTTAGCGGTGTCTAAGGGGAACCTCCTTGGGCACATCATTTCCAGAGGTGGGATCAAGGTTGATCCGGAATGAGTCCAAATCCCTCACCCAACCAACAAGAAAGCAATGTAGTCCTTCTTGGGACAGATAAACTTCCTCCATAAGTTCATCTTGGACTATGCGTAGATAGTGAAACCAATGCAATACATGATCAAGAAGGATGCAATCTTCAAATAGGGAAAGAGGGAAAAGAATTCATTCACCTATATAAAGCAGGATATAACAGATGCACCTGCACTTTATAGCCCAAATTTTAACAAATATTTCTTTCTATACACCTTCGCCTCTGACAACTCGCTTGCTATAATACTCACTCAAAAGGATGAGCTGAACGATGAACATCCCATCTTCTTCATGAGTGCAAGCATGTTGGGACCCCAACTCAAATACCTCATCGTTGAAAAACAACCATATGTAGTATACAAGGTAGTGAAACACTTCAGACCCTACTTGCTGAAGAACCATTGCATACTCTATGTGCCTCACCCAACAGTCTGCTCATTGCTTGTACAATAAGAGTTGGATGAACGATGTGCGAACTGGATGACAAGCTTGCAAGAGTATGATATTGACATTAAGCTAGTTCACACTTTCAAGGTTCATGCTCTCTACAGACTCGTAGTTGAGGTAGTCCATGCACGGGAGGAAGAAGAAGATCTCACATATTGGGAGAAAGAAATCGTGATGTATGATGTAGAGTGAGAACCACCCGCTGCATGTGGAAACTCTTGGTACGAAGATGTGCCCTAGTACCTTGATCAAGGCATCATACCCTCTCACTTCTCCATGAGACAGAAGAGGGCACTGCGCTTCAAAGCTTTATCCTATCAATTGGTGCACGAAGTGCTTTATAGGAAGTACAGTAACAAAATTTTGCTCAAGTACCTAGAGGCACATGATTCAGAGAAGGTCTTGCATGATCTGCATGACAGACTAGCCGAGGGCCACTTCGCGAGAACTATGAATGTGCACAACTTATGTGAGGCAGTTTTTACTAGCCCGTATTGTTCAAGGATGCACATGCTTATGCCCGCAAGTGCACAGTTTATCAGTGATGTGTCAGCAGAACACGAAGGTGAGCAGCCCCACTACACCCTGTTGCAGTGACTGAACCATTCCAACAATGGTGCTTGGACATCATTGGGGAAATTTTCCCACATTCATCAAAACAACACCTTTACCTCTTGACAACTACTGATTACATCATGTGGTGGACAAAAGAAGTTCAGCTTAAGCAAGTGAATGATGAGGAAGTCATCGACTTCCTCCAACAAAACATCATATTGCACTTTGGCGTTCCTGTATCAATTTTGTTTGACAATGAGACTTACTTTTCATCTTTGAAACTTTAGATTTTTCATTTCAATATGGTATTGAGCTGAAACACTCATCTAACTATTAACTGTAGGGAAATGGTCTCGCAAAATTTGTAAATAAAAACCTTATCCGCATAATCAAGAAGACTATTTACTCTGAACAATGTAATTGTCACTCCACCTTGACGAATTCCTTATGGGATGACCGCCTAACACCCAAACCCTCTCTGAACACTTCGCCATAATTCTTGGTTTATGGGAAAGAAGCCATCTTACCACCAAATGTCTACTTACCTGCAGTCTGATTGCACCAAGAATCCCAAGGCAAGCCTTGTCTGCTAGTTCAATGTAGGATGGATACACTTCACAAGTTGCAGGAAGAAAGGATGAAAGAAAAAGAAAAATTTACACTCCACGAGAACTGTATCAAGAGATGGTTCGACAAGAAGTTTGTAGGTAACACTAACTTCAATGTTGGTCACTTGGTCTTGAAATAGGACAAACCCCATGAAGACAAAGGAAAACATATGAAGTTCCAGTCCCTATGGATTGGTTCATACATTGTCCATGAGAATATTGGCACACACACATATTGTCTACAATCACTTGATGAGAGGATTGAAAACCTTCCTATCAATGTCCAAGATCTCAAACACTATTTTATTAAGTTGGGGCCATGCCCCACACCACGTACATAGTCTGTTTACAACTTATCGTCTTTTCTCTTTGCTTACTTTTTTTTCTTCATTTTTTTTTTCTTGGTATCACGCTAGTTTTTGTTTTGTAAATAACTATTTCCCTCTACTGAGTTCTAGCTTTTGAATGAGCATGTGGCTGAGATCTAAAGAGTGTTGTGACACTGCAACACTTCGCTGGTCCTACATCTATCTTCTCTATTCTTGGTTATAACCTTTGACCGACGAAGTCTTGATGTAAAATACAAGTCATATGCAAGGGAAGGCTTGGTCCAACCATGAACCTGTGTCCACATTAGGAAACCCCATTCCTATACTCAGCCTTCTTCTTTGTGTGTTCAAGCTCATCCAACTAGTAGAAATAGAGAAGGGAAAAATATAAACGAGAAAACCTATGTTAGAGTCCTTACATGCTTCTCTAAAGGAACAACCTCTTCTACTCTCAATAAGTCATGATCCCTATTATGCCCCAAAAATAAATAAGTGGCTCTACATAGTCCTCTTAAAAAATACAAAGGTGAAAGAAGAGAAAGGCTTCCTGCACAGAGAGGTGAAGCATGCAACTCCACCAATCTACTGTTGAGGGTTACTAACAGTGGAGTAATGTGTGTGTTCCTACATGATTCCGCTGGGGTACTGTCCAAGCCTACTCATAGCAGAGCAACATTAGAGATGAAAACTTATACTCTGAAACTTTTTAACTCGCGAGCCAAACTACACTTCCCGATTTCAAAACACTGTGATCAAGCTGAATCTTTTTTTTTGTGTTTGACTAAGTTGGCGAAATCTAAACCATGTCTATCCATGGGGTAAGTGGGGAAGCTGAAGTAACTCACACAATGACTCAATACTCCCTGAAAGACCAAGGTCCTGTGCTGTCAATGGACCATAACAGAGAAGCTGGTATTCAACAAGTGTGTCTCGAAGTGTTGTAGCGGTTGCAACACCCTCTAAAATTTTGGCCTGCATCCAATTTCAGATCATTCCTTGGGTTTTTCCTTGATGTTTGCAAGCAGTCGGGCTCATCCCATGAGATCATGTTGAGTCTTTACATCCTCCTCGCTTGACCATTCACTGGGCATCTTTTAGTATGTTGGTCACAAAATCATGCTTGCAGTAATGTTCAAGCTATTTGCGCAAAGTCCATCTTCATGTGTACAAGTTGTATTCAATATGTAAGCATCTATTGCACTCACACGTGAAGTTGTATGCAATTTCATGCAAGTGTTGGTGTGGTCATTCAACGATCTATCACAAGTGTCCCGCTTGTCGTTCACACCCATCAGTCAGTCTCACTAAGTGTATGTTTTATTGATGGTTCGAAGTGTCTTGTCATCGAGTCATGTTGAGTGTGTGTTCACAAGTTCATGTATGCATAAGTTCACTCACTCACACAATTAGTCATTTTTCTGAAACTCTGTCGATTGGACCGACCTCCAACAGTTGGATGTCTGTTGAGCTGCACTGCGCAGCCTCAGCTCTCAGTGATCATGTACTCCTGCCCAGAATTACATAGAGATTGAGGCTGCCTCCTAGGTAGTCTGCATTTCACAATATTGGAGTCAAACCGATTAAATGTCACCAGAACAACACAAAAGTTTCTCAGCAAGCCATCTTAATCTGCATTTCCCGCAAGCAAATCTATCAAGCCTCCAGTTGGTCAACTGAAGAATATGATCAGGAAGTGACCTCGGGTTTCACTCCTTCAAAAAATTGCATAGACGTTGCCAGCATGCCTTCCTCCACTGACTGAAGAAATTGCGTAGACATGAAGGACATGCACCCGCTTCCTATTATTGGACTGTCCTCAAAATTTTTGCAGCTTTGTCATCTAGTCACCCTATCAGCCAACCTACTGATCCACCTAAAAACTATGCAATTTCCATGGGTTGTCTCCCATATGTCCAATATGCTGCTCAACCCAGAAGCTGCATAGAGATGTCCTACAAGACAACCTCCCAGCTCTGCGCAGTTTTGGCTATCAAGCTCCCACAGCCCACTACCAGCCTCCCTGGAGAATCTGCGTAGTTTTCACTACCAGTTTCCTCCCTACTTCCTGCACTACCTCCTTGGGAAAATTGCGCATATCTTTCCTCTAGTTGAGCCAGATCCCGTAGATAGTCACTGTTGATCTGGACTTCCCATCTCAACCTCCTAGTGACCTCTGTGAAATTTTCCTTGACAGTGCCCAGAACCCGCATCCTAGCCTGAAATGTGCTTTGTGTAGTTTCAGAGCCTTGTCCTCTCTCTCAGTCACCTGCACCCAAAAACGAAAGATAATGCATCATGGTAGACTAGGAGATTTCCATATTTGATGTCGTCTCATCATGAGTGATTGTAGATACAGGTACATGAGTGAGACACGGTGCAATTGTGAATGGGATGAACAAGAAGCATATTCTAGGAGACTTATTCGCCAACGGATGAGCACATGAAGCATGCCAAGTACAAGCGAAGGAGAGACATGCACGTCTAACATCAAGTGAACACCAATACCATCGAAAAATTTGCACACCTTGCCATGCAGAGGTGAAGTTATGATACACCAAGAGCACATCCATCACTCAACAACACTGCAGCTTGACATGGAAGCCACCAATAGCATGAACATACAAGCACTATCACATCGAGTCATGTCATGAGTCATCGCGGCCACATCACTATTGTGGGCCATATTGTTGTAATCAATGTAATGTAACGTGGAAGTCCAAGAGACCCACATGTAAAGTTGAAGATTCATATAAGTAAAAAAGTCATGAGGGAAGTCGAACATTCACAAGGGTCAGTTTCACCCTTGGCTATATATACCCCTTATTTGTACATGCAAAAGACTTTTCACCTTGGATCCTCCCACATAGCCTTGAGAGTCTGTAGTCTTTTCTTTGAGGAGCGAGCAGTGGCTCCATTGCCCCGCTATCAGGGTTAATGATGTAATGTCGTACTGATGTGTCTTGGAACTTTTGCTTAATTCAGAAGCCTGAAAATAGGCCAACACATTTTCACATGTGTTTTATTCATTTTTAAGACTATTCTTTGGACACTTGTAATGCATGTTTCTTTAACTTGTATTAAGATAGTTGAACTATTTCGGTTGTTCTAATACATATGCTTTCGAAAATGTGTTTTATAAGTTGTTAACACTGTATCGCCCGTGTGGTGTGGACTATTCTGCTGGACACTCAACAAAACCATTCTCATAAACTTGTTATAATGATCGTCGCACTCATGTGGACTATTCCACTAGGTGATGTACGTGCTATCTGTTCACTGTGTGTTTGCGACTGCTGCATCTACATGGACTACTCCACTCGAAGTTGTGCATGTCCTGATGTGTTGTGTGTCTCTAACAGAGTTGGGAATATTCCATTTCAACTTGAGTCTCGCTCCCGCCCTCTCCCTCTGTGGTTAAAGAACCTTGACACAAGTAACACTAAGCACTCACCAGTCATGTGAACCTCACTGTTCGAAGATGAAGTGAACCACTCTCATGTGCTGACAAGCAAGAGCTAAGGAAAACCTTTAAGACAATGGAAACTGGGCCATCTTACCAGATGGGACTCCTACACCAAATGATGTGAGGCCTATTTGGGACTTCATACCTAGGAGATCCCCTGAATGTTGGTGGGTCCAACACCATCAACATGGCTATACGGTCCAATAACCGATGGAAAGGTTTCAAAGATATGCCTTTGTTACGATCATGCACAAGAAACCAAAACACCTCTTTAGGCAGCAAGTATGTAAGATTTTTGAGACATCCAATGTAATGTGCACAAGGGAAACTCCACATTTGGTAGAGGAAAACAAGCCTCATGTTAGAAAAGTAATAGTACTATCCTAAAGGGGGACTTGGGAAGGAAGAGAAACACTTGTTGATTACCTGCAGTCTAGTCCACACAATAAACAACAATCATGAAAACATAATAGCACTTATTCAATGATAACCATAGCTAAGCAACGAATTAGTTCATTAAATTTAGTATATAATTAAAACAACATATACCACAAACATAACGAGAATAGTCCTACTATATCTATGATACATGTATGAATAAGTTTCAGCTCGTAGAGATTTGATTATGAATGAAAGATCCCAAATACATGGTTACATAGATGAAATGCTAGATCCAGTAGTTGAACATGAATCCACAACTTGTTGCTCCAAAGAATGACTTATCTCCTATGCACTACAAGAGAAGCCAAGGAAACAATCCAAGAATCCAAGCCCTTAGCTTAAGTTATGAGCAGCTATTTATAACTAACGGAAATGACCTTTTAGCTTCCCTGTGACTCTTCAACTCTTACAACTTTTCATATTCTACAAATGACTCTTTACATTCCATATGTGACTATTCACATTCTAGATGTGTCCCTTGGACTTCATTACATACCATTTATTACAAAAGACAAATTACATATGAGATGTTGCCTATATAAGACAAAGTTGATAATAGGACAAATTCTTATCAAATTTACAAATCATTTGCTTCCTCATGGAGATAATTGGGGATGTATGTGTGCCATGCTCTGAACTCCATTGAGATGAATTTGACCTAAACTAGAAATTACCCTACATAATGCATCTTCAAATCCATTTCCTCCGTCAATATGGTCTTGGAGCTAGAATGTACATTATTCCATAGCCATGAGAGTTTCATATGAGCTTTGAATGGTGGAATGGAATATTGTAGAATAATGTCTTTGGTGATCTCCAAGCCTTCCTGTTCTAATGCTTTCTTGATCTATTCTATGTACTGCCTAATCTCCTAGAAGATGATTTCCCTACCTCTGATTTCTTCAAGTGATCCTATTGAGGGCATCCCATGCTTTTGTTCTAGAGACTCGAAACCATTCTGCAGTTGATTATAAGTGGAAATAGTGTTAATCCACTGTTCTCCAAGACGCATGTAGTTTTCATGGTGGAGTCTCAGCTAAACTCTTTCTATCTCAATAGAAATAATGTATTTTCTTTCCAAATGTTGCAAAGCATCTAGATACTTGGCAGCACATTCCTGAAGCTAGTCAATTACTTTGTTTTCCACTTTAAGGAGTTTTACCACTTATTGTGCCTTTAATGTTAAAGAGAGGAGCCATGACTTGTTGTAGAAGTATCATATCATCATATAATTGTGCCATTTTGTCCTCCATTGGCCTCAGTTACTCCCACATGGATGACTACCATTCTGTGGTGTTGAAGTTGTGTGAAGATAATTGTTGATTCTCTCTCGCAAGATGTTCTGCATGTTTCTTCACCACAACTAGTTTCTCCTTAATCTAGCATTCTCATTCAAAAAATATTCAGAGTTTTCATGCATTATTGTAGTAAAAAAGCATTTGTTGCCATGATTTCCCTGGGATTCCTTCTAGTATTGGTAGTTATCACCTTCTTTGTAGATACTAAGACTGGGTTCTGAGGATCATTTGAGAAGTATATTTGTCTCTTATGCATGATCCTCTTCTTATGTTGATCAAACGTGACATTACACAGATCCATGACTCTGTCTTCAGGTGGAGGTGTGATTCCCATTTCTCTAAATGGAATATGACCACCCATGAGCAAAGGTTCTTCCCGAGAACCTCATTCATTATCCATTGGTTGGATGGTACCCTCTTCCTCCAAATATTCTTCTATCTCCTGAGTCAACTGTTCTTCTCACAGTTTTTGTGTTTCTTCTTCATCCTCGAAATTCCTTTGTTGTTCTTCTTAAATTATTATCCTTTCCTCTTATTATTCTTGTTTCTTCCTAAGAAACTCATCTTGCTTCCTCTTATCCTCTTCTTCTACTTCTCTCCTTTCTTGCTCTTCTTGAATAACTCAAGTATTCAAATAATAAACTTTCCATTTCTTGTTGATTTATCCTATCAAATCATACTTGATCCTATCCCTAGGAGATAGACTCTTTTCTTTAGGAGTTATATATTATGCCTCTTACACTTGCATATTTTTAGTTGGTGGATCTTGGGGTGAATTGGTGTCCATCCATGGATGTGTCTTTCTAACTACATTGTACCAGTTCTTCACCTTTTCTTCTTTTGTGGTTGTCACGTCCCTATAGTACTAGTGTGTCCCCTTATTGTTATTGTTAGTGTAACCCCCTTATTATTATTGTTGTGTCCATGTATCCCCCATATTGTTATTATTGTGCCCCATAAAAACCCACTAATGTTATTGTTATGCCCTTACATTATTATTGTTATGTAGGCTTTGATTGTATTGTGACCCCTTAGACTCCTATATATAGAAACGAGGTTTTTTTCATTTGAATCATCCAAGAATTGTTCATTTATGTAATGTAAAGGAGGTTTACCCCTATAAGAGAATAATTTATAATTCATTGATCTATCTATTTGTGAGTTGGTTGCATAACATTTGGTATCAAAGATTTGGATTCTAGGGTTTTGCTGCTTCAAATAAGCCATCGTGGTATTTTTGCTATAAATGTCTTTTCAGCGAAGCTTCAGAATCTTAAATTGAAAATATGTGGAGTTGAAATATTTGTGAAATTTGTGTGCCAATTTCCAATCTTGTCTTGCTATATCTTTGGAGATATGATACAAGGAAGTTAGGGTTTTTGCAGGCTCCAAAATTCCATCTCAAACAGGTGAGCTAGGGAAAATCATCATAACTTTCTCTCTGAGCATCAGATTTGAATTATGTAAAAAGTGACAGAAAGAGGATAGATTTTAGTTTTTTTGGTATCATTTTCAGGGTCGAAGGGAAAAATAGTAACACGCGGAACTATGTACAAGTTCACTCTACTGAACTAATCTATAATCAGGTCATCATAGGAGATTGGGCATAACTCTTTCTTGAAGAATTCAACATTGTTCTAACTTATTGGGCTGGAAATAAGAATTAGAGGGCTAATATTGGAAATAATTTCAGATATTTAAGATTTTCAATTACAGATGTACAACAACTGTAATATCTAGCTCCTAAAAAAAAGGAAACATGTGTATATTTTTTAAATTTGGCATTATCTTTTTTTGAAAAATCATTTTGAAGTGATTCAAAGGGCATAGTGAAGCATAAACATCATTGTTTGATTTCAAAATGTCTCAAATCAAAAAAAGGAAACACCTAGTAAGAAACCAGAAAGTTCTTCTATGACACATGAAGAAGAGGAATAAATGCAACATGATATATCAAAATGGTGAGATCAAGTGCAACAAATTTCGCTCTCAAAAAGAATAACCAAAAATGAAATGGAAGCTAAGATGGATGGTTTGAAGAATAGTTTAAAATAAGACATGGAAGTTTTGAAGTATGGAATTAAAGCTAATATGGATGTTATAGAAGAAAAAATGAAAGGCAACATGGAGGATTTGAAGAATGGTTTAAGAGCAGACATGGAAGGTTTGACAAAGTTTCTACAAGAAATTCTTCCTAATGGAGAAAGGTATTAGATGAAACTCATGATGGGAACAAAATAAGTGCTAATCATGATTTAATAGACTCTAACTTTGGATTGAAGACCCATCATATTCCAAATATTGATATGAGGAAGTTTGATGGCAAGATCTGGTAACGTGGATACTACAGATGGAACAATATGTTGATCTCCATAATGTGAAACACACACAAAAGGTACAAATTGCAACTTTATATTTAGAACCCAGTCAGTTTATATGGTATCAATGGCTTTTTTCTCTTAAACTAATTATCACTTGGTCAATTTTTATGGAGGAAATGATAGCACATTATGAGGTTACAAAGAGAAACACCCTCTATAGCCAATCAATAAATCTGAAACAAAAGGGTTCAATGGCAAAGCACATTGAGGACTTCCAAAAATTTAATATAAGGGTAAATGATATTCTAGAGGAGCATAGGATTGATGTCTTCATATGGAATTTAAAGGATAACATCTAGCATGAGGTTCACCTTTGGGAACTTGATTCATTGGAGAAGGCATTCAGGTTGGCAAGAAAATTGAAAGAAAAATTATGGAAACAAGGAAGCCTACCACTCACAACTATAAAGATGGAAGTGTTGCTACTCCTAACCTTCCACAACCTACAGGGTTGACACAACAACAACTGGAAAAAAAGAGAGGAGGAAAATGGATTTTCTATAGTTGTGATAGCAAATACACTAAAGGTCATAATTCTGCTGAGAATAAATTATTTTACATAGATTGTGAAGAGGAGGAAGAAAATGAATAAGAAACTTCAAAATAAGAGGTTATTCACCAGGAATCAACCCTAGAGAAAGAAGAAATGAGTCTGACCATATCTTGTAATGCATTGGCAGGAATTACCACTTCTCAAACTCTTAATATAGAAGGACATATAAAAAATAAAAAGTAATAGTGTTGATTGATTCAGGTAGTACCCATAATTTTATTCATTTTAAGCTAGCCAAGGAATTGAATTACTTCCTATACCCAACACCAGAGTGTCAAGCCATGGTTGCAAATGGAGGAACTACAAATTTCTCTAGAAAGTGCCATAATATCAAGATAACCATGGGGGGATATGTATTGAATAGTCGAATGATCTCTATTCCAATGGGTGGTGTTGATGTTGTACTAATATTCAAGTGGTTACAATATTTGGGTATGATAGCTTTTAATTTTCAACAAATTTTCTTGAATTTTTTTTGGGAAGGAAAGGAATTTGAATTAAGGGGTATCACAGGGAAAACAGGAAAGATAACTAGCTCTAATGTCATGACAAAGATTCTAAAGAAGGAACAACGGGGTGTAATTGCACAATTATTCTCACTAGATGTTCAAACATTGAAATCATCTATTTCTCCATATCTTTAAAACATTTTGGACAATAATTCCAAGGTATTTGAGACTGCCAAAGGCCTCCCACCTATTCGTGATCATGATCATGCTATTCATTTGATTCCAAGAAGTGTTCCTCCAAACATTAGGCCTTACAGATATCCCTATGCCCTAAAGAGTGAGATTGAATGTATGGTTGCAGAAATGTTAGAGGCCAATATAATTCAACCTAGTCAAAGTTATCTTTTGGCTCTAGTAGTATTTGTGTAGAAGAAGGATGTATCATGGCACATGTGTCCATATTATAGGGAGCTACACAAGCTCACTATTAAAGATAAATTTCCCATTCCTGTCATTGATGAATTATTGCATGAATTACAAGGAGAATTTTAATTCACCAAGTTAGATCTTCGTTCAAGATATCATAAAATTAGAATGAAGACTAAAGACATTATGAAAAAATCATTTAGAACTCATGAGGGTCATTATGAATTGTTGCCCATGCCTTTTTTCATTACTAATGCACCTTCTACATTTCAAGGTTTGATGAATTCCATTTTCAAACCCTTCCATAGAAAATTTGTGTTAGTATTTATTGATGATATACTAATCTATAGAAAGCCTTGGAAGGATCATGTTCAACATGTTGATAGGGTGCTCAAACTATTGGGCGGGAAACAATTATATGCAAAAACCTCCAAATGTTTCTTTGGAGTACAGGAGGTGGAATATCTGGCTCATATTGCATCTCATGAGGGTGTTAAGGTAGACCCTAACAAAATTAAATCCATTAAGGAATGGAAAATCCCCACAACCATAAAGCATCTGCGAGGATTTCTCAGGTTGACAGGATATTATCACAAGTTTGTTAAGAATTATGGGAGAATAGTAGGACCTCTAACAACATTATTGAAAAAAGTTGCATTTTCTTGGACTCCAGAGGCAACAATGGCCTTTGAACATGTTAAAGAGGCAATAGGCCAAGCACGGTCTTAGCTATGCCATCCTTCACAATTTTTTTATTGTGGAATATGATGCCTCAGGAAATGGAATTGGTGTTGTTTTAATGCAAGAAGGAAGACCCATTTATTTTGAAAGTCGTCCAATGAAAGGTAAATATTTACACAAACCTATTTATGAGAATGAAATGTTGGCAATGCTACGTGAACTAAAGAAATGGTGAACTTACCTAATGGGAAGACACCTCAAGGTAAAAACAGATCAAGGTAGCCTTAAATACATTTTGGAAAAAAGATTATCTTCAGAAGAGTAGCAAAAATGGGTCACAAAAATGCTGGGTTATGACTTTGAAATCATCTACAAGAAAGACAAGCAAAATGTTGTTGCAGATGCACTCTCAAGAAAGGATGAAGATGTGGAAGCATTGGTTTGTGTCATTTCTATTATCCAACTAGATTGGATAACTGAAGTGAGGGATGAATGGAAGAATGATGAAGAAGTGTGGACACTCATTCAAAAGTTGCAACAAGATCCCAGTACATCTGATACATTCAGCTAGAAAAATGATTCATTATGGTACACAGATCACTTATATCTTTGTAACAATTCACAACTCAAAAAAAAAATTTCTTTGGGAATTGCACACCTCTCCCTTAAGAGGGAATGTAGAATTTTTAAAAATGTATTGCATGGTAAAGAAGGAATTTTTTGGGATGGCCTTAAATCTGATATTCAAAATTTTGTGGTAGAATGTTTCGTTTTCCAAAAAAATAAAGTTGAGATAATTAAGACCCTAGGTCTATTACAACCTTTATATATTCCAAGTCAATGTTCGGAGGAGGTCTCAATCGATTTTATCATAGGATTACCCAAGTCCAAAGGAAAGAGTGTCATCATGGTGGTAGTTGATAGACTTACCAAGTATGCATACTTTTCTTCATTATCTCATCCATTTAAATCTAGTGCAGTGGTTGTTGCATTTATGGAAACAATTCAAAAACTCTGTAAAACCCCAAAGATTATTGTAAGTAACAGAGATCCCATTTTCAATGGAAATTTTTGAAAAAAAATGTTTTCTTCCCTGGGTACTCAATTAGCTCATAGCTCATCTTATAATCCTTAATCTGATGGGAAAACTAAGATAGTGAACAAAAGTTTGGAAGGATATCTTCATTGCTTTATATCTGATAAGAAAACACAATGGGTCGAGTGGTTACCTTTGGATGAATGGTGGTATAACACTTCCTTCCATACTACAACAAAATAATCCCATTTATGTCACTTTATGGATATCATCCACCATCCATCACATCATCCTTAATTGAAAATTCTAAGGTTCAAGCAGTGGAAGATCACATTGAGCATCAACAAGAAGTTCTCCAACTCTTAAAGGATAGACTCACTTTGGTGCAAAACTGAATGAAACAACACAAAGATCAGCATCATAGCGAAATAAGTTTTGATGCAGGTGAATGGGTATTTTTACGGCTACAACCATACAAACAAATGTACCTCAAGCACACTAAGAAGGATAATAAATTATCACCAAAGTACTATGGTCATTACAAGGTGTTTCAAAAGATTGGTATTATGGCATACAAATTGGAGCTTCCTGCATCTTCTCGAGTGCACCTAGTTTTCCATGTTGCATGCTTAAAGAAGGTTATAGGTGACAAGCTCCTAGTTCAAACAATATTGCCAGAACTTGATGAGGAAGGAAAAGTAATATTGGAACATGAAGTAGTCACTGAAACAAGAACTCAACAACGACAAAACTGATCAATTTCAAAGTATCTCATCAAGTGGAAGAACTTACCTGCTAAATATTCCACACGGGAGAATGAGAATTTTATAAAAATCATCCATAACTACTCAAGCATTGAGGACAACACGTTTTTGAAGGAGAGGGGTATGTTAGGTGCCTATAATACTAGTGTATCCCCTTATTGTTATTGTTAGTGCCCCATAGAGGCCCACTAATGTTATTGTTGTGCCCTTACATTATTATTTTTATGTAGGCTCTGATTATATTGTGACCCCTTAGACTCCTATATATAAAGGAGGTTTTTTATTTTATTTTGAATCATCCAAGAATTGTTCATTTATGTAATGTAAAGGAGGTTTCCCCCTCGAAGAGGATAATTTATAAATCATTGATCTATCTATTTGTGAGTTGGTTACATAAAAATGGTAGACATTAATGAATATCCCCAATTGAAATTGATCCTTTCAAAATGTTTCCTGCACACCCTCTTGGGACCATATCCATGAAAGTCTTTAGTTTTGAAGTGCAAGAAATCCATCTCTTACATTTCTACAACTGTCTTTTATGGATCTTCAACTCATATAATATGATCCTCAAAGGGAAGGTCGGCCAAGGGGTTATCTTTCTGCTGTGAAGGAATCCTGACAACCCCTTGTCCAATTGATATCTTATTTCCTGCATGACCACCTTAATGGTTACATATTGTGACATGATTTGAGGGGAGATCTGACATCCAAAGCAACGAATGTATGTACCCTAAGTCACTGCAAACCAATTTGCAATATCCTGTAGTGACTCCTTCACCTGATCGGTCATGCAAGGAGGATCGATCTCAAATATCTTATGGAAAATAACTACAAAAAATTTCTTAGCCAATCTTTCGCATGCGCCTTTGAAGCTTGATTATTAAAACACTATGTAGTGGAAGTAAACTGGAAGCTCATTCTGAGGGGTCTAGTTCTAGTACATTCCTATTTAAGCATATTGTGCACAAATTCCATCTAAAATAAATGCAGACATATAGAATTTTGGTGCTTGATTTTCCCTCAAAGATGCTTTTACCTTCCCCACATGAAATTCAAATGACAATATATGTGCCCAATTGAAGATCTTACCAAGGTAACCACCATATTAATCATATGTATCCAATCTTCCTCAAACACATTTGCGTTATTCCACCCATGCAACCGACAACACATGACAATAATATACTAATATACATTTCTAAGAATCCTAGTTAGATAAACTATGGATGGGTAGTGGCAAAACTTAGCAATCTCTCGACATGAAGATTTGATGATGTCGACCCATCTGATGTAGAAGTCATTATTTGCATATTATGTGGGCCTAAGAATATTATAGTAGGTATTCATGTATTCTCCATAACAAGTGGCAAGTTGGCCACCACTTTCACTACGAAGCACAAGATGAGAGTCATCCATGTGTGTAATAGTCCACTCAATCACTTATGCATAGGGTCTGACTGGGAATCTACATGCGACCCTATGTATCTTGGACTGCTTGTTATTGATGAATACTTACAAGTCCTCCAAGTTCTCAACAAACTGTTTTTGTATGAATTTGTCTTTTATGCTGCCCCATGTGACCTTAGTTGAATTATCAATGAAGCACTATGTGCCTACATAAATGGGAATGGTTGGCATTGTTAATTCAACTACTTCCACATTTCTTTCGAGGCTTCTTTGGAGGCCACTTTTCTTGTAGTGGGAGGCATCGCTCGAGCAGATGATGAAAGAGTGACAATACTTGTAGCTTGAACACCTGTTTGGGAAAGCATACTCATGATGACAAGATTAGCTTTATGAAATCCTAAATATTGCAGCAATATCTTAGAAAAGCATATTCAAAGAGCCATTAGATGTAACTCAGAATGTAAAACCATCACTATTAGCAGATAGATACATGCATGGGAAGAAACTTTACTTGAAAACAAGGAAGGCACACTTTCAAATCACGAAGGGGGTTCAAGAATCATTCATGTTTTTGTAGAGCACTCATGTGCTCAAGAAAGAGAGGGAAAATCTCAAGGGCATAAGGTTGTACTCCAAAGAGATGGAGTGAGGTTTCGGGTCGTTAGGCATTCATGGTGTGCTCATGCACTCAAAGAGATAGAGAGGGCACATTAGCACACTCCAAAGAGGTGAAGGGATGAAACTTTGGGCCTTCAGGCCTTCAAGGTGTGCTCATGCGCTCAACAACAAGGAGGGTGCACTTTCGCATGCCAAATGGATGAAGGGAAAACATTCATGCCTTCAGGTTATGCTCATGCACTTAAGGAGGGCACAGTTCTTCATGGAGAAGGAGTGCACTCAAGAGGCAAACTTGTCTAATATGGGCACAAATTTATGAGTTAGTTGGCCTTCGGGTTCCAGAAATGCACTTTTCCAAAGACTGGCTCAACGACAAGTCTATCAGTAAGATTTCATGATAGAAATGAGAAGAAGAAATATTTACAAGATTTTATGGATGTTGTCACAATCATGATTAGAATGTGAAGAGTCAAGGAACATGCAAAGTTTTAGCCTACGACATCAGATTAACACTTGTAGAGGAAAGATTGAACAAAAACATGAGTAAATAAACTAGAAAAAAAAAGTGAGCAAGAAAAGCAAGATTGTCAGCAAAATCATGAAAGGAAATCAATAGATTCAACATGCAAAACTTATTTTTAATGCAGGTTGATGAATATTTTATTGATCCAAAGATGTGCACCCAACCCATATGAGAATGATTATGAAAATGAATGATTAGCTAGGTTAATTTAAAAGAGATTACATGCAAAATTGTCTCATGCATGCTCGCCACTTGTCGATGAGTGAATGAGTTAGTTGAGGGAAGTTAAGTGGGCTCCTATTTTCTAGGAGTGTGCCCACATGCAACAAGGAAGCTCATGCATGCATTCAAGAAGGGTGCATGTCTTCATGTTGAAGGAATGCACTCAAGGAGGGTGTGCTTTCTAAGCATGAAGGAGTGCGTTGAAGTAGGGCTCACTTCTTCAACCCAAAGGAGTGCACTCAACACAAGAGAAAGTCTTCATCAACTTGAAGTGTGAGTTTTCCTTAAAGGGTTATTTTCTTTCTTTTGTTTTCTTTTTGTGGGCTTTTTGAGTGTGTGCATGGTGAAAAGGGTAGTTTCTAAGTCAAGAAAATTCATGATTCCACCTAACCATGAAAAATATAACACAAGTGCTTCTAAATGTTAGGTGATGACACTTAGGAAACATTGACTTAGGAGGATGCGACACTAGGAGAAAAAATAAGAATAACAAAACAAGCGATGTGATGACACTAAGGGGCTTGAAAAAAGAGTTCATCTAGGCTCCAAAATTTACTTAGGAAATAAATTTGGAGGTTTGTTGTCATAGTGACAACAAATTCTTATGCCCAATGTCAACCATTTGTATTCCCATAGGGCCAACTTCTTGTCAAATTTTTCCATAAGCCAATCCCTATTCAACTTCAAGTGAAATAACAAATACCTAAAGCCTTCTGCCAATGAGTTGACTTTAACTCCAAAGTATTATATAGTCTCCAACATTTCCTCCTCATTCATCCTATCTGTTATCAATGCAGATTTCTCCTTATTCATGATGAGCCCCGAAGCTTTGTCCTTATCCCTCTACTTAACACGTCTATGACCAATATGAACAACAAATACTAAAGCCTCTAAAGATCTTAAATAAATATGTCAGCATACCATTGATTAGAAAAACCAAATTCACCGAGGTAAAACATTCCATATCCAATTAATGTGTCTGCAAGGAAAGCCAACTTTGTGAAGAATCAACTTAAGGAATTCCTAGTCGACCCTATCATATGCTTTTATCAGATCAGTTTTCATCAAGAAAGCCTTCAACCTGCAAGTTTTAATTGAATGTATATGTTCTTGTGAGACAAAAACAATGCCTTGTATCAGTCTATTAGGTAAGAAACCAAATTGTTCAGAAGTAATGTGAGTAAACAAAATCTGCTTGATTCTATTAGCTATCACTTTAGAAACCAACTTGTAAACAAAATTGCATAATAAAATTGGTTTGAAATCTTAAAAGGATGATGTATTAAACTTTTTAGGAATAAGGGTAATGAAATTTGCATTGATAGCACCTGATATGTAGCCCATACGACAAGTTTCTTCCACCATTTCCAAGATATTAGACCCCATGATGTCATAGAAGTAGAGAAATAGTTCAACCGACCATCCATCTAGTTTGTGGCCTTTGTCCCTCTCCAATGATTTCATAACCTCCCGTAGTTCTTCCATTGAAATCAATTTATCCATCAACTCAATCACCTCCTCATTTACCATGAAGGGGGAACATTAGCAAGCTCCAATTATTCGGTACTATTGTATCCTTCATAGCCCTAAATTGTTTGCTAAAAAAGTTAAATTATCTTCTTTTGAATATCCTTCTATGAAATAAGAATCTTGTTATCCCCGTATCTAAAATACCATATAGTGTTTTTCCTCTTCCTTTTCATTGCTACCCTATGGAAGAAGTGAGTTTTATTATCCTCACCCGCCACCCAATCCGACTGGCTCTTCAATCTCCATTCTTCCTCTTGAACTTTCAATATTTTATGTTTTCTAGTCGCTAGTTCCATGAGTGCCTTATTAGTATGATATGCAAAGAAATAAGAACCTATGCGATCATTCAATGCAACAATCTCTTGATCAATGATTGTGATTTCCTTACATATCTTCTTCTTCCGCTTTCTTGTCCACAAGTTAACCACGAACTTCAACCTACTCAATTTGTCAGTAACTTTCTCTGATCAAGTCAACAAATACCTTTTCTTGTAACCACATATGGTTGAACTTAAATGGTAAGGCCACTGACTCATTTTTCCCTGTCCATTCGAGGAAAATTACATCATGATAAAAAATATCATAGAAAATGGACCATGACAAAAGTTGATTCATTCCTTCCTACAAAAAGGAATGGATAAGAAACTGATCTAGCCTTTTGGCGATGCCCTCAACACTAGTGCGCCCATTTCTCTAGGTTGGGAAAATAGGATAAGAGACTATATCCTTAATAATTTTGTGAGAAAACAAGTCCTTGAAGTACCTTGCTAGTAGATCCAACTTTCTTTTATGACCCCAAATCTCCCTGTCTTCCATCATCAAATTGACATCCTCGACTAAAATGAGGGATTAAATATCCAAAATACCACAAGAATCAAGCCTATCCTAGAATGTTTTGCGATTGGAGTATGGAGCTTATATAATGTATGTGTTGGTATACGACCAAAGTCCCACATTGACTAGAAGTGGGGAGGATCATGGGTATATAAGGATGGACAAATATCTCCATTGGTATGAGGCCTTTTGGGGTAAGTCCAAAAGCAAATCCATGAGGGCTTAGGCCCAAAGTGGACAATATCATACCATTGTGGAGATATGTGGTGTCCAGAGTCATAACAAGTGGTATCGGAGCCATGCCCCGAAGTTAGCCAAGTGGATGAATCCTCGGAATGCCAAATGAAGGTGGTGGGCCCCGGTAATATCACGATGGGATCCGTGGATGAGCTCGGTTAGATAGGCAGTGTGCTCCGGATTCTTCATGGACGTGTCCTGGTCCCAACACGGTGAAGAGGAGTTGACCTGGGAAGAGCAAGCTCTCGAGGCAGGTGGTGCTTCCATGTAAGGCGTGTGCTTCCAACGCATTGGAGCGGAGAATCCTGGTTGCTAGAGAGTGGACGGATGGATAATCGTTTGGTGCGTTTGCTGTGAACGGTTGCTTTCGTGAACGCTGAAAGTGTCCTATACCTGTGCAATGTTTATTGACGTGGGTAACATGCAAACGCGTCTTCAACGAGTTTTATTGGCCACATGAAGCACTTCGAAAGTTAATGGAATAAAGGGTCGTTAAAGTTTTCATGTTAATGAAAAAAGTTGAAACGCATGTGTTAAATGGTGGAGTATGTAATTTTTTTTAGAAATGCCATTAAACAAAAAAGGAGTTATAAGGGTTATGTCACATGTTTTGCAAATTTAAAGGCTTTAAAAGCGTAAGGGGGGCTTAAATATTTTTTTGGTTTAAAGGCAAAGGCAGAAAGGCAGAAAGACATAGGCAGAAATTTTCTTTGAGAAGGGAAGATATTTTGTTTTAAAGGCATAGGCAATTTTTGTTTAATTGCTGGTATTTACAACGTTGATATTGGAGATTATTGTGTTTTTTTTTTATACAAATGGCGAAAACTCAAAGTGCCCGTTTTGAAATTGAGAAGTTTAATGGCAAGAATAATTTTGAGATCTGGAAGGTAAAGATGCACGATCTGCTGGTTCAACAAGGTGTGGCGAAAGCACTGTTGGGGAAAAACAAAAGGCCTCCTTCCATGACGGAGGATGAATGGGATGAGATGGACGATAGAGCTCTGAGCGCAATTCGGTTATGTCTGGCGGACGATGTTCTGTTCAACATTGTGTCAGAGAAAACCGTCGCAGGCCTGTGGTCGAAGCTTGAGAAGCTCTATATGACGAAATCTTTGACAAATCGGATTCTCCTGAAGCGGCAGCTTTATGGTTTGCGAATGAAAGAAGGTACCTCAATTGCTGATCACCTGAATGTTTTTAATACCTTGTTGGTGCAATTAAACAGTCTAGATGTGAAATTTGATTCAGAGGATAAGGCGATAACTTTATTATGTTCATTGCCTGAATCCTGGGATCACTTTGTTACTTCCATAAGTTTTAGTACATCAGAAATTCTTGAGTTTGACGATGTTGTTGGAGCCTTGTTGGCTGAGGAGACGAGGAAGAGGTCGAATACAGACACCTCAACATCAGAGGTAATGATGGCCAGAGGTCGCTCACGAGAAAGACACTCCGGGGGAAAGCATAGCGACTCTCGTTCAAAATCCAAAGGAAAGAAGCCCAAGGTGAAGTGCTGGCATTGTGGCAAGGCTGGACATCTGAAAAAGGATTGCTGGAAGCGAAAGCAGGCTACTAAAGAAGGCTCTTCGATAGAAAAGAAGGAAGCCAACACCACGGATACAGGTTCAGTATCAGGTTCAGGTATGAGTGATGAGGTATTGTCAGTTAATGTTTCAAAACATGATCAACATTGGTTGTTAGATTCCGGGGCATCTAACCACATGTGTATACATAAAGATTGGTTTAAAACATATAAATCAATTGATGATGGTGTTGTGTACATGGGTAATGATGTAACATGTAATATTGTTGGGATTGGAAGCATACAACTACAAATGTTTGATGGCACAACCAAAATATTAACTGATGTGAGGCATGTACCAGATTTAAGAAAAAATTTGATTTCAGTAGGAGCACTTGATTCAAATGGATATAAAACTGTAATTCAAGGTGGAGTAATGAAAATTTACAAAGGCATCTTACTAGTTATGAAAGCTAAGAAAGTAGGAAATCTATTTCAGTTAGAAGGTAGAACTGGGTCAGATCATGTGTCTGTGTCTGAACATGACAGTAGTTCCATTCCCTTATGGCATCAAAGATTGGGGCATATGAGTGAAAGAGGATTGAAAATTTTGGCTGACCGAAAGTTACTTCCTAATCTAAGATCTGGAAAATTGGATTTCTGTAAACATTGTCTGTTTGGTAAACAAAGTAAACAAAAGTTTAAAACAGGCAAACATACTAGTAAAGGCATACTTGATTATATCCATTCAGATGTGTGGGGTCCAGCTCCTACAGCTTCATATGGTGGTTCATCTTATTTTGTATCATTCATTGATGACTTTTCTCGGAAAGTTTGGGTCTTCATGTTGAAAAAGAAGTCTGATGTTTTTACAGTTTTCAAGCAGTTTAGAGCATTGGTAGAAAACAGCACTGGTAGAACAATAAAATGTTTAAGAACTGACAATGGTGGTGAGTTTTCCTCCAAGGAGTTTGACAGCTATTGCAAGGATGCAGGGATCGAGAGACATAAGACCACGGTTTATACTCCTCAGCAGAATGGAGTTGCTGAACGCATGAACATGACTCTTCTAGAGAGAGCAAGGTGTATGCTGAGTAACGCCGGGTTGCCGAAGGAGTTGTGGACGGAAGCAGTGGCAACTGCTTGTTATGTGATAAATCGATCTCCATCAACGGCAATAGACTGCAAGGTTCCGCAAGAGGTATGGACAGGACACCCTTGTGACTATTCTAAACTCAGAGTGTTTGGTTGCGATGCATATGCTCTAGTGCCTAAACATCAGTGAACTAAATTAGATCCAAAGTCTAAAAGGTATATCTTTGTTGGGTATGGTGATGGAACAAAGGGATTTAGATTGTGGGATCCTACTACCCGCAAAATCATCATCAACAGAGATGTAAGGTTTAATGAATCCTCTCTTGTATAGTTAGATGTAGATAGAAGTTTGAAACAGGATGATGTATCTGATTTCCAGCATATTCAGTTTGACAGCATTTCTAATGGTAGTCATAACGACCATAGTTCAGATTCTAGTCATGAACAGGTTTCAGAATCAGATTACGAACAGGGTTCAGATGGAGGACGTGAACAGGTCTCAGATGGCGATCATGAAGAAGTTCCTACAGTTGATAGACAGCCAGCTGTGGAAGCACCAGAAACATTCTTAAGGAGATCTACAAGGATCAAACGTCGTCCGAGAAGGTATGATGATCATGTTACTTCAGTTGCTTTGATCGCTAATGATGATGAACCTTTGTGTTATCAGGAAGCTGTAGAAGGTTCAAATAGTGACAAATGGAAAGCAGCCATGAAGGAAGAAATGATGGCCTTAGGTAAGAATGGCACGTGGGATCTGGTTGAACTTCCCAAAGGCAGGAAAACTGTGGGATGCAAGTGGGTCTTCAAGCTGAAACGAGGTGTGAATGATACGGAAGACAGGTACAAAGCTCGGCTGGTTGCAAAAGGGTTTTCTCAGAAAGCTGGCATAGACTTTCATGAGATTTTTTCACCAGTGGTTAAAATTGTTTCAATTAGAATTGTGTTAGCATTAGTGGCTTTGTTTGATTTAGAGTTGCAGCAATTAGATGTTAAGACTGCATTTCTACATGGTGATTTAGATGAGGAAATATATATGGAACAACCGGAAGGGTTTGTTCAGCATCGCAATGAGAAATTTGTCTGCAGGCTCAAGAAGTCATTATATGGCCTGAAGCAGTCGCCTCGGCAGTGGTATAAGAAGTTTGATTCTTTCATGTTGAGTCAGAAATATGTAAGAAGTGAATATGATCATTGTGTTTATTTTAAACAGTTAAATAATGGCATGTTCATTATCTTAGTGTTGTATGTTGATGATATGCTTTTAGCAAGAAAAAGCATTGAAGAAATCAACAGGTTGAAGACTCAGATGGCAAGGACGTTTGATATGAAAGATCTAGGAGCCGCAAGACAGATTTTGGGCATGGAGATTTTCAGAGACAGGGGCAATGGTAAGCTGTGGCTATCACAACAGAAGTATGTTGAGAAAATACTTTTGAGGTTTGGTATGAACAATGTGAAGCCTGTGTCGATCCCTTTAGCTTCCCATTTTAAGCTTTCTTCGAGTTTATGTCCTAATACCGATGAAGAAAAGGATTATATGTCTCAAATTCCTTATGCCAATGTAGTAGGATGTTTGATGTATGCGATGGTGTGTACGCGACCAGATATTTCTCATGCCGTTGGGGTTGTCAGCAGGTACATGGCAAATCCGGGTAAAGAACACTGGTCAACAGTGAAATGGGTGCTTCGGTATTTGAGAGGCACAAGTAGTTATTGTATTTCTTACAATAAGAGTAGTGAATTTGTTTGCGGATATGTTGATTCCGATTTTGCAGGTGATTTGGATAAGAGAAGATCAACTTCAGGGTACGTCTTTACTCTTGCAGGTGGAGCTATAAGTTGGATGTCAAAGCTACAGAACATTGTCGCGTTATCCACAACTGAAGCAGAATATATTGCTGCTTCACATGCTTGCAAAGAGGCGGTTTGGTTGAAAGGTTTGCTTGGTGAGTTTGGTAGGTTACAGGATAACATCAGGTTACTTTGTGACAGTCAAAGTGCAATACATTTGGCTAAGAATCCGGCCTATCATAGTAAGTCAAATCATATTCCAATCAAATATCATTTTGTAAGACAGGTTATCACTGAAAGGGGAGTTTCTCTTGAAAAGGTGCATACAAAGGAGAACTGTGCAGACATGTTCACGAAACCAGTTTTGTTGGAGAAGCTACGCTGGTGTTTGGCTTCTCTTGGCTTGTAGAAAAGATAAAATAATAATAACAGGGCATCAGGCGAATTGTTGTCAAGGTGGAGATTGTTGAGATTTTCTGTTTGGGATGAAATAGGCAAAAATCTTTGAAGGTGACAACAATAGGAATTCAGTTCCTAGATTAGCTCCAGGTTGTTGGGAGGGAGTTAATGCCTCCTATATTTGATGTGAGGGAGTTATGAGGCTGTTAGATTGTCTATGCTATATAACAGGCAATCATTCGGATGATTTGCCAAGAGAGAGTGTGAGGATTTCATGATGTAATCTCCTAATTTGATTAATATATTCCTGATGCCTATGTTTGGTGGACGTAGCCCAGATTGGTTGGGTGAACCACGTTAAAAGCTGTGTCTTATGTGCTTGTTTATTTTTCTGCTGTGTGTTTAATTAATATTGCTGTGCACCTGATCCAACAGTATGATCCCCAAATATATCTTGTCGAAATTAACCATGCAAAATATTTTATATATTTGAGGGAAAATTGATTGGGATCCCACATTTTATTACTAGTGCAACTAGTGAAGGCAAACTGCCAACAATATAAAAAAAACGTCGGTACGAAAAAGGGAAAACTTTACATCAAAATCCACTACTTGTATCGTGGAGAGCTAACATGTGAAGTAGATGAATCCCATTGTTTTATCATACTATTTGCTAAGAATAAATAAGTGTGAATTAATTCAGTCATGATGGCATTAAAGTAATTTAACATCTTTACTTCCCCATACCAACACCTTATTTTATATGGGAACAATCAAAAATACCTTTTTATATGGGGTCTATCAAATATTAAAAAGAGGCATTGATTAAGAGAATATGTACAATGAATGTTTCACTTGGTGATCTTTCCAAGGTCATAGAAGTCAATAATGCTAGGAAAACTACCCTCCAAATAAGTGGATGTGGAAACATATGTTGATTAAATATCTCCATTGAATTTTGATTTAGTTAAGTTATCACCCTCCAAACAAGTGGATCTACAAACCTATTTCGATTAAGTGTCTCCATTGCATTTTTATTTAGTTAAGCTACCTTAAAAAAACAGGAAAATTGTTATTTCTATAGGGTAATGTTTCCATTGAAGCTTCAAATTCCACCCATTTCAACTTCAAACTTCAAAGAAACATGTAACAATAAAGAACATTTTGATTAACTTAATTAGAGAAAATTAAAGTTAATGAAATTAATATTAATATTAAAGTTAATATTAACATTAACACAAAGTTTAAGATTGACAATATTAACATTAAAGTTAAAGGAATGGCAAGAGAGAGAGGGATTCTCTTGAATATTGAGGAACAACATGTAATACAATATCTTAGCATAGAAACAAACAACGATGAAAAAAATTATGGCCTTTTGTTCATTCTTCAATTAGTTAAATACAACGGACTCTCCAAGATTGTCATTTTGGGAAACTCTCTTATCACTATCCAGCATTTGCATAATGGTTCTCTTTCAAAAAATATCTGAGTATTATTCTTCAAAGATTCATGAACATCTTGGATTCTTTCTACAGCAAGAATTTCTTCCACATCTTACGAAATCAAAACAAGGAGGCCGACCAATAGGTCAATCATGCTTATAAATTGGAAACTGGAAAAAGTGATATCAATGCCGAACTTGTATGGAAAATTATCCCTCGATGAACTGAATGCAGGTCCCTAAGTATATCATCTCCTTGGTCATTCTTAAGATTAGGATCAAAATACTTTATTTAGGAGGGGACACCAAAACCTATTCCCACAAGTTATATGATCCATTATGCAAGTGGAATTTCAGTTCATTAATGTTGTGGTACAAGCTTATTACCAAAGTTGAGGTAACAGGCCATGGGCATGTATGCCACGCGCCTCCACGCTCCTCGCTCAAGGTGAATTTTGCAGTCAATCACTCATTTACATGCCTTCGTAACTAGCTCATTCACGGCTTCGGGAGTGCGAGAGTTAATCTATCATAAGGGTGATTCAATTTGCGTAGCATGTGTGTCCCCCGGTTTCATAATTATATTCATGGAGGCTTGACATAAGTTGATTATGCGGAGAACAAGCCTCTGGTGTCAGTTTGAAAGTTTGCTCTCTTTAGTCGATCGTCGGGTTCCCCTTCTGTCTTCTATACCCCGGGTCTGAGGAAATTCAGCAAAGGCGTTGGGTCCCTAACTCATTTATTGAATTGTGCCAGTTTCGGCCTTTTTTGGCTTTCATTTTTGGTGCTTCCTCTGCAACTTTTTTTACAGTGGGTCTCTCTGTTACTAAGTTTGGAAGCAGGTATTGCTTCCTTTTAGTTTATTAGTAGCTCCAATCGACGACAATTCATGTCCCTATTCCACAATGTGCAATCCATGTCATTGGGTTAGTGTATGCATTGACTGAGGGAAGATTTTGTGGGTAATCTCACATGCCAATTCCGGTCTACAGAGGAAACGAAGGTACTTATATCATCATCTCCATCCACTTTCAGTTTCTCAGTTAGACTAGTTTCTTCTCTTCTTTTCGTCTGAGAAGTTCTCTAAACTTCATAAATTCCAGCCCTCCCTCACCGTCGGTGGTCCTTCCCATGGATTCTGGGACTCACTTAATGGGCTAATTCAATGTTTGATTCCATGTTCTCAATCATTTCTCTGGATTACAATGGAACATAACTTAGAAACATTGGAGGTTTCTAGTAGTTGTGGTGCTTGCAGCCTCTGCCTGCATCCTTGTGTCAATTCTCATTTGGACTACAGTGATCTTCAAAGGTAGATTCTTCAACAATGCAATATATTCTGCAACTAATCGAGGAAATGCAATGACTACAATGTTGGATCAGGTGCATAGCAATATTGATTAAACACACAGCAGAAAAATAAACAAGCACATAAGACACAACTTTTAACGTGGTTCACCCAACCAATCTGGGCTACGTCCACCAAACATAGGCATCAGGAATATATTAATCAAATTAGGAGATTACATCATGAAATCCTCACACACTCTTAGCAAATCATCCGAATGACTGCCTGTTATATAGCATAGAGAATCTAACAGCCTCATAACTCCCTCACATCAAATATAGGAGGCATTAACTCCCTCCCAACAACCTGGAGCTAATCTAGGAACTGAATCCCTATTGTTGTCATCCTTCAGAGATTTTTGCCTATTTGACTAAAACAGAAAATCTCAACAATCTCCACCTTGACAACAATTCGCCTGATGCCCTGTTATTATTATTTTATCTTTTCTACAAGCCAAGAGAAGCCAAACACCAGCGTAGCTTCTCCAACAAAACTGGTTTCGTGAACATGTCTGCACAGTTCTCCTTTGTATGTACCTTTTCAAGAGAGACTCCCCTTTCAGTGATAACCTGTCTTACAAAATGGTACTTAATCGGAATATGCTTTGATTTACTATGATAGGCTGGATTCTTAGCCAAATGTATTGCACTTTGACTATCACAAAATAACCTGATGTTGTCCTGTAACCTACCAAACTCACCAAGCAAACCTTTCAACCAAACCGCCTCTTTGCAAGCATGAGAAGCAGAAATGTATTCTGCTTCAGTAGTAGATAAAGCAACAATATTTTGTAGCTTTGACATCCAGCTTATAGCTCCACCTGCAAGAGTAAAGACGTACCCTGAAGTTGATCTTCTCTTATCTAAATCACCTGCAAAATCAGAATCAACATATCCGCAAACAAATTCACTACTCTTATTGTAAGAAATACAATAACTACTTGTGCCTCTCAAGTACCGAAGCACCCATTTCACTGCTGACCAGTGTTCTTTACCCGAATTTGCCATGTACCTGCTGACAACCCCAACTGCATGAGAAATATCTGGTCGCGTACACACCATTGCATACATCAAACATCCTACTACATTAGCATAAGGAATTCGAGACATATAATCCTTTTCTTCATCTGTATTAGGACATAAACTCGAAGAAAGCTTAAAATGGGAAGCTAAAGGGATCGACACAGGCTTCACATTGTTCATACCAAACCTCAAAAGTATTTTCTCAACATACTTTTGTTGTGATAGCCAAAGCTTACCATTACTCCTGTCTCTGAAAATCTCCATGCCCAAAATCTGTCTTGCGGCTCCTAGATCTTTCATATCAAACATCCTTGCCATCTGAGTCTTCAACCTGTTGATTTCTTCAATGATTTTGCTTGCTAAAAGCATATCATCAACATATAACACTAAGATAATGAACATGCCATTATTTAACTGCTTAAAATACACACAATGATCATATTCACTTCTTACATATTTCTGACTCAACATGAAAGAATCAAACTTCTTATACCACTGCCGAGGCGACTGCTTTAGGCCATATAATGACTTCTTGACCCTGCAGACAAATTTCGCATTGCGATGCTGAACAAACCCTTCTGGTTGTTCCATATATATTTCCTCATCTAAATCACCATGTAGAAATGCAGTCTTAACATCTAACTACTGCAACTCCAAATCAAACAAAGCCACTAATGCTAACACAATTCTAATTGAAACAATTTTAACCACTGGTGAAAATATCTCATGAAAGTCTATGCCAGCTTTCTGAGAAAACCCTTTTGCAACCAGCCGATCTTTGTACCTGTCTTCCGTATCATTCACACCCCGTTTCAGCTTGAAGACACATTTGCATCCCACAGTTTTCCTGCCTTTGGGAAGTTCAACCAGATCCCACGTACCATTCTTACCTAAGGCCATCATTTCTTCCTTCATGGCTGCTTTCCATTTGTCACTATTTGAACCTTCTACAGCTTCCTGATAACACAAAGGTTCATCATCATTAGCGATCAAAGCAACTGAAGTAACATGATCATCATACCTTCTTGGACGGCGTTTGATCCTTGTAGACCTCCTTAAGAATGTTTCTGGTGCTTCCACAACTGGCTGTCTATCAACTGTAGGAATTTCTTCATGATCGCCATCTGAGACCTGTTCATGTCCTCCATCTGAACCCTGTTCATAATCAGATTTTGAAACCTGTTCATGACTAGAATCTGAACTATGGTCGTTATGACTATCATTAGAAATGCTGTCAAACTGAATATGCTGGAAATCAGATACATCATCCTGTTTCAATCTTCTATCTACATCTAACTGTACAAGAGAGGATTCATTAAACTTTACATCTCTGTTGATGATGATTTTGCGGGTAGTAGGATCCCACAATCTAAATCCCTTTGTTCCATCACCATACCCAACAAAGATATACCTTTGAGACTTTGGATCTAATTTAGTTCGCTGATGTTTAGGCACTAGAGCATATGCATCACAACCAAACACTCTGAGTTTAGAATAGTCACAAGGGTGTCATGTCCATACCTCTTGCGGAACCTTGCAGTCTATTGCCGTTGATGGAGATCGGTTTATCACATAACAAGCAGTTGCCACTGCTTCCGTCCACAACTCCTTCGGCAACCCGGCGTTACTCAGCATACACCTTGCTCTCTCTAGAAGAGTCCTGTTCATGCGTTCAGCAACTCCATTCTGCTGAGGAGTATAAACCGTGGTCTTATGTCTCTCGATCCCTACATCCTTGCAATAGCTGTCAAACTCCTTGGAGGAAAACTCACCACCATTGTCAGTTCTTAAACATTTTATAGTTCTACCAGTGCTGTTTTCTACCAATGCTCTAAACTGCTTGAAAACTGTAAAAACATCAGACTTCTTTTTCAACATGTAGACCCAAACTTTCCGAGAAAAGTCATCAATGAATGATACAAAATAAGACGAACCACCATATGAAGCTGTAGGGGCCGGACCCCAAACATCTGAATGGATATAATCAAGTATCCCTTTACTAGTATGTTTGCCTGTTTTAAACTTTTGTTTACTTTGTTTACCAAACAGACAATGTTTACAGAAATCCAATTTTCCAGATCTTAGTTTAGGAAGTAACTTTCGGTCAGCCAAAATTTTCAATCCTCTTTCACTCATATGCCCCAATCTTTGATGCCATAAGTGAATGGAACTATTGTCATGTTCAGACACAGACACATGATCTGACCCAGTTCTACCTTCTAACTGAAATAGATTTCCTACTTTCTTAGCTTTCATCACTAGTAAGATACCTTTATAGATTTTCATAACTCCACCTTGAATTACAGTTTTATATCCATTTGAATCAAGTGCTCCTAATGAAATCAAATTTTTCCGTAAATCTGGTACATGCCTCACATCAGTTAATATTCTAGTTGTCCCATCAAACATTTGTAGTTGTATGCTCCCAATCCCAACAATATTACATGTTACATCATTACCCATGTACACAACACCATCATTAATTGATTTATATTCCTTAAACCATTCTTTATGGATACACATGTGGTTTGATGCCCCGGAATCTAACAACCAATGTTGACCATGATTTGACATATTAACTGACAATACTTCATCACTCATACCTGAACCAGATACTGAACCTGTATCTGTGGTGTTGGCTTCCTTCTTTTCTGTCGAAGAGCCTTCTTTAGCAGCCTGCTTTCGCTTCCAGCAATCCTTTTTCAGATGTCCAGCCTTGCCACAATGCCAGCACTTCACCTTGGGCTTCTTACCTTTGGATTTTGAACGAGAGTTGCTATGCTTTCCCCCGGAGTGTCTCTCTCGTGAGCGACCTCTGGCCATCATTACCTCTGATGTGGAGGTGTCTGCATTCGACCTCTTCCTCGTCTCCTCAGCCAACAAGGCTCCAACAACATCGTCAAACTCAAGGATATCTGATGTACTAAGGGCACTTTGAGTTTTCGCCATTTGTATCAACAAAAAACACAGTAATCTCCAAATATCCAACCAGCAAATTAAAAAAAAATTGCCTATGCCTTTGTTTTTACATAACAAAAAACTGCCCTTCACAAAAAATTCTCTGCCTTTGCATTTGTAAAAAACTGCCTATGTCTTTGTACTTTGTCAATATAAAATTGTAACATCTATTGCTTGCAATTTTTCAACAGATAACATGAAGTTGGGGTTTTATTTCCTCACAATTCACTGTCAATGGCCTATTCTCCGCAAGTCATTATAAGAAATTGTAGCGGTGAAGAATAATATGAAATGGAATAACATGTGTTTTTAGAAGCTACAGGATAGGGTGGACTTTTTATCTGACAGGTGGAATCGCTCAAAGGCAAACCTAGACCAGTAGGAAACTCCCCTGCGTAACACTTCAACCCACACTGTAAAATATGCAATATTCTGCTTCCGTCACCGTGTGCTTCAAAGTCACAATCATTTCTGATCAATACTCAGAGTCTCTGGTATATTATATTCTAAATATCCCTCAAAATATTATCCTTCCGTGTTGTCCACGATGCCATTTAATAATATAAATCCACGCGATTTTTAATATGCAGGTTTTGTTTACATAAATCCACGCTGTTTGTCACCGTGCTTTATATCACTGTGCTTGGAATATATATTCACGCTGGTTTTTGTTTTAAAAAAAAAACAACATACCCACGCGGTTTGGAGATGAATATACCCACGCAGGTCATATATATCCATATATATATTCACGCCTTTTAAAACATAATGCACACGGTTTGTAAAGCCACACAGTTTTGTTTTTTTTTTTTTTTTAAATGGACAACGCACCTATTGTCAATATGCATTAATGCTTTTGAAGAAGCATCTTCACCACCGCACCAGGCAAATCCACGCCATTTTTTAAAAAAATATATCCGCGCAGCACCAGGCACAGCTCCACGCAATAATGAACATACCAGGTTAACAATGCACCAAGGCTCAGTGCGCACACGCAGCAACAGGTATTACAGCTCCGCGCAGTTATTACAGCACCACGGCTTAGCGCGCACACGCTGCAACAGGTATTACAGCTCCGCGCAGTTATTACAGCACCATGGCTCAGCGCGCCAGCTCCCTCCAGCGCCTAGACCACGCACGCCGGACTTCAGCATCAGTATTCACACGCAGGCGGACAGGCGTTCTCCAGGCAGTTTGAACTGTAAGCTTCCACACGCAGCGCTCCACCTCCAGCAGTCAGACACACACCAGCACCTCCAACATGCTCTGATACCAATTGTTGGATCAGGTGCACAGCAATATTGATTAAACACACAGCAGAAAAATAAACAAACACATAAGACACAGCTTTTAACGTGGTTCACCCAACCAATCTGGGCTACGTACACCAAACATAGGCATCAGGAATATATTAATCAAATTAGGAGATTACATCATGAAATCCTCACACACTCTTAGCAAATCATCTGAATGACTGCCTGTTATATAGCATAGAGAATCTAACAGCCTCATAACTCCCTCACATCAAATATAGGAGGCATTAACTCCACCCAACAACCTGGAGCTAATCTAGGAACTGAATCCCTATTGTTGTCATCCTTCAGAGATTTTTGCCTATTTGACTAAAATAGAAAATCTCAACATACAAGCACAAGCGAACCGTTAGAATTATCAGATTGACACCCTCGACAACCAATTGGTCAAATTGGAAACTTCGAGAAATGAAAGCAAATCATCACAGTTCCCATGAGGGCCTGTCTAAGATAATGCCTATCGACTGTCCCCATGTTTCATGATCTCATTTAGTGAAGTTCTCCTTTGTGGTCAGTTTTCTCGTCTTTATAGTTATTGTTTTTCCTAGTATATGTAGGGCAGAAGCAGTTTGTTTGTAGAAGATCTTGGTCATTCCTTGATTTCGTTCCCTTAGCAAGAACATGCGGTCATAATTTCAATGTAAAACCCCCCCGAGTCTTATGCTGTAATTTAATGGAAATATTATTCATTATTGTAAAAAAATTAAAAATTAATAGCATTAGCATTAATATTAATATTAATATCTTATTTTAATATCAATACTTTATTTTAAAATAAATAATAATAATAATAATAATAATAATAATAATATGGATGTTAATAATGTTATTATTATTAATAATGTGTAGGAATTATTTATTAATAATACTAATCTATATATTAATGTATTTACACATAATAATAAATAATAGTATGTTAATATACGCAATAAGATATTAAGTTATACATTAACATATTAATTTATACATTAATAAATGTAAATTATGATTCATTTGATTAAATATAATCAACATCAACATTATTTTGAATCATGCTTAATCATAGGAATCATCTCACGGATCCATCACATTGAAATTATTTGTCAGCATTTCAAACCATCAAGTGTGATTCATTTTTAGGAAAAGATAATGAATAAAATATGATCAAGCCAAACGAATGGAGAGAGACCCTAAAATCATAATGGTCCATTGGATTTTATGGTTCCTCCCCTATTCATTCTTTTGGCTTCGTTATATTTTCTTCATTCTTTTGTTTTGAATAAGAACCATATATTGACGGCTCAAAATGTTGACACAAATAATTTCAATGTGATTGATTTGAAAGAGGAATTCAACAATTCAAATAAAAAATTCCTCAATTCCAAGATAGGCATTATGTTCAACATTCTTATAGTTAACAATAGACATTATGCCCAACATACCCATTGCCAATTGTGATCAACCATTGTCAAGGATTAAAAATATTTTTTAATAATAATAATAATATCAATGCTAATATTTTTATAAACTTCTTCAACAATGCACCCATATTCAACCATGGTCAAACTAGGTCAACTATGGTTCACCATGGTTAACCATATTAATTTCTAGTTAAACTTTGACAACCATGGTTTGCAATGTTCACCCATACTCAACCATGTTAATCATGATTGACTTGGTAAACCATGGTCAACATAGACATCATGTTTAGTCATGATTAATGATAGACATTATATTGAGCATGCCTACAATGAACCACATAAATCATGCCCAATGTATCCATAGTCAACCTTAGTCAACCATATTTATCTACAATTAACCATGGTTGACCATAATTAACCATAGTAAACTTAGTTAATAATGGTTAACCATAATCAAGGTTTTAAAATGTTTAATAATAATAATACTAATACTTTTATAACTATTTTCAATAGTGCAACCATATTCAACCTTGGTCAAGCTAACTCAACTATGATTAACCATAATGAACATGATAAACCATATTAATTTATAGCTAAATATTGACAACCATGGCTAACAATGCTTACCCATAGTCAACTATAGTTGACCATAGACAACTATGTTTGAAACTGACATTGAGTGTCACAAATATATATCAACATCGCAATGTACCAAATAAAAAGCAACATCATGACATCACAATGTAATGGACAAAAACTCACATAACATGTGATGAGCAAAAAAATTATGTTGCATTGTGATAAAAAAAATCAATGTCGCAATATAATAAATAAAAAATCAACATCACAATATGATATAAACAAAAATCAACATAAATATGATCATTAAAGCCAACCATAGTTAACATGGGTGTCACAGTGAACACGGACATCAAAGTCAACCATAGTTAACATGGGTGCCATAGTCAACATAAGCATCAAAGTCAACCATAGTTAGCATGGGTGGCATAGTGCACCACAGTCACCATGTGCATTAATTTTAATATTGTTCTCAATGTGACAACCAATAAACAACGTCACACTTGGATGAACAACAAATGACGTTACAATACGATGGATAATGAATGATGTCACAATGTGATGAACAACAAACAACATTGAAACTACATAAAATAATGACCTTGTAATGAGGTGAACAAAAAAAAATGTCACAATTTGATGAATAAGGAATGACATTGGAACATGATGAACAAAAATAAAATGACAATGTTGACCTAGGTTGACTAAGTTGACCCAGGTTTTGTTAGAAAATTATATATTACAGAGCAATGGAACACATAAAATATTACAGAAATATAAACACAGAAAACGCATAAAACAAGAGAGACACAGATATACGTGGTTCACCCAATTTGGGCTATGTCCACGGAGAAACAACTAGTCCTTCCTTTTATATTATCTAGCAAAATGAAGAGATATAACCTACAACAGATCCATTGTAATTCCCTCTTCTCTCTCACACAATATCCTCTCTCTTTCTCGCTTAGAATACAGATCTACATAGCCGCAATACAATTCCCTCATATATAGCGAGGTGTTGCCTTCTAGGGAAACAAACCCTAAATTAAACATAATTTATATTGTTAGATTTCCGTCTAATGAGCAACCCAGATTGACTATGAAATTACAACATTTTACAAGGAAATTTTACATCTATTATTAGCTTCGGGGGTGATGTCCCCGATCCCCTGCCAGGGGGGGCTCCAAATAATTGTTGTCGCCCTTGGACCCCCCTGGTGGCGCACATTTACGGGCATCATTGCCGCCACATTACGAATTGGGGTCCAATGTGGCGATACCTCTGAATAAAGAAGATAATCAAGCTCCACACCCAACAAGTTTACTAGGTTGACCTGAGTTTATTAGATTGGACTATGATTATTAGGTTTACTAGGTTAATCTATGGTTCACTAGGTTGACTCAGGTTTACTATGATTACTAGGGTGATCTAGGTTTACTAAGATGACCTAGTTTTACTAGGTTGACCCGGGCTTATTAGATTTTCCTAAGTTGACCTAAGTTTGTTATTTTTTCTAGGTTGACTTAGGGTTGTTAGATTTATTCAGTTAACCTACATTTACTAGGTTAACCTAAGTTGACTAGGTTGACATGTGTTTACTAGGTTGACTAGATTTACTATGTTGACTTAGCTTCACTAGGTTGATATAGCTTTATTAGGTTTACTAGATTTACTATGTTGGCTAAGGTTTACTAGGTTGAACTAAGTTTACTAGGTTTACTAGACTTACTTAGTTCACCTAGGTTTACTAGGTTGACAACCACACTAACTTCATCTATAATTAAACGTTGACAACCATGGTCAACAATGTTCACTTGTAGTCAACCATTGTTCAACCATAGTTTATCATGGTCAAATAAGTTGAACCATGGTAAAACATGGTTGCCATGGGAACCATGGTGTAACATGGTCAACAATCTCATCCATGGTCAACCATCTTTAACATGATCAACCATATTCAACATGGCCACTCATATACATATATAGCTACACATTGATAACCATGATTAAAAATATCCCAACTATGGTCAACCAGGATAAAATAAACTCAATGCTTTTAAACCATGGTTAACCTGCTCAATAATGGTCAACCATATTCATCTATAATTAACATTGTCAATCATGGTCAACCATTTCCACCTATAGTCACCCATGGTCAACCATGTTCTCCCATAGTCACCCATGGTTGATCATAGTTAACCACGATTAATGAAGCTAATCATGGTCAAATAATTTGATGTTATAATGTGATGAAAAAAAGCTAAATTGTAATGTAATTAAGAAATATTAACATTGCAATGTGATGCAGGAGCATCTCAACACATTTTGTTTGTGGGACAACTTCACTTATATGTTGTTTTTCTATTGAGATTATGTGTCCTTTTTTTGGACAACTACTTTAGTTCACTAGTAAAGGGATTTTAGAGAGCCCACGTGTCACTTTGGCATACACATTTTTAGCTAGCAGCCTCCCCATTTTGTTTTAAGAAATTCTTTTTGTTTGTAAATATATACGGATGGTAAGATACCTCATGGGCATGAGAGCTAGAGAAAGAGCACGCCCTTTCGAATGTATCTTTAACCTTTAAAATGTTTTTAGGGATATGGTCATGATTTGATCTTAGTTCAAAGGTATATGTGCATTGTTTGATTGGACTCATAAATATCCTAGTATCCCTTGAATGCGTCCAATTGGAATGAGTTAGTTCTATGGATGACACATGCAATAAGAGCAGAGGAATTTATTTTGCAAATGTAATTAGAAGGCTATAAGCTCTTTATTGATGAAATTGTGTTTTTCCTTTAGAACACCTATGTGCTAAAGTTTACACGCCTTTGAACTTTGGTTTATTTTGATTATCAATAATATAAGTAAGGATCATAGTAGTTTTCCCTTAACCAATCATAGAGAATTCCCCTCATAGGCCTTGTGCAATATATTTTAGCTCACAGCACCAACGAATCATCTAAGCATAGGGCTACATGTATGAAGCTCGGTTACACTTTTTGGCAAGCACATGGGTTGGGAGGCAAAAAAAAGTAGCTTGATTGAGCAATTTTTTAGCCCTCAATCGAGATATTTGTGGGATTAAACATCAACCCTCGATCAAGCTCCTATGTAACCCACAGTTACATAGGAGCTCGATCGAGCTATTTTTTTTAAATTCTTGCCCAAAACATAATGAGGAGTTTATGGTTGGAAGGGCTAGATTGCGCTATAACTTGATATAGTCCTTGTTTAATCATGTCAAGAGCTTGATCGAGGGTTCGTTAAACCCTCAATTGAGCTATTTAAAACTTTAGCTTAAGCACTTGATTGAACTTTTTAAGTGCTCAATCGAGTTGTTTAAGGCCTAAAAAACAAACTTTTAGTGCCCCCTATACATATTTCTCTACAACACCATTTTGTAGTCTCGCAGACTTAAGGAAATATTTGTCCTTAGGTAGCGGAGTTGATCATGTTAGATTCATGATAGAATCTTCTATCTAATGGCATATGAGTTTGACATTTTCAAATTCATATGATATTCTACATCTAATTTATTTTAAATGTTATGCTTGAATTTTTTTTTGAACTATTTCAAAGGGGCCTAATGAAAAATAAATAACATAAAATATAAAAAACAAAAAAAATTCAAAAAATACCACCATATTCAATTATGAGTCCTCTTCAAAAGTGTACTCTTGGTTTTTTAATTTACTTAAATAGTAGAAAAAATCATACGTGAATGCATGTGTCTAAAAAATGCAATTCAAATATTAATTCGCCAACTTAAAAAAATAAAAAAATAAAAAAAAAATTGCATAAAAAAAGTTTCAATATGCATAACTTATTTCTCTTTGTGTAGCTCAGGCTTATATATATATATATATATATATATATATATATATATATATATATAGATATATATAAGACTAAGTTTTTGCACATAAACACACATGGACCTGCTAAGATGTGTAAAACATTGCAAGGAAAATCATTTAATTTAATGGAAAAATGACAGATTATATGACACTAAATTTTTTTACAAAAAATATTATTAGGACAACAACATAATTCTCCACAAATTGTCTTTTTACTCCAAATCAAAATTCACAAAGCTTATACAAATTTTGAGGGCTTCAATTCGATAAATGAGTAAAATTTTGAAATTTCATTGCACATTTGAACCAAAAGTGTAACTCATCTTCACTCATATACCCATACGACTATGTTATTTAAAAGTATAGTAAGTCATCACCATACAAAGCCATGAAGGTTTCATCGAGAAATCTGTCAATAAACATGTATGGTGAATATTTTAAAACACTTTCGGTAGAAATCATATTAGGAATGTTTGGTCGACGCGTTTCGAACCAACCAATGTGGTTCATTATCAGGACAAGATGAAGAATCAGATCATGGAAGTAGGTTAAATAGAAATATAAATCCTTCTAATGGCTACAAGGAAACGACTTCTTTTGACTCAGTAAAAACTAGGTGAAGAATTAATTTAAACTTAATTTAAATAATTGAGTTAAATGTATATAAGTAATTATTGATATTATTTTTTAATTAATCTTAAACTAATTAAAATTAGAGATTAAAAATTCATCTTTTAGTTATTAAATAATTAAATATATATAAAATATATAAATTAAAATCCTAGAAAAAAAACTTTTGACTTGACTATATATATATTATAACACACTCCGTAAATTGAGGGTAGGGATAATTATTAAAATAATGGGAAACATTATTTTTATAAGAAAATCAACTAAATATAAACTCTTCAGTCAAAGGTGGAATATAAAATAAATTAAGAATAATAAAATTATAATATATAAAATTATAAAAGGAAAAAGGAAAAGGGAAACAAATATGAATCGATAAACCACACGGGGGAGAAATAAAAAAGAAACCAAAATCAAGGAGATAAAAAGTGAAAAACAAGGAAACTGACAAAACCACTAGACAAAAAAGGACAAAAAACTAAGAGGAAATGGTAGGAATCCAACAGCTACTAATTTTTCATCCATCATCCATGCTTAGAGTACTTGATCTCCTCTCAATTTCAATCGCTTCCCTAAACTTACGATGATTAAAATGAGAAATCTTCACAATAACCTTAGCCTCCTCAATGCATATATGATGTTTTGTCTTCATAGTGTGTTCAGCCAAAGATGAAGAGAGGGTCCTTCCATGCTTGATGTCGGTTGTGTGTTGCTTAATCCTATGATTTATCGACCAACCAATTTCACCAATGTATGAGGTTCCACAAGAACACATAATGAGATAAACACCTTTCATATCCATTGGGTTCATTGGGACTTTAACTAATTTTAAGGAACCTCTAATGGTGTTGAGGGGTCTGAAGGTTGAGGGAACATCATGCTTCCTCAGGATTCTCGCAATATTGTCTATGGTCCCTTGGATGAAATGGAGATAAACCCCTGAATTATGATCACTAGGGTGTTTTTTAACCTTAGGACCTTTTCTAAGTTTGAGGAAAGCATTAAGACCTTGTTTCCTATTATATTCATTATTAATAAAAAGAATAAGGAGATGGTTTTTCTCTTTGGAAAGGTGGTATTCGTTAGAAATTCTCAGTGCATGAGTAGCTAACGTGTTGAGAACACCTAGATTTTGAGCAAGGAAATGATGGGACTTGGCACGAAGATACTACTCAGTATGATTTTTCTTCTAAAACACCTGGTGGGAGAAAGAGCCATCATCCTTCCTCGAAATGAGGACATCAAGGAAAGGTATGCAACCATTAACTTCCATCAAAATTAGTCATTTCTTTCTAGTCATTTACTTATAGCTATTAGAAGGATTGGTCTTTCTATTTAACATGTTGCCATGATATGATTCTTCATCTTTTCCTAACGATGAACCACATTAGTTGGTTAGAAATGTGTCAAACAAACAATCCTAATGTGATTTCTACTGAAATTGTTTCAAAATATTCAAGATATGGATCACAGAAGCATGAATTTGAATAAAACATGTATAGTACTAAGCCAAAAACTCAAACACGGACAAGGCTTTAATGTTGCACCCCTGAACCCTTGAATAAGCCAAATACTTGAATAAAGGAGGTTTGGGCCTATAAGTAAGAAAAGCGAACATTGAGGACCTAAATGTAGTCGCGATAGAGAGAGTTCATCTTGCAGTGAGTTATAGCATGGAGTCGACGTAAGTACACCTTAACTAATCCCATAGTGGGAATGTCGGTGCATTGGAGAGTCAAGAAATAATTTTTTATTTATTTGGAAGAGAACCATTTTCCTTTTCCACAAAACCATCCAACTTGAACCACGAGCCAAGGCAAACTTGATAATTATTTTATATAAATGGGATAAAGGGATGTTTGACGAGACTTTTGTTGCGTCAAGGTGGTATCAAAGATAGAGGAGTTCTGCAAAAGTGTGCATTTGACAAAGATAATTTCATGGACTGTCAAATTATTTGTTGCAAGTATGCCACCTAGAAGAGGTGGCCAAGAAAGGAGTAGAATGGACATAGACTTGAGGTTGGAACTCAAGTGTATCTAGGAAAGAATGGAGGCCATGGAGACAACATAGAGATGATAACATGATGTGGGATACATCAGTGAGAGTGAGGACATGAGTTTTGAGGAAGAGACAGAGGAAGCTATAGGAAGGGAGTGGCCAGAGGAGAAACTAATAAATCTAGTTTCCAAGGTCAGGTCTATACCAAATATGGAGGTGCCACTATATGATGGAAACCTAAATGTGGAGGAACTTCTAGATTAGATTAGCATTCTAGACAAGTATTTTGATTATTAGGATATTGAGGATGACCTGAAGGTCAAGTGTGTGGTGACTAGTTTAAGAGGACATGCAGCACTATGGTGGGATTAATTGAAAGAAAACCAGAGAAGAAAAGGGAAGGAAAAGATTAAAAGTTGGGACATAATGGTGGCAAGTTGAAGAGAAAGTTCATGCCCAAACACTATTGGTTGAATTCGTTTAGGAAGTTGCATAATTTCAAGAAGAAGTCTATGACAGTGAATGAGTACATAGAGGAATTTTATAGGCTAAATATTAGAAAATGCCATATAGAGGAAGATGTGGAGAGACTGGAAAGATATATAAATGGCTTGAAATATTTATCCAATATGAAATTTTTCTCTTAACCTTGAAGACTATGGAAGATTCTTGTTATGCAAAATCTTTAGAAAAACGTATCTTCCCTAGACTGGGTGGCCTAGTCTAGAACAATAGAAAGACAAAGAATCTAATGTTTTCCTTAAAGTAAATAAATAATGGGATGAATCCTACCTGGAATCCATCGTATGCTTTGCTTCTCTCTTTTCTTGTACACTCCAATCCTAGATCTCATTGGTATAATTACAACCTGCACAATCAAACAACATAAGAAAATGATCTACGACATCTATGTAGCATCATCTAATTTCTTTATTCAATGGATCAACATGGCATCACAATACATGAAATCATAACATCACAAATAGGAAAAAAAATACTTTGCATTAATAGAAATGGAATGAGTTACAACCAAATATAGGATTTGACATTGTAGAAGGGCTCCTCCAAGTTGACTTGTCCTTCCTTTCCACAAAGAGTACCTCTATGTCACCCTAATGCATGGAAAAATGACTCTCACAGCAACAACATGAGGGTAGAATCTATCTCCAAAATCCATCCCTTAGCTTGTGGATGGGCACAAATATATACAAGAGGATGGCAATCTGAGAGTTCTTATCCATTTACAAATCTAGGCTTTAGATCCACTCTTGATGGGAGGATGAGCTCAAGGGATAAGGGATGAAAACTCCAAAGAAGGATAAGATATGATTTGAGACTTTCATCCAAGGTAAATAGTTCTAACAAATAGTGGAATCTTTTAGAAAAGGAAGCTTTTGGAAGAGGAAACTTCGAGATTCTTTTTTTTTCCCGAATTTCTAGAATCAACGCACCCCTAGCAAGGGGCAACCTGCTGGTGATCAACGCAGGTCGGGGGGGGGGGGCACCTTGCTAGTGAACACTGGTCTCTAAAGATACAGAGTGCATTGGACCTAAAAATCACTGAAATGAAGAAGTTTCAGGAAAAAATTCGAGATTCATGCTTAGGGATTTTTGTAGGGAGGATGAAAAAGTTTCCAAAGGATGTGGATGATCCTGTTTGAAGTCCTATTGATTAGATGCGACAAAATTGCTTATAACATATTTCCCCCTAAAGTGCGAATTCATAAATCACAATTGATGACTAAAGTTCTTTACCTTGTGAGAAGTCACGATCAAGAACAACTGACGAGATTGTCTTCTGTTACAATACATTTACATCATGACATCTTTGCTAAGGGAGGCTTACCCATACTCAACACATAAGCTAGCATTACATGTCCAGTGATCAAAAGACATGTCAATTGATGACAAAAGGTGGATCCATGACTGGATGGCTATCTAAATGATCATAGCCATCATACATTGTAATATTGTACTAATATTGAAATCGCATCCTGAATGAATGAAACTAGATTAGGGGTCTTATATCTCGTTCATACGATTTTCCAATGTATGAGTCTAACCATATGAATTAATGAGTTTAGGTTGGACATGGTAGACACTATTTGATTACTAGTGAATGTTGTGATATATTAACAAACACGAGAGAAATCATCGATAGTGTTAATGGCTCTCAGGTTACTGTAGTACAATCCATATGGTGTGAATAAATGAGTTGAAGTAAAACACCACACACAATCTTTTGGTCGAAGGCCAACGATGTAAACCTGTTGCCAAGAGTGAGGAAACTTGCCATTGATGTATGTAATCCCTAAACTACCAAAGGGTTGTTTCTAAGCCAACTTACTAGATAATGATTTGATGTTGACAGGAAGTGACTCATCACTAGAGGGCCTTCATGTATCCCCCATCAACGACACGAAACAGGCATCATGATTTCAAACAGAATGACGTTGATACGAAATTGGATCAGGAACGAAAGAAATGGAATGAAGGCTTAAGAGTATTGTAGAAGATATTGACTAAATTACTTCTCTTGAACACATATGTGACACTACCGAAAATTGAGGTTTTGAAATCGTATGATGAACCAAAGGACATGCAAATTTTCCAACCCAACAACCATGAAAATTAAGTGGAAGAGTGTCATGTTCAAGAGCGAATTGGTGCCATTGATAAGTGGAGTAACATGTTTTCCCAATTTCCCCTACCATACTAGTCAATACCTATTAATTGTTTAACAAGCTTGAGGATGATAACATGTTTGATATGTAAGTTCATCCTTTGGATGAATCCCTCCGAGTATGTTGACTAAACCCAAAGGAGTGGTTCAGTCTCATCACGTTAGACGAGTCCATTGGTTGTTTTGATGTTTTAATGAGCCTAGCGAAGGTAAAAATCAACATCTTTTTAATGTTTAAAGAGTGTGAAAAAGAGGCAAAAAAGAAAACTCCAAATGTTCCTTTTCATAGACAGTCCATTGAGTCTGAAAAGGCAGAAAACAATACCCAAGAGAAACTCTTAGCCATGGTATTTCTTTTTGTTAAATAGTTTGTCTCAGTCCGGAAAAGGGTTAAACTTATACTAAGTAGACATCTTTTCATTTACTTTAACAATTTCGAAAAAACAAGTGCTCAAAAAACTTTTCATATTTGGGAGTTTGAAAAGAGTTGAAAAAGGACTCCAAGGGGCTCTTCTTTTGTGAGTTTAGAGAGCTCAAAAAAGTGATAAAATTATTCTCCCCGGTCAAATTAATCTATTCAAAACATGACAAAATCCGTCAAACAACAATTGACCTACTGAGAACATCAAAAAAGGATTAAAAATAGTTGTTTTATGATAAAAAAGAATCATAACTAGGTCAAAGCATTAAATATGAATAAAACAATGGAAGAAATGACCATAAATAATCAAAATGACTATTCATCTTTACCATTTCACATTTTCCTTCAATAGTGAGAGCTTTGAGTATTGTTTGCCCTCGATCTTTTGTAGTTGATTGCGCTCAATCCAGTGGACCATTTCAAGCATCTTCACTTCCAAGTAGGAGCTAAAACCATTCTCTTTCATTTCATGGTATCATTTTGGGATTTCATGCAAGTTTTTGGAGTTTCTTAAAGCCCTAGGGTTTGAATAACTCACCCTCGGACCAAAGCACCCTCCTAAAGTTGAAAGGAGCATTGCATCTTGGTGACAATGCATTGCAAGAGGGGTGCAATGCCCTATCCCTCCTTGTAGGGGAGCATTGGGCACAAATCCAATTTTTTTTTTAGCTATTTCCCTTCAAAAAATTTCAAAATTTATTACATGGAATCGATCCTAATGAGTCTCTTCTTGATGTTCCAGGTCTTCATTAGCAAAAAATGGCCTTTATATGGAGATCAAGAGAACATGAAAAGAGGACATGAATGCAGCAAATGATCCTACAACCATCCAGGCACTAAAAAATTGCGGAGTATTTAATTTTTTTTTGCTTTCTGTTATGAGGAAACAAATGGAATTACTAGAGTATCTAGTTCATTTATGGGATGTTCAAGCACATGAATTCAGATTAGGGGAACATCTGCTCGAGATAAAGGTAGAGGACATATATTTTCTGATAGGTTTATCCATGAGAGGTGCCCCCATCTCTCTCCTAGGTGGGAGAAGGGGTGGAGAAATAGTGAAAGACTATATTTCCACTCATTGCAGACCTCAAGCCCAACCGACTAGGGATGGAAAAAATAACATAAAATATGTGACCTTCTTTTCTTTAAGAACAATCCTATTCATCATCGCCAAATTGGATGGTATCTCAACACTTCATGTAGCCAGTAGATCATACATGCAGTATAATTTGGAGTGTTTGGAACCAACAGTCTTCAACTAGAGCAAGGGAGTGTTGGTTAGTATGAAAGAACAATTGTCTAAAGAAAGAGAGGGAAAATTGAGAAATTTTGGCTATGGTTCAATCTTGGTATCCTTTTCCTTAGAGAGGATTCCATTACTACAGCCTCATGTCGGCAGAAAAGGTTAAATTAAATTTGACCCACGGTTTAGCCTAGGGTGTCAACAAAAGTCTTCACGTAGTCTAGCACTTCGAAAAAAAATTCACTCCTTTGGATACAAGGAGCGTCTCACCTAAGGCGAGCCAAAACAATAGAAAGGTGTAAGGGATGTAGATCTCATTATCTAAGTAACTTGTTCAACCATTGATTCATTCATTCACAACTATTTAAATCATGTATTTAATAGAAAATAGACTTAAGAATTTTTTTTTTTTTAAAACGGGCACAAAATATGCAACCAAATAACAAAACAACAGAGCCTAATTACAACAACATTTCTCCATTATAGTTTGTAGCACATTTCAGACTTGCACGCCAATATTACAATTATCAAAACATATCATTACATATCTTGATCTGCATATAAGTAGTTATTCTCCCACATAACCCATATCCCTAACATTACAACAAAATCTAAACTCTATAGAGCAGTCTAAACTTTATAGCATTGTTTGAACTCTGCAAAAACTGTGTAAACTTGTTTCTCGCTTCTCCTCATCCTCTTTTATAGCCATGTTTGCTTGATTTAGTCTTTGGTCCCTCACTTTCTTGATTTTAGGTTTTCCAATACCTAAGGCCATTACCTTTGATTTATGTTGACTGTATCAAAATTTTCTCCTGGTTCTTCAGCACATGCCCTTATTTTCCACTGCCCAAGTTCCAAAATAGATACCAAGCTACCACCTTGCTTTTCCAATGCTCTGCTTCTAGTGGATTTAGCCAAAATTTCCTTCATGACTCTTATTCCTTCGAAAATGAAGGACCCAACATGCTCCAACCATAATCCATTGACTCGCCCTCGAGTCAATGTGTTTCTATTACTGAATCTGAACTTTGTGCAGGTTGGATTTCACTTGGATGAACTGTGGTACCTTCAAATGAAGGACCCAACTATGGAACATTTTGAAGATTTGACTCCTTGAGTGTTGTTACGGCGGAAACATATGAGTTCCTTGAGCCTAACATGGTAGCACTTTGCTTGGAAATTCTTCCACTTCCTACGCACTGAGATCAATGGGTTGTGACTATACAAGTTCTTGGAGCTGCTGATTGGCAAGAGTGGATAGCATGCTCAAATTGAGGAAGTGTCTCTGGGCTTTTGGGTGAAGGTCGTGAAGAACGCATTTAGTTGCCTGGGATGTGTCTTCCAGCTAATTAATCTGAGCATTGAATTCATCAACCTGAGCCATGAGTTGCTTCTCTACCTCTAGTTCGGAAGTCACCATCACTTGTTGGAGAAAGTTCTTGACGTTCTCGCATAAGAGATAAACGGGTGCATTCTTCTTTGCAAGAACGACACTCAAATCAGAAATTTTAGTAAATCGTTGATGAGATTACTACATAAGTTGTGCAAAAATATCACAGAAAAAAGTGGATTCCTAAGTCTTTTCATCAATATGGATCTTGAGGAGCTTAGATGGATCAGTTGTGGACAGCTACAGGCAAGAAATAGTATCCTGGCATGCCATATTATGGGTGACAAGTTTCTTACACACTAATTCAACAAATTTATAGCATTCGATAGGGGAACATGCAACGAGATCTTATGGCTTCTCTTCAGCAAAAGGTGTAAGGGTAGGCCATAATGACTTCATCTCAAAATCAACATCACTTACCTAAGCTTCTAACCCATATTTGTCAATGTGCATCTATATTTGGATGGCGATGACGGTGTTGAGTTGGTGTTCCCATCATTCACAAGTGACTTGGAGGTCATCACATCGAGTCTCAGTCTAGACAAGAAAATTCTTTAATTGTGTTACAAAGTCATGAATAAACTAAAACAATTGTGGTGAAGAACAGGTGATAAGAGTCTCCACTGATATTGTATCTAGTGCTATAAGTCGCGATTACAGTGGTTGGTCACTAGCAATGGAGCACTTTAACTAATATTGCAGTTAATATTCTCTCTGTATACAAACCCTTTTGGTTTTGTGCAATTCTATGAAGAACAGGGGCTGGAATGAAAGAAATAACATCATGCTACTAGGTAGTAATGGAGATTACTTGACAACATTGTTTAGGGTATTTCAGGAAATCAGACACTTGCTCGGTAGATATGAGTTGTTGGCATTATGGTTCAAGTGTTGTCCTTGATGGCAACTCACTCAGTGGATGGTACAGGTGCTCAAAGGTTAGTACAGGTGATGGCAACTTAATCAGAAGACAGATCTCAGTACAGCATGGCAAGAAAGCTCATACACGCTGTTTCGTTAAGCCCAAGTCGCGTGTACACGCAAGTTCGATTCAGAAAAAGCGCGTGTATGTGGAAAGGTTCCTTTGGTTCATGGTGGTTAGACCTTGGAAGTTGTGCCTATGATTTCGGACCATTATGTCTCGACGGGCGTGTCGATCCCTAGTTTTAAAGTTGATGGTATTGTGTTACTATGGTTTTGGCTCTTGGTATTGAGAAAGGCCTAAGGCTATATAAGGAGAAGAAGATCATTAGGCAAAGATCATCTTTCGACAAGGCATGAATATCTAAGAGAGAAAGAGATCTGATATGCAGGTTCTGAGTTGGTTGATCTGAGCTAAGGAGAGATCTCATCGGTTGATGGAGAACTAGATCTAAGGAGAGATCGGGATCAAATGGTTTGAAATGCACTATCATGTTATGGTTGATTATGCGTATTTCTAGATCTGCATATTGTCGCAATGTTACGTTCTGAGTCTAACTAATATCTGGTACAGCTGCAAGTTGAGAAAATTTATTTTTAGATCTGTACGCAGGTTGGCTTCGGTAAAAGCGCGTGTATACGCGGTTTCTGCTCATTAAAGTAGCGTATATCTTTTGAAGCTTGATTTGGGTTTACAGTGGGATCTGACTATTATTACAGAGTTCTGTAGTCTGCTCTGTGTTCTGGTAACTGGTGATTGACAGGGTTCAGTGGTTCAGTGATTCAAAGTTGGTTGTTTTATGCTTCAATGATCTGTTGTGAAAATTGAATGAATTGTGGTCTTCAGATTGTAATGTTGTGCTTCAGGAATATCCAAGTCTGAAAATGTATGAAAAGTGATACCTGGAAGAAGGAAGATTGTAGGTCAGCACCTACGTACTAGTATCTTGGCTAGTACAAAAGCAAAAGGGGGTTGGAGCTCCCTTCCAAGGAAGTTTGGAGAACGAGAGAAGGTTGAAGCCTTCTGCAGGTTGTAGCCTGCGTACTGGTATAAGGCTGCACCAGTACAAAAGATTGTAAACTGAAGTTTCATATTAAGAAAGATAGAGACAACTTGCAGCAGGTGGTTTTCACCCACATTGGGTTTCCACCTTATATCTTGGTGTTCATGTGTGTGGCTTTTTATCTGTTCTGTTATACTGCACATGTTTACTGTTAATATGATGAATAATGTCCTGATGCACTTAATTGAAGAATAAGCCAACTAAATTGTGAGTTTTCTGCTTATACGCTGTTTTACTTCGTCACAGTAGCGTGTACACGCTGGTTCACTTAACTGAAGTAGCGTATATGTTTTGGGCATTTGAAAAGTTTGATTAATCTGATAATACTGATTCACCCCCCCTCTCAGTATTATTTCCAACAATTGGTATCAGAGCAGGTCCTTCAGAGAAGCTTGATCGCTTGAAGGAAGATCATTCATCATGAGCAACTACGAGAAAGAAGCATCAATCAGGCCACCGGTTTTTGATGGAACAAATTTCAATTATTGGAAGGTAAGAGTTACTGCATATCTTCAATCTCTTGGTACAGAAGTTTGGGACATTGTAGAAAAAGGCTATGCTTTTCCTTCAGCTACTCCTACAGATCCAGATGAAAAAAAGGCATATGAAACAAATGCAAAAGCAGTCGCTACCCTATTAGGAAGTATATCTCAAACAGAATTCATGAAGGTCATGCACTTCAAATCAGCAAAAGAAATATGGGACAAAATGATCACTAGCTATGAAGGAGATGAACAGGTAAAGGAAGCTAAACTTCAAACACTCAGGATTCAATATGAGACTCTCAGGATGTATAATGATGAAAGTGTGGCTAATTATTTTCTCCGGGTAGATGAGATTGTTAATTGTATGAAAAACTTGGGTGAAGAAATAAGAGAAACTATAGTAGTTCAAAAGGTTCTAAGATCTTTATCCCCCAAGTTTGAATCTAAAGTATCTGCAATAGAAGAAAAAGAAAATCTCCGTGTTCTCACTATGTCTCAGCTACATGGAATTCTAACCGCTTATGAAATGAGAAAGGGAGGTCCATCTGACAGAAGGGAAGCTGCTTTTAAGGCATCAGGAAAAGAAGATTACTATGAAGCAAGCCATGTTCCAGAAGAAGAGGAAGAAGAATCAAATTTTGTCAGAAATCTTCAAAGGGGTTCTGGAAGGTTCAGAGGTAAGCTACCTTTCAAATGTTTTGCTTGTGGGAAAGTAGGTCATTATGCTGCAAAATGTCCTTATAAGGATAAAGGAAAAGAACCTGCTAGATGGAACAAGAAACAAAGTGCAAATAGGAAAAGCTACTACACCCATGAAGATAGTGATGGCTTATCAAACAGTGATGAAGATGAACAAGGTAATAAATATAAGCTGTTAATGGCATTTGAAGATGATGATTATGAGGATGCTATAGATGTGGATAATCTCTATAATGAAATCACTAGACTCAAGAGAAGCATAGAAGAAAGGAATGTGATTATTGATACTTTGCAATTTCAAATTGATGAAAAGGAAAAACATCTTGAAAAACTAGAAGGTGAAATTGTTGGTCTCAGAAAAGAAATTGAGAAAACAAAAACTATTAATCTTAAATTTGTCAAAGGATCTGAAACCTTGGATGAGATTATTAGTGTGCAGCGGTCTCCTCTAAACAAAACAGGTTTGGGCTATAATGGAGAAACCTCTCAAGCATCCACCTCAAAAAGTTATCTTGATGCAGCAAGAGGAAATGAGCGGAAGAACAATGAAGATAATCAGGTAAAGCAGGGACGAGTTACAAACAGAAACTATCAGGGACAATCCTCCTTAAGGATGAACAAAAGCTACAACCAACCACAGGTAAAATCTTCTCAGTTTGGCTCAAGAATAGATGAAAATAGAAATTACAATCAGTTGGCTGGTAGATTCAATAACCGCAGAAGCTTCTTCAATGGACAATGCTTTTCTTGCCACAACTTTGGTCACAGAGCAGCTCAATGTGTTGCATATAAAACAATCATGACTAGGGAAGCTCAAAAACAAAGAAGTATGACAGGGATTACAAAAAGGACCTATAACAACTTTTCGGTGCTTGAAAATGAAGTTGAATGTTCTATTTGCAATAATTTTGGTCATAAAGACTCTGAATGCAGGAGCAGGTTTCAGGAGAAAAAGGAACAAGCCACAAGCACCAAAACATGGAGAATAAAGGAACCTCAAACAGAAAGATGTGGGATAGCATTTTATGCAGAAGGACAGGAAAATCTATGGTACATTGACAGTGGATGTTCGAAACATATGACAGGTGATAAAGAAAAACTTGAATCTTATTCTACTTTAGAAAAGGGAAAGAAAGTCTCTTTTGGAAATGATACTCCTGCTACTATAAAAGGAAAAGGTATTGCTCCTTTAAAAGAAAAGGTCAAGGCTGGAAATGTTTTGTATGTTGATGGATTGAAACATAATCTTCTAAGTGTCAGCCAGATGTGTGATCAAAAAACAGAGGTTATTTTCAGATCGAATGGATGTCTTGTTCGTGATCTTGATACAGGTAAAACAGTTCTCAAAGGCAAAAGAACTCCAAATAATCTGTACATATTTGAAGAAGAACAACAACAATGCTATCTTAGCAAGGATGAAGAGCACTGGTTATGGCATCGAAGGTTGGGACATCTAAGCTTCTCACAAATAAGGAAAGCATGCAAATATCAGGCAGTTCGCGATCTTCCAGATATCAAAATTCCAGACAACACCATATGCAAATCTTGTCAGTTTGGAAAGCAGACCAGAACTAACTTTCCAGAGAAGGAAGGGTCAGCTAGCTTGCCTCTTGAGCTAGTCCATACAGATGTATGTGGTCCATTTAGGAAAAGGTCACCTCGAGGAGAAGAATATCTGATATTATTCATTGATGATTTCTCAAGGTTTGTTTGGTTAGGGCTTATGAAGCACAAAGATGAAGCATTCGAAAAATTCAAATCCTTCAAAGCATTGGCCGAAAATGAATCAGGACACAAAATCAAGTGCCTCAGATCTGACAGAGGTGGGGAGTTCACATCAAATGAATTTTTTGATTTCTGCGATGAACATGGGATAAGAAGAGAATTCTCTACAGCTAGAACTCCTCAGCAAAATGGGGTTGTGGAAAGAATGAACAGAACTATCCAACAAATGGCTCGTGCTATGCTCGATGAATCAGGTACTCCTGCAACCTTCTGGGGAGAAGCCGCACATGCTGCTGTTATCATTCTTAACAAAACAAATGTCCGAGTAAACAGCACTCAAACACCTCATGAGCTTTGGAGTGGTAAAACTCCTTCCGTGAAGCATTTCAAAATCTTTGGGAGCAAATGTTATATTAAGAACACTGATGAGCAACTTGGCAAACTTGAACCTAGAGCAGATGAGGGCATTCTTCTTGGTTATTCTCCACATAGCAAAGCATACAAGTGCTACAATAAAAGACTTGGCAGAATTGTTGACAGTATTGATATAGTGGTTGATGAGAAGGGATATATTCCTAGGCAAGTTCATCATGAAGAAGATGAAGGTTACTCTCAAAGGCGAAATGATGAAGAAGAAGAACCTCAAGAAGAAGAAGAATCTCAAGAAGAACCAGAGGAGCAGACAAGAATAGAAGAGAAGACTCCATCCAGATATGTCCAAAAGAATCATCCAGAAACTCAGATTGTGGGGCAGAAAGAAGCAGGAGTACAAACAAGAAGGACACTTGCAGAAGCTTCAAGCTACTTGGCTCTACTCTCCTCCATTGAACCACAAAATGTGAAAGAAGCATGCAAAGATGAATGTTGGGTCAAAGCAATGGATGAAGAACTTGAGCAAATCGAAAGGAACAACACTTGGGAATTGGTTCCTAGACCAAAAGATAAGAATGTAATAGGAACAAAATGGGTCTTCAAGAATAAGTTAAATGAAAATGGAGAAGTAATTAGAAACAAGGCCAGACTTGTTTGTAAAGGGTATGCACAGCAAGAAGGAATAGATTTTGAAGAGACCTTTGCTCCTGTGGCAAGACTAGAGGCCATCCGAATGTTCCTTGCTCTCTCAAGCTTTCAAAACTTCAAGGTATTTCAAATGGACGTGAAATCAGCCTTCCTGAATGGAGACTTAGAAGAAGAAGTATATATTGAGCAGCCAGATGGGTTCATTCTTGGGAATGATCCAAACCTTGTATGCAGATTGAAAAAGGCTCTCTATGGGCTCAAACAAGCCCCAAGGGCTTGGTACTATCGGTTGGACAAATATCTTCACCAACAAGGCTTTTCAAAAGGATCAGCAGATAGCAATCTCTATATAAAAGTTGAAAATAACAAATTGCTAATTCTTGTTGTTTATGTAGATGATATTATTTTTGGCAGCAATGAAGAAACTATGAGTCAAAACTTTGCCTTGGTTATGCAGAAAGAGTTCGAAATGTCACTTCTTGGAGAATTGACATATTTTCTTGGATTGCAAATCCAACAAAATGAAGGAGGTATCTTCTTGTCTCAAACCAAATACCTCAAGCAGATCTTGAAGAAGTATGGCATGGAAGAGTCAAAACCAGTATGTACACCCATGGTTACAGGATGCAGCCTCAGTGCAAATGATGAATCAGCAGCAGTTCACCAACCCACTTATAGATCCATGATTGGGAGTTTGCTTTATTTGGCAGGTACTCGACCAGATATTACTCATGCAGTAGGGATGGTTGGAAGATTTCAAGCCAACCCAAAGGAAACCCATCTTCAGGCAGTCAAAAGAATCTTCAAATATCTTCAAGGGACCCAAAACTATGGCTTATGGTATCCTAGAAATACAGATCTCACTCTTCATGCTTACACAGATGCAGATTGGGCTGGAAGTGTGGATGATAGGAAAAGCACAAGTGGAGGTGCTTTCTTCATGGGTTCCAGATTAGTGTCTTGGTTCAGCAAGAAGCAAAGTTCGATTGCCTTATCTACAGCTGAAGCAGAATATGTGGCTGCAGCATCTTGTTGCACACAACTTCTTTGGATGATGCAGACCTTGCAGGACTTTCAAATCACTTGCACTCCACCTGTCTCTATCTTATGTGATAATACAAGTGCAATCAGCATTTCAAAGAATCCAGTCATGCACTCAAAGACCAAGCACATACCAATCAAGTACCATTTTCTTCGGGAACAAGTGCTTGAGCAGAAGGTCAAATTGGAGTATGTTCCTTCTAAGGAGCAAGTTGCTGATATTCTCACAAAACCACTGCCCAGGGAAACTTTTGAATATCTCAGACAAAAGCTGGGAGTAGTTGATGCTTCATCCTGTTGTTGAAATTTGTTTGTTCTACAGAAAAGTTGGTATACGCAGGTTACGGAAGGGATATGAGCGTATACACGCGGATTTATGTTGAGTAAGTCGCGTGTATGCTGGACGCTTGTTGCAGAAAGAATATCCGCGTACATACGCTGCTTTATACAGGATAAAACGCGTATATGAAGTTCTGAACAGCAAAGGAAAACTCTGAAGTTCTGAACAGCAATAGGAATGTCAGAAGTATTCAGGCACAGTTTCAGGGAGTGCAACAGGCACAGGTTCAGGGGGAGCAGCTCAAAAGTCTCATAAAGCATTGTTGGCATTCAGATGTTTTGGTTGATTGGTTTAAGAAGGAGCTCAGAAAGAAATTCTCGTTGCTGATCTAACAAGATGTTTATCAGATGCTGCTGGTGTCTTTCCTAAGTCTTGGTCTAGATCTGTTGTCTCTATGTCATGTATCTCTCTTGTCTCTTTTATGGTGTCAAGGTCATGTAACGGCCTTTGTTGGTTTCCCCACTATGCCTGGGATGAATGATGAAATGTTCATGTATTATCATGGTTAGGTGGATGAGTCAATATTGATGTATCCCCACTTGGTTGGGTGGATGAGTCATTTTTTTGTATATCCTCACTTAGTTGAGAAATGGATGTATGTATGAGTCTTTGGTTATAGGAAGGTCTTTTATGATGTATAGAGTCATGTTCTTCTTGAAGAACATCTTTTGCAGATCTTGCCTACAGTCAAGGGGAGCATGAACAGCACTTGGTGAGCAGGATGGATAGATTGGTACTCTTTGGCATTCACAAAGGGGGAGCACACTTGGAGATTTCAGCATGTACTCAGGGGGAGTATGGACAGCAGTATGGACAGCAGAAGGATTACCAAGGAAAAGAATATCTTGGTCCTCCCTTTGCCCTTGATGTCAAAGGGGGAGAGTGACTTGGTGTGGTGGTTGCCATCAAGTCCAAAGGGGGAGATTGTTGGCATTATGGTTCAAGTGTTGTCCTTGATGGCAACTCACTCAGTGGATGGTACAGGTGCTCAAAGGTTAGTACAGGTGATGGCAACTTAATCAGAAGACAGATCTCAGTACAGCATGGCAAGAAAGCTCATACACGCTGTTTCGTTAAGCCCAAGTCGCGTGTACACGCAAGTTCGATTCAGAAAAAGCGCGTGTATGTGGAAAGGTTCCTTTGGTTCATGGTGGTTAGACCTTGGAAGTTGTGCCTATGATTTCGGACCATTATGTCTCGACGGGCGTGTCGATCCCTAGTTTTAAAGTTGATGGTATTGTGTTACTATGGTTTTGGCTCTTGGTATTGAGAAAGGCCTAAGGCTATATAAGGAGAAGAAGATCATTAGGCAAAGATCATCTTTCGACAAGGCATGAATATCTAAGAGAGAAAGAGATCTGATATGTAGGTTCTGAGTTGGTTGATCTGAGCTAAGGAGAGATCTCATCGGTTGATGGAGAACTAGATCTAAGGAGAGATCGGGATCAAATGGTTTGAAATGCACTATCATGTTATGGTTGATTATGCGTATTTCTAGATCTGCATATTGTCGCAATGTTACGTTCTGAGTCTAACTAATATCTGGTACAGCTGCAAGTTGAGAAAATTTATTTTTAGATCTGTACGCAGGTTGGCTTCGGTAAAAGCGCGTGTATACGCGGTTTCTGCTCATTAAAGTAGCGTATATCTTTTGAAGCTTGATTTGGGTTTACAGTGGGATCTGACTGTTATTACAGAGTTCTGTAGTCTACTCTGTGTTCTGGTAACTGGTGATTGACAGGGTTCAGTGGTTCAGTGATTCAAAGTTGGTTGTTTTATGCTTCAATGATCTGTTGTGAAAATTGAATGAATTGTGGTCTTCAGATTGTAATGTTGTGCTTCAGGAATATCCAAGTCTGAAAATGTATGAAAAGTGATACCTGGAAGAAGGAAGATTGTAGGTCAGCACCTACGTACTAGTATCTTGGCTAGTACAAAAGCAAAAGGGGGTTGGAGCTCCCTTCCAAGGAAGTTTGGAGAACGAGAGAAGGTTGAAGCCTTCTGCAGGTTGTAGCCTGCGTACTGGTATAAGGCTGCACCAGTACAAAAGATTGTAAACTGAAGTTTCATATTAAGAAAGATAGAGACAACTTGCAGCAGGTGGTTTTCACCCACATTGGGTTTCCACCTTATATCTTGGTGTTCATGTGTGTGGCTTTTTATCTGTTCTGTTATACTGCACATGTTTACTGTTAATATGATGAATAATGTCCTGATGCACTTAATTGAAGAATAAGCCAACTAAATTGTGAGTTTTCTGCTTATACGCTGTTTTACTTCGTCACAGTAGCGTGTACACGCTGGTTCACTTAACTGAAGTAGCGTATATGTTTTGGGCATTTGAAAAGTTTGATTAATCTGATAATACTGATTCACCCCCCCTCTCAGTATTATTTCCAACATGAGTGAAGTTCTGGAAGATGATGGATGAGATGAGGTAGCAGTAGGAGGTGGAGTAGTTGATGGTGGAGGAATAACAGTGGTAGACAAACTAGCATAAGTGACAAAAGTAGAGTCAGTTGCAATGCTACCTGGCTCATCAGCGAGAGTAGCGGAATCAGGACAGTCAGATAAGGTTTCTTTAGATGAATGGGGCATTTCATCAGAGGAAATATGGGAGTATGGAGGTTGTTCTTAATCAATGGGAATAACAAGATCGGTGGATGTTGGTTTAGCATCAAGGTCAATGATGGTAGAATCACAGGTATCATGGCGGGATTGCTGAGATGAAGCAACAAAGGTGGTAGCAGGTGGTATGGTGGTGGTGATGGTGGGAGGTGCAGTGGATACAAGAGTGAATTGATGTACCTAAGTATCTTGTTCAACCAAATAACGTACTACACTCCAAGTAGAATATTCTGAGCTGACACACTCCTTTGATTTCTTCAGCAAGGGCTAAATATCTTCTTTCATATCTCTAGGATGTTTGTGCGAGGAGGAAGGGGCATCACCGGTAGGCCTCATAGCATCAAAATTGTACAAGTCCAGTCCATCTTGTTGGCATGACACAAATCCTAACCAAGTGATGACTTCATTATGGAATTCACTCTCGTTGATATATAAGGGAAGCTTTTGCATATAAAAAGTGGTAGAAAAACACATATCAACAAGAGATAACAAGAGCTATGACTGGTCAAGAAGGGTAAGTGGTACTTGTGAGATAATTCTGGTCACAACCTCCAATTTATTGAACCATTGGCCAAACACAAGATCATTGAACTCTTTATTGACAATGTCTTCAGTGCTACACCAAGGTGCATAAGCATATGTAAGAGGTTCACCATCTGCAACCATGGGGAGGTCTCGGCCTTCGGAGCACACCATTTGTACATGGCCTGTGGAAGAAGAAGATACCAAAAAACAAAATAGGTGGTATGAGCATAAACATTATTCACAACTTCAAATAATTCATGAAGATGATAACTAGACTAATTGAGTTGGTCCCCTTGCACGCAAGCCAATGAAATTGATAGGACATCCAATGAACATTCTCCTATGGTAAAATGGTTCATGAATTTAGTAGTGATAATGGTGAAAGTAACTCGAGCTGACATATTGTTAATTATATCAATAATAGCTCCTCACTCTTTTCTCTTGGTTCCATACTTTTTATACAAATTAGTCGCATTGGTCTTCTTGTCGTGCTTAGCAATCTTTGAAAATTTGAACTAACGTCAACACCATAAACAGACAAGTTGGTGAGTATGTAAATATCTTCTACATGGATGGGGTATTCTTGATCCAACCAGAGAGAAACCCCATGGAGGCAAGTGATAAAAAATTTGGTGTAGTGCATGACTTCACTGGTGGTGCCGAAAAAAATAACTTGTGCAGAATAAAAAGAGTAGACAATTTCAATGGACCAAAATTGGTTTTGAATTTCAGGGTCAAACGTGCATTGGAACAAGTATTGGGCTCCACAAAGATTTCAGTTCAGAGCACAAGGAATAACGACGGATCAGAGAGGTCATTATCAACAAGATGGAGTTTTTCATACTTTCCCAAGAGGTTGTCATGGTAGTGGATACGAGAATCAATCAGGTATAGACTAACAATGCTTTTAATTTGGTGAACCATATTTGCAATCCAATAGATATACAAAAAATGGATAGGGGATTGCAAGGGAGCGAGGAATCGAGGATAGGAAAAGATGAAACTAGAATGGAAACTAAGAACGTGGGAGAGACAAGAGTGAAAATGGAAACAGAGAGCAGGCATATATAGAATGATTGAAGGAGGGGGGACTTAGTTATCACGTGTGGGAAATTTTAATTAGACTCAACTTAATGACAGGAAATTTGGACACATACTGAGGAATATCATGACGTAACGGAATAGCTAATTGTGTAAGAAAATCTTATCGGGAATGGGGAGACAGATTTGACGATTAACTCATACATGACTAGAAGTAATGAAGGATAAGACAAGCACTAATGACATTGACACACTAATATATGAGAAAATATCCTCGACCACAATGGGTTGGGTGGGTCACAACTAAAAATTAAAAGAAAAAACATTTTTTGGAACCATACTACTCTCATGTGTTAGCACTCCATAATTTCCATAGGATGAGCAAAGAAATTCAGAGGTAACCACAAAACCACTTTTAAGCTGGAATCTAGCCCTTCTAGCTTTAGAGAGGGTTTTCTCTATCAAGATGTTCAACTACTTTGATGTTAGGCTAGGTATGGTGCTCAACAGGATATTATTTTCAAACGTTTGTTGGTAAGAAAGGAGACAGATCCATTAGGCATGGAGTCATCTCAAATTTATTATTTGACTAGTGATAGGTTAAAAATAAACAAAGAGAAGGAGTATTTTACAGGGGCAAGGTAGGCAGTCTTGGTGATGGAATTAATTCGTTGTAGGAGGATGAGTGTGAGAAAGGATGGAAACAACAAAAATAGTATCAAACCGTAGATAAGTTATGAATGTTGTTTTAGGAAGAAAACATAGATCACTTGGTCAAACTAAGTTAGAGCAACCTTTAGATGGATTATGAGCTAAAATTTTGGTCCATCCAAGCATGAAGATATACATTCAAGAGATGAAAATAACATAAGACAAAATTACAACATGAAAGAAGCACAACACCATCAATATCTGACACAGGAATCCTTGCAAATCACCTTTTGTCTTTCATTCACTGGCAAAAATTTGTGCAAAGATATGACATACACAGGTCTCTTTTTTCTCGAGTATGACCAACCAACATTTTTCACACTAAAATTCATAAAATTTATACAATCAGCTCATCTTCAGAATTAGGTGGTTGAAATCCATCCTTTTCCCAAAGATAGGAAGAGGTTACAATGCTTTGGGAATAAAATATTAGGAAAATTTGCCCATATCCTACTATCTATGGTTTGGTTTTTGACTAACGAGAAATATGCTAGTTGAAGAGAAAATCATGGAATTAGGTAGAAAAAAATTCAACATCCAAATCAGTTTGGAATCAATTATGCCAAGTTAGGGGCCCACCAAGTCGAATTTCAAAAATTCTAGAACCCTGTCAACAAATTTGGTTTCGCGGAATTGTGAACAATGGGTCTCAAAGTGACACATGTATTTTCCAAACCGTAACACCTATTCAAAACCTGAGAGAGGTTTTTTTAAATTTATCTAGTATGAGATAAAAACCTCTTTCACGTTTTCAAAATTCATCTTAGGCTAGAAACTGTTTTTAAGTGAAACTGTAAAAAATGCAGCATCTCCCCTTCCTCCTCCTTTGCACAACGATAGTGCTTTTTGAATATATCCCAAACAATGAGTCTGATGGCACTTAAATTTTTATAGAAAGTTAGTATAATCATATTTAATCTCCAAAAAACGTTGGAGCCAATTCCAAAATGGTTGTCGGTGACAGTAGCTTGTTTCTCGGAAACCATGAAGCATTTTGGGATGAAATTAACTGAGTTTTTTCATCTCACCCCCATTCATCTACTGTAAAAATATCAAGGAAAATTGGTACAAGGTTTAAGATATATGGTGAAAATACATTTATGCAACACACTTTCACAAAGAACTGTCTTTGCATGGTTTTAATAACCTGATTGAACTTTAGTTGAGAAAAAATGGATGATTGATTATTTTTCCACCCTTATAAACCTATTTGAGGTCCGAAACACAAAAAAAAATGTGAAATTTTTTATTTTTAATTAAACCCTAATGTTTTTGACAATTTCGCAGCAACTTGTGCAACATTCCAAGTTCTGTATACTTGCAACCTTGCTCTAAGAAAAAGAGATAAATGAGTTGGCTTGGAATGTGTCTAAGATGGTTGTGAACTCCTAAAACAACTTTCAAACTGAGTTCCCACCCCCTGATCAACTAACTCCCTTCTAGTCAAACATGCAACAAACTTGCGCAACAACTTGTGACTAGGGTTCTTTGAGAGAGACAACCAAACAAGGGGTTTATCAATGATACCCAATTGAAGTTCTAAATAGATATATGTAGGGTTCAAGACACACATTGCTACCAACTTGATGATTTATTGAGATGCCCAACGAATTCTTTAATTGCGCAACATATTCCAACTTTCTCAGAAGTTTGAACTTGCAGATATGCAATGCTCCTTTCGACCTCAATTGAATATAATGCCTGAAATGAAAAAGATTCCTATAATATAGGACCCTAACATTGGCTCCAATGGGGATGGCATCCTCCCTGCGAAGTACGAATAACACCATATACTAGTAGCATGATCATTGGGCTGATCCTAAACTTAGTTTTCTAATTGTAGCCTTGTTGACATGGAAAATTTTTTCTATGCCAACAAGGGGAACTAACCTGATCGCAGACCCCTATTAGATCTGCTTTCATTTGGGGTGGCTAGCTGCAACTGGTTTTAAAGGATCCCGTAAACTATTATATGTGTTGAGAGATTGCTTCTTGGAGGAAGACTTCAATTAAATCAACAAAAGAAATAGCTAACCTATATGTATCAAATCCTATCTACACTACTTCTTACTACTTATGCTAGTCCTAACTATTCTAATCTATCTTGCAAGAGCATAAAAAAAAGAGGTTAAACATCATATATAAATTCCAAGTCCAAATGAATCAATTACTGATTCAGATTTGAACAAAGCTGTATTAAATCTTAATTGCAATCCAATTACACATACAAGAATACATATTCCTTTCATACAAATAACACTTGCAACTAATGTTTAACAAGGTTTCGAATCAACGACCTTTCATGAATTAACCATGGTAACAAATTACATTTGAAAAACCAAGACTAATCAAAAACTATTTGTTATCAATATGAAGAAAACAAAACATATTTATATTATGCCAGCAACAACACCCTGATTCTAAACACATAAAGAAGAGGAAAATAAATCTGAAACAAAAGGCTCCTTCTAGAACCAAATAGTCTCCTTTATTAGCACAATAATTCAAAAGTTGTTATGCCCAAAAAAAGTCCTCCCTTCATCTCCGAAGGTAATATTTATGCAGAAGGAACTGACCCTTAGTCTCCCCATAATGTTTCACCTCCCTTCTCTTTTCAATATACAAATCATAATATACAATCGTAGAACAGTCGGTGTAACCGCTAACACATAGAGGGCATATTTGTTGGAGCGCTTCATTTCCTATGGAAATGAATAGATGTTGATTAAAATAGGATGACTATGTGTCATCCCTTCACACCTGTATTGAGAGGACATTATTCATTATCATTTCCGGAAGGAAACTGAAGACACTGCGCTCATCATCCCACATCTGGCATGATTGAAGGTGTGTTTGGAGGTAATAACATCTTGATGTATCAGCACTGTGCTTCCTCTTAACATGGTGTCTGCCTCCATTATGCACTATGGTGATTCATATCCCTTTCTACAGAATATGTCTTTGCAATATTGACACTAGTGGTGCAGAGGTGTCATCTTGATATAAATCGCCTTTATCCGCCACTAGGTCCCCTCGAACTTGCCTACAGAAATAATTCATATTAGCTATGATTACGAGAAATATGACAAACATGCTCACAAACAAACCTTGCATTCAGCCATAGTTTCTATTTAATCTTGCAATGTAGAGCAACTATAATTATCAAACCACCAAGCCTGCTGTGACACGTATTCTCGATGCCCACAATATTCATTTTTACTCAAGGATTTCTTTGACAATGCTTCAAAAGTATACCATTCACTCTAGGGGATTTTCCTTTGAAAACCCGAACCACAACATTTTATTGAAATATATGGGAATACATGGGAAAACCCACGGCGGAACAATAAGGCCGGAATTCAAATAATATACCCCCAGATCTATAATCATTGTCAAGTCCACTAATCGCATCATGCCTTATGTTTAAGCCTTGGGCTCTACCGATTTCACTTTGCGATAGTCCAGACCCGAAATATATATGTGTTGTGGTTAATAGTCCCATCAAGTCTGCTCATTGCATCGCGCCTTATGTTTACGCCTTGGGCTCCACCGATTGTGATTCGCGATTAGGGAGGCAGACCCAAAATATATATGTGTTGCGGTTAATAGTTCTAGCGGGTCCGCCATATGGGATTTTCCTTTCAAAACTTGGACCACAACATTTTATCGAATACACAGGAAAACACGGGAAAACCTGCGGTGGGACAATAAGGCCGGAGTTCAAATATTATGCACCCGGGCATATAATTATCGCTAGGTCTTGTCATTACCCCTTCGCATATCGCATGGGCTTTACTTTTTCCGATTGCAATTAGCGATAAGCCATACTTGAAAAATATATATGATGCATTTAATAGTCCCAGCAAGTCCGGTATATCACAGTGTGCTTTATGTATAAACCTTGGGCTTTGCCGATTGCAACTTGCGAATGGGGGAGCGGACCCAAAAATATATGTGTTGTGGTTAAGGATCCCAGCTGGTCTGCCATATTGTGGAATGTTTGAAGCTTGGGCTTTGGGTCTTAGCAAGGTTCGATTGCGATTTGCGAGTGGAGGCTCGATCACATCTTATTTATTCATGAGAGATGGGCCTTGCCCTTGATCAATGTGACCTACGATATATGATAAAGGTATGCAAGGATGATGTGTAAAGACCGAGGAAGTGCAGAGATGTTAAGTCATGCATGATTTGCAAAGAATTTCTATTATAAAGGAGTTATAATGGGAATAAAGATGTGATGGAAGGTTTTGAGGGGTAAAGAGTGGGGGTGATTATATGTGTGGGCATATGGCACCATGAAGGTTTATTAGGATTGAAAGAGTCCTGATGAAGGATATGAAAGAAGGGCTAGATTGGGTTGTGAATGAGTCATGCGGCAAAGATTTATTCAAGGGGGGTCTTGACCATTAAGAATTGAAGATTTGACTCGACACAGAGTTAAAATCCCTGAGATAAAAACAAATCATTTAGAGGAGTGAAGGATCAAAATTCTAGGGGACACCTAATCCTCTAAGGGTTAGTGTGGAAGCCGAATAGACTAAGGAAGTCTAAGAAACATTGGAATGTGGAACCCAACGGTCCCACCATGTACTATAAATGTATATTATTTGTTAATAATAAATGTACTCTCATGTTTTATCTTTCATACTCTTTCTGCCATGTGTGTGTTTAACATGGTATCAGAGCAAGTACGTTCATAATATGATCAATCTTTTGTGAGCCACCTGTTTTTGTGTGGCCTGTGTAAACCTACACATCCTTGTGTCTCTAGCTATTTGTATTCATTCAGCAATGTAGGATTGGACGGTGGATACCTATAGCATTGTAGAATCTGCGTTGCTTTCTTCATTTGGGCAGTGACTAATGCATAGAGGTTAATTTTCTTTCCAGCCTCCAAGAAACGCTCTTTCTTCAGTGTATATCTTTCAATCGTTTGTTGGCCTGGTGTTTTCCTTAAAAAAGGGTTGAAAAATTACACGACTATTTGCACATGTCTCGCATCTACCATTATGTGACCTTCTGCAACTTGAGATAATGCCAGATTCTCTGACATGTTGTCATTCCCTGCCAAGCTTGTATGAGCTTCCTTGAATAGCATGCTGATATGGTTTGATTACTTAGTTATTTTAAGAGGATGTTTATTCTTGTGCTCAAGCCTGCACTTTGTACATCTAAACGTTGGGAGACAGATGTGTAGAAGAGACCAAGCTGCATATTGAATATGAACATTGGTGATTCCTTGTGCATGAATATAATGCTCCTTCCCTCGGGAATATCAGTGCCATTCTTGCTGCCATTCTACTGAGCATAGTACCCAACAACCAAAACATGTGAGTTACTTCTCCTTTGGGCATCAGATACGATCTTTACACGCAACCTTCTGGCCCCTTCAAAGATTTCAAAGCGAGAAATACATTTCAACTTGGCATTTCATTTCAGATATGTTTCAGTTTCAGGTTCTATCCAACAGCCAATCCAGGTAAAAGTTCTCTCCATTCTTTGAGCTTTGGTAGATACATTTGGTCTCAAATGCGACCTCAATTCTGCTGTCAGGTTTTGGGGCCCTCCCAGCATCCAAAGCAAAGGAAAACCTGTAAACTATTGGTTGTTTGGGATGTATTGGCATTTTAAATCCGATGGGAGTGGGATTCTGTGCAATTTATCCAAGACTGTGGTTGCATTTACAGTTTAGATCTATGTGGATAAATCAGCTTTTTGGGTTGTATTTAGTTCTTAGTCCAGATAACCGAAGAAGCAGAAATTTCTGAAATTATTCACTTTTTTCTGGGTGCCTTTGGTTTTCAGATCAGGCTAAAAAAAAAACAAGAGCACATTTCTGCTATTTATCCATTTTTGTGGGTGGTTCTGATTGTAGATATATATACACAGTACATACAGAAGATGATCTGTCTAAATGGGTATTTAATTCGGTAGAGATATATCTTGCGTGTATATATAGATATATAAATATAAGAGAGACGTTGCCGAGTCCCCTCTGAATTAAAAAAGGAAAAATAGAGATATACATAGAAGATATTTGGTTGGGTTGTAATTAGGCTGTAGGGATATACACAAGGGGTCTGCCCAGCTGTTGGTGTTTGGATAGATTGCATCTGTGTTATTTGCAATTGCAACTGCATTTACCTAGAGGCATTATTTGGCATGTTAGCTGAGTGAAATATAAGGACATGTATCTACTGGGGACAATGACAAAGTATTGTGGGTATTGCATCACCTAGATGGTGTGTAGCAAGAGCTACAATTATTCTGCCTGTCGGGGTTGTTTAATTTCCTGTGCATAAGTTGTTTGCCCACATGAACCACATGATTTTCTTAAAGTTTGTTGGTTTGTTTAAGTTCTATCAGAAGCACTGACAGCCTAAAGGCACAACCAGTAATATACATGAGTGAGTGAGCATAACCATCCTAGCAGCTACAAATATTCCAGTATTTTCACAGTGAGTGGCTTCCCTGTTACTTGAAGTTCGGTGCAAGTTGTGATTTTACAGCTTGATCAGGTACTTGAGACAGGGTTAAGTGTACGAGGACATAACATTTGAATGTAAAGAAATGAAAAAAAGTCATTCTCACATGGGTATGGGAGTGGAAAGAAGGTGGCTTCTTCCACTCATTGCCAGCTCCATGGTATCTTTAATTGTTATTAGATCATATTCACTTGATTGAATCATTCTGAGGATATATATATAACCATATACTAGCTCTCGTAATACATGAAAATTTGGGCAAGTGTGTTAATCTGGTTGGAAATCTTATAATTTCTCCTTCAAAAAAAAAAAAACTTGCGATGAACCTAAGAAGCTCACCATTTATGGACTCTGTATTGACTAAAGGTGCCTTAGTAAGTTGTTTGATTCGACAGCTACTCTTTCAGCCAGAGATAGTTTTGATGAGCTAACGAGATTGGGTGCCAGAACTTGGTCTATTGTAGATGCTATTACTGAGATTATATGACTATATGTGCGTTGGTTATACTTTGGAGTTAAATATGTGATTTGGTTTCAATAAATTTTATATGTGCATTGAAGACAAATTTATGTCAGTAGAAGAGTCACAGTTGTAGGAGCGGCTCTGAGTTTGAACAAATTTATGCCATTCAAAGAGTGAAGTCAGCAAATAAAAAGATATTCCAGTGGGAACACATATTGGTATTTTGGCATTCTTTTATTTTTAGCAGGTGTTGAGATATAAAAGTTTTCAATAAGAACCAATCTACATTTTCTAGTTTGTTAGCTCCTTGTAAATTTTGAGAAAGAAAGAATTATAGTGTTTAATGAATACTTAAGTTGATTCATGGTATGCTTCAAGACTCTCTTGGACTTCCTGTAAAGCAATTCAAGTTGATCCGGTTGCAACATCTTTGAATTCTACGTGTTGCTTCTTGTTGCACACTGGTCAATTGGTGCACATTTATAGAGGATATTGCTGTGTCTTTGTATTGTGAGTGGGTGTTACTTTTCCACATTGGGTCATAGTTGTGATTAGTTTTTAAAAGGTGTAATTTTGAAAATGGATAATATGGCTCAAATTACTGAAGTATTAGAATTCTTGAAAACTTTGATGCATTCTACTGATCATGGTATAGTGAAAGTCAGCAAGAACACTCTCTGTGATATTAAAACCTATCTACAGTATACACAAGAGAAGGTAGAATTTTTGGAGCTTGAATCTCAGCTTCAACAAGAAGAATTAAAATAGAGGAATCATCTATTTGAACATGTTTCTGTTTAGAACATTGAGACAACAACCCGTCAGCAGCAAGTCAATATTGTTACAGTGCATTTAGATTTAGTACCCAATAAAGCAGTAGTTGTACATGCAGAAGCAGAAATTCAGTCTGCACTTCCCAAGTCGGTCATCAGACCTTGGGAAGAGCTTGTCCATAACAAGCACATAACTGGTCTTGGATATGACAAGGACTTGTCCTTTCATATTCCAGACTACTCCAAACCAATCCAATTTCAAAGTGCTAGATTTCTTCAGGACAGTTCATCTTCACCTACTCCTCATGACAGTTCACCTTCAGTTGTTCCAGATTTTGCTCCTCTTCCACAACAACAACAAATTGTGAAATGCCAACACTGTGACGGAGTTGGCCATCTGAAAGATCACTTTTTTTTTATCTTCATCCATGTAAGCATTGTCATAAAACCAGTCATTCTTCAAACAAATGCTTCAAAAAAAAATCTCTTGCAAGAACAAAGATTCATCTTGGATAGATTGCTTCTCGGAAATGGGCATTGACAACCAAGAAGATATTTTAGTCACATGTCAAAACTTGTTCAAGAGTATTGAACAATCTTGCAGTTGAGTTTTCTCCATCATCTCACCTTGTATCTGATAGGGGGGAAATTATGGTCATCTACAAGCTTCAAAGCCACATCAAGCAAGCCTGAACCACAACCTGCCACACCAGTTTCAGAGTTGTAGCCAGAGACAAAGATGCCCCTAAGCATGCCTTCAGTTGGTAATTTGGGGCACTTCCTCTAGTAGAAGACTTCAGCTTCTTACCAGTTTTGGAAGAATTCCATGAATAGAATTGGGGAGACTTCCTCTAGTATAAGACTTCAGCTTCTTTCCAGTTTTGCAAGAGTTCTAGGAATTGCATTAAGCATTCCAGAGTTAGTGGTAATCCGTAAACCATCATAGGTTGCGACCTCCCTTTTTAGGTTGAGATTCTCCCTTTTATGTGGGTTGAGACCTCCCTTTCATGGTTGAAGGTTTCCCTCTTCAAAATATTAGGAACACTTCCTCTAGCATAAGACTTGAGCTTCATGCCAGACTTGGAAGAGTTCGAGGAGCTGCACTAAGCGTTCCAGTGTTGGTGGTCATCCTTAAACCACCATCCTTTATACCAACATTTCAGAGAGCACATTCAACCTAGTGCTGCCATGCATTTTTGTACATTTTGTATTACAACTCTCTTCTTGGACTCATACATAACCCTTCTGATTAAAGGGGGGAAATGTTGGACACATAATCCTCTAAGGGTTAGTGTTGAAGCCGAATAGACTAAGGAAGTCCAGGAGATGTTGGGATGTGGAACCCAATGGTCACACCATGCATTATAAATGTATATCATTTGTTAATAATAAATGTACTCTCATGTTTCATCTTTTATACTCTTTCTGCCATGTGTGTGTTTAACAGCTACAGAGCATGTTTTAATAGGGTGGTGGTTGTGACCACAACAAATGGAGGACCGCTAGGCGAACTAGTTATCCTTGTTTCCAAATAAACCTTGGATCAATAGAACATCAGGCTGTTAAGATAAACTGGAAATGCAAACTGTATAGATGGACAGGCATGGGTTCCACTTCAACATTAATTGCTTCTAGTAGGATAAAGACAAATAGATTCAACTTACTGATAGGGTTTTGACAAGCATTCTCCAATGGTAGTATTATGGGATTTATTGACCCTCCTTTACCTATTTTCTACTTTCAAAAATCCTTTCGTGGTCGTCACTGGTCTGTCAATACCTGTTTAGGTATGTACCTCATCTCTTTATCGCTCATCAAACTTGATGTAGATATGTTTATTTGCACTTTATGTAAGAATTTTAGTGTTATATTTTTGTATGATTGAATGGGGCGCAGTCATGGATCATGCCATATTTTTAAACCGCTTAAGCAAGGTTGGGATTGTTGTGTCAACTGGTACTTTGAGCCCAGCAACAGTCCTTACTCCAACTAGCTTCCCAAACAACCTATCCTTCCAGATTGGTACAAGGACTCAACATTTCATTTTATTTTAAATATGTCCTTCTAGTTTCAGGCACAAGGACTAGAGCACAATTGGATTTGCCACAAGGTATATGACAGTGAGCATAGCCCATGAAAGGAGGTTTACTTGTAGATGATAGGTATTGGAAAACTTAGTGCGGTGGATGGGACCAATGGAGAATAACTGCAAACCTTACAAGAAAGTATAGGCTAGGTCTGAGTGGGATTTTTTTTAAATGCAACATTCCGTCATGCCAGTCCAGTTGTGGTTACACAGTTTTTCATTTTACAAAGATGCCCCTACATGCTCCAGGTATCCAAGTTATCAAAAGATCTTACCTAGTTCCCAATAGATGCTAATGAGTGGCTTTGATTTGAATTCCACAACTGATTTTCAAGTTCTCATTAGCTCATTGAAAGTTTGTTTGATTTAGGATTAGCGGACTCATCAATGAGGAAGGCAAAAGATGAAGGTGGTGAACGAGGGAAATCTGAGGAGAGTTATAAAAGTGAAAATGAGATTGGAGGACCGAAATCCATTGGCTGAAAAGGACTGAAATTCAAAATAGAAGGAAAATAAACTTTGTGGAAACAACAAGAATAGAAGGGACGAAAATATAACTAAGCTAACGGCAAAATAAAATGAATTCTAACCTACTCAAGAGGTAACCACCATGTTGTGGCTACTGGAAATATCTCTTAAGATTTTTGCCATTGACAGAGAGTTTTTTAGTTTCTCCCTGTAAAGTTTTCAATCTATAAGTTCCCTGACCAATTTTTTCCACAACTTGGAATGGGCCTAGCCATAAGTGTTGGAATTTAGTGTGTTTACCTTTTGGCTCATTCAACTTGTCTGATTTTAGGACTAGATCTCCTACTTGGTAATCTTTATCTCCTGCTAGATGGTGATCAAACCATCTCTTCACAATAATTCCTCCAACCTCACCAGTTGGTTGATCCTTTTTTGAAGTAAGGCTGAAGCGATCCCTTTTGAAGCTTGGGAGAGCTGTAAGGAGGGAAGGGTAACGTTGGGAGGCAGGATGGCTTCCTTTCCATAGATGAGGAAGTATGGGGAGTTTCCTAATGCTACTTTTAGGGTGACTCTATCGGCCCAAAAGGCGTTTGTTAGGGCGTTGTTCCAATTCCTCTGGTTGTCGGTGACAGATTTACGGATTATGCGGATGAGGTTTTTATTTGAGGACTCTGCAACTCCATTTCCATGGGGGTAACAGTTTGATGCATACCTTATGTGAATTGATTTATCAATAGAAAATTCAGTTAATTTTAGTGATGAAAAGTAAGAAGCATTGTCAAATATAAGAGCGTCAAGGATGCCAAACCTGTTGATTATAAATTTCTCAATAAATGATATTACCTCATCTTCTTTTACCTTCCGAAGCGGGATGGCTTTGATCCATCTGGTGAAGTAGTCAGTCACCGTGAGTATATACTTATGCTGCTATGAAGAGTTCAGAGTGATCTTGCCTATGACATCTAGGCCCCATTGCTGGAATGGGTGATAAATCAAAATGGGCCTGAGGGGAACAACTGGCTTTCTTTCTCGTCCTATAGCAATTTGACATACCTTGCATTTCAAAGCGTAGGCATGTGAGTGTCTAAACATTGTGGGCCAATAATATCCAGTTCTTAATCTTTTGTGAGTAGTGGTCTCTCCACCATAGTGACCACCTGTTGGGCCGTCGTGCATTTCTTTCAAGACATGATCAACACCATCCTTTTCCAAACACCTCAGCCAAATTCCATCGTAATTTTTTCTGTATAATGTGTCATTAGCCAAGTGATACTGATTAGATTTCAATCTAAGCGCTCTCCTTTGTGATGCATCCATGTGTTCAATACATGATCCCCGTGTTAGATAAAAGCATATGTCATAATACCATGACTCAGGATCCGACATTTCGCGCTTAGACATCAGTGTCTCATTAATCCATAGGGGCTCCTCCTTGAATTCTACTTGTGCATTTTGCATGCTCTATGCTTCTGGTTCTTCGGATGCCCTTCTTTATCTACCAAGGCTTATGTTGATAGCCTACACAGTCCCTACCCTCAAACTATCTTCACCGGGTTAATCTCGAGGTCGAATCCTTGAAGTGCGATTACCAAATTCTCTCTTGATTCACCCATTCCTTTCTACACAAAGAGGGCTCTTATGGCAGGATGGGGAATGATTACTTTAGTCCTGGCCTTTAATAAATAAGGGTAAAAGCGTTTTACAACTTTAAAAACTGCAAAGCCTTGTTTCTCCATGTCTGGGTAGTTCAGTTCTGCTCCCTGAAGATTAGAGCTCATATAAGAAATAGGGACTTTTTTGCCATCATCATTTTTTTGAGTGAGGATTGCGGCATATGAAACATCAGAAGCAAAAGTGTACAAGAAGAATTCCTTGTCAAAATTTGAGCTGACCAACACAGGAGCTTCTGCGATGGCCTCCTTAATTCACTGAAACTATTTCTTAGCTTCATCGATCCACTTATACACAACGTCTTTCTTCATCATTAGCTGCATGGGATGCACTATTTCTATGAAACCTGAGACAAATTTCCTAACGAAATTAATCTTCCCGAAGAAAGATTGCATTGCCCTTTTATTTGTAGGGGGTTGTATTCTCATGATGGTCCCTATTCTTTCAGGATCAATAGCAATCCCTTCTTTGGAGAGGATATGACCCAGTAGTTTTCCTTCTGTAATTGTGAAGATGCTCTTCTTGGGGTTCAACGATATTCCGTATCTTCGGCATCTTTCGAAAATCTGTTTGAGGTGATAAATATGATCCCTTTTGTGATATGAATACACAGTAATGTCATCCATGTAAAGCACTATTGATCTATTAATCAACCCTCGGAAAGTTATGTCCATAGCTCTCTGAAATGTGGTGCCTGCATTAATAAGTCCAAACGGCATTTTGCGATATGTGTAAGTGCCCCATTTAGTGTTGAAGGTTTCCTTAAGCTGATCTTCATTAGATACCAACACTTGATTATATCCTGAAAACCCATCTAATAGGGACAACATTTCAGACCCAAAAACGCACTGAAGAATGTGCTCCATAGAAGAGATAGGATAGTTATCCTTTTGCGATGCTTTGTTTAGGTTTCTGAAATCGATACATAGCCTGATGTCTCCATTCTTCTTTCTTACTGGCACAAATTAGCTACCTAGTAGGTGTGTCTAATCAGAAAAATGATTTTAGCATCCAGGATTTTGTTTAATTATTTCTTCATCAATGGTTCTAGGCTTGGATGCATCTTACAAAGCTTTTGTTGGTAGGGTTTAGCCTCCTTTTCCAAAGGAATTACATGTTGCATAACACTGGTATCAAAGGTTTTTAAGTCACCATATGTCCATGCAAAGACATCCTTGTACTCTTTAAATAGCTTGAAAAATGCAGCCTTTTCTTGTGGAGAGCACCCCAAGCCCAAATTAATAGTTTTTGGGTCTTCTTTGGTTCCAAGGTTGACCAATTGATACTTCATGGATGAGCTATACGTTTTGTAGTTGGTCAGCTTCTTAAATTCATCATGCAGGTCATACAAGTGCTCCATCTTGACAACTAACTTGGGAATTATATTGGGCTGCTCCTTTTCCTCATCTTTACTCCCACCCATACACTTGTCATACTCCTTTTCATTAATGACCACATTTTTGAATGTCTTTTCACAATGCAGGAACTCAAGGGTTTTCTCATTACCTTCAAACACCTGCCAATTTGAGATGTTATTAGGCACAGATGGTCTGAAAATCAATTCAACATAATATTTATTCTAGTTTAATCTAAGATCAGGAAAACGTTTCATAGCCATACCAGCCATCAGATCGACATCTTGGTTTTTCCCTCGAGGTATGTATGTGATATTAAAAGAATCAAAATTGTCAATTAAGCTCCATACCTCATGTTGGTACCTTACCAGATGTGACGAATTGCAGTGTATCCTTTTCCTTACCTGGTCCACAATTATCTGTGAGTCACCAAAATCTTTAAGATTTTTTACCTTCATATCAATGGATTTTTTCAGGCCCTGCAGCAAGCCTTCGTATTTTTCCATGTTGTTGGTGCACATGAACTCCAACCAGCTAGCCATCAGATGTTGGTTCCCTTGCGGGTCAATGAGAATGCTCCCAGCACGTGCACCTTCAAGGAAGTTAGAGCCATGAAAATAGAGTTTCCAAAATATAGAATCTAATGTTACATCATTTGAACTGCTTTCTATGAAATTAGCCCTATCATCTGCTATAATACAGGATAATTCATTAGTTGGACTATGGGGGAGAGCTTCCTATTAGCTCCGTTAGACAACTATGGTTTTTGAGGGCCAGATATAAGTTTGGTCATGTTTATTATGCTTAAAAGGAAGCTCACAACAGTCACCTTCCTTCTTCTCCTTTACTCCGCTTACTCTCTTTCACCTCCGATGCCGTTGTTTCTCCTCTAAAACCTGACATAAGCCCTTGTTTCCTCAAGCCTCGAGCACAAAGCCCAAAACTCCATGGAACCGCGCTCATACAACTTGGCACCTTCATAAACTCATCGCTCGGAACTTCTACCATTGACTTCCCCCACTGATCCAACGGCTCTTGTTGCATCCAATAAAGCGACTTGCGCGATCATTTCCCCACCGCCCGCTCATCTCCGCTGGAGATCCAACGGCAGTTGCACTTCCTGCACCCACAAACTACTGGAATGATAACGCGCGATGGAGAGTGGTTTCCTCTCTTCTCCACTGCCACGTGTCATGCGCCGAGTGGAATCACCCGCGTCCATCGTTTTACTGCCTTATGCCCTAAAGCGGTGTGATCAATACAGCTTACCACTCAAACCTACATTCCCGCCCGATAAATGCTGTGCGCTTTCACCGCCCGATCACCATTGGATCTGTCCGCCCGAGATCCAATGGCCCACGATCATTCCGCTCCTGCTCCTTCTGATACCCTCTACCAAGTCATCCCCGTCATCTATCCTCCCGATTCGACGACCAATCTTGCTCCTTCGTCCAACTCATCCATTCGCCACGCAGTCCACGTCCCTTGACCATTACATGCACCCAAAAGACAAAGACGACCATCTCACCAGTACCAGTTGCAGTTGCTCCTCAACAACTGCATTAAACAGAAAGTATGGCCGAGAAGGAAAAGGATAGAGCATGAGCACGTAGCTGCATTTAGCAGTTATTGAACTTCATATATAATGACACTCCAGCTGCCCAAGAGGAAAACAGAGCAGAGGAAAAGATCAGATTCATCCACTAAAGCAAGTAAATGCACTCAGAGACTCCATTAGGCATTTAAATGCAGTTGGTGGTCAATTATGACCCCTCCATACCTAGAATGGCCAAGTGCCTTTGTAATGAAACTCTATATATACCTAGAAACAAGATGTAATTAGGGTTGATGGTTGATGCTTTGATGTAAGGTTCAACTTCTAGAGACTATAACCATTTTGACACTTGCAGTGTCTCGTCTTCATTTTCAGTTAATACAAGATTCTTTTGCTGTTAATTTCTCACTTCCCATTTCTCTTCTCTTCTAAGCTGTGCCTAATATATTGTATTTCTGAACTCTTGATGTTTAGCATTAGAGTAGTTGTCATCCTATCTCTGTGTTAAAGTCTTGTATGTATCATTGAATTAGTTTTCTGGTGCCAGAGAGTTGTCATCCTATCTGTGCATTGGTAGATTAGATTTGCAAACTTCTTTACTGGCTATAGCCGGCCATCACATGGTATTGTGCATCTGTTGGTGTGTTCAGTATTCTCCATATTCACCAAATCTTTAATTGTGAGTAGCTGGTGGTCTAAAGCCTTGTACTCTCAGGGTGTTCATGCATGTCTAGAGTTAAGAAAAGTAGAAATGGTTATCTGGCTTGGACAAGAATCATTCCTTCCATTCATCCATTTGCAACAATAAGTTGAATTTATATGTTACTAGGCATCTCCGAGCTACAACCTACGAGATTTTCTTGGAATCCTAACATAATTGGCCCCATTGCTGGGGAGAGGAGATTGAAGCTCAGCTTCCCTAGGGAAACGACATAGTTTCAGCTTTGATGATAGACAACGTCTGGACACATTTATGGTTGTAATCATCTATCTGGCGACTCTACTGGAGGACCAACCTTTGGCGACTCCACATTACAGTTCTGGCTTAGTTTGTGAAGCATTCTCAGAGAAATCCTCAGAAATCACCAGCTGGCTCAATGCCTGACCCTGAGAAGATTGTCAAGAAAAGGAAAACATCACAGAAAGGAGCATTAGGATCAGGTAAGCCAAAAAAATCTTATGTGTCTCTGCAAGAGGGGCCTATAGCTTAGAATATATAGTTTGAAGATATAGAGCCTAGCATTGTTAGTGATGAAATACCCACAGAGATTCATAAAGCTCCTTTTTCATTTAGTTCCCCTTTGGATCTTAGTCCAAAGAAAGTCTCCCATATAGTCCATCATATTCCTTTGTCTCTGTCATTTATTTCACTCCTCCCTACCACTCAGACTGCCAGTATCCTTCCACCTACCCCAGTCATGGCAGACCAACAAGCACTCACTAAGATGGAAAGAATCATAACTGCTAGATATGTACCCCTAGTCTTGCCTATTCCTTTGAATGCCATGCCTACAGGAGAGTATCAGAAATACATGCCTAAGTTCACTAGTATAGAGGGAATAATAGTTGAAGAAAACCTTGAGTCTTTTTATAGTTATGCTGATAACCTAGATATCAGTGAAGATGATCTGTGCATGAGAGTATTTTTCCAAAGTCTTGATGGAGAGGCTAGGAAGTGGTTCAAAGAACTAGCCCCTAGGTCCATAGCAGACATTGAAGCATTAGATGATGTGTTTTTGAAGCATTGGGTAGATAAGAAAGACCTACTGTATTACCACACTGAGTTTGGAAACCTCAAGAGTGAAAATGGGGAATCATTGTCTGATTTTAATAAAAGATTCAATCATATGTATAGTAAGATACTAGTTGAAGTAAAGCCTACCCCCACCTCTGCCAAACTCACCTATGCAAATGCTTTTGACTCTGATTTTTGCCTGCTTTGAAGAGAAAGAAGATGTGCCACTCTAGCTGAGATGCAAGATGCATCTTTAGATATGGAATCTAATATCATAGCTGCATAAAGACTCAAGGGTCATGCTGATAGAAGGAGGCAGAGAGGTGAGGCTTCTTATTCCTCTGCTTCATCTTCAGAGACTAAGTTAGACAAAAAAAATGATAGAGTCATTAGCTACTGAAATGTCCAAGCTGAGGGTTGAGCAGAGCTCTGAAAAGGCAAAGCTTTCAAGCACATTTTCTCCAAGAAATCGAAATCCATTCAGAAGAGCAAATGAACAATTGCATATTATTCAAAGGGGCAAAGAAGCCAATAAAGAACAAAAGATTAAGGCTCATTTCCAAAACGTGGTCATGGAGGAGGAGCAGTTTGAAGAAGAGGATGACATTCATTGTATGGAAGATAAAGGAAGTGCTGCCTTTTTGACATTGGCTACCTATGAAGAATCATTACTCCAGGACGAGACCAGTCCAGAGTGGGATAGAGAAGTTGTTCCACAGATTGATGAACAGCAAAGGTATAATATGAGGTCAAGAACAAGCAATGTCAAAGAGAATCCTATCCAAAGAGCTGCTATCCCCACAGAGCAACAAATTAGCAAATAGAAAAGACTAGCAATTGATCTAGTCATCCTCAAAGCGCCAGCTCAAGAGGTAAGAGGTCCTGACAAGTCCCCTTCCCCTTTCAGCTTTGAATCGGAAGTCTAGAAGTTAAAAATATCTATGCCTTTGATAGAACTTGAAAAGAGTGAAGTTTTTAGAAAGCCCATCCTTGATGCCCTTGAGCTAAATGCCTCACAAGCATCCCATGACTATGTCAATTTGCAAGATGACAAACCTTTAGTTGTGCTTAGCCCAATGGCTGAATCCTCTGACAATAGCTCCCCATCATTCTATGTCTCCTTGACCATTCATGACAAAACCCTCCATAATTGCCTGTTGGACATAGGGTCCAGCCACAATTTGATGCCCAAAGCTGTCCTGTTGGACATAGGGTCCAGCCACAATTTGATGCCCAAAGCTGTCATGGAAGAGTTAGGCCTTGATATCACCAGACCATATCATGATTTATTCTCATTTGATTCAAGAAAGGTAAAATTCCTAGGATTAATCAAAGACCTAGCCATTACCCTAACTCAGCTGCCCATGAAGAGCATGATGATGGACATTGTGGTAGCAGATGTCCCTCCTAAGTTTGGCATGCTACTATCCAGAGGATGGATTAAGAGGTTGGGTGGAACATTACAAAATGATTTATCTTATGCCACTGTCCTAGTTTTTGGAGGGGAGAGCAGGAGATTGTACAGAGAAGCACAATTGGCATACATCATCAGTGATGAGAAGAACCCTTCTAATCATCCCATATATGTTGTTGATACTGATTTTGGAGCATGTATTCTCCAAATAGAAGAATCCTAGAAGGCCTCGTTGCAACTCAAGAAACCAATAGTCCAGGCCGTGGGAGAGCAAGGAAGTCAGGTTTGGGAGATGTTATTTGATGGAGCATGTTCAAGGGAGACTGCAGGAGCAGGGGTGGTGCTGATATCTCCAAAACAAGAAAGCACACATCTGTCTTTTAAGCTAACTTTTCAAGTTACCAACAATATAACAGAGTATGAGGCTCTGATATTGGGCCTTAACGCAGCTAAAGACAGAGGAATCAAAAACATAGAGGTGTTTGGAGATGTTGATCTCATCATTCAACAAGTGAACAAAACGTTTCAAGCAAAGCACCCAAGGCTGAAAGCATATAGAGATGAGGTATGGAGACTCAAAGACTCTTTTGATAATTTTTGTATCTCATACATCCCTAGAGTAAAAAATCAGTTCACTGATCCCCTTGCTATGTCTGATAGCATGTTTATTCCTCCCATGTCTCCCAGACTAGTTTATGAAGTTCAGATGAAATATAGACCATCGTTGCCTGATAATGTCCAGCATTGGAAAATTTTTGAAGATGACGATGAAGTGAATAGGTTTCTGCAAGTCATTGATGAATTTTCTGAAATGCAAATTGATCAAGAGAATGAAGCCTTGGAAGAAAGTCCCTAGCCCCAGCTTAGAAATAGAATTGGCAAAAATAGCATTGTCCAACTGCCCAGCAATCACATACCTAAAGGCCTAGTTCCTTTAGAAAAGTTGTTTGACCAGAATGATGTGCCTTATAAGGCTACCCAAAAAGAAGATCAATCTGTAGTCCATAGGCATAACATAGGGAGTCCAGAACATCCAAGATATATAAATTTGTCCACCCATATATCTGTTGCCCAAAGTGCTGAGTACTGCAATTTAATGAAGCAATTTGCTGATGTTTTTTCCTAGGAATATAATGACTTGAAAACTTATGACAAAAATATCATCCCGCATAAGAACCCACTGGAAAAAGACACCATCCCTTTAAGGCAAAGTTGAGACCCATAAACCCTTTGCTCCTCCCCCTGATTGAAAAATAAATCAAGAAATTATTGGCTGCCAAAATCATAGTCCCTCTGAGATATTCAAAGTGGGTAGCCAATTTGGTTGTGGTGAGGAAGAAAAGTGGAGAAATCAGACTCTGCATTGATTTCAGAAACTTAAACAAATGCTCTAAGAAATATAATTATCCTTTACCCAAGATGGAGCATTTGCTACAAAAGGTCTCAATAACCAAAGTGATGTCTTTCCTGGATGGATTTTCAGGGTATAACTAGGTTGTTGTACATCTAGATGACCAAGAGAAGACTGCATTCACCACTCCTTGGGGCACTTTTATGTATTCCAAGATGCCTTTTGGGCTGATGAATGTTGGAGCCACCTTTTAGAGAGCTATGGATATAGCATTTGTAGGAGAAAACAATAAGTTTGTCCTTATCTACCTAGATGATATAACAGTGTACTCTAGCAACCATTAAGACCATTTGCATCATTTGAAGGTGTTCCTGAAGTACAGAAGGTTTGGGATTTCAATCAATCCTAAAAGGTCACAGTTTTCTTTAGATGAAGGCAAGTTGTTAGGACATGTTGTGTCTACTGGAGGTGTTAGAATTTACCCAGAAAGAGTAAGGGCAATACAGACCTTGTCTATCCCGAGATCAAAGAAGGATATCCTGTCCTTTTTGGGCAAGATAAATTTTGTAAGGAGGTTTATTCCTAATTTTGTAGAACTTGTAAAACACATCACCTACATGTTGAAAAAGGGGTCAGAAATCAGATGGACTTATGCAGAAAGAAGATCTTTTGAATCCATCGAAAGGGCAATTATGGAAGCTCCTGCTTTGATCAGCCTAGATTATAGCAAGGAATTCCATATATTTTCATTTGATTTAGGTGACACCCTTGCAGAAGTTTTAATGCAAGTAGATGAGGAAGGTTCAGAGCATCCAATGGCATTTTTTAGCAAAACCTTAAGGGATGTTGAGCTGAGGTATGATATCATTGAAAAACAGGCATATGCTCTTATCATATCTTTGAAAGCTTTCAGAATTTACATCCTGCATTCCAAGGTAACTGCATATATGCTCTCTGCTTCAGTTAAAGATGCCCTAATGTAGCCAAATTTTGATGGAATAAGGGCTAAATGGATTTCAAAACTGATTGAATTCAACATAGAACTGAAGCCCACCAAGCTAGTCAGAGGTCAGGGCCTTGCCAAATTGATGGCTGAAGAAAATTGTAGGATGTTGAACATAAATCTCATAAGCACAATTTTAGAAGACGGTCAGATAGAAGAGGAAACAGTTGAACCAAGGCAAAACCAATCATTGGCAAAAAATCTAGCTTCTTGTGAATGGTATTCTACCATTGCTCAATTCTTGCTGAAGCTAGAAGTTCCTCCAGGCCTGAGTTTGAGCCAAGCCAGAACCCTTAAGATTAGGGCAACCAAATATTGCATTCATGGAAACCTTCTCTACTGGATGGACCCCTCTTGAATTTGTTTGAGGTGTCTGGACAAAAAACAATCCATGGAGGTTATGCAGCAGTTTCATTCCAGCATATGTGGATCATTATTGGAAAATTACAACCCGTAAGATCCTCAGAGCTGGGTACTATTGGCCCACCTTGTTTGCTGATGTCTTTTCATTTGTTAAAACTTGTGACAGGTGCCAAAGGTTTGAAGGGAAGCAACAATTGAATTCCTTGCCCTTAAAACCCATACATGCCAGTGCCCCTTTTCAACAGTGGGGTTTGGATTTCATAGGAGAAATCAATCCACATTCCAGTGGCTAGCACAGGTGGATCCTAGTAGCCATTGATTACTTCACTAAATGGATTGAGGCCATCCTGACCAGAAAGGTTGATCACCATGTGGTCATGAGGTTCTTGACAGAAAATATCTTCACTAGGTTTGGCTGTCCACATAAACTAGTTACAGAAAATGCAACAACCTTCAGAGAAAAAGAGTTGGTGGACATGTGTGATTCAATGGGCATTAAGCTAGTTCATTCCACCTCATAGTACCCTCAAGGCAATGGTCTAGCAGAATATTCCAACAAGAGCTTGATAACGATAATTAAAAAGCCTTTGGAAGACAATAAAAAGAATTGGGATTCTAAGCTCAAGTATGCATTGTGGGATGATGGAGTAACCACCAAGAAATCCACAAGGAATTCTCCATTCAAGCTGGTATATGGCACTGAGGCTATATTCCCAATTCAGTTAATTCTCCTTGTGGCAAAGTTCTTGCAAGAAGAGCAGGATGAAGTAGAAGACATGGCAAAAATAATCACTGACTTGGCAAAAGTACATCAGATCCGAGAACAGCTGGTTGAAAAGTCTGCAACACATCAGGGAAGAATCAAGGAAGCCTTTGATAGGAAGGAAAAAGCAGATAGTTTTCAGGTTGGAGACTTGGTTCTTAAGTGGGATGCACTGAAAGATAAGAAAGGCAACCATGGGAAGTTTGATGCTCTATGGACGGGACCTTTTGTCATCGCTCAGATCCAAAGGAACAATACCTTCATGCTGAAAAGTATAAATGGAGAGCCAGTTTTTGATGGCCCAGTTAATGAGTGATTTTTGAACATTTATGTTGTTTAAGGTCTTCAGGCCTTAAAGTTGTAAATATGTTGTTTTATCAGTTTTAGTGTAAGCTCAATTAAACTCCATGCCCAATGGAACACTAGGAAATTTTTCTAATTTGGTTTTTACAGGAAAGGCAATGATCTACAGTTCTTGAGACCTCACAGGGAGGATCTCATCCCCAGAAGGAGCCAGTGCTATCTCTGCTAGACAAATATGGTTTTTGAGGGCCAGATATAAGATTGGTCGTGTTGATTATGCTTAAAAGGAAGCTCACAGTGGTCACCTTCCTTCTTCTCCTTTACTCCGCTTACTCTCTTTCACCTCCGCTGCCGTTGTTTTTCCTCTAAAACCCGACATAAGCCCTTGTTTCCTCAAGCCCCAAGCACAAAGCCCAAAACCCCATGGAACCGCGCTCATACAACTTGGCACCTTCGTAAACTCGTCACCCGGAACTTCTACCATTGACTTCCCCCACTGACCTGATGACTCCTGTCACATCCAGTAAAGCGACTTGCACGATTGTTTCCCCACTGCTCGATCATCTCCGTCAGAGATCCAACGGCAGTCACTCTTCCCATGCCCACAAACCACTGGAATGATAACGCACGATGGAAATTGGTTTCCTCTCTCCTCTGCCGCCACGTGTCATGTGCTAAGTGGAATCACGCGTGTCCATCCTTTTACTGCCTTATGCCCTGAAGTAGTGCAATCAATACCGCTTACCGCTCAAACCTACATTCCCGCCCAATAAACGCCACACGCTTTCACTGCCTGATCACCATTGGATCTGTCCGCCCGAGATCCAACAGCCCACGATCATTCCGCTCCCACTCCTTCCAATACCATCTGCCAAGTCATCCTCAGTGTCTACCCTCCCAATCCGATGACCAATCTCGCTCCTTCGTCCGACTTGTCCATTCGCCATGCAATCCACATCTCTTGACCATTCCGTGCACCCGAAGGACAAAGACGACCATCTTACCAGTACCAGTTGCAGTTGCTCCTCAACAACCGCATTAAACGAACAGTATGGCCGAGAAGGAAAAGGACAAATCATGAGCATGTAGCTGCATTTAGCAGTTATGGAACTTCATAGATAAGGACACTCCAGCTGCTTGAGAGGACAGCAGAGCACAGGAAAATATCAGATTCATCCACTAAAGCAAGTAAACACACTCAGAGACTCCATCAGGCAGTTAAATGTAGTTGGTGGTCAATTATGACCCCTCCATACCTAGAATGGCCAAGTGCCTTTGTAATGAAACTCTATATATACCTAGAAACAAGATGTAATTAGGGTTGATGGTTGATGTTTTGATGTAAGGTTCAACTTCTGGAGACTGTAACTATTTTGACACTTGCAGCATCTCGTCTTCATTTTTAGCTAATACAAGCTTCTTTTACTGTTAATTGCTCACTTTCCATTTCTCTTCTCTTCTAAGTTGTGCCTGATATACTGTATTCCTTAACTCTTGATGTTTAGCATTAGAGTAGCTGTCATCCTATCTCTATGTTAAAGTCTTGTATGTATCATTGAATCAGTTATTCAGGTTTCTCTTTTTCTGGTGCCAAAGAGTTATCATCTTTTCTGTGCATTGGTAGATTAGATTTGCAGACTTATTTACTGGCTGCAGCCGACCATCACATGGTCTTGTGCATCTGCTAGTGTGGTCAGTATTCTCCATATTCACCCAATCTTTAATTGTTAGTAGTTGGTGGTCTAAAGCCTTATAGTTTGAGGGTGTTCATGCATGTATAGAGTTAAGCAAAGTAGAAGTGGTTGTCTGGCTTAGACAAGCATCATTCCTTCCATTAATCCATTTGCAACAATAAGTTGAACATATGTTACCAGGCATCTCCGAGCTACAACCTAGGAGAGTTTCTTGGAATCCTAACACTTCCAATTGCGTGTTTATTGCAGTTTCTTCAACTATCTCTGCCTGGAATTCTCCAAAACAAGTTTCCAAGGCATAAACACCAAAACTATAATTCCCAAGGATAGAGTTGGTAAACATTACAGGTTCATTGGGCCATTTATTTCTATCAATACATACTTCATGTATCTTTCTCGATCAACTCTCATCATATCACCTTTTCCCTTCTAAGGCAGCAAGAGATGGAACCAATCAATTGAAAAATATCCATTTAGTTTTGCTAACGAGTCCCTACTAACCAGCATTCCATAAGCCTCAGGTATGTCGACTACCACTATGTCAATGACTTGTGTGTACTGTGGTTTGGTAACCATCCGAATCAACACATCTTTCAATTCTCCAATTACTTTCACATTCGTTCTGTCCAATTGCATAATTTGAGTTCCAGTTTTCTCAGGTACCAAGCGAAGTCTTTTAACAATAGCGTAAGGCATAACAGTGGATGAGGGACCAAAATCTACCAAGAAATTTTGTACATTCATGTTGAATATTTCAAATGTGATAAGGAAAGGTGGAGTCATGGATTTTGATTTCCTTCCTATCATGGCTGCATTGACATCTTGGGGTGTTCGATTTATTTTTGACAGAGTGGCTTCCATGGCTAGTGGCTTTTGGGATGTAATGGAGGTACTAACTGGTCTGGACACTGAATTTTTGGTTTGAATACTTAGATTGGCAGGAGATTTGCAATTCCATTCATTCATAGCTTTCAAAAGCAGATCCCTTTGCTGCATTAACTTTAACAAATTGAAGTATGTGATATTAGCTCGAGATTTCTTAAGATCATCCACAATGTTATAAATAGGGTAGGGCAGAGTAAACATACCAGTTTTTCCATTTGTAGGTGGGAGTTTACCATTTGAGTCGCCTTTGTTGCAGTCGGAGATGTATTATCTTTTGTGGATAGTTCACAACTGGAGTACTCTTGGAATCACCACTAGGTCTACCCTTCTCAACATGGAATTTGGGAGCGGATGCCTTCAAAGGGTGAACATCTTTTTTTGTCTCGTCTACAGGCTTCATCACGCCAGCAAGTGGCCCTTTACTTCATGTGTGGACTTCATTAGTGTGGATTTCTGTCATCATTGTTCTCATTTGTATAGAAATCCCACAATACATTGATTTGAGATTCTTTGTCCAATAGCTCTTCTCCAGCTCCACTATAGGTTCTTCTTTGTTAAGGAGTGATCCAATAAGAGCCAGCTCTTCCATATTTAAATTCCCTTCATTCGGTGGAGGAGGCAACACAAGTTGACCATGACCACCTTTTGTCTTCTTACGATAGAAAGGTTTGAAAGATTTTCTGTTGTTATAATCTCCTCCATTCCCATTAGTACTCTCTCCAGAATTCCTTTGTAAATTTCTTAATGATCGAATGCAAACCTTCCACATCTGTGGTGTCCCTTTCTTTGCGCTCAGCCACTTTGTTATCACTCCCATTATTCTTCTTGGATAACTAAGAGGCTTTCTTTCCTTTGGTCGTATGATGACATGTTCTGACACTGATCATTTCATTCTCGAATTTTATTGCTTCATCGATGGCACCTTGTAAGTTTTGTGCATTACTTCTCTTGACCCACATCACAGTAGGGATAGGGAGAGCAGTGATGTAGAATTCCATGAGCACCTCATCAGTAGGTCTAGCATTAACTGAGATTCTATTGAACAAAGTGTTGAATTGGATGTTAAAATCCTTGACCTTTTCTTTGGCTTCCATTTTTAAATGGGATAGCTCCAAAACTAAGGCCGCAGGTGTTTTTTCATTTCCAAACTTGTCTAAGAAGGCCTGCTGAAAGGTACCCCATGAGATGATCGATCCTATTCTCAAGCTAAAATACCATGTGGAAGTCGTACCAATCAGAGTAAAAGGGCACAAGCGACATACCACATCCTCATCGGCTACCCCCAATATGCACACAACTGGGAAGAAAGAGTGAATATGGTTATCAAAAGTGTCTCCCCGCTCAGGGTCGAATTTAGGCAATACTCTTTCTGTGTTCTTGGGTAAGGCATGCTACTGCCTAGGTACCACTACAACATCCTATGCAAGCCAGGGAGGGAGAGCACCTGGAGGAGGTGGAGGTTGATTCCCACCTGGAGGAGGCGGTGGAGGCCGATTCCCACCTAGAGGAGGCAGTAGAGGCAGATTCCCACATGGAGGGGGAACGTTAGCCATATTATGGATAGGGAGGTTCTGGTTGAAGGTTTCTTCGAGGTATTCTTTATTAGGATTTCCAAAATCGAACCAGGGATTACCTTCAAAGGGGGAATCCTCGGGAATTTATTCCCAAGGAGTGTCAATACTTTGCAAAGATTCTAGCACAATATCTTCAAGAGAAGGGGTTGCAGATGTCTCTTCGCTTACGGGAAAGATACTTGGCTTTTTTTTAGCTGTCAGAGGAAAAGAATGAAATATGGGAAGCTGAGATAGGGAGTGATCATAGGCACAAGTAAGCACTTTGACTGGTTGTCCCTAAGTGATAGGATACTCCCATAGTCTCTCTTCTTTGGGTGACCCAGACACGAGATTGAGAGGGATCTCTGTTTCTTCGAAATGAGGCTCTTTCAAATGGGAAAAATGATCTTTTCGACCTTTACGATCCATACATTAATCTTTTTGAATCCATGCGCGGAATTTAAAGATGAAATCCTGAAACGCTGTGGATGGCGGTTTAGGCCCTCCTTCTAGTGCCAATTTGTTGACATGGAAAATTTTTTTTATGCCAACAAGGGGAACTAAACCAATCGTAGACCCCAATTAGATCTGCTTTCGTTTGGGATGGCTAGCTCCAACGGGTTTTAAAGCATCCCGTAAACTGTTATAGGTGTTGAGAGATTACTTCTTGGAGGAAGACTTCAATTAAATCAAAACAAGAAACAACTAACCTATATGTATCAAATCCTATCTACACTACTTCTCACTACTTATGCTAGTCCTGACTATTCTAATCTATCCTACAGGAGCATAAAAAAAAGAGGTTAAACATCATATATAAATTCCAAGTCCAAATGAATCAATTACTGGTTCACATATGAACAAGGTTGTATTAAATCTTAATTGCAATCCAATTACTCATACAAGAATACATATTCCTTTCATACGAATAACACTTGCAACTGATGTTTAAAAAGGTTTTGAATCAATAACCTTTCATGAATTAAACATGGCAACAAATTACATTTGAATAACCAAGACTAATCACAAACTATCTGTTATCAATATGCACAAAATAAAAAATATTTATATTTATGCTAGCAACAACACCCTGATTCTAAACACATAAAGAAGAGGAAAATAAATCTGAAACAAAAGGCTCCTTCTAGACCCACACTGTCTTCTTTACTAGCACAAAAATCAAAAGTTGTTTTACCCAAAAAAAAGTCCTCCCTTCATCTCTAGAGGTAATATTTATGCAGAAGGAACTGACCCTCGGTCTTCCCTTAACCTTTCACCTCCCTTCTCTTTTCAATATACAAATCAGAATATACAATCGTAGAATAGTTAGTGTAACCGCTGACACATATAGGGAATATCTGCTGGAGCACTTCATTTCCTGTGGAAATGAATATTTTTTGATTAAAAGAGAATGACTGCATGTCATACCTTCACATCTATATTAAGCGGACGTTATTCCCTATCATTTCTTGAAGGAAACTGAAGACACTGCGCTCATCATCCTACATCTGGCATGATTAAAGGTGTGTTTGGAGGTAATAACATCTTGATGTATGAGTGCTGTGATTCCTATTGACATGGCGCTTGCCTCCATTATTCACTATGGCGATTCATATTCCTTTCTGTAGAATATGTCTTTGCAATATTGACACCGCTGGTGCAAAAGTGTCATCTTGATATAAATCGCCTTTATCCGCCACCGGGTCCACTCGAACTCGCTTGCAGAAATAATTCATATTATCTATGATTATGAGAAATATGACAAGCATGCTCACAAACAAACCTTGCATTCAGCCACAGTTTCTATTTAATCTTGCAACGCAGAGCAACTATAATTATATAACCACCGAACCTGCTGCGACATGTATTCTCGTTGCCCACAATATTCATTTTTACTCAAGGATTTCTTTAACAATGCTTCGAAAGCAGACCATTCACTTTATGGGATTTTCCTTTGAAAACCCGAGCCACAACATTTTATCAAAATACATGGGAATACACGGGAAAACCTGCGGTTGAACCATAAGGCCAGACTTCAAATAATATACCCTTGGATCTATAATCATTGTCAGGTCCGCTAATCGCATTGTGCCTTATGTTTAAGCCTTGGGCTCTGCCAATTGCACCTTGCAATAGGCCGGACCTGAAATATATATGTACTATGGTTAATAATCCCATAAGGTCTACTCATCGCGTCGCACATTATGTTTACGCCTTGGGCTCCATCGATTGTGATTCACGATTGGGGAGGCGGACCCGAAATGTATATGTGTTGCGGTTAATAGTTCTGGTGGCTCTGCCATATGGGATTTTCCTTTGAAAACCCGGAATACAACATTTTATCGAATACATAGGAAAACAAAGGAAAACCCATGGCTGGACCATAAGGCCGGACTTCAAATATTATGCACTCGGGCGTATAATTATCACCAGGTCCGTTCATCGCGCTTTCACATATCGCATGGGCTTTACTTTTGCTGACTGTTGATTGTGATTAGTGATACGCCAGACCTGAAAAATATATATGCTACGTTTAATAGTCTCGACAGGTCCAGTATATCGCAATGCGCTTTATGTATAAGCCCTAGATTCCTCTGTTTGCGACTTGTGATTAGGGGGAGCGGACCCGAAAATATATGTGTTGTGGTTAATGATCCCGGCGGGTTTGCCATATCGCGAAATGTTTGAAGCTTGGGATTTGGGTCTTAGCAAGGTGCGATTGCAATTTGCGAGTGGAGGCCTAATCACATCACCTTTATTCATGAGAGATGGGCCTTCCCCTTGATTAATGTGACCTGCGATATATGATAAAGGTATGCAAGGAGGATGTGTAAAGACCAAGGAAGTGCGGAGATGTTAAGTCATGCATGCTTTGCAAAGAATTTGTATTATAAAGGAGTTATAATGGGAATAAAGATGCGATGGAAGTTTTTTAGGGGTTAAGAGTGGGGATGATTATATGTGTGGGCATAGGGAACCATGAAAGTTTATGAGGATTGAAAGAGTCCCGATGAAGGATATGAATGAAGGGCTAGACTGGGTTGTGAATGAATCATGCAGCAAAGATTTATTCAAGGCAGGTCTTGACCATTAAGAATTGAAGATTTGACTCGGCACAGAGTTAAAATCCCTGAGATAAAAACAGATCATTCGGAGGAGTGAAGGATCAAAGTTCTAGGGGACCCATTCAAATTTTCTACCAGAGCATGTTTAATAGGGTGGTGGTTGTGACCACAACAAGCCTGTAACCTGGTCTCTTCCAAATCTTCAACACATAACTGCAAACTGAAAATGAAATTCTGAAAAGAAATATCAATATTCCAAAACAAACTACTCGAAATTGGCACACTACTGAAATGGAAATTTGAAAAGTACTAAAGAAGATGCTCAAACCATTGAGCTTATTCACACTATTATCTACACTAAACTACTGAATAATGTGATCACTTAAGTGATACAAAATTTATAGTGAAGCCAAGAAAGGAGATGGCCACTCCCTAGAATTCTGCTCACACCCTCTATAAGAAAACAAAAAATGATACATAATGGCAACTCAAATTCTAGATGAAACCGAAACCCATGATCTATAAACAACACAAAATATGACTTCACTAATGATTCAAATAGGTTGGCAAAAGAATCTTGAAGAATATGCAAAGTCATCTCTTCATGATGAACAAAAACAGTAAGAGAAGCTTCATATATATATATATATATATATATATATATATATATATATATATATATATTTCTAAGTGAAAGTATTCTATTGATATGTAGAGAAAATATACAAAGAGGACAAAGCATCGTACAAGATTGTCAAGGAGATATCAAAAGCCGGACTGCCCCAGCATTGGGGAAACCAGTCCATTAAGGTCATAACCTTCAAAAATGGTAACAGAATTGAGACCAGACTTCACTATGAGGCAGTGAGACAAAACTCTAACATTTAGTCCTGAAAGAAAACTAACATTCACACGAATATTGTCAAAAACCAAAAAGAACCAGATAGAAGACATTAGGACGGCCTTAGCCTGCCACGTTCTAACCTCCGTGAGCCTCTACTGAAACTCATTATGCCGCTTACTGCTACCTAAATACCACAACATCTTAGCACAGGTCATCTGGGGGGGTTCGTCAATGATTGGGCAAGCCCAGTCATCATCCACATCTGCTGAAGCACTTCCAAGAAGCATGCCCCCACCACCATGAGGCTCTCCTCCAATGCCAGAAGCATCCTGCAAAGAGGGTCCGTCATGGCACGAGTCAGCAAAGGGGCGCGTGGCGGTAGAGCGACTCCCTTCACCATGCAGCATACCACCCAAGTTCGGACCAGGGGAGGTAAGGAGACTGTCAGCCAACACAATATTACCTGAATCACTACAATTGTTGCGCCTGAGAGCGCCTTCATGCTGCGAGTTAGAGATATCAACCTGAGAGGCTGAGTGAGCCACTTCTTTAGAGAAGGAAATAGAAATAGAAGCAGTAATGACTAGATGAATCAGAGAACTACTGAATCTGAAATGAGCAGAATGAGGAGTGGTGTGAAGGGGCGGAGGAGAATTGTTAGAATCATCAAAATCATCAAGAATAACCCCGGAAGAACAAGTCTGACCTCTGTCGTGCCTAGTCCTAGGATGTCTACCCTCTCCAGAAGAATGAGGGTGATGCAGTTCCGGAGAAGGAGAGGAGTTGGAGCACTCCACCGGAGAGCGAGAGCTTCCTCCCCTGGTTCCCCCCTACGACTACACATTATGTGCCTAACCATATTGAAATCGCTGGTAGGGCACTCAAAAGGAGCAGAAACCAGAGGGACTGAGGTAAAGAGAACAGTAGCAGTGGGGAAACGAGGTGACACAGGACTAAACTGGGCAAAGATTACAAAGCAGAAAGGTGAATGCCAATGATGGAAGCCATTGTCAAAATCTGCACAGCAAATTATCCAGCAGCGTCGACCCGTTACAATACGGAGGCAGGGCTCAAAGGCCTGAGGTGGGCAGAAGCTGCAGAGTAGGGGAGACGGTGAAGAACTGAAATGAGGTATCTCCATGACCCAACACTAACAAGCCTTTAGCCTAACGAAACCTGAATTGAATGCAGCCTGCAGATGGTAATGAAGGCGCTTAAGAGTAATATGGAGAGGGGTGCCATCGGATAAGTGGCACGTCCCCTCGCTGCCATTTTGCCCATAAACCATTAATACTGCAGCATGTCACCCGCATCCGGGTAGAGAAGATTCATATATTACTGTTTGTTGTTCTATGTTTTCAGTTTCAAAATCATACTCAAATATATCAGCAGACGATTCATTTGGACTTTCAAAAGTGTGAAGAGAAACAAGTTCTTGCACATGATCCTCTTGCATATGTAAGTAGCTACCAACAAGGACTAATTCACTACCAAAATTTTCCATGCAAATAACTTCAGAGATCTAATTTTCATAGGCTTTTTCATGGGAGAAAAATTCAGCAGAGGAATGACATGAAGAAAAATTTGAAAAATTGTCTTCATCGCTATTTTTGTCCCACGAAAAATGACAATCTTGATGCAAATCATCATTAAAATCATGGGATGTAACATGGCTTTCATTAGGAAAATATTATTGGTCTTCAGTCAAGGAAGAAAACATTGTTTGTTGGAAATTTTCTTGTGTATCAAGGTTGCTAAACTCTACTAGTTATTCCGCTTGATCACTTAAAATTTGACAAGACTGTTGAACATGTTCATTCAACATAGGATAAGAAACATGAGCACCTACATCAAGATTATCATCAACTTCATTGAGAGTTAAGGAAGAAACTACTACCTGCTGAGAATTTTGTTGAGTGTCATGGAAGCTAGCTTCTACATTTTGACCTTGATGATGAAAAGGTTTCTCCTGCAAAGCGTCTAGTATCTCTTCATCCATGAATTAATCCTCTTCATAAAAAATCTCCAGATTCTCAATAAAAATTTTAAAATGAGTGCAACAGTCTTTGACCAATGACAAGGATTGAAATTCTTTATATCTCTCATAAAAAACTATATGAAAATATCTAAGAGAATATAAAAAAGAATTTGGCAAGCTTTCATACCATGATTGTGCATTTCCTTCCAAGGATACCATGGACATCTTCATGGGACAATCTTCAAGAAAGTAACCTTTAGCTTACGCACATGCATGTGAAATTTAATTAAATGAAGAGAAGCATCTTCTCCTACCTAATCTCTAAACTTTGGCAAATGAGTTTGCTAATCTATATGAGGAATGCGATTCAGAAAACTTGGAATGTGATATCATTTTAAAGCAGCATACCTTAAATATATGGAATTCATCTTGAGCCAGTAAAGTTACTAGTAAAACCCTTATTTCTGGATCTTACTTCCAGTGGAGTCTTTGGATCAGGTTGAAACTTGATTCGAGTCACTAGGTGAATAACACAACCTTCATATGCCTGACTTCTATCCACGATCAACAATCAAATCTGAAACTTTGATGATCTTTACTGGGGAAGATAGAACCTTTCTCTCTCCGAAAATGATGCCAAAATATTAACACTCCTTAATTTCCCTACGCTAAGGAGACAAATTCAGAGGTAACCACCAAAACCACTTTTAAGCTAGAATCTAGCCCTTCTAGCTTTAGAGAGGTCTCTCTCTATCAATATGTTCAACTACTCTGACATTAGGCTAGGTATAATGCTCAATAGGGTGTGATTTTCAAAGGTTTTCTCATAAGAAAGGAGACAGATCCATTGGGCATGGAGTCATGTCAAATTGATTATTTGTCCAGTGATAGGCTAAAAAAAGAGGAGTATTCTAGAGTGGCAAGGTAGATAGTATTGGTGATGGAATTAATTTTTTGTAGGAGGGTGAGCATGAGAAAGTATGGAAACAACACAAAGTGTATCAAACTGTAGATAAATTATTGATGTTGTTTTAAGAAGAAAACATAGATCACTTGGTAAAACTAAGTTAGAGCACCCTTTAGATGAATTTTGAGCTAAAGTTCTAGTTCATCCAAGCATGAAGACATACATTCAAGAGATGCAAATAAAATTAGACAAACTTACAACATGAATGAAGCACAACACCATCAAGATCTAACATAGGAACCCTTGCAAATCACCTTCTGTCTTTCATTCATTGGCAAAAGTTTGTGAAAAGTTATCACATACACAAGTATTTTTTCTCCAATATGACCAATGAACCTTTTGCACACTAAAATTCATAAAATGTATACAATTAGCTCATCCTCAGACTTAGGGGGTCAAAATCCATCCTTTTCCCAAAGATAGGAAGAGTTTACAATGCTTTAAGAATAAAATATTTGGAAACTCTGCCCATATCCTACTATCTAGGGTTTGGTTTTTTCCTAACAAAAAATATGCTAATTGAAGAGAAAATCATGGAATTGGGTAGAAAAATCTTCAAACTTCATCATCCAAATAATTTTGGAATCAATTATTCCAAGTTTGAGGTCCACCAAGTTGAACTTAAAAAGTTCTAGAAGTTTGTCAACAAATTTGGCTTCAAGAAATTATGAAAACGAAGTCTCAAATTGACACATGTAATTCACAAACTCTAATTTCCGTGCAAAAAAGGAGAGAGGGTTTTTTCTTTTCTCTAGTTTTAGACAAAAATGTCTTTCACATTTTCCAAATTCATCTCCCTTAGGCCAAAAACCGATTTTGAAATGAAACTGTAAAAAATGCAGCCTCTGCCCTGCCTCCTTTGCGCAACCACTGTGTTTTTTGAGTTTCTCCCAAATGGTGACTCTGATGGAGCGAATTTTTTTACAAAAAGTAACTATCATCATACCTCATCTCCAAAAAAATTTTGATCCAAATACGACTCATGGAGCTCAATAAAATCCAAAAATGGTTGTAGGCGATAGTAGCTTGTTTCTAAAAACCATGAAGCATTTAGGGTTGAATTTAACTGAGTTTATTCACCCTCACCCCCATGCATCTATTGTAGAAATTTCAGGGAAAAATGGTACATGGTTTAAGAGATATGGTGAAAATATGCTTTTGTAGCGCACTTTTGCAATGAGTTGCCTTTGCATGACTTTAATCACATGCTTGAACTTTGGCTGAGCAAAAATGGATGATTGATGATGTTTCCACCCTTTTAAACCTCTTTTACATTCCCACATACAAAAAATAATGCCAATAATTTGATTTTTAATTAAACCCATATGCTTTTGACAGTTTCACAACAATGTATGCAATATTCCAAGTTCTGTATACTTGTATCCTTGCTCTGAGAAAATGAAACTAATGGGTTGGCTTGAAATGTGTCTAATATGGTTTTGAACTCCTAAAACAACTTTCAAACTGAGTGTCTAGTCCCTGATCATCTAACTCTGTTCTGCAACAAACACACAACAGACTCGTGCAACAACCTTTGACTGGGGTTCTTTGAGAGAGACAACCAAACAAGGGTTGATCAATGATACTAAACTAAAGTTCCAAATAGATATATGTAGGGTTCAAGGCACACATTGCAACCCACTTGATGATTTATTGAGATTCACAGCAGGTTCCTCAGTTGCGTAACTTATTCCAACTTCTGTAGTAGTTTGAACTTGCAGATATGCAACGATCTTCCTTTCGACCTCAAATTAATAGAAAGACTGAAATGACAAAGATTCCTATAATATAGGACCCTAACATAATGAAGAGAGGTCATTTTAGTGCAATGTTGAGACAAAAAAATAGGGCTTCAAGCAACTGTCATTCACCCATCCAGAGAAGAGCATACCATCTAATTGAGCAAGCCGAATATCACCATAATATTTTATTTTTGCAACATAAAAAGGGCCAATTAAATGCATTTGGAGCTTACCAGGGTTATTGTGATACTTGCTGTCATAAAGTAATTCCTGGTATCCCACAGAAAATGAATTTTTTTTATATGAAGATCATGCTAAGCCTTTTGGTGCTCCTTCTCAACAATTTGGTGAAAATATGCAAGAAATCGAGACTCACCCAGTTGCAATAATTCATTCACTCATTGAGGAATGGATTCATCTTCAGACATTCAAGTTGCATGAGCAATGAAAATATTAGGAACAATAAAATTAGCAAGAACACCAACTTCTTTCCCATAAACCATCTTAAAAGGAGTGTACTTGTGCAACCGCTTGACTGTAGTTCAGTAGACCCACAAAGTAGGAGGAACTCATTCATCCCAATCATCTTTATTTGTGGAGAAAACCTTAGTAAGGCCCTTCTCTAAAATTTTGTTAAAAGCTTTGACAATCCCATTGGCTTGGGGATGATAAGGAGTGCTCTTATGATGTTGTATCATGAAATTTTATAGTAGAGCTTGGATGGTTTCATTAATGAAATGGGAACCTTGATCACTTGTAAGACTTTGTGGACAACCAAACTTGGTAATAATGTTTTCAAAGATAAACTGAGTAGCATTATCAGTAGTGCAATCTTTAACAAAAGCATATTCTGCCTAATGAGTTAAATAATATGTTGTGGTAATGATGTATCGAGAATGAAAATGATGAGCATGAGGGTGAATGGGCCCAAAAAAATCAGTTGTCCATTTCTCAAAAGTAGCAAGGGCTTGTACAAAATGCAAAGGAATTTCATCATGATGCAACAATCAGCCAACCCTTTGACAAACTTCATAAGTATTTTCATATTATTTTGCATCTTTGGAAAGAGTTGGCCACCAAAGGCTAGCTTGGAGAACCTTCTAAGCAGTACCTTTCTCTCCAATATGACCTCCCATAACCCCGGCATGACACTCCCATAATATACTTTCACGTTCATGATCAAGGATACAATGACACAAAACTTGATCGAGCCCCATTTTATATAATTGTTTTGTAATCAGTTTATAGTCTATTGCTCCAACTACCAAATTCTTCTTCTGTACTGTAGTATAATCAGGAGGGAATTGACCTATAGCAAGAAAAATGATAATATATTCTAAGTAACCAAGGACAAATTCAATATGAAACAAATGAGCGTCCAAAAAATGATCATCAATTAATCCCCCTAATTCTCCTGATTCTTACCTGGATAAATGGTCTACCCCCACATTAGGTCTTCCCCGCTTGAAAATCACCTCAAAAGTAAACTTCTGAAATAACAATAACCATCGACAAATCCTTCCCTCCAACATAACCTTATTAACTAAATATTTCAGTGTGGAGTGGTTTGTGAAAAACTTGAATGGACCTCCCAACAAATAATGTCAGAATTTTTGGAGAGAATAAACCATAGCTATATCTTCCTGTTTTGTATTAGTATAATTCTTCTCTACATTAGAAAGTTTCTTGCTTGCAAAGTATATAAGATTATTTAAGTTTCCTTCACCTAGTTGCGTTATTATAGCTCCTAAGGCAATTCTAGATGCATCAACATGGACATGGAATTGCTTATTCCAGTCAGGGTAAACCAGGATGGGTGCACTTGCAAGTTTCTCCTTCAAAGTATCAAATGCAACATCACATTCAGGAACCCACAAAAAGTGTTCAAATTTCCTCAGAAGCTTCTCAATTTGTGTTGTGACTGAGGCATAATTTCTTACAAACCTGCAATAATAACCAATATGTCCCAAAGCCGACTATAGTTGTCAGAAAGAAGTGGGTGACGACATATTCAGTATTACTGAAACCTTAGCAGGGTCCACACATACTCCCTCCTTGCAGATGATACGCCTCAATAAGGTTCCAAAAGGAACAAAAAAATTACATTTCTTCAAGTTCAAATATATTTGAAGTTGTCAGCATCTATCAAACACAACTCTTAGCAAACTAAGATGATTTTTGAGAAAACTATAGATGCTCCAATAATCCATATAAACTTCCAGAAACTTAAGTATATGTTCATGAAAGGCAGTAATAACAATGCACGAGAAGACAATAGGTTCATTCTTTAACCCAAAGGGCATAAAATTATAAGCTTAAGACCTCCATTTAGTAGTGAATGTGGTCTTATTCTTATCTTATTTTGCAATGTGGCCTTCATGATACCCTAAGAAACCATCAATAAAGGAATACGCCTCATTACCTCCAACATTATCCAAAACATCATCACTAAAGGGGGTTGGAAATGGGTCATGCACAAAGGATTTATTGAGACTGCAGTGGTCAACACATACTCAAATTTCTTCTGAATCCTTCTTATCTTGGATGACAGTGGGAGTTAACCACTCAACTTCATTAACCTGAAATATAAGGGTAGCGACTAGAATTTTGTCAATTTACTTCTTTACCTTCTTCTTGACTCACAGATCCAATACGTAGGGCCAATGCTTAACCAGTTTTTCATCTGGCTTCAATGCAATTTTCATTTCTTCCAAGTCCCCTTTTATCCCCTTTAATTCTAAGGCGGGACAGGAAAAAAATCCTCATATTCTTGAAGCAACTCAAAGATTTCTTGAGTGGTTTGATCATCCCAATAATCTCCAATGGAAGAAAGCTTCGGTTTCTCTTTTGTCCCAATATTCATCTTTTACAACTTAAGAGGCTATAGATGTGGAGCATCATGTATAGTATCCTCCTTTATTTTTCATTCACCTTCAGACTATTTAAATGACAAATGTCGTAGCTCCTCCAAGTCACCATCTAGATCATTATTAACTTTGTTGCAGACCATGACTTCATGGAACCATGATTCGTACTAATGAGAAAAATACCCATACCTGTTGCATTATGCTAAAATATCCCCACTTGAAAACAATATGTCTCTAATAGCTTGAAAGTCTTGCACTATCTTTTCATCAACATCATAAAAGGAAAAGTCTCTAAAAAATAGGGTAGACAGCACATCCCAATTTGATGTTTTCCATATCAACTCCTCCTGCAAGTATGAGGCTTGCAGGAATTTTCTGAAGGAATGGATAAATAGATGCAACAATACTTCAGCTACCAGGTCATCAGTCTGCCATACAAAAAAAAAATTCTTAACATGCTCTTGTGGGCAAGTATGACCATCATAAGTGGGGATTTTACTTAGAAGCTCATTTGGAGGAAGGAACCGATAAATCAAAACAAGCTTGGTTTTTCTCCAATATGAAAGTTAATCCTAATGGGTTGCCCACCATCTTGCGGGGGTTACTTGTAGAGAAACATTCATTAAAGGATTTTTTTGACTTTCCTCTATACAAAATTCAATTTCTTTAATAAATTTGACAACATAATTAGTACCATTGAAAATAGTATACTCGCATACCTTAGTACCAATCCAGTGGACACATCGAACAATGGCACAATGTCGAGAATGAAGTTCATGAGCACCTTGTTTCCAATCTTCCATCGTAGCCTCAGAGCCAACTTCAATACTTTGGATACTCCTCCAATTGATAGATCTAGTTGTTGTGGGATTAATATAATCTTCTTGCCTCCTAGCAGTCAGTTGATATAGTTTATCTAATACATTAGGTGACTCAACATCATCCACTGGTTGAGTAAATCTCGGGCCTTGATAAGGATCAAGCGATTGTATAACTCACATGCCATCTAATCCAAAAGTCATAGTTTCCTTCTTCAAATCAATGACTGCATAATTCTCAAAAGCCCAGTCAATATTCAATAAAGCTATATATGGATCTTTATCCCTAATAATATCAATAAATTCAAAATTTGCATAAGTTTTGCGACCAACAATATCAATTTCAACATCCTCTATTCTTCCAATAGGAATAATACAGTATTGAATTTCCATCCACCTGAAGAGGGGAAAATATTAACTTGGGTTTTCTGAGAGCTTCCTAGGTTTTTCTTGGTAGAATATTGAAAGTTGAGCCTAAATCCAACATAGAATCCTTAATTTGAAAACCTAAAATCTGAGCATCCACCTGAAATTCCCTTCTATTTTTATTCTTATTTCGTCGTACCTTCCTGGAATGTTGCTCATGTAAATTTGTAGAAATTGGTTCTTTGGAAAACATATCATCCTTAATAATAGTCTTTAACCATTTCCACAACTGACCAACAAGTTTTTCATCATTCATAATTTGTAAAAATAGCTTAAACCAATCCACTATTGGTTGGAAATGTTTTTTGGAATGCTTCTCCTCATAGGCCTTGCTCCTATTATCCACTGCAAGATCCTTTTCAAGAAATCAACTCACAAGAATGTTCAACTGCATCCTTATAATATTCCTTGTGCTGAGTTGGATCGTAAGAATTATTTGGAGATGCAGGTCTTATGAAAACTAGTTGATAAAGAGTTCTGAAGTTAGCTCCTGCCTTCTAGGCTTCTCTTGTAACAACATTGATATTGGGTTGCAATATAGGACCAGAATCTTGAGGCTCTACACAGACTATGTTAGCTTCATTAGCCCAGTTGCACTCCTCTCATCGAGCAATAAGTTCAGGGAAATCTTCACTTTCATATGTATTTACTCAACAGTATGAACGCCGAGGTATTCATGGAAAAGGACATTCCCTCAGGACATGGCCTTCCTGATCACAATTATAACACCTAATCGTGCCTCTTCCGCATGTCCTTCCTCCCCCTGGAGCCCTGCCTCCTTGTGCCTGAGGAGTCTCATTAATATAGAATGTTGAATTATTAAGGAAGTCAGCTAAAGCATACAATGACTGACATTGATCCGTATGATGATTGGGTGATCCACAAAACCCACAAAAAAAGTTATTGGGAACAGTGGAGTAATTTTGTAGAATAGGACATAGGCAAGATGAATGACCAAAAAATCGACAAATCTCACACTAATCATTCACAGACGTACCTTGAGGACTTGGAAATGGCTAGAATTGTGTATGGCCCTAAAAAGGGAGAGATGATGAAATTTGTGCAATTCGGGGGGGTTGCGGTGGAGGGGGTCCTTTAGGAGCACTAGACTCTCCTAGTCCCCTCAGTCGTATGCATTCTATAATATGATGTCCTTCAACATGACTGTGAGTACACCAAACATGAGGTCTCATAGGCTGTAGAGGTGAAAGATATTTCAATCTATATGTTAAGGTAGAAATCTTATTCTGGAAGCCCATAATAGCAGGATCTGTCGAAGAACCACCAATTCTAATGTCTTTTGGATAACCAACCATAGCCTTTATCTGCATCTCTTGCTCCAAGGCATCTTGTATTGTATCAATCTTCTACTGACACAATGGAATGAGAGTCATTGGTAACATGGCCTTGATGAAATAATATCTTTGTTGGTGCATCTCAATAGGATAAGACAACTTGTTGATAACATCTTTAAAATGTTGCATACATTGCCAAGCATATTCTCCCTCCCGTTGGCGAATATCCAACAATTCTGCCAATCCTTGCTGATTTGACTAAGGTAACTTAAATTCCTAAATAAATTCTTGTTTAACCATATCTATACCAACATTGGGGTTAGCATCAATCCATTTTATAAACCATCACAATGCTCTATCCCTTAACGTAGTTTGAAATTCAATAAGCTTAGTTGAGTCAAGAGTCTAACGATCTCTCCACATACCTTCAGATAAATACCAATGTTTTTCAACATCCTCATCCCCCCTTCCTACGAATTTTGGGTATTTGGTAAGTGTGTTGGCTGTGACTCTAGCCATAGTTGATTTCCTTGAACAAAACAAGTATAAATCTTTGGGAACCTGGTTCAGAACAACTAACACCACTAGAACTACCTTTACCCTTATTCAATAACTAACTTTAATAAACTTGTGTACCTTAGAAAAGAGAAGATCAAGACTTTGATATGGTACCAGGGGAAGGTTAGGGAGAGGAGGAGTCATGCTACTACCTTGTGGGATTTTATATTCTGGTACTAAATCATCCTCAAAGAAAAGTTTCCTCATTGCAAAATTCAGATCATCATCTACTGGTGTATGCTCATCAACACAATCAGTTGGACAATTAGCTCAGTTGTCCAAAATCCTTGTTATATAGGAAAATGACCTCCTCATCAATTCAGAGGAGAAGAGAAGGATGACTGAAGGAGTCACCAAGTTCATAGGCCCATTTGTCAGCTAACGTTGTCTAGGAACTAGAAACCTGCTTTATAAAGCTTCCTAGCAAGGCAAGGGTGCATTAGTGCCTAGGGTAACTTTGTTTATTACCTAGGGAAGGGCGTTAGTCAACCTAAATGAGTTTGTATGGGTCAAAGGAACAAGTTGATCGAGAAATATCCCGAGATTCTCTCCTATGTTAGCTCACAAAAGCAGGGAAACATCAGAACTCGACCTGTTTGGAGGAATTACTATTCCTAATGGAGTCTACAAACGGGAAAGAGCACAAAAGCATGGAAACATCACTGCTTTTTCCTAATGGAACTCATGAGGGATTTGGCAAGGCTTATCCTCTCATGCTATATATGTGAGGCTAGGGCCATTGTGGAAGAGGTAGAAACATTTGAAAGGATTTCCTATTTGACTTTCGAGACTAGTTTCTAACTAAGGCATAGCAAGAGGTTAAGAACGGGGAGAGGGAGAGGAGTTGGAGGAGTAAGGTAAGGATGATACAACTAATGGTTGTAATCACTCTTTTCTACATCAATATAGAACTACAATTTTGCTGTCCACTCCGTGATGTTAGTAGTGTAATTTGTTTACATATTTATGCAATGTCGTTATTATTAGTGGCTTAGATACATGTAATTAGATATCTTTATATGTTAATGCATTGTTTGTCAAAGTTATATGTTGTGATATTACGCTTGTTTTATCTATCTCAAGGTTTTGAGCTAGAGCTAGCTAAGGGGTCTTCTGCCTTGCTACTTTGCACTCTCTAGCAACACCACACCTAGACTTGAGGTAATAAGTCCTTCTTCATGCTTTGATTCTCATTTCTCTTAACATAGATATGCATGCATATTTGTGATAGCTATAGCTAATCTGACATTCTACCAAGGATCCCAGGAAGATCCTTGAGGGTTTCTAAATCACCAAACACACATGCATTGATCCCTATAGACAAATTGGCGACTCCGTTGGGGCCTACACTTAGTTCCTAGTTTTCTCCCAAAGTTCCTAGATCTCTCTTTCTTCTAGGCCTTCCTGCACTTCTTGATCCCCTTTATGACCACTCAAGACTATACAACACCCTTCTCTCAGTGCTTAGCCCTAGATCTGATCCCCACAACCTTCTTTTCGAGCCTTTTTCCTCACTAGCGTTGTCTACTGGTGTAAATAGTGCTTTATAAAGCACTGTGGCCTCACACACAGTGCATTAGTGTAGCAAGTAACTCTCTGTACCCTTTGTTACAAAGCGTTAGCCAGCCATTTCTTGATAAACAGACTGCTTCGTCATGGATTGGGAAATCTGCTTGTAGACTAATCAGGGATCTATAGTTGTGCTTGTTTGATTGATCTGTCTCCTGAACAATTTTTTTTTTTAAGAAAATAACTTTACTTCTTAACGTTTTTTTCATAAAAGAAAAAATACAAAATGTTTACCATTTTCTTCTTAGTTTGTTAGATCTGCATGTATTTGGGTTCAAAAGTTGTTAGTGAGCATTGTTAGTTCTGTCAGTTGTGCTAGTGTTTTACTTAACTGGATGCATGGTATATATATTGACGTTTAAATGACTCTTCCTTTGTAGAAGCAACTTTTTAATCGAAAGTGAAATTTACAAGAATTGTTTTTGCATGATTTGACTCAGAGTCCCACATAACTTCATATGTCAACACCCCCACTGAAGAATCTAACGAAGTACATTTACAATTTACCTAACAAAATCAATCAACAACTATTTTTAGAGTAAACACACATTAGTTTAGGCTAGGATCTTGGGTTAGGCGGTTGTGAATTAACTGCCCAAGATCATTCACAGAAACTAGTGTCATTAACGAGGGAAATCCTTCTGCACTCATACTATCTGGGACAACTCCAGTAAAAGAAGAGCTAAATACGAGACAACATCGGACTGTAAATGAAGGTAGCCCACCTTTACTTACATCTCCTTTAGGTATTCTATGTATTAGGGATCCCTTCGGAGATATCAGAGCTGAGTCATGGACTCAGGTATCCTGCCCACACAGCGTATTGTCTGGGACTATGTCCCCCCCGGTAGTGTTTGTGATTTGAGGTAACCATAGTAGCCATACTTTAGGGATGAACACAAGATGACTGGGGCGGGCTGCCACAATACCTAACACAGACGAACCTACTTTGTCCTCGGTTTTTGGGAGGGTGCTCATCTTCACGAGAGTACTTGGCCCCTTAATATGAGGTTCGGGCAAAGCTAAAGAGTAATCATAACTATAAATTTGGCCAACTCTCTGTTTTATCCATTGTGATACTGGGTTTCATCTCCAGAAAATAGTGGTTATAGGATAGGGTCAACCGGATTACCCGTCTTCGAGAAATTAGTCTCTAAGATTTAACATTGAATCAGTTTGGACATCCCACGATTCAATCTTACTGGAAGATTTCTTTACTAAAGGTTTCATTCCTCCATACAATCCTCCGATCATGAATATGATGGGACCACTCTTGATTCCAATTGAATTTGTACCCCCTATGTCTTCTGTTGGACCTACACCTCCCATCCCATCGATGACTAATGGGTCGTGGGGTTTTGTGGACACTTTTGGTCTACCACCACCTCCCCAGTCGACAATTAGTACCACACCTCTGATGGAAAACCCTGTTATCCCACCTGTCCCAGGTTCAAACTCTATCATGACACCCAACGTGAGTGGAACCCGTTACATACTGGTTTCCACCCCTTTTTTGTCAGCTCCCAGACCTTCGATAAGTGCTACATATAGCACTCCTTGTAATGCTGCATATAGCATGGTTAACACGGGTCCCTTCAACAACCCCTCTAGCTAGAATCCATTGCTTAGTTCCAACCCTCAGGTTCAAATGCATGGGGGCACTATTCCCAATATGCACATACCAGTCGGGAACATTACAGTTCCCCCTCCGTTTACAAGACAACAAGGATAGTCATTGATTGACATGAACCCTCCTTATGTCAGTCAAGGACCTATAGTTAATTACGTGGTGAGTGGGATCCCTCAACAAGGTCCCACTCAATCCATATGAGCACCCCACTCTCAACCTCAAATGAGTCAAGGGGGAATTCCTAATCCTAGGGGAACTTACATCCCCCAGTCTAACAATCCCTATGGATAGCCACAGTAGATGAGTGTACCCAAAGGAAATTACTATTCCATGCATCTTGTGTATAATATTGGGAACAACATGATGGGAGAACCACAAGCATCTTCAAGTCATATGTCATCGCCTTTTTCCGATTCAGGGGCATCAAACACCTTTCCTTTTTAACAATGCTTGATATCCCCAACTTTTACAAACTCTCCAATGACCCCATCTATCACAACTTACTTTGGCCTCCAATCCCGTACAAAATTCCCACAGACATCCTGATGTTCAAAGGGAAACAAGGGGAGGATCCGGGTACACACATCACCACCTATCATTTATGGTGCATTTCTAACTCCATGGTGGATGATAATATCCAGCTACGATTCTTTCCCTACACCCTTACTTGCAATGCATCCAAGTGGTATATTGAGTTACCATGCACGTCAGTCAATACCTTTGGCACTTTAGCGATGGAATTCTTAAAGCAATTTCAGCTACCTATCCACTATGAAATTGCGAAGAAGCTACTTACTTCATTACGTCAGGACACCGCCACCCACATCTCTGATCATATCCACGAATGGAGACGTAGGAAAAGGCTAGTCAAAGCTCCCCTCCCAGACTATTTATTAGCGGATTAGTTCTACAAATCTCTTCTCCATCAAATCTCTAAAGATGTCACCTTAGGTGGTGCAGTCATGTAAGACCAATCCATTCGTCGTGCCCAACACTTATAGTTTATTTATTGACAGTCTCGCACATTATACGACGTCATTCCCAATGCCCCTAAAAACTTCAATGTTCTCTCTACACAGCAACCCGATACGCATGCCAATGGTATTATGGTCGCTACCTCCACGGTTGCTGCAAAAGAACTTAGCTATCACATTGCCCAGTTTTTAGTGAACCCCTCTACCAAATCTACTGCTCTTCCTTTCGACGTGATAAACTCTGTGCAGTCTACACAAAGACCCGGTGGCAGGAAGGAAAAACCCACCAAATTCCCTTGCAAAATCTGTGGGGAATACCATATGACATATCATTGTCCATGTCTCCAAGAATGCACAGATTTCATTCCTGAAAAGGGCACTGACTGAACCCCTGTGGTCCTAAACAATCCTTTCCCTTCTCAGCAACAAAAACACCTTATTGAAAACCAACCCCAACACCCACAAGGGGGCAACGACGGTTCACATCATCCTTCAAATGGTGAACGACCATCTACTATTTACACCTTTCAAATGGTATATCTTCAAACTAGAGCCAAAACTTATGGAGCTCCAATCACTAATGCTGAGGATGACTCCTCGAGTCAAAACCCACCACCTCCTAACGATATTCATATCGAAAGGCCAGTTGCTGATCTTGTGATTCATCCCCCAAAAGGGGCACTTTGTCGCATAACACATAATACATCTACATGTTCTGCACCATTAGCTATGTCAGCGCTTAAAGTATTACAAACCTATCCAGCACAAAGGAAATATCTACTTTTGGCAATTGGTGGGGTCGACCCTCAGGATTCCATGCTTTCAATTTTAGACATGGACAAATGTAAACCTCCCCTTTCACACCAACTTGCATTTCAGGTGCAAATATTTTCGAAAGGGCAAGGAGTACTTAGAACTTTCATTGACGAGGGTGCCTCAACCTACGTCATGTTGGCTTCATGTTGGATTTATTTGGATTCTCCATCCCTATCCTCATGGTTGAATTCCCTTAAAGCTTTTGACGGCCACAGTTTCATCCCAAAAGGTTACCTAGCCAACTACCCTATCATGTTGAGTGGGAAAATGGTAACGATGGATATCAAAGTTGTGGATCGAAAACTCAACTATAATCTATTGTTGGGTCGTAGTTGGACTTACACCATGAATGCCATTGTGTCTATTATCTTTCACATCATCCTATTTCCATTGGATGGAAGGATAGTCACAATGGACCAGTTGTGCTTTTGCACCCCAAATTACTCCCTGTTACCTAGCGGCTCTGTACCATTAGTGAGTGGTGTACCTAACTCTTACATCAGTATCGGTACTGGTCTATTGAAGGGATATTCCCTGATGGGTCGTTTTCCTCTCCGATCACCCACGGTTCCACAGATGGTCTCTATGGTTTCATCCATTCCTCATGAACTGACCGATCCTTGGATCCTATTGACCCCTTCAGACATTGATGCTTACAGAGAATAAATGCCACTGTCACTAGCTAAATTGGCCTACCAAGCCATTCAAACTGCATTCGAATCTCTGGTCACTTTGGTCATGACCAATGGTACCTCCTCCCCTCCCATAAATGTTGCTTCTTACGATCTCCTCAATCAAGTCCTACCTTTGGATGAAGCTATTAGAGAGATCATGTGTTTAGAAGAGTGACCTTGGGAGGGCTATCACCATTGTGTTTCTATATCTAATTCGGACATGATGCCCATTCAAATCATGTCTTATGATGCACCTGAAATCGTTCCCTCGCCTTATACGACTATCCAAACTTTGGATTCAGAAGTGAACATGGGAAATATTTCAAAGACATTGTTCATCGCTATTTCTGTCAAGACAAGCATCATGGAAAACATCCAAGTTGGATCTGATTGCACTCCTCATGAGGAAATTGCAAGCTTCACCTGCCTTTTTAAGGAATTTCACGATGTATTCACTTGGTCTTATGAGGAAATGCTTGACATAGACCCATTTATTGTCGAGCATGAGATCAAAGTATATGACAATGCAGAGCCTGTCCGCCAAAGGCTTCAATGAGTCCACCCTCGCAAAACTGCATCCATCAAGACTGAGGTGGAAAAATTGTTTCATGTTGGTTTCGTCTACCCCATTCCCTTAACATAATGGGTTTCCAATCTAGTTCCTATCGATAAGAAACAATGTACCATATGCGTTTGTGTCAACTATCAGGACTTGAACGCCGCGTGTCCAAAGGATAATTATCTAACACTATTCATTGACCAAATCTTCGATGACTGTGCCAGTTGTGAATCCCTCTCATTCATGGATGGTTTCTCAGGATATAACGAGATCGCTATAAAACTGGCAGACCAGAACAAAACCACCTTCATCTGCCCTTGGGAAATCTTTACGTATTGAAAACTCCCATTCAGTTTAAAGAATGTTGGAGAAACATTTCAATGGGCCATGAACTACACATTCCATGATATCAGACATATTTTTCAGGCTCCCAACCCATTCCAAGAAGTGAGCTTAGCACCTAGATAATTTACGAGGAATTTTCCTTAAGTGCGGGTTCTATAACATATGTTTGAATCCGCATAAATGAATTTTATTTGTCGAGTATGGAAACCTACTTGGTTTCATTGTTTTCAAGTACAAGATTAGGGTTGATCTCGATAAGGTAAAGGCAATTACTCAATTTCCCAAACCGCAATCCATTTTGCGGCTCCAACGTTTGTAAGGGAAAGAAATTTTTTTACAATGGTTCATCGTAAATTATGCCGAGTTGACAAAAGGATTTATGCACCTACTCAAGAAGGGAGTACCATACTTGTGGGATGATCAAGCTCAACGATCATTTGATACCTTGAAAAGGGAACTTATATCAGCCCCACTTCTCAGTGCTCCCAGCTATGGGCGTGAATTTCTCTTGTACGTGGCAGCCTCACCATCCTCTCTTGGAATGGTCTTGGTTCAAATGCATGATGATCTGAGTGAGCATGTGATCTATTATCTGTCGAAGGGCCTGATTGGGCCCAAACTGAGATATTCACATGTGCAAAAGTTGTCCTTGGCAGTTCTCTTTGCTGTCAATATATTTCGACATTATATACTACTATGACATACTACCGCCATCACTTTGGAGAATCCCATGAGACACATTTTGTCTCATCAATTCATTGAAGGAAAATATTCCAAATGGATAGTTATCCTCCAATAATTTGATTTTTTTTTCGCCACTACCAAGGCGAAAAAATCCTTAGTCTTCACCAAAATTTTGTCGGATCTTCCCACTGTCGATCCCAATGAGATAGCCCATGATTCTCTGTTGGATGAAATTATCTATCTGATCGACTCTATTTACCCTTGGTATGGTGACATTCTTGTCTACCTCCAAGCACAATGTTTCCGCCTGGAACTATCGTTAGGTGACCATCGTGACATCCACCACCAATCACGGCACTATTTAGTGCTAAACGATAATTTATATCATTGTGGCACTAATACAATTATTTGACGTTGCCTCACTCATGAAAAGGCAGAACACGTTTTAAGTGAATACCATGCTAGGGCATGTGGCGATCATCTTTCTGGCATGTCTACTGCTTAGAAAATTTTACGCGCAGGCTACTACTAACCAACCTTGTTCAAAGATTGTATCAAGGTTGTCCAGCAGTGCCACCCTTGTCAAGTGTTTACAAATAAAATGTTCGCTCCTCCAACCCTACTGCACCCATTTATCTCCGTCAACCCCTTTGCCAAATGGGGGATAAACTTCATCACTTGCAACCGTGCTTCCTCTGCTAGACACAAATACATTATTATAGCTATGGACTATTTCACGAAATGGGCTGAAGCCCTTCCCACTTTCTGGGCCAATGGAGAAACTATGGCGTTATTCCTATTCAATCAGGTTATCTGTCGCTTTGATGTACCCTGCACGATTGTTACAGACCATGGGTCTCATTTTCAAAATCACATGATGTCTGACCTAACATCGTTGCTTGGTTTTTTCCAGGACCGGTCATCCTCCTACTACCCCCAAGGTAATGGCCAAGTAGAAGCCATTAATGGCATCTTAAAGACCATGATCCATATGTTAGTAGGGAATCACAGAACCCACTGGAATTGAATTTTATATCTTGCGCTATGGGCATACTGAACTTCAGTAAAAACAGCTACAGGCTTTACACCTTTTCAACTAGCTTATGGCCTAGAAGCAGTTTTACCTATCGAGTGTTAGATTCCTTCCTTACAAATCGTTGTTGAACTCCTTCCTAGAACCACTACTAAAGAAGAGCACCTGCTATACCTCAGTCAACTGGATGAAGCCTATCAAGATGCAAAATTGGCACTCGAAGCCCACAAGCACCGGGTCAAAGCCTAGTACAACAAAAAGGTCAAGCCTCGTTCTTACCAAGAGGGAGATCTTGTTTTATTCTATGCTAAAAAACATGACCTCTTGGGGGCAGGAACACTTCACCCCTTATGGCTTGGTCCATATGTTTTCACAAAGGCCCTCTCAAAAGGGGAATATGAACTTTAGGACTAGGAAGGCATCCCACTCACTGAGCCCCAAAACTACCTCTATCTGAAAAATTATTATGCCTAGTAATCCACTAGGCATGTGCTTTGTAATTTTATGTATTTATAAGTTTTTCTTCTTTTTGATGTGACTGGACATTTTTGGTATTTTTTGAATTATTTGTCTCATACATATTTCTTGTTGTCCAGATGTCTTCATTACCCTTAGCATATGTAGGATATGCGAATAGTGCCATTCATCGCACACGACACATTGCATCAGTTGCTTGGGTCATTTAAACACTTGAGTCGGAACTGCTTTGTTCGAGGGGTCTTTCTTGGTATTTCCTCCAACAATATTGCTAAGTACATGTCCGTAATTTCACTTCTCACTAAAGCGTCATCTTGGGACATCTCCAATCTGGTGGTCAGGTTAGACTCTCAGCTTTTCATTATGAAATTGACAAATCATTATCGCATTTGTAATCCAATCTTGTTACATCATTATTTAAGGGTACGACTCTTAGAACATCAATTTGAGTTTATTTCATATTAACACATTCCTCGAGAATTTAATACAGTTGTCGATTCATTGGAAAACTATGTGTTAGATTGGCATCTATCTCATTTATCATAGATACATACATGAAAGTAAATATTTACACAGTTAAAAATTTACAAAACCACTTAAAAAACATTGACATCATAAAATACCAAAATATTTATATATATATATATATATATATATATATCGAATCCATTCTTTTACATCAGAAAACTTCCCAAAACTTGGGTGTTTTTAAGTACAAAATGGCTACTAAGCCTAGCTATAAACACCCTCTGGCTATACTATGCGCCTGCTAACAGAGCCTACTGCTCATGAAATGACAATACAGCTCTCACTATCCTTCGAAGAGTAACCATAAACCTCTCAAGCACACCAACCATGTGTCGCTGCATTTGAGTAGGAATTTCCCTTATAGGAAAGGAGGCACACCCATACTCAATCCTTCAAGGTTCCTTAGAATCTTGCGAAGACTCTGAGCATCGTCCCCACCTTCAGGTAGTTTTCCACCTCACCTCACTTGGTGAGGCTCGCTTGCAGGTCGCACCAATGCCACATCTGTGTCAAGCAAAAAGCTTCATGTCAGTACTTTTTCATCCATAAAATAAAAAAGAACATATCATAAACATTCAAAAGCTTAAAAATACTTAAGTACTATCAATAAACCTTCTTACCTTAAGGCCCACAGTTTGTACCAGGTGACAAGTTCAAGTCAGGATCACCTGTGAAGTCTATGCCCTCATAGGCATAATAATCTATCATCACGATCTTACCACGGAGCCATTCCAAGAAATTCTCTTCGAAAAAATTCCAGATGGGCCCTCCTCCAGTGCGAGGATGGAGAGATTCCCATCGCCTCTACCTAGGCTCTCTCGGATCAAGTGTACCTAAACTCATCCGTGGTCACATAATTGGCACCCTCTCAAGTATAAAAGATACAATGAGAGTACCGTACCCGAAACTCTGTTGGGTTTGGGTCTTACACAGAGTTAACTCTGCCTTCAACTGACGAAGCACCACCTCACACCTATTGAATATTTTCGGTTGGACACAATCAACAACAAGAAATAGTTGGGCCTTTGTTGCAAAATGGGGACTTTTAGACCCTACCAAGCACATAATCATCCATAATATATCCCTCATAGACTTGGATCTGATCTGCTCTATTGGGATCCTGTTGCTCACAAGTCCTCTCTCAGGAATACAATAAGCTCACACCATCTCTAAAGTGGATCAAGGATCGGGTCTACCACTGGTCAAGTTTTCTCACGCTCCTCTGCATGAAAACCTTGTCAGAAAATAGATGTCATCTCGGTCAATGGCAATCTCATGGTCTCCAATCCTGAACACCCTTTGGTGTTCATCCCAATGCTGAATGATCCAGCTCAAAGGTTCCTCTTGACCTTTCATCATGTCCAGCTGTGCATATTTCATCAAACCACATCGGGCAATGTAAGTATACAAGTTGGATCATTTTGCATAAGTAATTCTTGTCGATCCTGGGCCCGTTCTCTCCATAAACTAGTCATGATTAATCAAAACTTGCACAAATCAACCCCAAAATTAGTGGAAATGGGGTAAAAAAGTTTGGGAAATCACTTGCTTTGGTTTTATAGTGCGCCCTCATGCACTAACGCCCTCCTTTGTGGAAAACAAGGAGGACTAACGCCCTCCTCTAGGTTGTAAAGGGCGTTTAACACTCCATAGAGGCCTAGAAGGGGGTGTTAGGAGTAGTTAATGAACTAGGGCTTCCAAAATATCTAAAAATCCACCCCCAATGTAGCTAAAAAAGGTTAAATAATGCAGGATAAAGGTTTTGACATCTACCTGGAATAGACGGCAAGTCAAATGGTCACCCGGATCGCCCGCAATTGTATATGGAAGATCTACTCCTTTTTAGCTCCAAAACACTCTCACAATACTAAAATGATGCAAATGGTGAAATTGGAGGCTCAGAAGCTCCCTTAAAGTCACTTTGGAGGTATGACTTATCTTAATTGAAGTCATTAAAGTAGAAGTAGTTCATTTCCTATGATATTTATCAGGCTCCATGTCCACATATTGTAAAAAATTACTCATGTTTTGATGAAAGTACCTTCAAGGCTGAATTGTAGAAATGACAGTGTTCGATTCTCAATGAGCGCTTTATTTTATGGGATCTTTTCTTGCTCTTTAACTAAAAAATCCTTGAGCTTTTGTCATCAGGCTCATTAAACTCCTACAAAGACAGTATGAGCCCTTTCTTTTTTGGGACTCTTTCTTGCTCTTAAATTGAAAAATCCCAAAGTTTTTCCCTTCTTCGGGCTCGTTAAATATATGAAGAAGGAATGAGAAGTTATTTTACCTCTTTTTCCTCGCTCATTAAACTAAAAAAGATACCTTGATTTTTCTTCATTTTACTCGTTAAAATTTGATGAAGATCTACTGAGTTTGTCATCGCGTGACTCATTAAAATTTCACGAAGAAATATCGAGTTTAGTTTGTCTCCTCGTAATCGTAATAAAATGAGGCAAACATCCATTGAGTGTAGGTTTATCTGTAGGAATTTACAGGGTAAGTTCCACAGAAAGAATACCAAAAGGACACCGCTCACAACCAGATCTCAAATCAATACACCAGTATTTTTGACGTGGTTAAAACCCTCAGAGTGCAAGGAGGGAAACAGTCCACGGCCTGTCCCAACGTGGGTACTACAGGCAATTTATTAATCAAAGAATGAAAATTTACATAAGCTTCTCTCATGCACGGATTACCCGAACAATGACCCTCCATGCGCTTTAAATAGAACTCATGGACCAATCGGGTGTCAAGCCACGGATCAAGTGTCGGTAATACCGAGGTGAGAGTGAATCGTCGGATCACTACATATTGTGACCGTCGGATTGTAAGTTACAAAATGTACAACGGTAAAGAAACACACTTTACCTAACTCTAACCTAACTCTATACTAGACCAAGTTGAACTTAACTATATCCTATGTGTCGGAATATCCTAACATCCCCCCTTAAGAACAACTTGGGATAGGATTGAAGGATTTACAAATATGACACAATAGGAGAAGGAAGGAGGCACTAGAGCCTATCCCCCCTTAGTGACAACTTCCTGAACTCCAAGCATATATCGAAGTTTAGTGAACTTCGCCTCTGTGAGAGCCTTTGTGAAGATGTCTGCAACCTGATCATCTGTTGGAAAATATTGCACTTCAAGAACATGGTCATGAATGAGCTTTCTGATGAAGTGCATGTGTAGTTCAATGTGTTTGCTGCGCTGATGCTGGACTGGATCTTTGCATAGCTGAATGGCACTTTGATTATCACACCAAAGTGTGGTTGGATGCTGCTGCTCAAAGCCAAACTCTGATAGGATCTGACGAAGCCACAAGGCTTCCTTACTAGCTTCCACGGCACCACGATACTCTGCTTCTGCTGACGAAAGAGAAATGGCAGCCTGTTTCTTACAAGCCCATGTAATAGGTCCTGAACCAAGAGTGAAGACATAACCGGCAGTAGACTTCCGATCATCAGGGTCACCAGCCCAATCAGAATCAGTGAAACCAACTAACAGAGGAGCTGCTTTGGCACTGTAATGAATCCCAAACTGTACTGTACCTCGAACATAACGAAGTATTCTTTTAGCTGCTTTCCAATGACTTTCACGGGGGTTTTGCATAAAACGAGCAACAAGGCCAACAGCAAAGGAAAGATCAGGACGAGTATGGGTTAAATACAAGAGTTTTCCGACAAGTTGACGGTATAAGGTAGCATCAACTTCAGGAGAAGTACAAGAGACTGAAAGTTTGACTCCAGACTGAAAGGGAGAAGGGGCTGGCTTACAGTCTTCCATGTGAAAATGACGAAGAATATCACAAGCATACTTGGACTGGGAAAGGAAAATACCCTCTTGGGATTGCAAGACTTGAAGACCGAGAAAATAGTGTAAGTGTCCTAAGTCTGTCATTTCAAATTTCTTTTTAAGGCTTGACTTCACATGGTTTATAAGGTTGGGATCACTACCAGTAAGAATAAGATCATCAACATAAAGAACAAGGATGATAAGAGAGTTGCCCACTTTCTTGGTGTAGACAGTATTGTCAGAATGACACCTAGAAAAGCCAGATTCTAAAAGAAAGCTATCCATTTTGGCATACCAAGCCCGAGGAGCTTGCTTGAGGCCATAAAGGGATTTCTTAAGTCGACAAACAAGGCTGGAGTCTGTTTGTATGAAGCCAATGGGTTGTTCCATATAGATTTCTTCCTGCAAGTCCCCATGCAAGAAGGCAGATTTAACATCCATCTGATGGACTTCCCATTTTAAAGAGGCAGCAAGGGAAAGAACAAGGCGGATAGAGTTCATTTTGGCAACAGGGGAGAAGGTTTCAGTGTAGTCAATGCCTTCAACCTGTGAAAAGCCCTTAGCAACGAGACGAGCTTTATGTTTATCAACTTTCCCATCTGGTCCATACTTGGTTCTGTAAACCCATTTACATCTAACAAGTTTGCGTCCCTTTGGTAGAGGAACAAGATCCCATGTATCATTTGTCATCAATGAATGATATTCTTCATTCATAGCTGCTTCCCAATGTGGATGGCCTGAAGCTTCTGCAAAAGTGTCAGGATCATGATTTACTGGAGCTTGAGCCAGTAAAGAAGAGGCTCTTTCAAACTGAGAACGTGTACGTCGCTGATCTGTAGGATCACCGGCAAGATCACCTGCTGCATCCCGAGTAGCACGGACCCATCTTGGAAGTTGAGGATCCTGAGAAGGTGGGGGAGGATTATCATCCTCGCTTTCATCATCTGAAGAAGAAATGTTTTCAAAAGTAGAAGAGATAGGAAGAGGTGGCACATCCGCCGGACTAGGCTCGCAGGCCGATTTATTTTCATCAAATTTTACATCTCTTCTAATGATAACATTTTTGGACTTAAATGGAATAAGTCTATAACCTTTTACATCTTCAGAATATCCAACAAAAGTACATTTCTCACTCTTAGGTTCTAAAGCTTTATGCTTTTCATCTGGAATATGGGCCCATGCTTCACTTCCAAACACACGAAAGTGACTTACATCTGGTTTAATGGAACTCCAAGCTTCTTCTGGAGTGATATTCTCTAGAACCTTAGTAGGAGTGCGATTGATTATATAATTTGCACAATTAATTGCTTCGGCCCAAAAACTAAGACTGAGTCCTTTAGATTGCAGCATACAATTAGCCATTTCCTTTAAGGTGCGATTTTTCCTTTCAGCTACACCATTTTGTTGTGGAGTGTATGGAACAGTATGTTGCATTTGAATTCCATTTTCGGTGCAAAAGTTGATGAATGTGTTTTTAACATATTCTCCACCATTATCAGTTCTTAGCTTAAGAATTTGATGTCCAGATTGTTTTTCAACAAAGGCTTTGAAGGCCAAAAAAGTGTTAAATACTTCGCTCTTGAGTTTTAAGAAGTATACCCAAGTGCGTCTGGAGAAATCATCAATGAAAGTTAAGAAGTACTTGCAGCCAGAGAATGAAGCAACAGGAAGAGGACCACATAAATCACTGTGCACAAGCTGTAAAGGGGCTGAGGCGTGCCAAGAGGCACGTTTGTCAAAACTGTCCCGATGATGTTTTCCGAGTACACATCCGGAACAAACACCATCTCTGCAAGATACCATAGGAAGACCTGTCACCATATTTTCTTTACATAGATGCTGAAGGGAGCGATAGTTTAAGTGACCAAATCGCTCATGCCAAAGTTTGCTCACTTCATCATTATGAGCAACAAATACTGAGGGAAGATTGGATGACCCAAAGTTGTGAAACTTATACAACCTTTTGGAATCATCAGCAAGACCAGTAGCTAGAATCTGTTTAGGATCTTTTAGATCCTTGATTACAACATCATGAGGTGAAAATTCAACAATTTTACCTTCACCTGAATGAGTTATCTGATAGACAGATAGAAGGTTGCAGGATAAGGTTGGAACACATAATACATCATTAAACTGACCATTGTCTAGATGAACAGTTCCAGTCCCTACAACATTAAGAGATCTATCATCACCAATATATATATTTTTGGTGTTACAATCATTTAAAGAAGAAAACATGGCTTGGTTTTTGGCCATGTGACAAGAGGCTCCAGAATCAATGAGCCACTCATGAGAATGAGAAGAAGAAGAAGATACATTTAATGCATAACCAGACTGAGATGATTGACAATGACATGCAGAAAGTGCCATTCCGGAAGTTGAAGTTGAAGTAGGCTCCACATGGATGTTATGTTTCTTCATTGCGGCTTCCAAGGCTTCCATCTTCTTAAAGCATTTAGATTCTAAGTGGCCATCTCGATTACAAAAGTTACAATGTCTATCAGTCTTCTTCCATTTGTTTTTATTGGTCTTATCATTTTGCTGAAATGATCTTTCATTTTGAGGCTGAGATGGTTTAGGACCATTCTTTTGAGGATATGACTTCTTAGGATTCTTTGAATTTGGTTGCTGCTGGGCGGCTAACGCTTTCGTGGAAGAGTTTCCAAGATTAAGAAGACCAAGGTGTAAGAGTTTTTCTTGTTCTCTTATTAAGGAATCACAAAAGGAGTCAAAGGAAGGGGCCTTGTAGTCTTGTCCTTGACAAATGAAAGCTTCCCTTGTAGAATGGAAAGTGGAAACAAATACAGAGTAGGCTGGTCCCAACTTAGTAAGGATGGAATAAATAAGGTTACCATCTTCTTTCTTAACTTTAACACCTTCCAAGAGATATCTAAGGGTCTTGAATTTGGACAAGAAATCTTCAATGCAAGAAAAATTATTAGGATCCAAAGTAAGCAGCTCATTTTCAAGTTGATGGGCTCTAATTTCATTTTTAATTCCAAAAACTTTAGCAAGTTTTTCTAATGCTTCATGAGGAGTCTCAAGTTCTGCAATGTGGAATCTAAGATCAGGAGAAACAGACATCCCTATCAAACCACGTGCTTGATCTTGTCTATTTTCCCATTTTGCCGCCTTGTCTTCATCTTTTGGTTTCTTCTCTTGGTCTGTGGCTATTCTGTAGAGACCTTTACTTCTAAGTAAATCTCCCATGTAGGCTACCCATTGGAAGTAGTTAGTGCTGTCAAGAATGACTTGGCATGGACTTTCCATTTTAAAAAAAACTGAAGCTGAAGATGCTGAAAGTAAGTGTTCCAATGGATAGATCTCGAAAAAATAGGCGGTTTTAAAAAAAACGGCTCTGAAAAAGGCTTCCGGATGAAGAAGTTATGGCTTTTTGAAAAAAAATTGTTGACGTTGCCGGCAAAGTGCGCGAATGTGCGGGAATGAAAAAAATCGCCCCCACAAAATGGAGACTTGAACCCAAGACCTCTACTCTCTTAAAATAGCTTTGAACCAATTGATCTATACAAAAAATTTGAGAGAGAGAGAGAGAGAGAGAGAGAGAGAGAGAGGGGGGGGGGGCCTTGGTTTGCGTGCTTGCCTTGAGAAAGCTCTTTTTCCCTACAAAACACAAAACACAAAACCCAACACGAATATGCAAAGAAAAACGAACCTTACGGCTCGAAGTTAGCTTTAGCCAAAAAAACTAGAAATTTTAAAAAAAATCTCAAAGTTAGCTTTAGCCGAAAAACTAAATATTTTTCTCAATGTTTCTGATTTTCCGAGATCACACTAAGGTGCAGGGAAAAGAGCATACGCATGAGAAAAATCCTTCCTTTCTGTTTCTGATTTGCCCAGATCGCACAGAGTCGCAGGGCAAAGAGCATACACAGAAATGAAAGGTATAGATCCGGTAAAAAAAAAGGCTAAATAAACTGAGACCGAAATAAGCAGAGAGAAAATAACAGTAAACTGCAAAAAAAACACTGTATACCTCCCGATCTGAAAAATGACGCAGCTAGGGCTACCGGAAACCTTTTCGCGTGAAACGAAAGGGGTTCCTCACTGGAACAGATGCTCCGAACGCAACAGAGCAGTACTCTCGGGCCCGAAAGCAGTCAGAAACAGCAGATCTAGGAAACGACAGCCGCATGCAGTTCTACCGGCTTCAGATTTGGATCACCAACGGACGCGGCCCTCAAATAGCTCTGATACCATGTAGGAATTTACAGGGTAAGTTCCACAGAAAGAATACCAAAAGGACACCGCTCACAACCAGATCTCAAATCAATACACCAGTATTTTTGACGTGGTTAAAACCCTCAGAGTGCAAGGAGGGAAACAGTCCACGGCCTGTCCCAACGTGGGTACTACAGGCAATTTATTAATCAAAGAATGAAAATTTACATAAGCTTCTCTCATGCACGGATTACCCGAACAATGACCCTCCATGCGCTTTAAATAGAACTCATGGACCAATCGGGTGTCAAGCCACGGATCAAGTGTCGGTAATACCGAGGTGAGAGTGAATCGTCGGATCACTACATATTGTGACCGTCGGATTGTAAGTTACAAAATGTACAACGGTAAAGAAACACACTTTACCTAACTCTAACCTAACTCTATACTAGACCAAGTTGAACTTAACTATATCCTATGTGTCGGAATATCCTAACATTATCTCTTTATCCAGACTCAGTAGATTAACTTACAGAAAAGGAACCTTTTCAATTAAACCTTTGTCGCACCCAGTTAAAAACTATGACAAATGGACCACCCTGGAGTTGTTCTTTACGATCTTTTCAGACTCTCAAAATATGAAAAGACCACTGAGTTGTCTCGTGTGGACTAACTAAATTAAACAGATGAGGAATGGAGTTGCTCTTTATGATCTATTCAAACTCTTGAAACATGAAAAGACTAATAATTTTACCTGTCTAGACTCATTAAACTAATCAGATAGGGAATAGAGTCATTCTTTACAATCTTTTCGGACTCTTAAAATATGAAAAGTCCAATGAGTTTACCTGTCTGGACTCACTAAATTAATAATATGGGGAAAGTGGAAAATACAATTTCTTTGTGTCAGTATTTTGAAAAGAGTTTTATGGCAACAGTCGCTCCCTTGAACATGACACTCCCTCTGCAAACCTTCCTTGTGACGGCCTCTCAAATATGAACCTTACCATCCTATGAGTTTAGCCTATATACCCTGATGTTCTTGCATCTTTGTAGCCTAACACTCTTTTGTGTTCATGATTCTAGTGCTGCATGGTTAAAACCTTTGTGTCGTGCCTTCTATTGTTCAACGGAAAACCTTTATCTTTTTGTTTCCTCCATCAAAACATCAAGCATATTCTTGCATCATGCCCTTCGTCATTTTGATCCAATGCTCAAAATATTATTCAAAAAACAATCATTCTTGTCCCATTTCATGTCGATTGATGTAGGACACATTATTTCCTACATTTCGACAGGTCTCTTCCTATCGACTTCAACATTCTATCTAGGAAGCAGACTCGGAAACACTTCAGTGTCTTGGAACTTGCAGACATCAGTGGCAGGTTACCTTGTGTTTCGTCAGGGGTTTTTATTATTTTCTCCTGGTTAGACGATTCTACGAGTGTTTGATGAAAAAAATATTCACACTCACTAGATTGTACTGTGCATCTTGGAGACCATCACCATTATCGGTGACCATCCTTGCATTTATTAACAACCTCCATTATTGACTGGTAATCAAATGATTTCATACATGTTCGACCTCAACGCCTTTATTCACATCTATCAAACTATTTTGTTATGGTGAAATGGAAATCAAGACCTTGGGTAGAGGCTTACATTAATCAGCCTTGTTTCCTCTCCCAAGTTGCGTTAATTGTTACTTGGAGACAACTCATCAGAATGATCTTATTATGACACAAGTTCTACATTGTGCTTATCGGTGGCCACGATCGTCATATCTCTTTGTTGAGAAATTAATCTGACATAGCTATTGAGCGTGGGAATGCCTAACTTAGGACATAATTTTAGATTTTTTTTATATGTGTTGTATCAGGTTTCTCATATTCCCGAAGCTCCGATCCTCTCTCTCTTTTTTCCAAAAGAAAATGATAGTTATATATAAGGTATTTCAGCCATCATCACTGCCCTTGATCTCATACTTTAGGGGGCATCTGTTATACAGGAAAATGACCTCCTCATCAACTCAGAGGAGAAGAGCAGGATGACTGAAGGACTGACCAAGTTCACAGGCCCATTTGTCAAGCTAATGTTGTCTAGGAACTAGAAACTTGCTTTATAAAGCTTCCTAGCAAGGCAAAGGGTGCATTAGTGCCTAGGGTAACTCTTTTTGTTACTTGGGAAAGGGCGTTAGTCGACCTAAATGAGTTTCTATGGGTCAAAGGAATAAGTTGACTGAGAAATATCCCAAGATTCTCTCCTATGTCAGCTCACAAAAGTAGGGAAACATCAGAACTCGACCTGTTTGGAGGAATTAATATTCCTAGTGGAGTCTACAAATGGGAAAGAACACAAAAGGATGGAAACATCACTACTTTTGCCTAATGGAACTCATGAGGGATCTGGCAAGGCTTATCCTCTCATGCTATATATGTGAGACAAGGGCCATTATGGAAGACGTCAAAACATTTAAAAGGATTGCCTATTTGACTGTTGAGAGTAGTCTCTGACTAAGGCATAGCAAGATGTTAAGAAGGGAGAGAGAGAGAGGAGTTGGAGGAGTAAGGGAAGGCTGATACAATTGATGGTTGTAATCACTCTTTTCTAGATCAATATAGAATTGCAATTGTGTTGTCCACTCCACGATGTTGTAGTGTAATTTGTTTACATATTTATGCAATGTCATTATTATGAGTGGCTTAGATACATGTCATTAGATATCTTTATATGTTAATGCATTATTTGTCAAAGTTATATGTTGTGATATTACGCTTGTCTTATCTATGTGCAGGTTTTGATCTGGAGCTACCTAAGGGGTCTTCTTCCTTGCTACCTTGTGCTCTCCAACAACACCACACCAAGACTTGAGGTAATAAGTCCTTCTTCCTGCTTTGATTCTCATTTTCTTAACATAGATATGCATGCATATTTGTGACAGATGCAGCTAATTTGATAGTCTTCCAAGGATCCCGGGAAGATACTTGAGGGTTTCTACATCACCAAACACCCGTGCATTAATCCCAATAGCAATCCTTCTAATTCCTCATATACTTGAGTAGTCCCTCTAAACTCTTTGCTTCACTTTCACTAGAAACTTCTATTTTTCCAGAAGAATAGCCTTCTTCCTCATTTATTTTCCATGATTTCAAAGTCTCCATTTCCTTATTCCACATGACTGAACATCTTATAGCGTCACCTATGCACTACAATTCTCTTCTTCAAACCCTAACTTCCTGCAACTTCCTTTCCTAGAACTCTTCAACTATTATTTCCATCTGCAATGCTTTGAAATCTCTCGCCTTCCACAACTCTTCTTGATTCATGATAATAGATTCTTCATTGTCTCGTGTCTGCATGAAATTATTCTCCTCTAATCCATGACCCCATTACTAAAAATTTAAGCTTCCATTTGATCTTGTGAAAACACCAACAAGTTGTCTTCAACCAACAATACTTTAATCCAAAGAGGAATCTCCTTCAACAATCGTCCCCTTATCCCAAACTTTAATATGGCTTATACACAAGAAAAGGGCTAGTGCTTCTCGGTTGTAAATTCAATAATGTATCTCTCAAGAGTCATGATAACCAAAAAATCTATAGCTCTTGTTACATTTGTATCTAATCGATGAAGACCAGCTAGATTAGTTGTAGTCCAAGTTCTGTGCAACCTCAACTATACTGTAATACTCAATTTATGGTGAAGTTGAGTTAACCAATTTTCTAATTTATCAAGAAGCTCACACCAAAAATATCTCATATTGGTCACAAGCAGGATTGACGTAAAAAAATCTCTTCTCTAACCCAATCTAGATCCTTTTGTCTCAATTCTCCCTGTTGCAAAATGAAGTCATCAACTCTTTCATGCCACCATTTTTGGATGTCTTGACGAATATACCTTGGTTGCATGATCTAGACCCCCTTAAGAAACTCGAGGTCTCAAAAATGGAACAATTTGTTGGCGGAAAGGTTAAAATTAATTTTGACCCAAGGTTTGGCCTAGGGTTCCAACAAAAGTTTCCACATAATCTAGCACGTCGCCGCCATTTTCACTCCCTTGTATCAAAGGAGCATCTCACCAGAGGCGTGCAATAACTGTAGAAGGTTGTAGGTGATCTAGATCTAGTTATCTATGTAACTTGCAGAGCCATTGATGCATTCATTCATAGCTATTTAACTCATGCATTTAACATAAAATAGACTTAAGAAGAAAAGTTTTAAAATGGGGCACAAAATACACAACCAAATGATAGGACTCCAATTCTCCTTTTATTATTAAAACAATAGAGCCTGATTACAACAACATTTCTCCCTTACAATTTTGCGAGACATTTCTGACTTGCACACCAACATTAGTGTTATCAGAAAAGATCATTGTTAGGTAAACTTGACTCAGGATAGAGTCAAAGTTGACCAGGTTAAACAGTGATGGTTTTGGGGCACATGGTATTGTGCACCCATAGTATTTTGCCCGTGGTATTATATGAAATGGAGCTTATACAAGGTTGGAAGGACTTCATTGTAATGCAAGACCTGGAGGTGAGTGGTGAAGGCTCACTTGGTCAGATTGGCCAGGGTTTTGGCCAATGCTAATGAGATCTTATTAGGTTGGGTTTTACCCCGGATTTGGGGTTTTCCTAGATAAACATTTGTGTTTATGTGTTTATGGTTGTTGCTGGTTATTTTTATATTTATTCCTCTCAGTAATTATTTATATTATGTAGTAAATTTCTTAACAACTGGTATTGGAGCCAGATATTGGCTTCAAAGGGATTTTTTGATGCCAGGGGTTTATAGTGCCTGATGAGATCAATGCAACCTTTTTTACAGATCTGAAAAGTAATGGTGGACAATCGTACGCAGAAGAACCTCGAGGAGAATGTGCAGAAGATAGTGCCGTAACTACCAGGGATCGTAGTGCATTTGCAATATTTACGGTTTGGAACATGTTGACAAATTGTTCGGGATTCATGCGGCTATTTAAACAAGGTTGAGAGATACCTTTGGTAATATTAAAATTCAAGGCTGATTTTGTTCGGAGCTTTTTTTCGTAGGGAATCGATAAGGGATATTTCCTATGTGTTCTATGCCATGTTGAAAGATGGAGTAGGCGTGGGTTGCATGCAGGTTAGCAGAAGAAAATTGTACATGCAGCTTCGAAAATTGTTCGTTTTCTACTATGTGAGAATGTGTAGAAGATAGTTCTGTAACTGCCAGGGATCGTAGTGAATTTCTTATATTTATGGTTTGGAACATGTTGACAAATTGTTTGGGATTCATGTGGCTATTTAAACAAGGTTGAGAGATACCTTTGGTAATATTAAAGTTCAAGGCTGATTTTGTTCGGAGCTTTTTTTCGTAGGAAATCGATAAGGGATATTTCCTATGTGTTCTATGCCATGTTGAAAGATGGAGTAGGCGTGGGCTGCATGCAGGTCAACAGAAGAAAATTGTTCATGCGGCTTCGAAAATTGTTCGTTTTCTACTATGTGAGGGCACCGGTGTTGGAATCTATGAGGTTCTCGTCAAGCTCGCAGTTGGAGCGGTTTGATAAAAGTTTTTGAGCAAATCAAATTGAGAGAGGATGGATCAGAATTGCAGCAGCAATAAACAAAAAAAAAATTAATGAAGTCAAAATTATTGCATGTAAATGGGCATACTACTGTAAGACCTGGTAAGGCATGTGTACCCCTTGGTTATCACCGGTAAAGTCTGGGTTAGACCTAGGTGATAGGGGGGATGTCAGGTTAACAATACCCCGGGTAAAAACTCTGAAGGGGGTAAGAGCTAGAGTGAGCGAGATTGTCTCACTTAGCAAGTTTGGCTGGAGTTAGTCAAGGAACCCAAGTCAAGTTTAAGGGGGGAATTGTTAGGTAAACTTGACTCAGGATAGAGTCAAAGTTGACCAGGTTAAACAGTGATGGTTTTGGGGCACATGGTATTGTGCACCCATAGTATTCTACCCGTGGTATTATATGAAATGGAGCTTATACAAGGTTGGAAGGACTTCATTGTAATGCAAGACCTGGAGGTGAGTGGTGAAGGCTCACTTGGTCAGATTGGCCAGGGTTTTGGCCAATGCTAATGAGATCTTATTAGGTTGGGTTTTACCCTGGATTTGGGGTTTTCCCAAATAAACATTTGTGTTTATGTGTTTATGGTTGTTGCTGGTTATTTTTATATTTATTCCTCTCAGTAATTATTTATGTTATGCAGTAAATTTCTTAACAATCATTACATATCTCAATCTACATATAAGTATTTTTTCTCCCACATAACGCAAATCCCTAACCTTACAACAAAATTTAAACTCTGTAGAGTAGTCAAAACTTTACAACACTATCCAAACTCTGCAAAAACTGTCTAGACTTGTTTCTCACTACTCGTCATACTCTTTTATTCTACGCTCTCTTGATTTAGTCTTTGGTCCCTCCTTCGCTTGATTTGAGGTTTTCCAATACCTAGGGCCATTACCTTCGTTTTATGTTGACTGTATCAAAATCGGCTCTCATTTCTTCAGTACGCACCCCTATTTTCCACTACACAAGTTACAAAACATATATTCCACTACCACCTTGCTTTTCTTATGCTTTGTTTCTAGCAACTTTAGCCAAAATCTCCTCTACAACTCTATTCCTTCAAAATTGGAGTACCAAACACCTTAGCATATCACACTCGAGCCCATTGATCAAAGAGTTAAACAAATGAGGTGGTGGATAGATCTTATGTCCTGACATGCAGACCTGTCGATGATCAATTTCTCACCAGTGTTCTTCAGATGGCTACGTAGATAGTTCATTATGATAGATGATTATCTATATGCAGGGATGGATTTTCATGGCAACCCTGAGCTTGTGTTTCATGAGGGTGAGCAATGGGGTGCTACAGGTAAGATATTTTGACTATTTTTAGTTTTTTTAAGTTTTACAATTTGCTTTTTATTTATGATTTTTTTGAGACTAAACTATTGATTTATTCATGCAGATATTGGGCCCATTCAACCTATACATGCTTTAGATCTCTAGCTTGCAGAATATCCATATTAGGTAGTAGCACCAGTATATGTTTTTGTAGTAGGACGAGATGCACTATGGGATATCAATGTAGTAGAGACCCTAACAGAGGTGGAGCACCACATGGACAGGTTGGCACATGGGATAGATGAGATCGTGATCGACTAGATTCCTATGTGGCTTCGACAACACACTATCATAGTGCCAAGCCATATTGGTTGGCTACTGTGCAAGATGAGACATGTAATGTCATGTTATCATGAGCACTATGACTAGTGTACTGGGAGGCTCATAGCCATATTTTCATGTAGTTTTTTATATGGCTTGTGTGGCCATATGTGTCTCAAGAAATTTTCTATAAAACCAAACCTTTTATATATATCTACCTTCATTTTTTCTATGTTCCCATTATTTATTTCAATGGATGTGATGTGTATTGAAACTTATTACCATTCGTTGTAAATGTTTATATAACACATGATTAGCGAGTGCATCTATTAATGTATTTAGATTTCTAGAAATATGTTGATATTGGATGAAATCAAAGCGTCTTTCTAGAAGGTGAACCCTTAAGAACATGTGAAGGATGTTGGGACTTCTAACCAAATAAAAATTATTCAGTTGTAATACCACAAGCTATGAGTCAAGTCTGATGCGACAGATACCATGTGAAATAACATTAGAGAATAGATCGATCACTACATTATACTTAGTGATGTTGTTGGTAGAGAAACCAATACAAATCCCTCATAAACTCACTAACTCGCCATTTGGAAAGAAGATAGCCCACACTACGAAGGTTAGATTTTGATTACTATGACTACCACCATCATCATAACCAACATACGGTTCAAGGGATGATGACATCTACAGACCAAATGTAAACGAGATCAACAAAAACCGTAGGAAACTCTGAAGAGACCCACTGCAAACACAATCAACACACCTATATATAGTATGTATATAGTGTACTATGCATAAAATCAAGCATAGTATTTCTTAAGGTACAACCCATTAATTCTAGGTTGTGCCAGGGGAGCTCCATCAAAATCTACTAGCCCATAGGCCCCTTTAGCAAGAACACACTTGAAAATATATGGACCTAGACACATAGGTTGGAACTTTCCTGGTCCTAATTTATCAAACTCTTAATCATATAGAAGGACAAGGTCTCCTTCCGAGAAGACACGTGGATTGATAGTTTTGTCATTTTGCACCTTGACACATTTCTTATAGGATTCATTAGCCATGGAAACATCTCGCAGATTCTCATTTAAATGGGTCAGATGTAAGAGACATTCCTCTTCTATGGACGTGGCAAGAAGAAGTTCTACATCTAGTTTTAGTGATAGAATCTCACATTCAATTGGAAGTATTTCTTCCAAACCATAAACCAATTGGAAAGGCATAAATCTAGTTGCAGTCCTGATAGAGGTTTGGTACACCCACAAAGAAACATAAAGAATCAAATTCCAATCTAATCGATGGACCCCTATCATATGTTGAAGAATTGTTTTTAAAACTTTGCTATTTTCCTCAACTTTCCCATTAGTCTAAGGGTAACTGGGAGTGGAAATTTCATGAGAGAGTCCCAACATGGCAGTGTTTGGACATCATGTGATTACAAAAGTGTTTCCCATGATCCATGACTATGTCTTGCAGAACACCAAACCGTGCAATGACATGATTGAAGAAAAAGCATGTTGTTATTTCACCGGTATTGTTAAATGTAGGCATCGCCTCAACCCATTTAGTAAAATAATCTACCACTACGATGATATATCTATTCCCCCCATCCGAGTGAGGGTTACATGTCATGAAGTTGATACCACATTTCGTAAAAGAACCTACAATGATAACAAGATGCAATAGAACAGGCAAAGCACGGGTCTTACAATCATAAATATGGCATGCATGAAACTTTTAGACAGCGAGAATACAACCACAAAATATGGTAGGCCAAAAGTAACCAACATGTAAGATATTCTATGTGTTGGCATAACCAAACAAATGACTACCACATGCCCCTAAGTGGCATTCATTGAGTACTTTCTTAGCTTCCTCATGTGTGAGGCACCTTCAAAAAACCGTATCAATACCACAAGATAAAGGTTGTCACCAACGATGATGTAATTTATGGCTTGGTATCGAATACGTCGCTATTTGGAGTAAGAGGTATAGGACTAGAAAGTCTAGGTATAGAGATATATAAGAATGTTTCCATAACATTGGCTAGATGATGAAATAAAAAAAATGACTCGTCTGGGATAGAATCCTCAGACATCGATTCAGAATCATCAAAGTGAAGTTCACATATTAACTCAGCAAAAACTAAGGATTTCTTTAACTTGGATTTGATGAATTGCGAATCAAAATCTTACAGGATAATGATCCATTTAGAGTATTTCCCCCAAGAAATTGACGTGACAAAATATATGTCATAGGGTTGCAATCTGAAACAACTATATTTTTCTAGAGAAATATATAATGACATAACCTTTGGATAGACTGAACAATTACCAAGGCTACCTTTTCTACGTGCGTATACTTGATTTCAGTATCATTGAGATTCTGACTCAAATAATAGATGGGATGTTCAATACCTACGTCGTCTTCCTGGACTAATACCATTGTTATAGTAGTAATGGAAGCAACAAGATACAAGAAATAATCACACTGGTAATCAGGGGGATATAATAGAGATACCCAAACCAGTACATCTTTCAGGGCATCAAATGCCTTTTCAGTAGCATTGTCCCAATAAAAGGGAACCCCTCTTTGAAGCAGGTGAGTGAATCGTTTGGTTAACTTAGCCTAATTAGGTGTTGCGTGTGGAGCTTGATTATCTTGTTTACTCAGAGGTATCGCCATGTTGGAACTTAGTTCGTAATGGGGTAACAATGCAGCCTATTTAATCACCATCAGGAGGGGGGCAACAGTGATTTTATGCCCCCCGCCGTCGGGGGTTTGAGGGAAGTGCCCCCAAAGCTAAAAATAGATGTAAAATTTCCTTGCAAAATATTGTAATTTCATATTCAATCTGGGTCATTCATTAGGTGGATCATCTGATGGTAGAAGTTATGTTTAATTTAGGGTTTTTTTCCCTATAAGGAAACCCCTCAATTTATATGAGGGAATTGTATTGCGGCTATATAGATGTGTATTTTGAGTGAGAAAGACAGAAGAGAATGTGTGAGAGCGAAGAGGAAATTACAACAAATCTGCAGTAGGTTTTATCTCTTCATTTTGTTCAATAATATAAAAGGAAGGATTGGTTGTTTCTCCATGGATGTACCCCAAAGTGGGTGAACCATGTATATCTGTGTCTCTTGTTTTATGCATTTTTTGTGTTTGTGTTTTTGCAATATTCTATGTGTTCCATTGCTCTGTAATATATAATTTTCTAATAATTGGTATCAAAGCATAAGGTTTATTTGGTTGATAAACTCATAAGCAAGAAGTGTTCCTAGTTCGAGTGGGAGCAATAGCGGAAGATAGTAGTTTTAGAGTCGAGAAATTTAATGGCCAAAACTACCATCTATGGAAGATGTAGATGGAATATTATTTGTATAAGAAATATATGTACCTACTATTGACTAGAAAAAAAATAAGCCAATAGTATGACAAACATAGAATGGGAGATTCTCAACAGAAAGGAACTTTGAACAATACATCTATGCCTAGTGACATTGGTAGCCTTTAATATTTCAAAGGAAACAACAACCTAGGGTTTAATGATGGCATTAGCGAAAATATATGAAAAAACATCAACCTCAAACAAGGTATTTCTTATGAAGCGCTTATTTAATATGAATATGTCAGAAGGTGGATCTGTTGCTAATCATTTAAATGAATTTAATATGGTTATGATTCAGTGACATTTTGTAGGGGTAAATTTTGATGATGAAGTTAGGGCTTTGTTATTTCTGTGCTCATTTCCAGAAGTTGGAATGGTTTAGTTATCTCCTTTAGTAAGTCAATCTTTGGATCTAGTACTTTAAAGTTCTATAATGTAGTTGGTACTATCCTTAGTGACAAAATGCAACAAAAAAGCTTCGGTGAGACATCAGATAATTCTTTGACTGCAAAGAATAGGGGAAGAAAAATGGAGGAAAGATCCCACGATATCGCAGTAAGTCAAGGAAATGTAGATCCAAGTCTAGATAAGGGATAGTGTGCTTGAAATGTGGGAAGAAAGTACACTTGAAGAAAGGGTATAAGCCTCAGAAGGGAAAAGAAAGAGATGCACAACAAGAACACAATCATGAAGCGAATGTGACAGGTGATGTGTTGCAAGATGCTTTGATTATTTCATTAGAAAATATTATTGATGATGGGGTGGTAGATTCAGGGGCATCATTCCATGCCACACCTGATAGGAAACATTTTCATGATTATGTTTAAGGATATTTTGGACAGGTTCATTTGGGTGATGATAAACCCTATAAAATCATTAGAATCGGTAATTTTTTCATAAAAAATAATAATGGAAACCAATGGATATTGAAGGAAGTAAGGCATTTTCCATATCTAAAGAAAAATATAATTTTAATATAGAAGTTGGGAGGTGAAGGTTGTGTAACTACTTTTATAGATAAAACCTGACAGGTCACTAAAGGAGCCATGGTAATAGAAAAAGGAGAAAATGTTGGTACAATGTATTTATGAAATCATATTTTTAATTCTATTATTTCTTTAACCTTTACAAGAGAAAATACAACATTTTGTCATCATAGGCTCGAGCAAGTGAGTAAGAAGGGGATGCATATTCTTCACTCAAGAAATCTGTTTGCAGGTTTGAAGCATGTCGATTTTGATTTATGTGAGAATTGTGTTTACGAGAAATAGAAGAGAGTTAGATTTCTCAAAGTTGGTAAATAAGATAAGAGCGAAAAATTAGAGCTTGTGCATACAAATATATGGGGACTTTCTCAGGTATCATCCCTCGGTGGCTCTCAATATTATGTTACTTTTATTGATGATGCAACCAAGAAAATGTAGATTTATTGTATTCAAAATAAATATGATGCATTTGATACTTTCAAGAAAAAGAAAGATTTGGTTGAGAATGAGACAGGAAGTAAGTCAAAATGTCTCATATTAGACAATGGAGGTGAATATTGTAGCAAAGCATTTGATAAGTACTATTCAAAGCATGGAATTCGGAGAGACAAGATAGTTCCAGGAATACCATAGGAAAATGGTGTGTTGGAAAGTATGAACAAGACAATTATGGAGCGTGGAAGGTGCACCAAATTGAATGCAGGACTGCCTTTACAATTTTTGGCAGATGCTATAGACACAATGTTTCACAGATGCTGTAGATCCTTGGATGGTGGTATTCCAGAGGAGGCATGGAAAGGTAAAAAAGTAAACTACTCACTTTTAAAAACTTTTGTTTGTGAAGTCTTTGTCCACATTAATAAAGAAAATACAAAAAAGCCTTAGGCAAAATCAAAGAAATGTACATTTATTGGATACGGTGTTAATGATTTTGGTTATCGCTTATATGATTACAGAAATCACAAAATAATTAGCAGTAGACATGCAGATTCAATGCAAAGGTCTTATATAAGGATCAGAATGCAGGAAAAGAAATAGGAAAAATAAAACAAAGACTACACAGTGCATGATGAGATCACATAAAAAGTAAAGGTGCCTGAAAATCATACTAATAAACATCCACAACAACAACAACAACCATAATAGAAACATGCACCTCAAACACATGAAAGTGGTGTTAGAAGATCTACCAGGATAAGTAAACCCCTTGAATGATACTCTCCTTCATTATATTATGTATTGTTGACTGATTCTTGTGGTAGAAACCACAAAGAAGTGAAAGCTAGACATGAAAGAAGAGATGAACTACTTGGTACATAACCAGACTTTGACTTAGTCAAGTTACCTACATCTAAAACAGCATTGTAGAATAAATGGGTTTACAGGTTGAAGGAAGAAGATGGAGGTAGAAAGAAGGTATAAATCTAGAATTTTCATGAAGGGGTTTGCATAGAAGAAAGGTGTACACTTTGATGAAATATTTTCTCCTGTTGTTAAAATTACTTCAATCAAAACTATTTTAAATATAGTTGTAGTAGGAGATTTTCATCTTGAGCAGTTAGATGTAAAGATGACATTTTTCCATGGGTAATTGAAGAGATCTATATGCAACAACCACAAGGTATGATGTCAAAGGGTAGGTTGAAGAGGAGTTTGTATGTCCTAAAACATGCTCCAAGGTAGTGGTATCTAAAATTCGACAAGTTTATGTCTGAACAATGCTATACTAGATGTCACTCTAATCATCGTGTTTATCTCAAAAGGAAAAATGATGGTAGCTATATTATATTTTTATTGTGTGTAGATGGCATGCTTTTTGTAGGGTCTAAAATGCAGGAAATAAATGTGTCGAAGGAAAAATTGGAAAATTCATTGGCAATGAAGGATTTGGGTGTTGCAAAACAAATCCTTGGTATGAGAATAACTAGAGATAGGAAAAATCACAAATTAACATTGTCTTAGAGTGAGTACATATAAAATGTGTTGGAAAGGTTTAATATGTAGAATGAAAAACTAGTTAGTACACCTTTGGATAGCCATTTCAAACTAAGTAAGGAAATGTGTCCCAAGACTCAAGAAGAGATGGATTATATGTCTAACGTTCCATATGCATCAGCAGTTGGAAGCTTAATGTATGCAATGGTCTGCAAAAGGCCTGATATTGCACATGCAGTAGGAGTTGTAAGAAGGTACATGAACAATCCAAGTAAAGAGCATTGGATGGCAGTGAAGTGGATTCTCGGGTATTTGAGAGGTACCACAAATCAAGCATTATTCTTTGGTGGTTCAAACATTACTTTACAGGGACATGTTGATGCAGGTGTGGTAGGTGGTAGATTTAATAGGAGGAGCACCACATGGTATGTGTTTACTGTAGGTGGAACAACTTGGGTTTCAAAAATGCAAAGTGTTGTTGCACTTTCAATGATGGAAGCAAAGTATGTTGCTGCTACAGAGCATAGTAAAGAAATGATTTGGTCGAAAAAGTTTATGGATGAATTAGGTAACAAGAAGGAGATGGGAAGGTTATACAGTGACAACCAGAGTGCCATTCATCTTGCAAATAACTCAACATTTCATTCCAAGACTAAACATAAAACTTAAGTACCATTTCATACAGTCAGTATTGGAAGATGGACAGTTGAAGCTGGAAAAGATACACACTAGCCAGAATCCTGCAGATATGTTAACAAAAGTTGTAACTGGGGAGAAACTGAGATTATGCTTAGTTTGAATTGGTCTTCAAGTATGATGATGAAGATGAGAAAAGCATTGTCCAACAAATGAAGTAGCGGTGGATTTGCTATAATTAGTCTCCAAGTGGGACATTGTTTGGTGTGGAGCCTTGTTATCTTCTTTATTTAGAGGTATCGCCGTGTTGGAGCTCAGTTCGTAACGGAACGGAAATTCCACCCATTTAATCACCATTAGGGGGGTCCATGGGGGCGACGATGATTTTGTGAGCCCCCCCTGGCAGGGGTTAGGGGCGGTGCCCCCAAAACTAAAAATAGATGTAAATTTTCCTTGTAAAATATTGTAATTTCATAGTCAATCTAGGTCGTTCATTAGGCAGATGATATGATGGTAGAAGTTATGTTTAATTTAGGATTATTTTCCCTTGAAGGAAACCCCTTGATTTATATAAGAAAATTTTATTGCGTCTGTATAGATGCGTATTCTAAGCGAGAAAGGGAGTGGAGACTGTGTGAGAGAGAATAAGAAATTACAATGGATCTATTGTAGGTTGTATCTCTTCATTTTGATGGATAATATAAAAGGAAGGTCTAGTTATTTCTCTATGGACGTAACCCAACTTGGGTGAACCATGTATATATGTGTCTCTCTTATTTTATGTCTTTTCTGTGTTTGTGATTTTGCAATACTTTTTGTGTTCCATTGCTTTGTAATATATAATTTTCTAACGTTAGGGAGAAACCTCCATAGAAATTTAGCCTTCCCTTGGAGTCGTTGAAGCTGAACAAGGGAGGAAGGCATAGGCAGATCAATGATTTCTTGAACTTCCATAGGATCAATACAAATTCCATGTTTTGAAATGATAAAACCAAGAATTCGACCAGAACTAACACAGAACACACATTTGTGAGGATTAAGTTGAATATTATAGTGTCTAAACCGTAAGAAAATGGCCCTAAGGTGCATTGGGTGATCAACCCAATGTTTAGAGTGAGCGGGGAGCTCATAAAAATAAGGTTGCACAATATGTTTAATGTCTAGGAAAGCGTAATCCATTACTCATTGAAATGTAGCCCTAACATTCTTTAAACCAAAAGGGATTTTCCGGTAAGTAAATGCACCCAAGGGATGGATACATGCAGTTTTAGGTTGATCCACTGGGAAAATGTTGATTTGATTATAGTCGTAGAAACCATCCATGAACAAATATATCTCACAGTCAGAACAGTCATCAACAATCTATTCAGTGAATGAGGTTGGGGAATTGTCCTTTGGACAAACACAATTTATATCCTAATAATCGACGCATACACAATTGTCCCATGTTTCTTCATGACATGAACAATATGCACCAATATGTATATTTTCAATAATACCTTGTTTAATGGAGATATAAAGAGATATATTCTCTTCAATATTCGAGAAGTTGTTTTAAGAATATTTTGCGTGGATAGAAACAGAACCCGAAGAAAACTCGATGATATTGGGTAGATACAGGTCACTAAGATTATCCTCAACGAAATCTGGTAAGGAGGAATGATGGTGATGATCACCCCACGACACATCATTTGGAATCATGGTTTCCATGATTCTCTCATCGGCAGGTAATGTGCGAGGGAACAAATTAGAAGACATGCCATAATCCAATGAATGATTGACCCAATTAATAAAAGAGGAGGAATCAGAACAAGCCACACAAGATGAATGGATGGCTTCGTAATCAAGATCGATGGGTGTTGAGTAGGTAAATCCTCTTTGTGGACAAGGACGATCCCTCTAGCCCAATGAGTGGCTCTAGCAACAAATGAGATAATCTATAAGACACTTTCCTATATTACAATCGAAATAAGAGAAGAGGAAGGAGACCTACCTTGCTCTGATGCTATAATGCACTCCTTTGTTGAAGATATTGATCACTTGCTCCTCAGGCTCAGTCCTTGCTACTAATAGCATTTGAATACCCGCACCAGAGCCAAAAGTGATGGAAAAGCATAAAAGTGCAACCACCATAATCAAATGTAATCCACTTAACAGATCAAGGAGCATTAAGATAAAGGAAGCATTGACATCAACATTTATGGAAAGTGAACCAACAATTTTATATATTAATAAACAAAAGATGAAGCATACAACCCAGACCTTGATGTTAGTAGCCCTCCTTGAGTGAATTTCCAAGTCCAAGCTCAAACTCTCCAAGAACTCCTTCTCCAAGCCAAGGTGAATAGCATGTAGGCACTATCTTAGCATATGGGTTCAAATAATCAGAGACCAGGCATTTGGGAATGGAGGGGGATGAATTTATAGGTAGGGAGAGGGAGTTAGGATCTCACCAAAGAGGGGGGGGGTCCTCATCTCAAGGAGGAAGCTCATAGGGATAATATAAAAGGATAATATTGGGAGAATATGACCACATCCACAACAAACATCATCCAACTCACCATTCTGGAAGCCTCTAGATCATGAAACTTCTCCACTTTGGGAAAAATTTCCTTTTAGGGTTCAGCGCAAGTATCTAGGAAAAAACCACACTGGCAATGCAAGGCTCATATGGTGTAACCTACCACAGCACGAAAGGGCAGTGTCATAGTCGCGCTAACCTAGAAATTAGAGTTTTCAGATCACTTTTTTAAGGAAAGGCTCGAGGAAACTTTTCATTAGTCCTTCAGGGAGGATTTGGACTGCATATCAGGATGGGTACACTTCATAGTTGTACAAGAAGGAGACCTACCTCATTCTAATGTTATAATGCACTCATTTGTTGAATATCTTGATCACTTGCTCCTCGGGCTCATTCCTTGCTGCTCATAGCGTTTGAATACCTCCACAAGATGCTAAAGACATGATAAAGCATAAAAGTGCAACAAGCATAATCAAATGTAATCCACTTAATAGATCAATGAGCATTAAGATAAATGAAGCATTGACCTAAGCATTTATGGAAATTGAACCAACAGTAGTATATATTAATAAACAGAAGAGGAAGAATACAACCCAAAATTTGATGTTAGTATTCATCCTTGAGTGAATGTCCACATCCAAGTTCAAGCTCTCCAAGCACTCCTTCTCCAAGCCAAAGTAAATAACATGTAGGCACTATCTCAGCATAAGGGTGCAAATAATCAGAGACCAACCATTTGGGAATGGAGGGGGATGAATTTATAGGAAAGAAGAGGGAGTTAAGCTCTCACCAAATATATAATAAGGTACTCATCTCAAGGAGGAAGCTCATAGGGACAATATCAAAGGGTAATATTGGGAGAATTCGACCACATCCATAATAAACATCATCCAGCTCGCCATTCTGGAAGCCTCTAGATCACAAAGCTTCTCCTCCACTTTGGGAAAAATTTCATTTTAGGGTTGAGCATGAGTATCCAGGAAAAAACCATGTTGGCAGATGGGCTCATATGGTGCAACCTACCATCAACACAAGAGGGTAGTCTCACAGTCAAATTGACCCAAAAATTAGGGTTTTGAGCTCACTTTTCACTAGAAAGGATCAAGGAAACTTTTCATTTGTTTTTCAGGGAGGATCTAGACTACATATTAGGACGGGTACACTCCATAGTTGTGAAGGTTTTGGAACTCCGAGGTATGACACAGGGAAGTCCATGAGGCATGAAAAAATACTATGTAACAAATGCCCCCTAAAGGATTAAGGCAAAACATGGAGTGATGGCTGAGATGCTTTACGATCTAGTGCAAGGACTAGAAAAGACATCATTAGGAGACCTGAAAGTTAATGATGGATATATATATATATATATATATATATATATATCTGATACCTCTCTCATATATATCAAAACATGAATCCATGGTATGGACGTAACCATTCAGATAGAAAGGACCATGTGAAAGGATCCACGGTATGGGCGCAGCCATCCAAATGAAAAAGGATTTCCTGGAAGTCTAAGATCCATGGTATGGACGTAGCCACTCGATATAGAAGGATCATAATCATCATAGATATAAGGTCCCATGGTATGGTCATAACCATCCGTATAGAGGAAACATGTAATGAATAATACATAACTCCATGCAGCCCGAGTTATAGAAAACAAAACTCAGGGTCTTGCACTCCATCCCAACCTGATCAAAGTACTAAATCTAACATGTGAATGAATGTGTCGAAGTTGAACATGCTAGAAAACCACCTGATTACCAACCAATGATGTGAATCGTTAACAGGCATGAGAGAAACCACCATTAATGACAATGATTCTCAAGGTATGACAATACAATCCATGAATGTGAAAATGAAGTTGAAGTTGAACACTCATGGAATCATCTGATCAAAGGCCAATTATGAAAACTTGTCGTCAAATACGAAGAACATGCCATTAAGGCATGCAAGCTCTAAGGTACTAAAAGGGAGTTTCTAAGTCATCTTCCTAGACAATGAGCTAAAGTCGACAAGAAATTACCCATTCCATCATCAACGACATGAAACAAGCAATAAAGTGGAATAAATGAGTATGATCCACGACTATGGGAAAAGGTAAGACAATGTATAGGTAGTAAACTACAGATATGAATTCTCTTGAACATATTGATGACACAAATCCATAGTGTTGCAAAGCATTGACTGAATATAGGACCAAGGGTCATGAAGACAATGTGGAATAGTCAAATGAGAGGCAAAATGGATCACCCAAACCCAGAAGGACAAGTGACTAAGTGAGGATATCCCAAACCCGACACGAGAAATAGATGAGTGTCATGTTCAAGAGTGACATGCTGCCTATACAAGAGATGTTTCACTTTCACTTTTTCTCAACTATTTCTAATGATTACCAAAATTATTATGAATCACAAGCTTGAATAGGATAGCATATGCTTGTCGTATAAGTTCATTCTTCAAATGAATCCATCCTAGTAAGTTTTACGAATCCTAGGAAGGAGAAGCTTGGTCTTGTCATGGTGACATGTCTTTCTTCGTTTAATTTTTATGAGTCTAACGAAAGGGTAACTCGGTGTCTTCTTCATATTTAGAGAGTTTGAAAAAAAGATGAAAAAGAAATTCCATTAGGTCCCTTTTTGTAATTTGTCTCTCGAACATGAAAAGGTAGAAAACAATATTTGAGAGAACCTCTTGACCACGTCGACCAAGGTGTTCGTTTTTCATAAATAGTCAATCCCAACTTGAAAAAGGGGTAAACGTATACTAAGACAATGTCAATTCATTTAATTTAACGAGTTTGAAAAGACAAGTACTTGATGATCTTTTCATCTTTTGAGAGTCAGAAAAGAGCTTAAAGATGACTCCAGGGGGGTTCCTTTTTCGTTTATTTTTAATGAGTCCGAAAAAGAGATAAAACAAAACTCATTGAATCGGTCAAGAATGATCACTATTACCACCAAAAGATCCTGTAATTGCACAAAGACAACCACACATCACCGATATCGAGAAAAATAATAAAATATTGGTAAAAATGTATTTGAAAACTTATAAATAGACAAAAAGTAAAAATATTTTACCATTTCACTTTGGGTAATTTGGAGAGTGAATTTTACCCTACTTTCATTGATTCTTCAAGAAATTGGTGTGTTAGTTCTGAGACACCATTTAGCAAACCGTCAGTTGCAGGTAAGATCTCTTCCCTTTCTCTTGTTTTTCATACCATTTTTATGCCATTTCATAGAAGTTTTGACTGTTTAAGAGGGGTTTTTTCATTTTTATTATCAGGGGCGATCAGCGCAAGTCTAATCATTAGATCCTTGTTGATCACTCCATAGCCGAAAATAACATTGCACTACTAGTGCGAAAACAATTCGAACAGTCGTGTTGGGTGTAGAGAAAAAATTAAAACGAGAAATACTCTATCTTAATCGATTTTTTCAAAATTTTAATGCATTAAAAGACCTGTAAATATTATTTATGGATTATTTATAGGAGATCTCAATGAATATGACCATTTAATGGAAAGAGAGATGCCACGAGGTGGAAGGCCAACAAGCTACTCAAAGCGTATGTAGCATGTATTAACGCTTTAAGGGACTGTGGATTGCTTAAGTTCTTTCACACCCCGAGACTCAGAGCTCAGAATGAGTTGCTAGAGTACCTCATAGGATTATGGGATATCTGTCGCGAGATATTCATTATTGGACATCAAGAACTTGAAATAGAGGTATCTGACATCTATTTCATCACTAGACTATCCAGCAGAGGAGGGAGTATCCAAATCTCTGGAGCTCGTACTTAAGGAGAGAGCACTAGCAAACTAATGAGAAGGCATTTCCTGGATGCAGAAGCAACCATGAGTGGAAAGGTTGAGATAAAAACCTTCAACAACCTACCCTTGAGGACTATTATATATACCATGGCCTGTGTAGTTGGGGCTCAAGCGATGCATAAGGCAATGAAATCTCTATTCCAACACACAGTGGACTATCGCACTCCAACTGTATTTAATTGGTGTGAGAGATTGTTGGTTAACATGAGAAGATAGTTGACCAAGTGCAAAACAAGTCATTTGAAGTAGTTTGGATATGGATCGATCTTAGTCACATTCTTCTTGGACCATGTGCCTCTATTTCATTACCAGTGGATAGAGGTGGACGATCTAGCTCCGAGAGACTCGAGGCTACTTAGAAGGGGTGAGATTATGCCTCGAGCAGGAGGAGATGAATCGATGAATTTCCCTCCATCGTTCTTTGGTTGGTTACGCCAATAGCTAATCGTGGTAGATGGCTATGCCTATGTGGGCAAAAACTTCAAAGGAGACCCAAATCTTCCTCTACCACCTCGTGCACGATGGACTAATACAGGTAAAAACGTGTTTTTTGGAATTTTTCAAGTTTTATGATTTTTTTTTTAAGTGTATTTGAGAGTTTACTTATGATAATTTTGCAGATGTGGCATCAGAAAGACCTCCTGGAATTTCCCTGATAGCTCTGTGAGTATCACGCCGCATAGAGGAAGAAGCTCCATACTAGGAAGGAGTAGGCCTTGTAGTGGAGATGGAGTGAAACTTCTAAGCCCTTACTCGGGGTATTCCAAAGTACGCTCCTATAGATGATGTGTCGTTGCGGTACCACAGGCACATAGTGGGAGTATCTGCGAGACTTCGTTGGTTGTTAGGTTGGGTGATTAGAGCTATCTCATGCGGCCATGAGCATAATGTGGGCGGATAGCGTATTCCTAGTCATATTATCTGCATTATTGTAGGCTTTTAAAGCCATGTGCCTCTGAACACTAATTTTTGAGATCTTGACATAACAAACTTTGACACACTCGATATATATATATATATATATATATATATATATATATATATATATATATATATAGATATACACACACACACACATACATACATATATATATACATATATATATATATATATATATACACATACACATACATATATATATATATATATATATCTATATCTATATATATATATATATATATACATATATGTTTCTATTGTTTACTTATGTGTTCATATATCATGATGATGTGTTCGGGTTTTTACAAGTGATGCTAATGTCTATCTAAAAAAAAAATTCCAATGCATTTGTTAACGTATTCAAATTTCGTGGAATGTATTGATATGTAATGTAACCAAATTTTATTTCCAGTAATCTAACACTTAGACACATGCACAAAATTTGTGGATTTCTTACTCAATAATGACCATTTAATTGTAGCACAATGAGTTGTGAATCTAACTTAACAACCATTCTTTTTATTATGAGAGAAACTGCTTGAGATAACAGTTCGATAACTGCACTGTACTCGTCAATATTATTAGTTGTTCGTCCTAGGGAAATACCTTGTAAATTGATCAACTCACCATTAGGGGCAAAGAGTGCCCAAGATCTGGAAGATATGTTCTATGTGCTACGACAAGCACCATCAACAAAACCAAAATAATGGTTCGATGACATCTGTGAAGCAAGTGGAACACAAGGTAAGCAAAGGAAACATGCCTGGAAAGAAAACAATCATACCAAAAAATAAAAATGCACACTAATGAATTCACACTCTAATGTACAAAAGTAATTATATGGAAATCACACATAATACTTTTTGAAATAAATCCTGTTGCGGGATTGTGCTAATGCGTTACCTTCTTAGTCAACCAACTCATAGTCGCCTTTTTGCAAAACACGTTTAACAATGTATGGCCCATGCCACATAGGTAGGAACTTCCTATTGATTTGGGGTAGCATTGTATGTGCTCTAGCCACGAAATTTGGTGGAGAGGTTGGGGCACATGATATATCCAATACCTAGAAAGGGTTTGGGAAGATTCTAAACAGTTTGAGAAATATTAAAATAATTAATATTTTTAATGGAGTCCCTAAGTTTAAACTTAGGGAAGTCAAAATATTAATGTGGATTAATATAAAACTGTGTTAGAATGGTCCAAAAGACATGGATCAAGCCAGATCTAATCTTAGACATTGATTAGGGACTTAATATCAGCCGTTGATATGTCAATGAGAAAAGTATAAGAGGACGCTTGAGGGTCACTTGGAGAGTACACCAGATGATCAGTCATTCTATTCTCTAGAGCAGGGTTTGCTAAGAGAGATAGAATTAGTGATCAGAGTTGCAACTGAGGGACAGTGAGTACAGAGAGACAAAGACGAAGAGATAGTGCCAGGAGATCATTGCGGGAGCCAGAGAGAGTGATGCAGTAGCAGTCAGGGCTCACATAGGGCCACACAGAGGTAGCTAGGAGCTGCGTAGTGCTTCAGAGAGGCCATTGTAGCTGACATAGAGGGCTAGATGGCTTACACAGGGCCTCCTGAGGCTAATGCATGCCTATTCAAGGTGACGTAGGGCCAACATTAGGTAGAGAGAGGCTGACGTAGTCTAGAGAAGTTGGCGCTGGGGTTTCTGGGGCAGATTGGAGCTGAGGAGTTATCGTAGGGTTTATCTGGGGTTTCAGCCAGAACATTTGTCTTAGACTAAGAGGTACTACTACCAAAGGCATTTTCTATTGGGTAAGCGGGATTTGGCACCTAGATTGTACTCTGAAATTGCTTAATAAGAAAACCCTTAGACAACAGCACCGGTTTTCCCACATTGGGTTTTTCCGGGGACATTGGTCCAAAAATAGTGTTGTCATTTTATGTGCTTGTTTCTATTTCCTTCAATTAATTATGTGTAATACGTTGAACATGCACTAGTGTTTATTTCCATTATTTACATTGTAAATAACTTGTTAAGTAATGGAACAAGTAGGTAGGAATAAATCAGTAAAGTGAATGGAGGGTTTCTAACTAGTAGACTTAGAAAATTCAACACTTCCTAGCTCCCAAATTATCATTGGTTTGGTTATACAACAATACCAAGTCACCTTCAATGAAAGCTCTTGGAGAAACAGTTTGATCATAATGAGCTTTAAGTTTTTTTTTTTGTGCTTCGATAACCATTGCATCAATACGATGGGTTTCATCAAGCCTCTCGAGATAAAGTAAATGTTCCTCTTTAGGTGAGGTATCAGGGAGTAATTCGATACCTAGTTTTAACATAGGAATTTCAAACTTGATAGAGAGTGTCACCTTTAGACCATATACCAACTAGAATGGAGTGAAACTAGTGGTTGCCTTAGATGAAGTTCAGTAAGCCCAAAGAGTTGAAAACAACATGAGATGCCAGTCTCTTTTATGCTTTCCAATGGTACGTTGAAGCATAGTAACTAATACTTTATTAACTGCTTCAACTTGGCCATTGGCCTGTGGGTAATAAGGAGTTGAGTTGTCGTGACATAGACCCAACTGAGAAGTAAGCTTTGCCATCATGTACTAACAAAAATGGGATCCGTGATCAGTGACAATGGCTTGAGGGACACCAAAACGGGCTATGACATGGTTAAAGAGGAACTGAGCAATAGTTGTACCATCAAAAATATATGTGGGCATCGCCTCAGCCCATTTAGTAAAATAGTCGTTGGCGATGATGATATAGCCATGCCCCCCAGCTAAGCAAGGGTTACAGGTCTTGAAATCAATTTCCCATTTAGAAAATGGGCCTACGGTAACAATTGGGTGTAAGGGTGTTGGAAGGGAGTGATATTTACGGTTATATATCTAACATTCATGGCACTTTTGAACTACCAAAATGCAATCTTTGAAGATAGAAGGCCAGAAATAACCGGTGCGAAGGATTTTCTGAGCAGTGGCATAGCCTAACATGTGACCACCACATTCTCCAGAGCGGTAGTCATTTAGGACTCGTTCAACCTCTTCAAGTGTTAAACATCTTCAAAGAACATAAACAACACTGACTTGGTACAACGTATCACAAATAATATAATAAGGTTGAGACTGATGCCATATGCAATGACGGTCAAATCGAGACAACTAGGATTGGAAATTTTGGGTCTAAAGATGAAAAATAATATCTTCATACCATGGGTTAAGAGTACTGATGAGAAACAAGGTTTCTGCTCAGTAAAATCAGTGGAGGTGTTTGGAGAAGGAAGGACACAAATCAATTCAGCAAAAACTAGTGATTTATTTCATTTGGTGGTAGTAAACTCCAAATCAAACTCTTGTAGGATAACGATCCATTTAGAGTATTTCCCGAAAGAAACTAATGGGTTAGAATATAAGTCATAGGGTTACAGTCAGAAATCACTATGGTCTTCCATAGAAGAATATAATGGTGAAATCGTTGGACATCATACAATTGCCATGGTGAGATTTTGGACATGAGCATATCGAGTTTTTATGTCAATAATATTTTGAATAAAATAATAAACCACGTGTTCATTTCCATCATCATCATCTTGGACTAGTACCATGGCAATGGTATTATCATCTGCGACAAAGTACAAGAAATAATTGCGGTGGTAATAAGGGGGATGCAATAAAGGAGCACTAGTGAGTGTTTTCTTTAGAGCATCGAAAGATTTTTGAGTGTTTTCATCCTAAACTAAATGGATCCCCTTGTTAAGTAAGCAAGTAAATCCCTTGGCAAGCTCAACATAGTTAGGGACAAAATGACGAAGAAAATTAGCCTTCCCTTGCAAACTCTGTAATTGGTGCAGGGATGAAGGAGGGGGTATATTTACAATAGCCTCTACTTTCATAGGATCTATTCGGATGCCTTCTTTAGACACAAAAAAACCCAAGAGATGACCAAATTCGATGTAGAATACACATTTATGTGGATTGAGATGAATATTATAGTGTCAACAACATAGAAATATTGCTCAAAGGTGGTCTGGATGGTCACGACACTTAGCAGAATGAGATGGTAAGTCATCCAAATAAGGTTGAACAATGTGTTTAATATCATGAAAGGCATATGAAATCACTCTCTAGAAGGTAGCACCAACATTTTTGAGACCGAAAGGGATATTTTTATAAGAAAAAGTCCCCCATGGACAGATGAAAGCAGTTTTGTGTTGATTAGCGGGTAATATGTTAATCTAGTTATAACCAGAAAAACCATCCATAAAAGAAAAGATCTCACTCCCAGCACACTCATCAATGATTTGATCAATAAAGGGAGTGGGATAATTGTCTTTAGGGCATGCATGGTTGATATCGCGTTAATAAACAAAAACTCAAAATTTTCCATGATTTTTAGTGACAGGTACGATATTGGAAACCCAGTATGTCAATGGGATGGGTTAAATAAAACAAGCCTTTAGAAGTTTTTCAACCTCTCTCTTAATAGCAACAGTCTTTCTAGGATGCACCAAACTGATCCATTAACGAACGAGATTCACATTAGGATAAGTGGGCATTTCGTGCACCACTATAGCTAGATCGATACTAGGCATTTCTTCATACGACCAAGCGAAGACATCGTGAAACTCTTTAAAAAGGTCAGTGTAAACCCTGATCTGTTCTAGAGAACATGAGACCTTGATATGGATGTTCTTGACAATCCTAGGTTTAATGGAAATTTGAATTGGCATCGTAGAAGTAATATTTCTCATATTACCTTCGGATAGAACTTCGTGCATCAAAACAGGTGTTTGAAGTGGATGCATTGGGTTATGAGAAACAAAAGTCTCAAGACACAAATAAATCTCACTAACACTTGGAAGAAACAAGGAACGATGATGAGCATCATTCTAGGGAGTTTCATTAAGAGACATAACCTCAACAATACTCTCGTCAGAGGGAAGTATCTCCTTCAAGGGATCCGAAGAATCCCAAGAACCAAGCTAATGAGATTGTGAATACGCATCTAGGTGCATACTAAGAGTAGTATGACTTTCATAAATAGCCATTGAATCCAAAATAATTTCTTGATGAGCTTGTTCTAAAGGGCTTAGCGACATAGCATCACCGAAAGAATCAACCTGATTCAAAGTAGGGATGATCCCTGGATCACGTGAGGTTGAGATCATGTTGACTAAGGCGACATGCAAAGGTGGGAGAGAAAAAGTTCCCATTAAAGAAAAATATTTGAAAAGACCTACCCCCACATTCTCATAGGGAATATTGTTATTTCCCACATATGGGACATTGCCATTTGAATAAACAGAAGAGAAAAAAGCCAATTGATTGACTGTGACAATTTTCCCTTCATGAGGAAAATGGAGCACACAGAACAAAGAGGAAACCACACAAAACATGGCATGAGTCCAACTTCGTCCAAGTAGAAGGTTGTAATTCAGATTTTCATCTACGACTTCTACTTCTAATTTGATAGTTTTCCCTTCCAAGGTGATGGGAAAACTTGTGAGAATACCATAAGGATGGGATCCTCTACCATCAAAGACTTCTAAGGTGTTCGGAGACTAATTGAGAGGTGGACAACTGATGGATTTCCAACATGAAACATACATGATGCAGATGGAAGCACCCTCATCAATGACAGTCTGATGAATCATCTTCCCTTTTATAATGACTTGGATTAAAAACACAATTTGATGGGGAAGATGAGGAACATGGTTTTCCATATCAAAAGTGATCAAATTCGAATCTGCAGGATCAATTCCTCCTATAGCAGATAATAATGATTTCTGTTGTGTTGGACAAGTTTTGAGAACTTCCAAGGCAGAAATTGTCAAAGGTTCTTGAGCCAAGTCTTCAACAATATTGTAATGGTCGGTAGCTCGCGCATTCAGATTATAAGATCATTTCCAAAGAACACCTTTGGGAGGTGGTCAGGTAATAGAGTCATTACTGCATCTCTCAATGTGAAGAGGACCAAAACTGGGTGGACTAGAAGTAGAATATGTATCAGTGACTTCTTTCTCCACCATATTCTTTTGAGGAGTTTGATAATATTTTGACTGGGTGGCAATATAAATAGGCATTGTTCCACTCACGTAAACCTGAGAACTTGAAGAGGTAGAGGATTGTGGTTGTTCTACCAATTAGGTCTTCTATGATGGAAATGGATCTTTTATTACAGTCGGTGTCCCTTGAGTGCCTTTCAATAAGCAATTGACTTCCGCATGACGCGGACAATCCTTGGTATAGTGAACTTCCTCACAAATGAGGCAAGGATACTTAGGCTTACATCTGGAGACATCATCAGCAGATGACTTAGGAGGATCCTGTTTTGGGGTATCCAATTTCAATTTTCCTTTACCCTTCTTTTTAGCTTTTGAGGTTTTTTCTGCCACGGTAGACTGACTGACATTAACCTAAAAGGTTTTAACAGGATTTGAATAGGGTTTCTAAGGAGGATTGGATGCAATATTCGAAATGGCTTTTTGCTTCGAAGAATATTTATTGGAAGTTTGAGATACTAATCCAATAATACCATTGACAGGTGGTACATCCAGAGATTTAGAAGATGTTGGATCTGTAAATGGCCTTAGAGAATTAGACAAGAGATCATATAATGTGCCAGATTAGGAATATACCAAATCTAAATATTGGGCATGGGTATGACTTAATATTCAGTAACACAACCTCCCATTGCTATGTCTACAAAAAAAAAATCGACGAATGATTTGGTAATCCATTCAGTTAACAACTCATCAAGCATTTCAAACTTGATGAGGCGATGCCAACGTCTCCATTCATGGATGTGATCAAAGATGTGGGTAGCAATATCTTGTTTCAGAGATGTAAGAAAAAGGGTACTAGTTTCATAATGAACTAGTATCTGGAAGTGAGTGAGGAAGGCCATGGCAAAAGAATTGAAGTCTAAATAGGCACCTCAAGGTAACTCGATGTACCATTTCACAGCGACACCCATCAAGGTTCGCTGATAGAGACATAGACGAATAGAGTCATCAACCCAAGAATTGGATGAACACCATAATGGTAAGTCATAACATGGGATTGGGGGCATTCTTTAGCTTTTCCTTCAAATTTTTGGCAATTTCTAGGAATCTTAGTGGGAATCGGATGCTAATAAGGAAAATAAAGTATTGGATCATTAGTGAACCTTGACACATCTGGAAGTTCCATCATGACTAGAAATGGAAACTGCAGGTTGAAAGGCATGGAAGGCCTTTGATAAGGACTAGTTTATGGATTCCATCCTTGTTGGGATGGGTTTTTTCCCCAAAGTGGTGGATTTTGACCATAAGGAGCTTGATTGCCCCCATTGAGGGGTGCCCTGACCATAAGGTGGATTCTACCCCCACAAAGACAGGTTTTGACCAAGGTAGAGTTGATACTGAACTTCCATAGGTCATTGAGAACCATAACATGAATAAACATTTTTCACGAAATATGGATTATAAGGTCGTTGTTGTAATAGTTGGCCCTAGTGATAAAACTGGTTGCCCTAGTGCTACAAGGATTGACCTTGTGGCTGTAAGGGTTGAACTTGTTGATATAAAGGTTGGATTTGCTGCTGCAAGGGCTGACCTTGCTGCTGCAACAAATTTTGGTAAGGCCCTTGCTGGTGCAAAGGTTGTTGATATTGCTGGAAAGGTTGCCCCTGCTGTTGCAAAGGTTTCCCCTACTATTGCAAAGGTTGCCCCTGTTGTTGTAAAGGTTGTACCTATTTTTGAATAGTCCCTTGAGGAATTCCTTGTTGGTACTAATAAGTTCCAATTGGGAATTGACCATATGCACCAAAAATAGGATTTTGACTAGGTTGCATATGTGGACCTACTTGTGGAATATAAGGTGGAATTTTAAGTACTTGTGAACCATATGGAACATAATACTGTTGGTGGGGCATGTATGTCGAATAAAGCTGTTGATACAGGATATTACCTTCTCCAACTAGAATAGATGATCCAACGGGATTAGGAATACCACTAACATGTTGACTCACTCCAACCATGTGAGCTTTTTATCCACTCACATGGGTTCCACTTGAGACAAGAGGGTTATTTGGAAATTTCCCCCCATGTTGCAAATGAGGTGGTGAGACATTTCATCCACTTGATGGGGGAATTGAGGAGCTTATAGATGTATTAACCAAAACTATTGGTTCCACTGGGATTATAGGTTGGAATGAAAGTAATGGTTGTTTTGGAATAGTCGGTTGAATCGACACTGAAGTAATGACAATTTTTACAGGGATATGAGAGTTCACGTTAGGAATAAATGGACTAGAAGTAATCATAGCGTTCGATGAGAAAATTGGATTTTGGTATAACAAAGAAGCATTGGGAGTTCCTGAAAGTAGTTGAGCCAAGGTCGTATAACCAAGTGGAAGCATAGGCTCACTGTTTTCAGGAGGTGTTTGAGATGGAACACTTCCTACATAAAGAAAAAATTATGGTGGAAAGTTGTATTTAGAATCATTATTAGCATTAGGAGTGTGAGTGTTGAGACTTCCAGAGGACCTGAATGAGAGGTTGGAAACTCACCTTACAATGCCATAGGTGGAAACATTTGGCAAGGGGGAATCCAAGATGATGGAGATAAATCCAAAGGTACACCAAGGATATCATATGGACTATACAACTATTGAGGATATATCACCACCGGATCAAAAAGTGGATCTAGAGGGAATGAAACAAACCTTTGTGGACTCTTAGGGGTTTCTGGATCAAACTCTTGAGATGAAGATGAGTCTCAAGGTGGCAGACGAGAAGCAATGAGTTGGATACTTGGGACAATTCCAAGATCAAGACCTTTAGCTTTAAGTGGCTATGAAAGTCTACGATGAACTCCTTCTTATGACCCTCCATTATCTGATGATGAAGGGGAACGGTGAGGTGAACACAGTGGTTCAACCATGATGATTTTCTCTTAAAATTAAAAATAGAAGAGATCATTTCGTTGGGGGCTTTGAAAGTAAAATTTAAAAGGAATTACTCAATATGAGGTCAAGAAGCAACTGCATGGGTTCAACATATTATCATTGGCAGTTAATTTTATAACTTAAAACAAAAAATAAATCAAAAAGGCTTATAATAGGCAAGAGGGTTTACCAAGTATCCGTGAACTTCTATATACCCCTTAGCTGAAACCAAGGACTTGATGTATGATGGCCAATCTCTCCTATTGTTACATTCATTGTATCATGTTTACAAGGCAACAGACTCAATTGCCTGTGGCTAAACGATAGAAACCTAGTGGGGTCTCCCAATATATACTCGATGATATGGGGAGCACAAGTATGTGTTAGCACTGTCTAATGCATAACCATTCGGTGAGAGCGTTCAGATATACTTTCCATAATGAAGTGCTTTTGATATACCCAAAAGTATTAGAGGACCTTCGATAAACATCCATACTGGAACGAGATTTCACCCTCCGGATACAATGCAGGCAGTTAATGACAGTTGCTATGTTTAAAGACACCAAAAGATGTCTCTAGCCTAGACCTCTAGATATTTGCATTAGGTTACAAATTCTACTTAGGTTAATTGAGGTAAATTTTAAGTTTATCTTGAGTTAGGTTTCAATTTTATGGCTCAACAATGTCACCTGAATTCCTATGATGCAACTAAATGAGTTAAATGAAACATTTTCGTTCGATAAAATCTAAACTTATGAGGGAAGAGAGACAACCAAACAATTCATAAATCAAGAAAAATGCATCAAAACATATCTCCCTAACTTTTCTAATGCAAGATGTGAAAAATGAAAAATAATCTCTCACTTTCACTAATGAATGTAATGTCAAAATGCAACCTTATGAGAAACAAAATCACCTTCTTTCACTAGATGCACTAATATTTTTTTTCTTTTTCTTTCACTTTGATTCAAAATGCAAACTAATGCATAAGAAAAGGAAAAAAGGATTTCCAAACAACTAAAATGAATATTTCATTCACTTTGGTTTCTAATAAAACAAAAATCATTTCAAAAATATTTTAATGAAGAAATCCTTTCAATTTTCTTTTCGAAACAACAAAATCAAAACAAGCATATACTTTTAGTTTCACCAAAGAAAAAAATTGTAACCTACATTTGAAAATGGAGAAAAAGTAGTTTTCAAAGTACAAATATGATCCAATACTAATGAAAACAACAACTTCACAAATGTGAACCGAAAAAAACTTGAAAATGGTGTCCTAATCGCAATAAAACTCCTAAATGGAGACAATCAGTCTCACAAAGGCAAGACAAGTAATGAGTGAAGGGTAACCTAGACCTAGAAACCCTAGAAGACAATATAACTTCAATCACACACCAACAGAAGCAAAGAGACAATTGCAACCATTAAAGGACAACAATCAAGGAAAACACAATGAGATCACACTGGAAAAACACTCACAGAGGTTGAGACACATTGAAAATGAGAAGAAACCCTAATTTTTTCTAGCCTCTAGGATCAACGCACCTGTGAAAGGAAAAGTAGTGTTGAAAGGAAAAGAAATGTGACTGTTAATCCAAAATCAGCATTGGTAGCGCTTCTGTAAAAACAGAAAATGTAGTGGGAAAGGAAAAGAAGGAAAAACAAAAATTTTCAAAAATCAGACTAGAGTCAACACTCTCAAACAAAAACCCGTGACTGTATAAACCTACTGTGATGCACACAAGCCAAGAAATTGATGGTTGGTCAAACTAATCAGAGGATCAGATGGAAGACATGGATCGAAAGGTTATAGCTTCCCTAGTGGAGTCGCCATTTTTTTGAGTAGGTAAATCCTCTTTGTGGACACAGATGATCCCTCTAGCCCAATGAGTGGGTCTAACAATAAATGGACAATCTACAAGACACTTTCCTAGATTACAATCGAAATAAGAGAAGAGAAAGGAGACCTACCTAACCCTAATGCTATAATGCACTCCTTCTTTGAAGATATTCATCACTTGCTCCTGAGGCTTATTCCTTGCTTCTAAAAACATTTGAATATCTGCACAAAAGGCCAAAGACACGACAAAGAACAAAAGTGCAATAAGCCTAATAAAATGTAATCCAATTAACAGATCAAAGAGAATTAAGATAAATGAAGCATTAGCATAAGAATTTATGGAAAGTGAACCAACAATTGTATATATTAATAAAGAAAAGAGGAAGCATACAACCCAGGCCTTAGTGTTAGTAGCCCTCCTTGAGTGAATTTCCAAGTCCAAGCTCAAGCTATCCAACCACTCCTTTTCCAAGCCAAAGTGACTAGAATGTAGGCACTATCTCAACATAAGGGTGAAAATAATGAGAGACTAACCATTTGGGAATGGAGGGGGATGAATTTATAGGCAGGGAGAAGGATTTAGGATCTCACAATAGATAGAGGAAGGTCCTCATCTCAAGGAGGAAGCTCATAGGGATAATATCAAAGGGTAATATTAGGAGAATTCAACCACATTCACAATGAACATCATCCAACTCGCCATTCTGGAAGCCTCTAGATCATGAAGCTTCTCCTCCATTCTCGGAGAACTTTCCTTTCAGGGTTCAACGAGAGTATCCAGGCAAAAACCATGCTAGCAATGCGAGGCTCATATGGTTCAACCTGCGATCAGCATGAGACAGCAATGTCACAATTGTGCTAACCAAGAAATTAGAGTTTTGAGCTCACTTTTCTTAGGAAAGGCTAAAGGAAACTTTTCATTAGTTCTTCATGGAGGATCTAGACTGCATATCAGGATGGGTACACTACATAGTTTTCAAGGCTTTGACACTCCAGAGTATGAAACATGGAAGTGCGGGAGGTGTTCAAAAATATTATGTAACAGATGCCCCCTAAAGTATGAAGGCAGAATAGGGAGTGATGGCTGAGATGCTTTGCGAGCTAGTGCAAGGACTAGAACAAACACCGCCAGGAGACCTGCAAATCAAGGACACATATACATATACATATTTGATACCTCTGTCATATATATCAAAACATGAATCCATGACATAGACACAACCATTTCGATAGAAAGGACCATGTGAAAAGATCCACTGTATGGATGCAGCCATCAGAATGAAAAAGGATCATCTCGAAGTCTAAGATCCATGGTGTGGTTGCAGCCACCCAATATAGAAGGATGATCATCATCATAGATATAAGGTTCCATGGTATGGTCACAACCATCCGTATAGAGAAAACATGTATAAAATCATGAATAATACATAACTCCACGCAGCTTGATTTATAGTAGACAAAACTCAAGGTCTTATGCTCCATCCCAACCCGATCAAAGTATGAAGTCTAACATGTGAATGAATGTGTCGAAGTTGAACATGCTAGAAAACCACCTGATTACTGGTAAATGAAGTGAACCGTTAACAGACACGAGAGAAACCACCAATAATGACAATGGTTCTAAAAGTACGATAGTACAATTCGTGAATGTGAAAATGAAGCTGAAGTCAAACACTCATGGAATCATTTGATTGAAGGCCAATGATGAAAACCTGTCATTGAATGCGAAGAAATTGGCATTAAGGCATGCAAGCTCTAAGGTACTGAAAGGGAGTTTCTAAGTCATCTTCCTCGACAAAGAGATGAAGTCGATAGGAAATGACCCATCAAAGGAGAGCCATAATGATTACCTCATCATCGACACGAAACATGGAATAAAGTGGAATAAATGAGTATTATCTAGGACTGGAAAAATTTCAAACAATGTATAGGTAGTAAATTGCAGATAGGACTTAAATATATCAGTGACACGACTATGGAGTGTGGCGACATTTGACTCAATATAGGACCAAGGGTCATGACGACGAAGTGGAATAGTCAGATGAGAGGTAAAATGGATCACCCAAACCTAGAAGGACAAGTGACTAAGTGAGGATATCCCAAACTCGACACGAGAAATAGATGAGTGCCATGTTCAAGAGCGATATGCTGCCTATACAAAAGATGTTTCACTTTCACATTTTCCCCACCATTTCTAGTGAGTACCCCAATTATTTTAAATCACAAGCTTGCAGGGGATAACATATGCTTGTCGTATAAGTTCATTCTTCGAATGAATCCATCCTAGTAAGTTTTATGAGTCCTAGGAAGGAGAAACTCAATCTTGTCATGGTGATAAGTATTTCATCGTTTAATTTTTACAAGTATGAGAGAAGAGTAACTCAGTGTCTTTTTCATATTTAGAGAGTTTGAAAAAGACACGAAAAAGAAAACTCCATCAGGTCCCTTTTTGTAATTTGTCTCTTGAACCCAAAGACGTAGAAAATAATATTCGAGAGAACCTCTTGACCATGTTGACCAAGGTGTTCCTCTTTCGTAAATAGTCAATCCCATCCCAAAAAATGGTTTAATGTATATTGAGACATCATTTAATTTAACAAGTTCAAAAAGACAAGTAGATTACGATCTTTTCATCTTTCAAGAGTCAGAAAAGAGCTTAAAGATGACTCCATTGGGGTTCCTTTTTCATTTATTTTTAACGAGTCTGAAAAGGAGATAAAATAAAAATCGTTGAATCTGTCAAGAATGATCACTATTGCCACCAAAATATCTTGTAACTACACAAAGACAACCACACATCACCGATATCAAGAAAAATAATAAAATATTGGTAAAAATGTAATTGAAAACTTATAAATAGACAAAAAGTAAAAATATTTTACTGTTTCACTTTGGGTAATTTGGAGAGTGCATCTTACCCTATTTTATTTGATTTTTTACGCAAGTGGTGTGGTAGATCTAGGACACCATTTTGCCAACCGTTCATTGCAGGTAACAGATATTCCCTTTCTCTTATTTTTCATACCATTTCATAGAAGTTTTGACCATTTAAGAGGAGGTTTTTTGTTTTTATTATCAAGGGCGATCAACGCAAGTCTGATAATCAGATCCACGCTGATCACTCGATAGCCTAAAATACCATCGCATTGCCAACGCGAAAACAATTCGAACAATTGCGTTAGCCGCAGAGAAAAAATAAAAACGAGAAATACTCTATCTTAATCAGTTTTTTCAAAATTTTAATCCATTGAAAGAGTTCTAAATATTATTTATGGATTATTTGCAGGAGATTTCAATGACTATAGCCATCAAATGGAAAGAGAGAGTCCATGATGGAAGACCACCAAGCTACTCAAAATGCAACATGTGTTAACGCTTGGACGGATTGTTATTTGCTTAAGTTCTTTCAGACCCTGGGACTGAGAGCTCAGAATGAGTTGCTAGAGTACCTCATAGGATTATGGTATGTCGGTCATGAGATATTCTTTATTGGATATTAAGAACTTTAAATAGAGGTACTTTCAATCTATTTCATCACTGGACTGCCTAGGAGAGGAGAGAGGATACAACTCTCTGGTGCTCATACTAGAGGAGAGATCACTAGCACACTGATCATAAGGAATTTCTCGGACACAAAAACAACCATGAGTGGAAAGGTTGAGATAAAAACTATCAAAAAACTACCCTTTAGGACTATTCTACATACCATGGTCCATGTAGCTAGGGCTCAAGCATTTCATGAAGTAATGAAATCTCAGTTACAATACGCACTGGACTGTCTCACTCCAATTGTATTTAATTGGTGCGAAGGATTGTTGGTTAACATGAAAAGACAGTTGACCAAGTGCAAAAAAGGTCGTTTGAAATAGTTTGGTTATGGATTGATCTTATTCACATGCTTCTTGGAGTGTGTTCCTATGTTTTGTTACTTAGAGTGGATAGAGGTGGACGATCCAGCTCTAAGAGACCCGAGGTTACTCAGATGGGGTGAGATTATGCCTCGAGCTGGAGGAGATGAACAGATGCATTTCCCTCCAACGTTCTTTGGTTGGTTACACCAAAAACTAATCGTGGTAGATGAATATTCCTGTGCAAGCACAGACTTCAGAGGAGACCCAAATATTCCTCTACCTGGTGCATGGTGGAATGATGTAGGTAAAAACTTTTTTTTTGGAATTTTTCAAGTTTTATGATTTTTTTTAAGTGTATTTGAGAGTTTACTTATGATAATTTAGCAGATGTGGGACCGGAAAGACATCCTAGAATGTCCCTGATATCTTAGCGAGTAGCATTCCAAATAGAGGAATAAGATTCACACGAGGAAGGAGCAGACCTTGTAGTGGAGATGGAACAAAACCTGGAAGCCCTTACTCGGGGTGTTGTAGAGTACGCTACTATAGATGACATGACACTGCGGTACCAGAGGTACATAGTGGGAGTATCTGCAAGGCTTTGTCGGTTGTAAGGCCAAGTGATTAGAGTTGTCTCATGCTATCATGAGCATCATGTGGGCGGATAGCATATTCCTAGTCATATTATCTACAATGTTGTAGGATTTTAAAGTCATGTGCCTCAGAACATTATTTTTTGAGATTTTGACATAAAAAACTTTATCAAACATGATATATATATATATATATATATATATATATATATATATATATATATATATATATATATATATATATATATATATATATATATGCATGTTTCTATTATTTACTTATGTGTTCATATATCATGATGATGTGTTCGGTTTTTTACAAGTGATGCAAATGTCTATCTAAAACATAATTTGCCAATGCATCTGTTAACGTATTCAAATTTCGTGGAATGTGTTGATATGTAATGTAATCAAAGTTTCTTTCCAGTAATCAAACACATAGATACATGCACAAAATTTGTGGATTTCTTACTGAATAATGACCATTTAATTGTAGCACAATGAGTTGTGAATCTAACTTAACAACCAAATTTCTGATTCTGAGAGAAACTGCTTCTATGAAATTTCAATAACTGCACTGCACTCGGCAATATTATTAGTTGTTCATCCCAATAAGATATATTTTAAATTGATCACATCACCATTAGGGGAAAAGAGTACCCAAGTTGTGGAAGATATGTTCTGTGTGCTACGACAAGCACCATCAGCAAAACCAACATAATGGTTTGATTACATCTGTGAACTTAGTGGAACACAAGGTAAGCAGAGGAAACATGTCTACAAAGCAAACAATCATACCAAAAAATCAGAATTCACATTAATGAATTCACACACTAATGTACAAAAGTAATTATATGGAAATCACACATAATACTTTTTCAGATAAAGCCCATTGCGGGGTTGTTCTAACGCATTACCTTCGTAGTCAACTGACTCATAGGCACCTTTTACGTTTAACAATGTATGGCCCATGCCACATGTTGTCATTTTGTATTTTTGAGGTTGAGGGAATAAACACATATGATGGCATCAAAACCACTTTGGAAGTTGGGATCTAACCCTGCCAGCTTCAAAGAGGGGTCTCTCTGTTTAATTTAGCTTTGTTTTTATGTAAATTTTAGGCTAGTTATGATTGTTCTTGTTTCTTTTGTTTGAAAGGTTTGGTTGATTTGAGTGTTATAATTCCATTGGGCTATGAAGTCTATAAATTAAACTGGAGTTTTGCATCAATTTTTAAACGAGTTCTCACAGGACAAGCTAGGTTGCACTAACTGGATCTTTTAAGAAATTAAATGGATGGTGGGATAGCAACAGGGTAAGGTTCAATAGAAATCAACGAGCAGTTAACAATTCCTTAATATGACTTCAGTAGAAAACATTAAAATTATCAACAACGAAAATAGGACACTCTGAACAATGAATCCTATTTATCACAGTTTTTGTTGATTAGTTCAGAAATTTAGAATAAGAAAGAAAGGAAAAGCAATGTTAAACAAATAAATAGAAGAGACACATCACCATTTATTACACCACATGAATCTTGTGAAAGGTCCTTGTATTATTGATGCTCCAACACTTTGAAAATTACAATATGCAGAAGGAAATTACATTCGGAAATCAACCCTTAATACTTCAAACAGTGAAGTATTTATAATGAGAAATTAAAAAATGCTTTACAAAATCATTGTCAAACAGACAATGTATTATTAGCCTAATTACGAACAATATAATCTAATCATGGCAGAATAATAGGTCATGTAGGCTATTAAAAAGAGAGGTGGCCCAGTTCTGATGGTTTCAGTTGCTGAGTCAACTAGAAATAGTGTTGCAATTCTAAACCGACCATCATACTAGAAGCTCCACTGGAAAGACGTTTTACTGCTCCTGAGTTATGCTTCAATCCAGTAAATCAACCAATTCTTCCCATCTCTTTTCCTTTGGCACTGCCAATTTGGTTACCCTGCGGTAAATTTCATCTGCCTCTATGTATTTGGAAAATGTTGTCTTTTACAGTAAAAATATGTTTTACCTCATTCTGCACATGGAAATCATTTTACATGGTTTCCAAAAACGCCTTGGCTATCGTACTTCCCTTAATTCCACTAAAAGTAATGCTTCTTTTAACCACTTCTTTCATCTTCAGGATATAGTCTTCATGAGTGATCAGTTTGTCGTTTATAACATAGATACTGGGAAGTCCCTTTTGCATTAATGCTTCAATTCTGTTTGTAACCCTTTTTACCTATAGCTCTAAGGTTTCACTCCCTTCTTCCAACTGATCAATGATATTTCTCTTTGTCAAAACTTTCTTGACTTCCAGAATGGTGGAAATTCTATCACTGATTCCTACTTCCTCCAGCTCATACCTGGACTTTGAGTTTAAGAACTTGATTATATTGGCAACTTCTATTGGCATCTCTCCCAACTTTTCTCTTCCTTGAACAATAGTTTTTGTAGCCTTCTCTATTATCTCTTTCTTCTCAAATATGATTTGGATAGAAGGCCAAATCTCATTCATAGAGTCTAATATGTTCATCCAAATAGTTTCCTTGGCTTGGGCCAAGGTCTGACCAATTGAAGTGTCTCTCTCTACCTGGCGCAATTTTTCCAATAGTCTCTAGGATTTCTCCAATTCAGTAGTCTGAGCAACTTCAGCTTTGGCTTTTTGGACTTCCAAATCTTTGATTTGGCTCTGCAAAAGTCTTAATATCCTTTGAATATAGTGACATGTTTTGCAGTGTCTGGGTTACCTATTCAGCACTTGCAGTCTGAGTGGAAGAAGTAGCTGCAGTGGTTTCTCCTGTTGATGGAAGCTAGGAAATAGGTACAACATCCAAGGGGACAATGGCCATCTTCAAATTTTCTTCCTTTTCCTTTATCAATTTCTCCAACTCTGCCTCCATCTGCCTAATCTATACATTTTGTTCTATGATTAATTTCATCATATCTGCTTTCTGTGCTTCCCCTTCTTCAATATCTTTGGTCATTGGATCTTCTGTGGCTAGCAGCTTGAGTTGCTTCCTCAATGCTACAATGTCTAGGTTTTTCTTTTTAACAATCTCCTCAGCAACATTGACATATTTAGGGTCATACCCTATCTTAATCACCAAGTCTTCCAAAGACTTGATCCTGTTATCTTTGGCCAAGGAGGACACTTTCTCCATCTTCAACTGTGACTAGACATTTGCAAAAGAAACCTACAATTTAGATAAGGACATTGCAGTGTTAGTTAGAGTGGAGGATATCATTTCACCAGTTTGCTTGTGCATCTCCATTTGATCAATGGGATGTATATCCTTTGTGCTAAATCCAAAGGTGGTGCTCTTGTAGTCTGCTGCTAATTTTGGCTGTGGAATCTAGACCTCAAGAAAGGCCATCTGCATTTTGCCATGTTTTGTATCAAAGACTAGCAACAAGCTACTCTGTGAGCTGGAGGTCTACTTCCTGAATTGGTTATAAGTGTTGTTTTTTATAATTTCATTCCTGACCTTTATCTCCCTTTACCTATCAAAAATTGCCTTCTCTTTTTCTGTTTGGACAGTGTGTGATTCCAACTCAGTCTCCTTAGGACCTTGTGAAGATGAAGGTTCAGAAGGAGATGTAGTGAATTTGGTAGTTGCAGATGGTGAATATGTGATGATGATGGTTGCTTGCTCTTCGTTCCTTTCTCCACTTCTGCTCTAGGAGTTACCTTTTCTCTTGTTAGAAAATTATATATTACAGAGCAATGGAACACATAAAATATTGCAGAAATATAAACACAGAAAAAGCATAAAACAAGAGAGACACAGATATACGTGGTTCACCTAGTTTGGGCTACATCCACGGAGAAACAGCCAGTCCTTATTTTTATATTATCCAGGAAACTGAAGAGATACAACCTACAACAAATCTATTGTAACACCCTCTTTGCTCTCAATCTCCTCTCTCTTTCTCACTCAGAATACAGATATACATAGACGCAATACAATTCCATCATATATAGTGAGGGGTTGCCTTCTAGGGAAAAACCCCATAAACTAAACATAACTTCTAACATCAGATCATTTGCCTAATGAACAGCCCAGATTGACTAGAAATTACTACACTTTTACAAGGAAATTTTACATCTATTTTTAGCTTCGGGGGCACTGCCCCTGAACCCCCACTGGAGGACCGCTGGCCCCCAGACCCCCTAGCCGGGGGGGGATAAGGCCCCCCGGACCCCCGTGAGGGGGACAAGTCCCCCCTGCGTGGAGGGGTGTGCAGTCTTCTTGGGGTATACATCCAGCTGAAACCTTTGAATATAGAAGATAATTAAGCTCCACACCCAACAGCTCTCTTTCTATAACTAATTCTGAATTCTCTAGCTTCACTTCAAGTGGTAGATGATGATCCTTCCTCCCTTTGTCTTTTGCTTCATTTTTTTTGACAAAAATGAGTGTGTAAACTAGAAGTAGAAACAAGTTGTTCTTCAGGGAAAATTTTAACAGTGGAAAATTATCTTGAATTTTAAAAACATTGTCGAATCTCACTAGTCCCTTATATGCAAACTATAAAATGCTTATTGATGTATTTGTAAAATTATTCAAATTATAATGACTTTATATATATTATCTATATAATGTTGGCAATTTGTAAGGTGAAATAATTTTATATTATAAAATTTTGGTGAATCATTTTAATAAAAAATGGAAATTGGCAAATCTTTTTCTTAAAAAAATCATGGAAAATTAGCCAACTTGTGAATATTAGCCCCTAAAATTTTCCATGTTGTTCTTCAGCTTCCTGCAAGGTATTTTCTGACCACTCTAGTTGATTGGCATAGTGTTCTATGTCTAGCCTTGAAGTATGAATGTAACGAGTGTTTTTGTTCTTGATTCTGAGCTTTGAGATGATGCCACAGGGGTCATAAGACCATGTAAAGCTCAAACTGAACTTCATTTCTTTAAGTATTCTATCTACCTCCTCACTTGTTGTCCTTGTGTTGCACACAAATGGGCCCACCTATGTCTTTATTCTGAATTGTGCCTTCTTCTTGGCCACTACAAAGTGAATGTCATCTGAGTTCAACATCTGCCTGATATACTCCAATGCAAATATCCTCATTGGGAGGTATTTGGGGAGTTTATAGGGGGCCAATTCACATCCATACACCCTAATTTCTATGTAATTTTGGTATAGGTACCAATCTCCAGTCTTTTCTTGATCTGACAAGTGTAAAATTATCTTGATCTCCTCACTGATCCTAGGTTGTACTGCATTGTTTAGAATGTTCATGGATGGATGAAAAAAGTCTTCATTAAAGTACTTACAACTGAATTCTTGTTGTTGTCTCATGACCAATGAGGTCCAAAAGATCATTGGCTATTGGTTTCTTGCATCATCCAGCTTCTGCAATGCAAAACGGAACTTGTTTGCCTCATAGTAGAGGAACATATAAATCAAAATTGGGTTGTAGTTGAGCACCTATTATGTTGGAAACTTTATGAATTGTTTGTCTATATTATCAGCCAAAAATTGACTAAAGCTGAACACCAAGGAGGGCTTGCTATCTATGGAAAATATAGAAAGGAATCCCAAAATGGGCACATCTATCCACTAATCATAATGATAGCCTAAAATGTGAGAAACCATGGAAATAATCTGCATGGCCCAATGAGGGAAAATGGAAGAAGGATATGGAGGATTCTTTTTGGTTCATTGGGCATTCTTTGGTAAGAAAATCTCAAAAATTCTGGGTCTGGTGGCAAATTCCATCTTTTGATAAAGCTGGGTGAGCGCTTCTAGGGAGAAAAGGGTATATTTTTCCATAGTGGGGGCCATTATCATTTGGTCAATGGACTGGGTTGTGATGGTTTAAAAATGTCACCTGTAGGAGCAATAATGGCTCTTTGGGAAGGGATATAACCATCTTGCCATCTTTTGGTAAATTCTGGGTCTTGGAATGTCAAGGGGAAAATATAATGGGGGAGGTTTGACTCCCAAAGCCCAATATCATTGGTTTTATTTGTGTGCTTATCCTCTAACCAGCAATACAAATCTAGAAAATCGTAGTCACACAGAGGTTCACTTATTCTGTAATCCCTACCAGCTAAAGGTACATGAAATAAATATAAAGAAGGGGGAATTAAAGGGTTAATAAGCTTATCTTGAGTTTTAGTTCTGGGAGACATGACTGTAAAATTCTGAGTACAGGATGAATTTGCAAAGGAACTTACCGAACATAACAGGATGATGGTTTGTCAGGCGAAAATGAGAGGAAATGTCAGTGTATGTCATAACATGGCCACAAAAATGCTCTGATAGACATTGTTGTGGGAAACTATGAGTAACATAAACAACATAAGTGAAAAGGGGTGAGAATAACAGGCTCAAAGGCGTTTAAATATTGCAACCAATGTCCCGTTGGAAATGGCGCAGGACCGTTAGACTGAACGGTTACCTAGGAGAAATCGAAATAAATGAAGAACGGTTGTTTTGGTCAAGAATGCATTTAATTGGTGCAACAGACATGCCATGTGGCAGGCAGAGAGTGGTGGCGAAAAAGTGGTGGGGCCGCGACAGGATGGATGAGGGAAAGCAGTTTTCGGAGGGGGTAGTGGGTTGTTAATGGTTTTAGGTGGGGGGGTGTGTGAAATCACTAGAGCAAAACACGTAAGGGATGGGGCCCAGCAGGGGAAATTGCTTTCCAGACCCCCTTGGTGGTAAATCCAGAATGGAAAGGGAGGGACGAAAAAGGATGAGGTCCATGGATGAAGTGGGGGATCAGATCCCGAGGGCGCGGAGTGGGATGTACTTTAGCCTTAATATGACAAGCAAGATTTTTAGCCACTTGTGCTTTTGATATTAGCTTTTTGAACTTAGGATAAGGATGGATGGTGAAAAATATGAAATAGTTTATCCATAGCGTGCACATTTCCCTTTTGTGATATCCTCAAAACTTAGGATAAAAATTATACATGCAAATATTGACCAAATCACCTAATCTGCCTACCCTTAGCTAAACTAGCATTTTCTATTTTTGTCTCTAGGGTGCACTTAGACTAGAAAACCCATTTTATTATCTATTATACATAATGAAAAAAAATCTAACCTATCCCTTATTTCTCCAATTGATCGAGACTAAACAATTGGATCAATATAATTTTCTACCTAACTAATGATTTACCTAGATTAAATTGTTGGGTAAACCTTTATTCTCTATCTTAATTTACAAAAATTTAAAGGAGTTTAATCATGATTACACTGTATGATTAAACTAAAGCTAATAATTGTGGCATTTTGAACAAGCTGCACACAACTTTTATTTTACAGAAATGAAATAAAAAACTATCTATAAGTAGTGCCATTTAGACTTGCAACACTTTCAATATTATCATTTTTTACTTTTCTTTCTTTTGGTGGGGTTAAATATTTTCTTCTTTTTCAATATTCTTGTTTTTTCTCTTTATTTTCCTTCTTTATACCCTCTTTTCATTTTTTAACTCTTTTCTTTTTATTTGGAAATCATTGACAAATTCAAAAGTATTTACAAAATAAGATTCCTAAGATAGAATTCTCAATTACCTTAAGATCTTATAAATTATAGGACCCTAACACCACATAGGCTCAAACTTCCTAGCTCCAAACTTATATTTGACTTGGTCATACAACGAGACTAAGCCACCTTTAGTGAAAACTCGTGGAGAAACAGTTTGATCATAATGAGCTTTAACTCATTCTTTCTATGCTTTGATAACCATCACAGCGATACGATGGGTTTCATCAAGCCTCTCAAGATAAAGTAAACATTCAACTTCATGTGAGGTATCAAGGAGTAATTCAATAGCTAGTTTTAATGAAGGAATTTCACACTTGATAGGGAGTGTCACCTCTAAACCATATACGAACTAGAATGGAGTGAAACCAGTGGTTATCTTAGTCGAGGTTTGGTAAGCCCAAAGAGTAAAAAAAAACATGAGATTCCAGTTATTTTTATGCTTTCCAATGGTACGTTGAAGCATAGTAACTAAGACATTATTAATAACTTCAACTTGGCCATTAGCTTATGGGTAATAAGGAGTTGAGCTATCATGATGTAGACCCAACTGAGTAGTAAGCTCTACCATCATGTACTGATGAAAATGGGATCTGTGATTAGTGACAATGGCTTGAGGGACACCAAAATGGGCTATGACATGGTTAAAGAGGAAATAAGCAGTAGTTGTACCATCAATAGTATATGTGGGCATCACCTCAACCCATTTAGTAAAATAGTTGATGGCGACAATGATATAGCCATGCCCCCTGACCGAGCGAGGGTTACAAGTCATGAAATCAATTCCCCATTTAGTGAATGGGCCTACGGTAACAACTGGGTGTAAGGGTGCTAGTGGGGCACACTGTTTATGGTTATATATCTGACATTCATGGCACTTTTGAACTCCCAAAATGAAATCTTTGAAGATAGAAGGCCATAAATAACTGACGCAAAGGATTTTCTAAGCAATGGCATAGCCTGACATGTGACCACCACATGCCCCAGAGTGGTAGTCATTTAGGACTCGTTCAACCTCTTCAAGTGTTAAACATCTGTGATGAATAGAATCAAAATTGACTTGGTACAACGTATCACCAATAATTCGATGAGGTTGAGATTGATGTCGGATGTGGTGACGATTATATCGATACAACTCAGTAGGGAAAGTTTGGGTCTGAAGATAAAAAATAATATATCCGTACCATGGGTCAAGAGTACTGATGAGAAACAAGGTTTCAACAAGAATCTGGTCAGTAAAATCAATGGAGGAGTTTCCAGAAGGAAGGGCGCAGATCAATTTGAACACATATTTCATTAAATTTGGAATTAAATAGTGGATCTAGAATTTCAAAATAACCAAAAGACTCAATTTTAGTGATGTCCTTGTAATAAAAATTTTCCAATTTTAATGAAATATGTGTTTTTGGGAAAAACTAGTGATTTATTTGATTTGGCGATAATAAAATTCAAATAAAACTCTTGTAGGATAACAATCCATTTAGAGTATTTTCCCCCAATAAAATGATGAGTTAGAATATAATTCATGGGGTTATAGTAAAAAATTATTGTTGTCTTCCGTAGAAGTATAGAATGGTGAAATCGTTGGACAACATGGATCACTGCCAAGGTGGGCTTCTCGACATGAGCATATCAAGTTTCTGTGTAAATAATATTTTGACTTAATTAATAAACCACATGTTTATTGCCATCATCATCATATTAGACTAGTGCCATGGCAATGGTACTATCAACCGTGACCAAGTACAAGATATAATCATGGGAATGCAATAAAGGAGCACTAGTGAGTGTTTTCTTTAGAGCATTGAAATATTGTTGAGCGATTTCATCCCAAATGAATGGGATCCCCTTCTTAAGTAAGCAAGTAAATCCCTTGGCAAGCTCAGCATAATTAGGGACAAAACGACGAAGAAAATTGGCCTTCCCTTGCAAACTCTGCAATTGGTGCAGGGATGAAGGAGGGGGTAGATTTACAATAGCCTCTACTTTCAAAGGATCTATTCGGATGCCTTCTTTAGACACAAAAAAACCCAAGAGATGACTAGATTTGACGCAAAAGACATATTTATGCAAATTGAGATGCATATTATAGTGTCGACAACTTAGAAAGATTGCTCAATGGTGGTCCAGATGGTAACGATGCTTAGTAGAATAAGCTTGTATGTCCTCCAAATAAGGCTAAACGATGTGTTTAATATCATGAAAGACATATGATATCACTCTCTGGAAGGTAGTACCAACATTTTTGAAACCAAAAGGGAGCTTTTTATAAGAAAAGGATGCACATGGTCAGATGAAAGAAGTTTTGTGTTGATCAACGGGTGATATGTTAATCTGGTTATAACTAGAAAAACCATCCATAAAATAAAATATCTCACTCCTAGTGCACTCATCAATGATCTAATTAATAAAGGAAGTGGGAGGGTTGAAATCAAATTTATGAATAATGTCCTTCGGTTGGATCTAATGGAGATGGTGTCGAACTAGTAGGTTGATCAGTAGCCTGATCATTTGAAGGACACATTATCATAGTCCTTACTTCGGGTAGCCACCATAATGTCAGATTTAGGATTTTTGGAGGAAAGAATTTAAACCGTGTTAAAGAAAGTAGGGTCCCAAGCAACGATGTGAGTCTCCTGATCGAAAAATGGGTCGATCAACACAACGAGTGAAGTGTATATTTCAGGACGTGGTTCACTTCCACGTGGTAAGGATAGTCATGAGTAAAGTGCTCCTCATTACAAATCAAACATGGATAGAAAGGCTTTCATTTCTCATTAGAGGACTGAATTGTTTGTTTATCCTGTGGTGAATAATATTTCTTCTTCTTGCATTTACCTTTCTTCTTCCTTCCTGGTTGATGTTGAGATTTACCTTGATTAGAATGAATGACATTTATCTTGGAAGTAGAAGCCACAGGAAGATTGGATGGAGTGTTTTGGGAAGATGTGGTGAGAGTAGCACCAGATGGTTTACTTACCCACTATGAACTGACAGAAGCAATCATTGCATCAGCAACATGCGATTCTTTACTAGGAGGTTAAGGAATAATGTTCTAAGGTCTCGGAGAATTCAATATCTTATCATAAAGTGTGCCCAATTAGGTATAAAAAAGATCCAAATATTGTGCATGAGAAATCACTTTCTCTTCGGTCACGACTCCACATTTGGCCACATATTCTATTATAGGTGACAATAGAGACTTAGTAAACCATTTCGCTAACAATTTATCGTGAATATATGTTTTAATTGACCCGCGATGACGCTGTCACTCATGAATATCTTTTGAGATGTGAATGGAATTAGATTGTTTGAAATTGTTCAAAATTTTTGTTCCAGTGTCATATCAGATGGGTAACTAGAAATGTGTGAAGAATGTAGTGTCTAAGGAAATAAAATCATGAAATGAAGCTCTAGGTAATTCAATATACAATTTAGCTTTGGTATCTATATGTTAACATTGGAAAATATGTAATCGAATGGAATCATTATTAAGGGAGTTCAAAAAACACCACAGATGATAAGTCATTACATGTGTAGAAAGGTCTTCTCTAGGATTCCCATTGAATTTGGTCATATCATAAGGAGATTTTGGTAGGAATTATCAACCACCAAGGAGAATGAGCAATGGGGTCATTTGTGAGCCGATTCAAATATTGCAGTTCAATAGTGGCCACAAACAAAAATTGCCTAATAAAATCTGAAGGAGGATAACCTAGATAAGATGGGATAGCTTGAGAAACAGATATTTGAGTTCCATAATAAGGAGGGTTCTAATAAAGAGGAACCTGGTTACCAAGATAGGGAAGATTATGATAACTAGTATACACATATCTTTGTTGTCAAGATCTAGGATAACCTTACAAGTACTGAAATGGATGAGTTTGGATTTGTCGACCTAAATAATGTGTTTATGGGATACCTTGTAAAGGTCGATATTGTTTCCCTGTAGGATTGTGCATCATTCCCACATAAGATGATGTCGTTGGGGGTTGCACCATACCATATGAACTTTTTCTTAAACGAATTTGAGGGATACCTTGTCCAAGCTATTGAGACTATAAGTTACCTTGTAAAGGTTGAGTAAGTAGGATCTGGGAGGTAACAGATGCCATTCAAATAGATTGAGTCATAGTAGTAGCCTGTAAAGGTTGGCTTACATTGATTTTAGCTTGTAGAGGTATAGATTGATAGGTATGAATTTGGGATGTAGATGGTATAGGTTGAGTCTAATGTACATATGTACCCATAACTAGACCAGGTTGGGCCGGTGAGGAAGATTTCCAAACATTATCAGTCAAACAAAAATGAGGAGGATTTAATGAAGGTTGAGCACTAAATTTTGGTATACCGATAAAAGGTTTCCCCCTGCCAAAGGAGGAGGGGATGATGGAGGCAACTACCCACCAGATGAAGGGTACCCAACATAAGGAGAATTGGGTTGTTGAAGGTGTCCACTAATATAAGGACCAACCTTCTATTCGACTGTAGGTGTAGGTGGAGGAGAAGGAGAAGATTATATAGTGCTCATTAGAGAAGTGTCAAATGGAGTTCCATAAACATATGTCATGGGAGATGTCCAAGTACTACATGCTGCACTAGAGAAGGTACCAGACAATGACTGATAATAAGGTGGGATAGACGAGCCACCGTAGAGATGTGACTCTGGTGATGTCACAAACATGGATGAGGAAGCAACATTTGATGTCTTATCCATAGTGGATATAGGGTCGAAAAACATAGGGGATTTAGTCATAGCTTATGATCCCAAATATGATTTCCACCAGAAACTCACAGGAGAACTGAAAGGAAGAGAATTAGATAAAGGAACTTCAGATGGACTTTGAAGAGGAGGAAAAGGATGATCCTGATAAAGATGTAACCCTATCAGATGAATAGGATAGGAGGGACGAGGTTCTTCTGGTGGGTTCACTGTTGGGTCCAAGATATATAGTGTGCGGTTGTGTCTAAGACAAAGGAAGAGAAGAGGAATGTCCTAAAGTAATAGGTGAAGATGGACGAGGTACCTCAGTTTGAATAACCTGAGGTGATAAGGTATCATATTCAATGAAGTTAGGTTCAATGACCCTAGGAAATAAAGGTTCAAGTACTTTTGTTTTGATTATGTTAGATTCACCGACAAGAGTAGATGTGATCTCGAGCTCAGAAATCAAAGGGAAGGATGATTCTAGTAGATCAATTTCAGGAGGAGGACCAAAATTAGTTCCCAAAGTTCTTGATTCGGTAGTTTACGTCTTCTTATTCTTCTAAAAATGACCAAGAGTTGCCTCTAATGGAAGAGGAGGCTTATTTTTCATTCTACGCAAATGACAAAGAGTGGGTGTTTTTTCTTCCACATTGGATTAATAAATTCCAAAAATTAACACAAAAATAAATCAAAAAGTGGTAAAACTAGGCATAAACATTTACCAAGCAACAGTGAAGTGCAACATACACCTAGGTGAATCAAGGAATTAACATACGTGTAGGTAATCTCCCTGAATTTTGTGTTCATTGTATCACGTTATACAAGGAAGCCGACCGGTTACCTATGGCAAGGATAGAAAACTATACAAGACTTCCAAAATATACTCGACCGTATGTGGAAGTGAAATCCATAGTAGTGGTGTCTAATGTGTCATAGTTTGATGAGGGCGTTCCCGTATAATTTTCATGCATGGAGCACTATGATATGATACATTGACATACATGGAACAAGATATCACCCCTGGGATACTACGTTGGAAGACAACAACAACTCCTACATTTAACGAAACTAGAACACGTATTTAGCCTAGACCTATAAATGTCAACGTTAATGTTACAAATGCTCCTTACGTCGATTCAACAAATTTTAATTTTTATCTTCAATTAAGTTTTAGTTTTAGGGCTCACCATGAGTTTCACCTAAATTCCCTAAAATGCGATCTAGCATGAAGAAATGAAATCTTTCACTTTCAATGAAAATCTATCTAAAGTAGGGAAGAGACAAAGAGTATGTAGCATACAAAATGCATTAAACAATATGAAAAGTGAAATTCCCTTTTAACACAATTTTTCCAATGTTTATGCACACACAAAACCCTATATGTCAATGCAAATATTTTTCTTTTCAATCCCATTTAATTTTCAAATACGGTGAAAACTAAGATGCATGTTTAATCACTGATTAAAACAAAATTTTCAAAACGATGAATAAAACACCAATTCATTCAAGCACTCAATGATCAAGCAAAATCAGTTTGATAATGATCTAATGATAAAAATAAAGGAAAATCTAAAAAAAATCCTTATAAAAGGCAATCAAAAACAAAAGAAAACCAAATTGAGGCTTCATAGAGACCACAATACACTCAAAGACTAAAGGAAGAGCAATCGAAACAAAGTTGAAAAAAGAGAAAATCTAAACAAAAGAAAATTTGTGCATGAACATGGGCCAACGTAAGTACTAAAGAGGTGCCAGTGCTCTGAAATGTAGTCACAAATAAATCTCATGATCTGTGCAACACTCTATCTCTAGACCAGAGAGGTCACTGGTCAAGAAATGCAAAGTTCCAACACAAAAATATCAATTGAAACTCAATGAAAGGTCTTCCTAGGCATGTTCTTGACTGAGTAAGATAGTGAAGGTCTGAAAAAGAGGTATAAAAAGCACTAGGGATAAGCAAACCACCAAGGGAATACACCATTCCCCAGCAGACTCACCAATTTGTTATGCAAAATCTACGACTATGGATAGAAGTATATTCCCTATACTTGGTGGCCTAGTCCAGAACAACAAAAATAAAATAAGCTAATGTTTTTCCTTAAATTAAATAAACAATGGGATGAAGCCTACCTAGAATCCGTCGCATGCTTCACTCCTCTCTTGGCTTGTATTCTCCAATAATATAGCCAATTTCTATAATTACAACTTGAAAAATCAAACAACACAAGCCAATGATCTACGAAATCTATGTAGCATCATCCAAATTCAATGGATCAACATGGCATCGAAATAGATGCAATTATAACATCACATATAGGAAAAGAAAGAACTCTTTTCATTAATATAAAAGGAGTGAGTTACAACCAAATATAGGAGTTGATCTTGTAGAAGAGTTCCTCCAAGTTGACTTGTCCTTCCTTGCCACAACATGTACCTCTATGTCACCCTAATGCATGGAAAAATGACTCTCACAGCAGCAACATGAGGGTAGAATCTATCTCAAAAAGCCAACCCATAACTTATGGATGGTCACAAATATATAGAATAGGATGGTAAGTTAAGAGTTATTATCCATTTACCAATCTAGGGTTGAGCTCCACTCTTGAGGGGATGATGAGCTCAAGGGACAAGGGATGAAAAAACAAAGGTAGGATATGATAAGATTTGAGACTTTCATCCAAGGTAAATAGTTATAACAATTTCTGGAATATTCTAGAAGATGAAGCTTCATGATTCTTTTTACTTTTCTAGAATTTCTAGAATAAATGCACCCCTAGCAAGGTACAGGGCCAACTTTCTAGTGAATGCCATTAATTTAGGAGCCAAAGTGCATTGGACCTAAAAATCACTTAAATGAAGCAGTTTCGGGTAGAAATTTAGGGATATGAGAGAGTCATGATTAGGGATTTGTGTAAGGAGTATTACAAAGTGTTAAAAGGATGTTAATGATATCGTTTAAAGGACTATTGACCAGATGTGACAAAATAGCCTATAATAATGCCTACTAGGAAACATTGAGAGTAAAAGAAAATTTGGCTAGAAAACAAAATCAAAGAAGTAGAGGATGGAATCCAACCACAAGGAAAGGATCTCCCAACAGGAGAATATTCTAGACTCCAAGAGAGGAAGCAGTGAGTTGTAGCAGTCAATCTCTTAGGGGAGGAGAGTTAAGGGGGAAAATAAATTTTCCAAGAGGCAAGGGCAGAGAAATAGAATTTAGGTGTTACATATGTTGGAATACATGACATATATCATGGAACTATCCTAAGAATAAATCAGAAAACCAAATAAGAGCACATGTTGTAGAAGGCAAGGATGAGGCACCAAAAATAGAGGTAAAAGTGGAGAATCTTGAGTTAGGTGAATCCCTAAAGCTGAAGAGGATTTTAATTAAATGAGAACAAGGGAAGCAAGAGGAAACACAACAAAGGAACTTGTTGAGGAAAATATGCAAGTTGAAAGGAAAATATTGTAAGGTGATCATAGAAAATGTCATTATTAATAATTTGGTCTCTACATAGATGGTGGAGAAGCTGGGATTTCAAAGGATGGCACACCCCACTCCTTATCGAGTACCATGGTTGTAGACATAAAATTATATCTTAGTAAGTGATTAAAGAAACATAGAGTTCGAGATTAACAACTACAAGGATAAGTGTTGTGTGACATCATGCCCATGGATGTCTCTCACATATTGTTTGGGAGATTGTGACAATATCACATGGGAGTTTTCCATGATGGAAGGAGAACACTTATTCTTTTGAGAAGGTCAACTGCAGGTACATGTTTTTTTCCCCTGAAGGATAAGAGCCAAGGAGGAAGGAAAACCAAGTGTGTTGATGATGATCAAGAAGGGGTTGCTACAAAAATTAAGAAATAAGAAGAGGTACAATTCACTTTATTTGGTAATCCTAGAGCTATCCTTAGACATACAAATTTGAATGATTTTCCTACTGAAATTCAATCAGTATTACATGAATTTGTTGGTGTTATCGTTAATGAGTTTCCAAATGCCTTACCACCTATAAGGACCATCAACCATCATATAGATCTAATTCTAGGATCCAATGTACCCAATAAGGCAACCTACAGGATGACACCTAAGGAAAATGAAGAGATCAGGAATCGAGTTCAAGAGTGTTACAGGATAAAACACCCTAAGGTCTGGGTTGAGAACCCTAACAGATTGAAGGGCATACACCAACAAGAAGCAAGAAAACAAGCAGTCCTAATGCTTAAACTACTAAAGTGGTATGAAGAGATAATACACATAGGTCCTACATTTGAGGGTGTTCCTGTAGAGTCCAAACCCTCTACTTCCTCCAATGCTTTAAAACCTACAAGCTATTCAAGAAAATCATATATACTAGCAGTAGTTCAAAGAATGTTCAAGATATGAATGTTAGATCATATATGCATATAGATATAAAACATGAAATCATACATAATTAGATCATAACATGAGTTAAAGCATAAGGATCATAACATCAAGAACAGGACAGAGCTTCTTTATTGATGATTGCAAATAATGTGGAAGAATACAACTTGATTCGACCATGAATCCAAGAGAAACCTTCCTCCGAATCCGTCCATCCCAAGCCTCAACAACCATCTTTCAAATGCATACACATATATGTCATATAAAGGAGATGGGAATCTTTATGAGGAAACAAGGGTTTCCTATAGTTGGGAGTGTAGGAGGCGCATGGATAAATCAGACTTGATCAAGGACCAATTGGATATAATATTAATATCCTATCTTTCTCCCCCCTTTTAAGCCTTCCCATGAGGTGTATTTATATCACCTCAAAATAATTTTTACTTGGGACACAATTAGGCCACAGGCTCCTATAGGTGGGCTTCCGATGTAACCCGTAAACCCCTCCCATAAAATAGGGATTTTATATTTTTTTAATATTTCAAATTATATATGCGGGTTGGGTATAGCTAGACCCATGTGTGTACACGCTTTTTGAAGGGAAGAGTCACTTATGGAATTTAAAATAATTTTTTTTAGTAAATGGACCAAGTCCGAAGGGAAGGGGTTTCCCAAGGCCATAACTGAGAGCATCAAATTTACCAGGGTGGTAAATGGTGTTATAACGGATGCCCCCTAATATATGAGGTCAGGAGGGGTACGCGATAGCCGAAATGTATTAAGTGTATAGAAAGAATCATGTGAGGACTATGGAGGATATCACTAGATTCCAGCCTGCCAAACGAGTGGAAGAGATAAAAAAGAAAGCTCATGTCTGAGGTAGGCATACCCATGCTCAGAGATAGTAAATCATGTCCTCATATCAAGTGTATAGTGGATCCAACATGTATAAAAGTACAAAGGAAACTAAAAAATACATAGTGGATCATCTTATCATGGCCTCAAAAGTACATATCAAGGCCATGTCAGAATATCACATATAAAATAACTGATTAATGATGTTTAAGGAGATATCTGATCACTAATGTCACATAATTGATTCTCAAAGTAGCAAGTCAAAAACTGGAAGAATTGTACTGCATGAAACTCGGATAGAAACATATAAAATGCTGCTATGATGAACTACAACATATAAGGTCGATGGAGTCACTAGTAGCAAACTGAAGGAATTAAAAAGTGAACCAAAAGATGTTGATGTAACCCGAGGTCTTCACTAACTGCCATGGTACATTTCTACACTATGGGAATAAATGAGCCGAAGTTGACCATGTGAGAAATCATTTTATTACAGTCATTGATTTATGATGTTAACAAATGCAAGAAAATTCAACCAATAATGATGATGAGAGTCAAGATATGATAGTACAATCTAATAAGTGTGAATAAATGAGTTGAATTCAAACACTTGAGAGAATCTATCAATCAGGAGACATTGATGTATTCTCATTGTCGATAGCAAAGGAATCTGCCATTGATGACTACAAACCCTAAGGTACTGAAAAAGGACTCTAGACCTTATTCCCAGAGAAATGAGTTGGAGTCAATGGGAAAAGATCTGTTGGAAGGAAGGCATTAAGGCATCCCACATCAATCCAATGTGAGTGTAACCTATAATCCAATAATTTGGAAGGAATTGGACTAAGAAAGATGAAGTAACCAAACCGAAGCACATTTTCGGTGTACACAATATGTAGCTAGAGCACAACAGAAACCCTCTGAACCAACCAATAATGAAAGGTGACAGAGAAGTGAGGAATCCACCAATAGGGTCAAATGGAAACCAAGGTACTGCATGAATCCCAATGTGTGATAATGTAAGTCAACATCAAACACAAGAAAAAACACTCAGTTAAAGACCCATGCTATTGATTTATGTTGAGCATAAGGTCACCTATCAATGATGGAAATAGGGTCAAGGTGCGGTTCTAGGCCTAATCTCAGAGCAATTTGTTGAAGTCAATAAGAGAAGACTCGCTAGCAAGAAGTCAATGGATACCTTCTTAACTAGAACAAGCAAAGGACCAATTAGCTGATGTGATATTGAACATGACTATGATAGACCGGGTATGGACAATTGAAAATGATTCAAGCAACACCGTAGAAAGGCCGACTCAGGTTTACTTCCCTTGAACAAAAGCAAGACTTAAGTGTGACTATATGGCATCATATGCTAACTTTGTATAAGTTTCTCATGTAGGAGGCATAAATAAACTCTCCATATGATTGGAAGAGATAATGAACCGGAGGAGTACTGACTCAATGACAAGGTTATGGCTCTCCTAAGTCAAGCTCAAGTCCATCCTGATGGAGGAAAGACTTGCTTTGAGCGATTTTTTCAAGGGAAACACAACTGGCTCTTGCTACCATCAATTATGGAAGTAAAGTCCCGTTTCCTCTCTTTCTTTGGAATATATAAGTTTTTTGTCTTTTTCATATTTAAAAATCCTGAAAAGGAATAAAATAATGCCTATGGTACAATGGAAAGAATGAGTGTCCAAATACATATGTGCTAGTTCCTAAGAGTTGAACATTCCTATGTTTGATGCACGGTGATGAAACTGGTCAATGACACTCAAACGAATGTTCTTTCCACAGGCATAAGGTGTCAAGCTGCAGAGGCTAAATGATTGCAAGGTTGATTTTGCAAAAAGACATGGTAAAAAAGTGGCTTATACACGAGTCGAAGTGAAGTCGTCTTAAGGCCAAAAGGTACAAAGAGTCAACATGCAATGCAGAAGTACAAATCAACATGTGAGAGCCTCTAGGGTATAAATCCATAAAGATAATGAAGAAGAAGGAGAATGAATCTTCATCGCAAAAGTCATGGCAGGACTAAAGAGGACTCCCGAGCCTACTCAATCTTTGCAGCATGGGAAACATATGCTAGCGAGGATCTAACTAGGAAGCCCATGTAAAGGATGGCTCTACCATCATGTCATGATTTTATAATTCATCGAGTGGAAATGTTTTAAGAATCATAACACAATGGGGTCAACCCTATGGAAACATATCGCAGTATGGAGGCTAGAATGCATAATGCAATGGAAAAAGTGATCTTCCCTAACCTATATGCCAGTGACGAAAACGATACCTGCCATGATGGGTCAATGATCATGGAATCGAAGTGGTAAAAAATGTCTCAAAGTCTCCAATTTAACCTAAAAAAAACCTATCCTAGCACTCAAAGCCAAAAGGTCACAAAGTTTATAAAAATAAAACATAAACTTTGCAAAAGTGGGTTTTTTAAAGTTTTTGAAATTACAACTTATAAATAGACCTTTTGACTTACCAAGCCTCATTTTTGTTTTATGCAATCGAGTGAAAGATCTCTGGAGAGAAGCCAAGCAATCACCATCCACCCAATTTCTCAGCCATAACAACTATCAATCTTCCAGGTAATCTCCTAATTTAATTTATCAATGAAGATCCATGAATTCCAATTATTTTTTCAATAATTTTACCATAAGAGATTTATTTTTGGCTTTTAACTTTGCACGTATGTGGGTTGGGTATATCAAAGTCATGTATTTGAAAGCCCTATATGCAGCTTTGTATGAAGAGAACCCGCGTGCGCAAAGTCAAAAAATTTAAATCATGGATTTTAATAGATGAAAATGCTTGAACTTGCAGGATGACAATTACTTGGAAGGAAAGAGAGCAAAGTGAAGTAGATAATGAAGTTATGAATGATCCATTAGCACTCGATGCACTGAGAGGATATGGACTGTTGAAAATTTTCAAGATTCCAAATATGAAAACCAATACAAGATTGCCAGAAATGCTTGTCAATTACTAGGATCCAGAAGTGTAGGTTTTAACCTCGTACAAAAATTACCTGCATACGAATTCTAAAACATAGAAAATAAACCATGCGAGATCATAACACATAAAACACATATACACAGAGATTTCCCCTGGATCCAAAAACTGGGACTACTAGCTTGATTTTTCATTATGTTCCTTTTAATGTTATAATACATATTTATACATGCCTTAGCATCCAATACAATGGACCAAAAACCATCGTGTCCAATACCATGGACCAAAAATCATCGCGTCATGCACAAAACCATAGGTGGGTCCACCCATCCTAACATAGGGTCCAAAACCAAAATTTTTCGGGGCGCTGCCCCGGACCCCATAAAGTGGGGTTACGGGTATGCCTCAAACCCCCTGTGACCCCCCTCGCTACACAATCGGCGCAACGAAGGGGCACTCCAGCCCCCTTCTAACCCCCTGGTGAACTATGTGGGCTAGTCATGGAAAGAATATAACACAACCCAACAAGAAGAAGATGCATTCATGCTTGATTATATGCCCTTGCGAATTGAAGTAGAAGACATATACTTCATTACTAGACTTTCCCAGAGAGGAGAACCAATCAATTTGCAAAGGAAGGCCCAAGGAAGCCTTAGTGTGGATGATTTCATTCACATTTATTGCCCCAGAAATAATGAGAAGGTAGGGACATAGATCCCAATCAAGAATGTGGAAATAGTGCCCCTCGGGATTCTCCTTTTTACCATTGTGAGGGTAGCAACATCAACCTAATTGCACCAAGATTCTCGCATTACAATGAGATTAGCAGTAGATTTCTTCACCACATTTCTTGATTGGTGCACAACCCGCCTAACCAATTTGAAAAAACAACTTACTTCTATCAACAAGAGTAATACCAAAAATTTTGGGTATGCTACTTGTTATCACTCAGAAATTTCTCTAGAAGTTATTAGAAGAAAGAAAATGACCGAGGTAACTGCAAAGCAACTTTTGGGCATACGCTCTAGCCAACCTAGGATCAGAGAGGGTTCTCTCTATACGATTTAGCTTTGTTTGCGGGGATTTCAGGCTAGTTATGAATGTTCAGAGGCTTTTTGATTTGTATTCAAGATTGGATGGTGGGATCCTTAAAACATATGTATAGAATGATGTCTTTAGACCATTGGGATATGGAGTCAACAGAAGGATAGTAGAACTGGATCAACTCACTAAAGGGTGTTAGAAAATTATATATTACAGAGAAATGGAACACATAAAATATTGCAGAAATATAAACACATAAAATGCATAAAACAAGAGAGACACAGATATACGTGGTTCACCCAGTTTGGGCTACATCCACATAGAAACAGTCATTCCTTCTTTTATTATATTATCCAACAAACTGATGAGATACAATCTACAGTAGATCCGTTGTAACTCCCTCTTCGCTCTCTATCTCCTATCTTTCCTTCACTTCGAATACAGATATACATAGACACAATACAATTCCCTCATATATAGCGAGGGGTTGCCTTCTAGGGAAAAAAAACCCTAAATTAAACATAACTACTACCGTCAGATCATCCGCCTAATGAACGGCCCAGATTGACTAGAAATTACTATACTTTTACAAGGCAATTTTACATCTATTTTTAGCTTCGGGGGAACTGCCGCCGAACCCCCGTCGGGGGACCGCTAGCACCAAGACCCCCCAGCAGGGGGGGATTAGCCTCCCTGGACCCTTTGGGGGGGGGGGGGCAAGTTCCCCCCGTGTGGAGGGGTGTACATGTTGAAAATAATACTGAGAGGGGGGGTGAATCAGTATTATCAGAACTATAAAACTTTTTCAATGCTCAGAAACATATACGCTACTTTCGTTAAGTGAACCAGCGTGCACACGCAACTGTGTCTAAAGAAAACAGCGTATAACCAGAAATCTTATAATTTAGTTAGTTTATCTTCAGTTAAGTGCATAAGGACATTATTCACCATATTAAGAGTAAACAGATGCAGTAGAACAGATCACACAAAAACCACACACATGAACACCATGATATAAGGTGGAAACCCAATGTGGGTGAAAACCACCTGCTGCAAGTCGTCTCTATCTTTCTTTAATATGAAACTTCAGTTTACAATCTTTTTGTACTGGTGCAGCCTTATACCAGTACGCATGCTACAACCTGCAGAAGGATACAACCTTCTCTCGTTCTCCAAACTTCCTTGGGAGGGAGCTCCAACCCCCTTTGCTCTTGTACTAGCCAAGATACTAGTACGTAGGTGCTGGCCTACAATCTTCTTTCTTTCAGGTACCACCTTTCATACATTTTCAGACTGGATATTCCTGAAGCACAACATTACAATCTGAAGACAACAATTCATTCAACTTTCACAACAGATCATTGAAGCACAAAACAACCAATACTAGCATCATCAATCTTTGAATCACTAAACCACTGAAACCCTGTCAATCACCAATTACCAGAACACAGAGCAGACAACAGAACTCTGCAATAATAGTCAAACCCAACTGCAAACCCAAAAATCAAGCTTCAAAAGATATACGCTACTTTAATGAGAGCAACCCGCGTATACACGCGCTTTTACCGAAGACAACCTGCGTACAGATCTAAAAATAAATTCTCTCAACTTGCAGCTGTACCAGACATCAGTTAGACCCAGAACATAACATTGCGTTAGTATGCAGATCTAGAAATACGCATAATCAACCATATCATAATAGTGCATTTCAAATCATTAGATCCCGATCTATCCTTAGATCTAGTCTTCCATCAACCGAAGTGATCTCTCCTTAGCTTAGATCAAGAAACCCAGAACATGCATACCAGATCTCTTTTTTTTTTTCAAATATTCAAGCCTTTTCAAAAAAGATGATTTTCCCTAATGATCTTCTTCTCCTTATATAGCCTTAGGCCTTGCTCAATACCAAGAGCCAAAACCATAGAGATCCAATACCATCAACTTAAAAACTAGGGATCAACACGTCTGTCGAGATACTTTGGTCCAAAGACATAGGCTCAAGTACCGAGGACTAACTACCACGGACCAAAAGGAAGCTTCCCGACATATACGCCCTTTTCTGTTCATGCATCTGCGTGTATACGCGCCTTCGTATATAGATCTCCTGCGTATACGCGACTTAGTATGCAGATTACCAGCGTGTATACGCAACTTGGACTTAATTAACCTGCGTATATGAGATTTCTCTTCATTCTGTAGTCTGAACGGAGATCTGTCATCAAAGAGAGTTGCCATCAAGGACAACACCTGTATCATAGCGCCACCCCTGTGCCAAAATGCCAACAATCTCCCCCTTTGGACTTGATGGCAACCTCAAGCTCCTTAGAATCATTCTCCCCCTTTGTCATCAAGGGCAAAGGGTTGTGCTCCCCCTGAGAACATGCTGATACCTCTGCTTGGCTGTGCTGAATCATGCTCCCCCTGACTGTAGGCAAGATCTGCAAACGATGTTCTTCAAAGAGAACCAAGACTTATATACCATAAGGGACCTTCCTATCACCAAAAGACTCAATACATACATCCATACTCCCTACCAAGAGGGGACACATCAGAAACAACCAATTATATTACATCATTCATCCCAGGCATAGTGGGGAAACCAACATAGGCCGTTACATGACCTTGACACCATAAAAGAGATATCACGAAAGAGACATAGAGACAACAGATCTAGACCAAGACTTATGAAAGTCACCAGTAGCATCTGATAAACATCTTTTAGATCAGCAACCAGGATTTCTTTCTGAGCTCCTTCTCCTGAAGCCAACAACCTAAAACATCTATATGCCAACAATGCTTTATGAGAATTTTAAGCTGCTCCCCTTGAACTTGTGCCTGCTGCACCCCCTGAAACTGTGCCTGAAGAATTCTGACATACCCATCTCAGACCTTTTCAAACCAGAGTTTTCCCTTGCTGTTCAGAACTCCATATACGCGATTTCTCCTGCATAAACCAGCGTATGTACGCGGATATACTTTCTGCAACAAGTGTACAACATACACGCGACTTACCCCGCATAAATCGGCGTATATACGCGGATATCCCTTACGTGACTTGCGTATACCAACTTTTCTGTAGAACAGACAAGCTTTAATAGCAGGATGAAGCATCAACTACTCCCAGCTTTTGTCTGAGATATTCAAAAGTTTCCCTGGGCAGTGGTTTTGTGAGAATATCAGCAACTTGTTCCTTAGAAGGAACATACTCCAACTTGACCTTCTGCTCAAGCACTTGTTCCCGAAGAAAATGGTACTTGATTGGTATGTGCTTGGTCTTTGAGTGCATGACTGGATTCTTTGAAATGCTGATTGCACTTGTATTATCACATAATATAGAGACTGGTGGAGTGCAAGTGATTTGAAAGTCCTGCAAGGTTTGCATCATCCAAAGAAGTTGTGTGCAACAAGATGCCACAGCCACATATTCTGCTTCAGCTGTAGATAAGGCAATCGAACTCTGTTTCTTACTGAACCAAGATACTAATCTGGAACCCATGAAGAAAGCACCACCACTTGTGCTTTTCCTATCATCCACACTTCCAGCCCAATCTGCATCTGTGTAAGCATGAAGAGTGAGATCTGTATTTCTAGGATACCATAAGCCATAGTTTTGGGTCCCTTGAAGATACTTGAAGATTCTTTTGACTGCCTGAAGATGAGTTTCCTTTGGGTTGGCTTGAAATCTTCCAACAATTCCTACTGCATGTGTAATATCTGGTCGGGTACCTGTCAAATAAAGCAAACTCCCAATCATGGATCTATAAGTGGGTTGGTGAACTGCTGTTGATTCATCACTTGCACTGAGGCTGCATCCTGTAACCATGGGTGTACATACTGGCTTTGACTCTTCCATGCCATACTTCTTCAAGATCTGCTTGAGGTATTTGGTTTGAGACAAGAAGATACCTCCTTCATTTTGTTGGATTTGCAATCCAAGAAAATATGTCAATTCTCCAAGTAGTGACATTTCGAATTCTTTCTGCATAACCAAGGCAAAGTTTTGACTCATAGTCTCTTCATTGCTACCAAAGATAATATCATCTACATAAACAACAAGAATTAGCAATTTGTTATTTTCAACTTTTATATAGAGATTGCTATCTGCTGATCCTTTTGAAAAGCCTTGTTGGTGAAGATATTTGTCCAACCGATAGTACCAAGCCCTTGGAGCTTGTTTGAGTCCATAGAGAGCCTTTTTCAATCTGCATACAAGGTTTGGATCATTCCCAAGAATGAAACCATCTGGCTGCTCAATATATACTTCTTCTTCTAAGTCTCCATTCAGAAAGGCTGATTTCACGTCCATTTGAAATACCTTGAAGTTTTGAAAGCTTGAGAGAGCAAGGAACATTCGGATGGCCTCAAGTCTTGCCACAGGAGCAAAGGTCTCTTCAAAATCTATTCCTTCTTGCTGCGCATACCCTTTACAAACAAGTCTGGCCTTGTTTCTAATTACTTCTCCATTTTCATTCAATTTATTCTTGAAGACCCATTTTGTTCCTATTACATTCTTATCTTTTGGTCTAGGAACTAATTCCCAAGTGTTGTTCTTTTCGATCTGCTCAAGTTCTTCATCCATTGCTTTGACCCAACATTCATCTTTGCATGCCTCTTTCACGTTTTGTGGTTCAGTGGAGGAGAGTAATGCCAAATAGCTTGAAGCTTCTGCAAGTGTCCTTCTTGTTTGTACTCCTGCTTCTTTTTGCCCCACAATCTGAGATTCTAGATGATTCTTTTGAACATATCTAGATGGAGTCTTCTCTTCTATTCTTGTCTGCTCCTCTGGTTCTTCTTGAGGTTCTTCTTCTTCATCATTCCGCCTTTGAGGGTAGCCTTCATCTTCTTCAACGTCTTCATGATGAACTTGCCTAGGAATATATCCCTTCTCATCAACCACTACATCAATGCTGTCAACAATTCTGCCAAGTCTTTTATTGTAGCACTTGTATGCTTTGCTATGTGGAGAATAACCAAGAAGAATGCCCTCATCTACTCTTGGTTCAAGTTTGCCAAGTTGCTCATCAGTATTCTTAATATAACATTTGCTCCCAAAGATTTTGAAGTGCTTCACCGAAGGAGTCTCACCACTCCAGAGCTCATGAGGTGTTTGAGTGCTGTTTACTCGGACATTTGTTTTGTTAAGAATAATAACCGCAGCATGTGCAGCTTCACCCCAGAAGGTTGCGGGAGTACCTGATTCATCAAGCATAGCATGAGCCATTTGTTGGATTGTTCTGTTCATTCTTTCCACAACCCCATTTTGCTGAGGAGTTCTAGCTGTAGAGAATTCTCTTCTTATCCCATGTTCTTCACAGAAATCGAAAAATTCGTTTGAGGTAAACTCCCCACCTCTGTCAGATCTGAGGCACTTAATTTTGTGTCCTGATTCATTTTCAACCAAGGCTTTGAAGGATTTGAATTTTTCGAATGCTTCATCTTTGTGCTTCATGAGCCCTAACCAAACAAATCTGGAGAAATCATCAATGAATAATATCAGATATTCTTCTCCTCGAGGTGTCCTCTTCCTAAATGGACCACATACATCTGTATGGACTAGCTCGAGAGGCATGCTAGCTGATCCTTCCTTCTCTGGAAAGTTAGTTCTGGTTTGCTTTCCAAACTGACAAGATTTGCATATGGTATTGTCTGGAATTTTGATATCTGGAAGACCACGAACTGCCTGATATTTGCATGCTTTCCTTATTTGTGAAAAGCTTAGATGCCCCAACCTCCGATGCCATAGCCAATGTTCATCATCCTTGCTTAAGTAGCATTGTTGTCTTTCCTCAAAGATATATAGATTATTTGGAGTCCTTCTTCCTTTGATCACTGTTTTACCTGTATCAAGATCGCGAACACAGCATCCATTTGATCTAAATATTACCTCGGTTCCTTGATCGCACATCTGACTGACACTCAGAAGATTATGCTTCAATCCATCAACATATAAAACATTTCCTGCTTTGACCTTCTCTTTTAACGGAGCAACACCTTTTCCTTTTATGGCTGCAGAGATATCGTTCCCAAAAGAAACTTTCTTCCCCTTTTCTAATGCGGTATATGACTCAAGCTTTTCTTTGTCCCCTGTCATATGCTTCGAACATCCGCTGTCAATGTACCATAGACTTTCTTGACCTTCTGCATAAAAGGCTATCCCACATCTTTCTGGTTGTGATTCTTTTATTCTCCATGTTCTAACATTTGAGGTTTGTTCCTTCTGAGTTGTCTTCCGGAACATGCTCCTGCATTCAGAGTCTTCATGACCAAAGTTATTACAAATAGAGCATTCAACTTCATTTTCAAGAACCGAAAAATTGTTATAAGTCCTTTTCATGGTTCCAGTCATTCTCCCTTGCTTTTGAGCTTCTCTAGTCATGATTGTTTTGTAGGCAACACATTGAGCTGCTTTGTGACCGAAGTTATGGCAAGAAAAGCATTGGCCATTAAAGAAACTTCTGCGATAATCAGATCTATCATCCAACCGATTGTAACTTCTATTCATTCTTGGAGCAAATTGGGAAGATTTTACCTGTGGCTGATTGTAGCTTTTGTTTGTCCTTAAGGCAGTTTGTCCCCGAATTTCTTGATGGTCTTTATTTGTTCTTGAGATAAACTGTCCCTGATTCACCTGATGACTTTTATTTGGCCTTTGCTCGCTTCTCCTTGCTGCATCAAGATAACTTTTAGAGGTAGAGGCTTGAGATGTTTCTCCATTATATCCAAGACCTGTCTTGATCAGAGGAGATCGCTGCACATTGATAATCTCATCCAAGGTTTCAGATCCTTTAACAAACTTAAGATTAATTGCTTTGGTTTTCTCAATCTCCTTTCTAAGACAAACAATCTCACATTCCAATTTTTCAAGATGTTTTTCCTTTTCAGCTAGTTGACATTGTAGAGAATCAATAATAGCACTCTTCTCTTCTAAGCAAACTTTGAGATCTTTCATTTCTTCATAAAAGCCTTCTACATCTATAGCATCCATGTAGTCATCATCTTCAAAAGCCATTAAAAGTTTATATCTATTACCTTGTTCATCTTCATCACTATTTGAAAGTCCATCACTATCTTCATGAGTGTAATAGCTTTTCTTCTTTTCATATTGTTTCTTGTTCCATTTAACAGGTTCCTTTCCCTTGTCATTCTTATCTTTGTGAGGACATTTGGCAGCATAATGACCTACTCTTCCACAAGCAAAGCATTTAAAAGGTAACTTACCTCTGAACCTTCCAGAACCCCTTTGAAGATTTCTGACAAAATTTGATTCCTCTTCTTCATCTTCTGGCAGGTGACTTGCTTCATAGTAATCTTCTTTGCCTGAAGCCTTGAAGGCAGCTTCTCTTCTGTCTGATGGACCTCCCTTTCTCATTTCATAAGCGGTTAGAATTCCGTGAAGCTGAGACATAGTAAGAATTTGCAAATTTTCCTTTTCTTCTATGGCAGACACTTTAGATTCAAACTTGGGGGACAAAGATCTTAGAACCTTTTCAACCACAATAGCCTCTTTTATTTCTTCACCCAAGTTTTGCATGCAATTGACAATCTCATCTACCCTAAGGAAGTAGTTAGCCACACTATCATCATTATACATTCTGAGAGTCTCATACTTAATCCTGAGAGTTTGAAGTTTAGCACGCTTTACCTGATCGTCTCCTTCATAGCTCGTGACCATTTTATCCCATATTTCTTTTGCAGATTTATAGTGCATTACCTTCATGAATTCTGATTGAGAGATGCATCCCAATAGAGTATTGACTGCTTTCGCATTTGTTTCATATTTCTTTTTCTCGGCTGCATCTGTAGGAGTAGCTGAAGGAAAAGTGTAGCCTGTCTCTACGATGTTCCAAACTTCTGTACCAAGAGATTGAAGATAGGCAGTAACTCTTACCTTCCAATAATTGAAGTTTGTCCCATCAAAAACCGGTGGCCTGATTGATGCTTCTTTCTCGTAGTTGCTCATGATGAACGATCTACCTTCAAGCGGTCAAGCTTCTCTGAAGGACCTGCTCTGATACCAATTGTTGAAAATAATACTGAGAGGGGGGGTGAATCAGTATTATCAGAACTATAAAACGTTTTCAATGCTCAGAAACATATACGCTACTTTCGTTAAGTGAACCAGCGTGTACACACAACTGTGTCTAAAGAAAACAACGTATAACCAAAAATATTATAATTCAGTTAGTTTATCTTCAGTTAAGTGCATAAGGACATTATTCACCATATTAAGAGTAAACAGATGCAGTAGAACAGATCACACAAAAACCACACACATGAACACCATGATATAAGGTGGAAACCCAATGTGGGTGAAAACCACCTGCTGCAAGTCGTCTCTATCTTTCTTTAATATGAAACTTCAGTTTACAATCTTTTTGTACTGGTGCAGCCTTATACCAGTATGCAGGCTACAACCTTCTCTCGTTCTCCAAACTTCCTTGGGAGGGAGCTCCAACCCCCTTTGCTCTTGTACTAGCCAAGATACTAGTACGTAGGTGCTGGCCTACAATCTTCTTTCTTTCAGGTACCACCTTTCATACATTTTCAGACTGGATATTCCTGAAGCACAACATTACAATCTGAAGACAACAATTCATTCAACTTTCACAACAGATCATTGAAGCACAAAACAACCAATACTAGCATCATCAATCTTTGAATCACTGAACCACTGAAACCCTGTCAATCACCAATTACCAGAACACAGAGCAGACAACAGAACTCTGCAATAACAGTCAGACCCAAATGCAAACCCAAAAATCAAGCTTCAAAAGATATACGCTACTTTAATGAGAGCAACCCGCGTATACACGCGCTTTTACCGAAGACAACCTGCGTACAGATCTAAAAATAAATTCTCTCAACTTGCAGCTGTACCAGACATCAGTTAGACCCAGAACATAACATTGCGTTAGTATGCAGATCTAGAAATACGCATAATCAACCATATCATAATAGTGCATTTCAAATCATTAGATCTCGATCTATCCTTAGATCTAGTCTTCCATCAACCGAAGTGATCTCTCCTTAGCTTAGATCAAGCAACCCAGAACTTGCTTACCAGATCTCTTTTTTTTTTTTCAGATATTCAAGCCTTTTCAAAAAAGATGATTTTCCCTAATGATCTTCTTCTCCTTATATAGCCTTAGGCCTTGCTCAATACCAAGAGCCAAAACCATAGAGATCCAATACCATCAACTTAAAAACTAGGGATCAACACGTCTGTCGAGATACTTTGGTCCAAAGACATAGGCTCAAGTACCGAGGACTAACTACCACGGACCAAAAGGAAGCTTCCCAACATATACGCCCTTTTCTGTTCATGCATCTGCGTGTATACGCGCCTTCGTATATAGATCTCCTGCGTATACGCGACTTAGTATGCAGATTACCAGCGTGTATATGCAACTTGGACTTAATTAACCTGTGTATATGAGATTTCTCTTCATTCTGTAGTCTGAACGGAGATCTGTCATCAAAGAGAGTTGCCATCAAGGACAACACCTGTATCATAGCGCCACCCCTGTGCCAAAATTCCAACAGTACAGTCTTCCTGGGGTATACATTCGGCTGAAACCTTTGAATACAGAAGATAATCAGACTCCACACCCAACAAAGGGAATGTTCAAAGGGAAAGCTAGTAGAGTAAAGTGCAGGTCTTTGGGATAGGGGGGATGAAATGGTCTAAATCAGGGTGAGAGAGCAATTAAGAATTCTCAGACCAGGATATAAACGAGGAATAAAGGGCAATCAAAAGCAAAGGGCAATTAAGAATCTCTTGGTCTAGATTAGCAAGGAAACAACCTAAACTAAGGAGAAATTCCTTAACTTAAATATCAGTTGAAAACATTTATATACCTAACTATTAAAACAGAGTGTAATTAAACAAATTCTAAGATATTGTTCCAGTTATAGCATTAAGATTCAAAAATACATTAAATATTGTGGAAAAACTTTAAGAAACATAACAATAACATGAGAAAATACTTGTCTACACTTCGCTTAACATATGAATCCTGTGAAATATCTTGTCTTTATTCATCAATCGAGCTTGCTGGCTCAATTAGTGATACAATAGCTTTACAACCTTTATATCAAGAAGTTTATAGAAATGTCTAAGAATCCACACTACATACTTCGAATTGTGAAGTATTTATGCAAAAATTATTAAAAAATATCTCAAACTAACTTGAGATTTAATCTAGAAAATACAAATATCTTCTTGCAAGAAGATAGAGACAGTTATTGAACTGCTTTCATGCTGTCCCATTTATTATGGTGTTGCTAGCCTTTATAGTTTGGTTTTAGCCCTTTATGTTTCTTTATTATTAGATCATTTACACTGGAGGCTTCATTTACTTTTGGCTTCCATCTGATACTCTTTGACACTGATACTATTTGACCATGCTAATCTGTCCTTATCTTTTCACCTAGTTGTTTTTCTTTTACTTTTTTACTACAATTTTCTTATAGTAAATCAGTCAATTTTTCCCACCATTCAGCATCAGGTAATTTGATTTTCAACATCCTTCTATATATTTCATCTTCCTCGGTGTACTTAGCAAAAGTAGGCTTAGTGATGAATAAGTGTTTTACCTCATGCTGGAGGAAAAACAAGTTTTCAAACGTTTGGTAAAGAACCTTGCATGTTGGAAATTCCTTTATTGATGATGTACTAGCCTGTTCTTTAGCTAGCTCTCTGATTTTGTTGTTGTAATCATGTTGTGTCATGATCTTGTCGTTTATTACCAAGGGACTGGGTAACCCTTTCTCTCTGAAAATTTGAAACTTGGCCATAAATATATCAATTGCTACCTGCATATTTTGACACTTATCCTCCAAGTTTAACATTAACTTTCTCTTGGAAAGGACCTTTCTCACCTCCAAAATGGTTTTTGTCCTGTTTTATATTTCCAATTCTTGAAGTTCATACTTTTTTTTACTGTTGAGAAAGTGGATAAGTCTGGTTTCATCTTCAGGCATGTCTCCTAATTCTTCCTTGACTCTATGGATAGCATCTATAGCTATCTTTATTAGATCTATCTATTCGAAAATTACTTGAATGGATGGCCAGATATCATTGATAGAGTCAATGATATTGGCCCATAATAGTTCCTTGGCTTGCCCAAGAGGTTCCTTTAGTGTCAGGTCCTTCTCCATGGCTTTTAATCTTTCACTCATTCTGGCATTTTTTTGCACTTATTCTTTGTGCATGATTTTAGCAAGCTTGTAATAAGTTTCCAAGCTTGTCACCTTTTCTTTCAGCCTATTCATCTCTACAGCCTATAGGGACATTTCCTCCATAGCTCTAACCAAATTTGCTACTTCTTGTCCTGATGTACCTACTGCTGATGTAGACTCTGTGGAAACTAGTTATGCTATAGGCATAGGAGCTTTGGGATCCAATGAGGCAGCTAATGTGGAAGGAACAACCATTGAGACTGCTGGGATGACATTTTGATATGTATTAGCAATATCACTTTACTTCAATTGGATTAAACTGTCCAATTCCTTCTCTGTTTCCCTTAAATGATCATTTAATTGTAGGACTAAGTCCATCAACTCTTCCTACCTGGCTTGGCTCTCCAAGATTCCTTGTGTCTGGGGATGCTATAGTTGGGGTATTTTCAACTATTTTTTAAGAGCAGCCATGTCATCATTTTTCTTTTTAATTAATTGCTCTATTGCCTTGATGTCTTTGGGATCATGTCCCAACTCAATTACCAAGTCTTCCAATGACTTGATTCTGGTGTCCTTGGCCTATGAGGAGGCCTTCTCCAGCCGATACTGGGCTGATATGTTTTTCAGTGAACTCTGTAATTGATGTGCAGCCATAGCCTTCCCAGTGAGGGTGGAGGAAATAATTTCTCCAGTCTGCGTGTGTAGCTCAATTTGGTCAATGGGATGAATATGCCTTGCCAATACTTCAAAATCAATCTTCTTAAAGGTAGTGGATGTCCTCAGTTGTTGTTCAATTGACTGTATGAAGGACATCTGCAAATTTCCTTCCTTTATGTCAAAAGCTGACATCAACCTATTTTGATTAGGTGGTGTGAGCCTGAGGTATTGAGCATAAGATTCTTCTTTTAGTTGCTCATTTCTCTGCTTAATCTCCTTAAACCTGTCTTTGATGCCCCTTTCCCTATCAGTAGGTTTGGCAAATGAGGAGACTTCCACACTGAGTTGTCTTTCCAAAATCTGAGTTTCGGAAGTAGATGGCCCCTATGTTTCCCCAGATGGAGTTGTGCCTTTTCTCTGATCCGGCTCAACATCAGTTGTTTCTACTAAGCCTTCTGTGTTTTCCTGTTATGAAACAGGATTGAGCCTAGGTTTCTTACTCTGGTCAACTTCAAATTGCACATTGGAGGTGTCCCTTCCTGAGTTGGAGGCTTCTTCTCTGTTTCTTTTAGGGTTCTTGTCCTCATTCTGTGGAGTCTGCAAGATATGAGATGTACTCATAGTTCCTTCTAGTTCTGGTACCTACAGGAATGGGCTTTCATCAAGCTGCTTTTTTAGATCAAATAAGGTGTTTTCTACATCAACCTTTGCATTATCATTGTCTATGAGAGCGTTTTCCAACCACTCAGATTGGTTGGCATACATCTCAATTTGTGGTATAGGGTGATGGATGAAAAGTCCCAATTTGACCTTTTGTCTCTTTTTGGTTATAATTTCCTGATGGTCATACCTCCAAATGAAACTTTTCCCAAACTTCATTTGTTGCAAAATTTCATCTGTTTCCTTTCCTGCCTCCCTAGAATTACAAACGAAAGGGCCTAACTGGTCTTTGATTCTAAACTAAGCCTTTTCTTTGCTGAAACAAAGTTGACCTCATCTGAATTTAATATCTATCCATAATATTCTAGGGAAAATAACCTCATGGGAGGTATTTGGGTAGTTTGTATGGGGCAAGCTAGCACCCATAGATCCTTATTTCAGTGTGATTTTGGTAGAGATACCAATCTCCCACTTTGCTTTGCTTGGATAGCTGGAGTACTCTTTTTATCTCTAGGCTTATTCTGGGTGGAGGGCTTCCTGTCAACATGGTTACAACTAGATGGAAAAAAGAATCAATGAACTCTGTGTAGGGGTAATGGAATAGTATTTATGGAATAATGGGGTCTAGAAAATGACTGATCTAGGCTAGCCTTTAGTATCCAACTTCTTGATGGTGAAGGGGAATTTCTCTGAATGATAATACAAAAATAAGTGGTAAATAACTGAGGAGTATTTAAACACCCTTTCATTGTGCATCCTGGTGAATTGTTCATGCATTCTTTCAACAATGATCGGAGCATAATTGTACAAAATGGCAGGAGGTTGTCTTGGGGTGAAAATTGACAAAAATGCAAGTATAAGCTCATCAATGAATTCATCTGTAGTGTAGCCAAGGACACATGATATCATAGCTATAACTTGTTTTCCCCTCTCAGAGAAAATGACAACAACATATGGAGGGGTATCTGTAGGAATGTGCTTCTCCTCTCTAATGAAGGGTTGGAAAACTTGGGCTAACTTAGCAGAGTTCAATTTAGAATACTACTCTAGCAAATCCCTAATGGAGAGTGGGGTGAGGTTAGGACCTGATTGAACTTGGATCATTTCATTAATTGACTCGGCTGTAATGTAAAATAAGATTTGTTGGTCTAGGGACCTTACAACTCTTTCACTAGGATTGTAATGGGCATGGCACAGGCGCACAATTTCAAGGAAAACATGCACTTCTAGGAACTGGTATTTAGGTAAATTGGACTCCCAGAGAACAATATCGTGAGTGTGGTTGAGGTATCTGTCCTTGCTTAAGAAATGGATTCTGAGCAAGGGTTGGAATATCAATGTATCTTTGACTTTGAAATCTAGGTTTGCCAGGGGAAGGTGGTCAATGTCCAAATGGGTAGTTGATACTGGCCTGACATCCATGGAGATTGGGGCAGCCATAATTCATTTCTTGTGGATTTAAATTAGGCTTTGGGGGTTTATACCAAAAGGTCTGCGGTAAATCTAGAATTTTCACAAGGGTTTCCAGGGATTTTTAGCCAGATGAAGTGGTTCCAATTAAACTTACTTACTTATAATGCTTTAAAGACTGAATATTTTGAACTAGAAGGGGTGTTTACTGGCATGTCTCTAAATACCTAGAGTTTAGGTGAAAGCATGGAATTGGTGTTATGGGCGACTTCGGCAGGTTGAAGAGGCTTTGATAGCTTCGAATGTGGTCTCTGCAACTTCTCTAAAGGCGAAATTAAGGTTAATTGGTGGTCTTCAGGGTGGTGAGTATAACTCTGGTTTGGAGAGGTTTTCAAAGAAGTCGAGCAAAAAAAAATGGAAGAGGGATTCTCGGCCGTTTTTATTGTCAATGGTCACTTTTTGGTTCGTTATTTCAAATGAACAATGAGCGATTATCAGGTTGGTAGGGAGGTGGTTTTCCCAAGCCATCGCTCTGCTTTTCCGAGGAGACGGTATTTGGGTGAGGTCGCCTGATCTGCTTCCGTGCTTGACATGTAGCAAAGGAGGGGTCAGGCAAAATTGCTTTATCGGGAGGGTAACGATCAACCATTGAGTGAAGTTGATATCGTTGTGGACCATCGGATGAGGGCACGGTTGATCGAATAGTAGTCGGGTGGCAAACTTGTGCAGAGGAAATGAACGGGAGTTTAGGGGGGCCCAGGGGCCTTAATCGCGACAATTTATGATTAGCATGGGGTTAATCACGAGGTTAGGGGATCAGGTGGAACTTAATGATGGGATTAACTTAGGTTTACCAAGATTTGGTAAATTAAGTGGGTTTTGTCAGGATATGGGGTAAATTATATAGTTTATATTAAAACTAAGGGTGGGAATATTTATATAGGGGATTTAATTAATATATGGGAAAAGGTATTTTGGGATTTATATAATTAAGTTAAAAATTAATATGAAATTGGCGGAGTGAATATACCCTTAAGCATAAATGTAAATGAAATTTTTGTGCATTTTATTTACATACACTTAATACTTAGGATAAATTGTTTTTTGTGGGTTTTTTGAGTGAAAGGGAATTTAACATGGGGTTATTTACTTTTTCCTAGGTAAATGAAGTTTAACCTTAGGAAAAGGGGTTTTGTTAGGCTAATGAGGGGAAATGAAGGGAGATGAATTTTATGAAGGGGATTCTAACACTTGAGGTCCATAAGTCATTAAGCCGAGGGTCTGGTCCCTCCAAAAGTCAGAGAAATGCTCTGAGCCTTTATGACTTGAAGGATTTAAGTACTAGAACTTACTTATGAATGGGGAAATCAGTAAGTAAAGGGGTGAAATGATTGAGGGGGAGTTAATTAAATCAAGCTGTAAACCATTGTTCTTGCTTTCTTTACTGCTCATGCACATTGAAGCATATAGTCAAGCATGATAAATGTGCTTTTATCCAATCAACTTTATACTTCAGCAACCTTTCTTCTACTTACCCTAACATTTTTTCTTCATTTATCTGGGTGCATTTAGGCTAGCAAACCCTTATTCTACCTTTTCTTTTATAAAACAAGCTATCTACTTCTAACCTTATGTCTTCCAAGGGCTCAGATTAAACTGATGAGCTCCTTTTATTTCTCTACCTATCTACTGATCTGCCAAGATTAAGCTGTTTGGTCAGATTTTATTCTCTAACTATAAACATAAAATTCAAAGCATGATATAATCAAGATTAAACAGTTTGATTACCATGGATTGTGGCATGAATAATAAGCTCCACACAATCATTATTATGCATAAAAGTAAATAGTAGTGGCATTTAGACTTTCACACTTCATGGTCTCTTTTTAATTTTTGGGGTTCATACATTTTCATTTTTTGACCTTCTCTTTTTCCTTTTGTCCTTTGATTTTCTTTTAGGACATACCCTCTTTACATTTTTTAATTTTTTAAATAATATGGAAAACATTTGCAGAAAGAAAAGGTATGTACAATATTACAAGGCTTAACCTTAGTCATTCAAAATTATTACTCCTATTGGTATAGGAACCTAACACTACTATTCTTTGCAATTTCTTCTTTGGGAGACTACCAGGAATTTGACCCAAAGTGATTTCCACCATCAATAGCCCAAGAGATCCACAGATAGGTAGATGGGCTGACTTAATGAAGGGACTAGGCGGTGGTGAGGTGCCTAGAACGACATTTGATGACGATTTTTTCCTTTGGTCGGAAAAAAAAGTCATTTACATCAAGGACTACCCCTATACAGGAATGGATTTCAGATAGGAACTAGATCTAGTGCTTCCACCCAGCATTGCATGGGGTGCCATTGGTAAAATTGCTTCTAAATTTTTAATGTTACTTGATTTTTTTGGATTTCAAAAATATGAGTTGAAATTCTTTTTGATGGGACAAAAATTATTACAAAATGGTTTGATCATGATAAAGATGTGGGACTGGTAATACCTGAGGGTCAACCTAGGCATAGGCGTCATGGATGAGACATGGAGGGTGTCACAGTTGAGACTGAGAGAGTTCTCCATGTCATATAGAGGAACTTGGAGAGATTTACTCACCAGTTACCATGAGATTGGGTGTGAATTTTAGGATGGGTAGCTACTATCATCGTATTTTTCCAAGATGCACATCTAGAGCAGGGCCCATAGATATAGATTAGAGATGTCTTGATCTTTTTGATAGACATGATTGGGCTTAAGCCCTAATTTTGTAGGAAATTTTGTCCGTATTTTGTATAATATTTTGAACATAAAACTTCTATCTATATAAAGACAATTTCATGATGTGACGACCATATATACTGATGATTTTTAATTGTTTTTTATATTAATGTGATGAATGATCAATTGCCATTCTAATGATTGATTAGCTATTGAATCATCAAATGATTTTTCCGATTGTGGAATATGAATAAATGTGATAAAATTAAGTGATCTTTGTAATTAACACACTCTCATAAATTGGCAATATAAATAAGGATCTCTCACACGATAGATGATGTTTAACTGAGACACCACCAGTTGTGAATCCAAGTATACTACAAACGAATCAATACCAAGAGACATTGCTTCCGATAGTAAGTTAACAACAACAGTGTATTTGGAAACATTGTTTGAAGAAGGGCCGATACATATGCCTCTTGAAACAAACAACTGACCGGATGGATAGTAAATCACCCAAGCCGCGGAAGTCAAATTCTGGGTATGTTGACTAGCACCATTGGTGAACCCTAAATATACCAGATCATCCATTGATATCTACCAAAACAAATAAAAAATATCGATATCACTATGAAACCTATATACATATATGCACAAATATATACAATATCTACAACCAAGCAAATACTAGGCAGAAACCTAGGCATAATACTTCCTTAGAAAGAGCCCATTTCTAGGCTCTGCTAGCTCATTTCCACCGAAATCAACCAATTGATAAGCTCCCTTTTCCAAGACCTTTTTAACGATAAAAGGACCGTACCACATGGGTTTGAACTTACCTGCCCCCAAGGCATCTTTGTCTTGGTCATAGACCAGGACAAGGTCACCTTCAAAGAAAACCCTAGGATGCACAACCTTATCATATTGGATATTCACTCTATTTTTATGAGCTTCATTAATTTTGGTTGCATCTCGACGTTGCTCATCAAGAATTTCCAAATAAACAAGGTGTTATTCAAGACTAGAAGTGTCTGGAAGAAGTTCTACAACTAATTTAAGAGAAGGAATTTCACATTCCATAGGGAAGATTAATTCCAAACCATAAACTAGTTGAAAAGGAGTGAAACCTGCAGCGATCTTAACCAACATCTGGTATGCCCAAAGCGTTGGATATAAAATGATATGCTAATTGGATCGAGCTTTATTAATTGTCCTTTGTAGGATAACTTTTAGGGATTTATTCATAGCTTCCACCTGAACATTGGCCTAAGGATGGTAAGGAGATGAATACTCCTGCCGGAAACCCAACTTGATAGACAATTTAGCCATCATATTGTTCTGGAAATGACTAGCATGGTTAGTGACAATCTCCCTTGGAATACTGAAATGAGAAATGACTTGGTTGAATATAAACAGGGCCGTTGTTTCACCATCATTCTGAAAAGTGGGCACAACTTTGGTCCACTTAGTAAAGTAGTCTACTACTACAATAATATACTTATGACCCTTTGCTGAAGGGGGGTGACAAGTTGTAAAATTGATGCCCCACTTTGTGAATGGAACGACGGTAATAACATAAAAGAGTGGAGTTGGATGAGCACGCATTTTCTGAGTATAAACCTGACAAGGATGGTATTTTTTGACCGCCTCAACTCAATCTTTGAAAATCAAAGGCCAAAAATACCCTGCAAGAAAGATATTTTGGGTTGTAGCAAGCTCAGATAGATGACCACCACAAGCTCCACTATGGCAATCATTCAACACGAACTCAACTTCTTCTAAGGTTAAGTAGCATGTAAGGATTGAATCAACCTCGTGATGATATAAAGTGTCACTGATAATAACATAACTTTTAGCTAAGTGACGAAATTTCCTTTGCTCATACTTTGAAAAAGTGAGAGGAAACTTTGAAATCTGAAGATATATTATAATATCTCCATACCAAGGATCTTGTGAAGAAATAAGGAAACTATATTCATCAAGGAATGATTCCTCATAAACCATTTCTTCTTCACAAGGAAATTATGAGATTAATTCTGAAAATACTAATGATTTATTAGATTCGGCTGATAAGAACTCAAGATCGAATTCTTGTAAAATAACAATCCATCTATTATATTTTCCCCCAATCACTCGCATACTGAGAATAAACTGAAATGGGTTGACAAACACTAAGACAAAAGTTTTTCTACGAAAAATATAGTGTCGAAGTCATTGGACAACATGAAAAGCTGCCAAAGATAATTTCTCTACAGGAGAGTATCGTAATTCAGGACCTACCAAGCCCAGGCTCAGATAGTAAATCACGTTCTCATGGAGAGAAACGTCTTCGTGAACCAGAATGATGCCTATGGTTGATTCTTCCACAACGCGATATAAGAGGAAATCCCTGCTATAATCGGGTGGACTTAGTAATCGAGTAATGTTAATTCTTTTTTTCAAAGCGCTGAGTGAAATCCTCCCATAGAAATGGAATTCCTTAGTTTCTTCATCAGTCTTATAAATCTCTTTGTTATCTCATCATAATTGATGATAAATTCCTCAAGAAATTGGATTTTCCTTGGAGACTTTGAAGTTTACGGATGGTAGATGGGGGACAAAATTGAAGTATCGTGTCAACCTTGAAAGGATCTAAGCGAATCCATTCAGTAGAGAATATGAATCCCAATAACTTCCCAGAAATGATAGAAAAATGCATTTATTCGGATTCAACCGAATTTTATAATGACGGCATCGCTAAAAAATTAATCGAAGATGATGAGGATGATCAATTCTCTTTCGAGAATGAGAATCTAGGTCATCCAAATAAGCTTTAATGATATGTTTGATATCGTCGAAAGTGTAGGACATGGCCTGCTGAAAAGTCACTCCATCATTTTTAAGGCCAAAAGAAATATTTTTGTATGCAAAGGTACCCAAGGGGGAGATACAATTTGTCTTATGATGATCTTCAGGATGGATAGTAATTTTATTATAACCCAAGAAACCTTCCATGAAGGATAAAATCTCATTTCCCGCACATTCATCGATAATCTGATTAATAAAAGGTGTGGGGAAATTACCTTTTAGAAAAGCCTTATTTAAATCCCTAAAGGCTATGCATACGTGGATTGCTCCTTGTTTTTTATCAATCGAGATTGGATTTGAGAGCCACTCAGTCAATGGAATGGGGTATATGAAACCCCACTTAAGAAACTTCTCAACCTTGCCTTTGATAGTTGTTTCTTTCCTAGGGTTTACAGCCGAAGGTTTTTCCGTATAGGCATCTGTTCAAAATGGGATCCCCCAAGGATAGTTTTGGGGCTAAAAGCCCATGTTTTGGGTCAAATTTTATAATAAAGTTGTAAAGACTCCGCATTTTGTGGTCACGGAGCACGAAGGTGTCAAGAGTCATAAAGGGTTGGCTGTCCTTATTTTTGTAAAGTAAAGTAGGCTGTAAAGATCTACCCATGGTTCGCAAACCATGGGATTGTATAAAAAGAGCTAAGTAAGTAAGCTCTAAGTAGTCTTGATGAGCCATGAGTTGTAGTAAGAAGTCTTGAGCAATAAGGAAAAAGGTTAAAGTTTCGGGTCTTATTGTAGGTAGAGGCTCTGGAGCTAAGTGCGCAAAGGCCTAGGGTAGAAGTCCATAGCTGAGTGCGCGGACCCCTGTAGCTGTGTGCGCAGGATGGATAGAGTTTGTAATCATCCAAAGATATCAATAAAGAGAAGTATTCTACAAATTTTGTGTCTTTGTTTCCTGTTAATGCATCTTGTCATATTGTGTGTGAATTTCATTTATGATGCTTATATGATGCGCGAATATATGTAATTATGTTGGATAATTGAACGCAATTAAGGATATTTGTTTACGTGGTGCTGACTATGATTGTTTAGTAAGATAATTAAACACTTAAGGATAACTTGGAAACCTATTCTATATGTTTCTTTGGCAGCATGAAATTACCTGAACCGCAGGTTAGGGCTACGCAAAGGCCGATCGTACCCCTTCACGGAGGTACCAAAGGGCGGAGTAAAGAGTTAGACAGACATAGATTTAGAACTTAACAACCTACGTGAAAGCAGGAATAAGAGGAATAAATGACATCATGACCATCATAAGGTGTGGAAACTTAGTTCCAACATCCCCCCCTACTGCTTCAAGTGACACTTTGGTCCGTGCTCCACGGGCTGATGCCGAAAGGGCTAGTAGTGTAGGGATTTGTTTGGCTAACTAACGTTGAACTTGGGTCAGGCCCCACCAAACCAACAAATAGTTCTGTTGCCGAGACTGGAATCTACATAAGAGATATGTGATGTCGCATCACTGGAATCCAACTAAGAAAGAGATCAAAGACTGGTTGGATAGGAAGATACACGAATTTTCAGCATAGGAGAATGGAAATCTGCGACTAACAAAGGAATAGTGGCTCGACAGGGACCTATATATAGAAATACACGAGATCTTTTTCTATTCCTTTTTGGTTGAGCTATACGAGTGGATCGCGAAGCTATCAAATATCCAAGGAAGGTGGAGACTTGACGGTCCTATTGTTTGGACTCTGGAGTTAGTACAGAGACTGGAAGCCTTTTAGGACAATATCACCCGCACTGTCAATCATGGGCTCGATCGCATCATAGGAGGATTTGTGACTAAATTCACGGTCAATACCTTAGTCAGCTATAGCAAGGCAAAGTGACGCTTTTTCAAAGGACCACAAGGTAAGTACTTGAAGACTTTGAATACCTCGATTAAGATGTTATTGTGCGAAAAATGGGTTATGCAACTACCTTGATGTTCGGAGCTACGCGAAGTGGAAAAGCTTACAGGAACGAAGGAAGAAAGGGTCATGAATATAGTCCATTGATTTCACCTCCATTGGGCGACAAAGAGGGAGTAGTGTCGTCTTCTTCACGAAGTACTATTTATTTAATAAGACAAGGATTCCCCTGACTATCGTGTCCACCCACACCACCTCCAACTTCACCACCATCACTTGCGACTTCACCCATACAACCTCCACCTCCACCACGGTTTAGCATGGAAACTTCAGTAAAGATACCTTTTTTTAAAGTCTTGGGAAATGATGACTTGGACCAGTTTTGGTTCATTGTGAAAGCTGTATGGGGAGCTGAAGGCATTACAGATGATCACTTGAAGAAGGAAACATGGGTTAGTGCACTGCAGGATTGCGTGCTAACTTGGTACATTAAGTACTCTAGTGATAACCCAAACACTAGAGTGGCAGACATCCAGACCGCGCTGAGCAAAGAATTCAGTAGGCCTAAATCTGAGGCACAATCAATTGTGGAGTTCAAATAAATCACGATGAAGCAAGGTGAGACACCATGGGAATTATATCAGAGATTGAAGTATAAAATGCGCAAAGCTAATATGAACTTAACAGATGGACAACATCACGAGTGGTTTGTGTCTTCGCTCCTGCCACACCTAAGGGTTGCGCTATCACAACAAAAGATAACGACTCAAGCAGAGGCCTTGGAGATTGCAATGAGACTTCATGAAACACCGATGCAGGATCCAAATCTAGGGGTTCAATAGATCCATGCATAGTTGAAAAATCTTTGCCTTGAGATGCAAAGTTTGAAGCAGGACAGAATAGTTCAAACACAGGTGCACGAAGAGGTATGGTGCCTGAAATGAAAGGGTCAGGGGCATGACAAATACCATTGCTCGTTCTTTGCAAACTACATGTCAGGAGGAGGACTAATGCCTTTGATGTCGAAATCTCAAAGAGGACCAAGAGCAGGGCCTGCATTGTTCTATGCTATATGTCAGGTAACAGGAAAACATGCCACAGATAATTGTCATTTGTTGAAAAAGTTTGTACAAATGCCACAGCAACTGTTCTACAACTTTTGCAGTTTGGTAGGGCATGATGAGAACAACTGCAGATGCTATGAATTCATGATGGAAAGAACGCCCACCTATAGGGTTCAGGCAGAAACATGGCCCCCTAACCATAATGTGGGGATGGCGCGGACAAGATTTCAGGGGTACAGATTAAGACGAGGTTGAGGACAACTGATCTGCTACAATTGTGGAGCACCACGACACTATGCCCGCTATTTCACTTACCTAACACATCCATCGTGCAAATATTGCACTCTATTTGATCATGAAACAAAGGACTATCCTACGCTAATAGCGAGCATACGCACCAAAGGGGCGCTACCACCTCAACCGACTCAGAACCTCTAGATGATGAGGTTTGAGCCTTGCGAAGAGGATCCGAATGTGAATATAGTGCTCTGAAGTGGAATTGAAATAGGGGATGATAAGGGGAAACAACCCAAAGATAGCGCATGGGTTCGCAAAGCCCCGGTGAAGGAGGCTGAATTTGATTTGGAGCACACACGTGAAACATTCATGGAAGCAAAGAAGAGCTTCACTGAGGCCTCCACCTTAGGAAGCAAGGATAAGCCTGATCAAGAGATGGACACTTCTATTCTTACAACCTTCCTAGAGACCCGCATGAAGTTGTTGTGCAGTAGAAAGCTTATGAAGGGATTACAGGAGCTTATAAATAGATGCGCCAGAAACACTCTGGGTGAACTGCGTGTGGTACGAAAGATTTTTAAGCATGAAACAAAGACAGGACAAGAGATGAGACTGACCACGCAGATAGGAGATTATGAGATGGATCAGGTTATTTTGGATCTTAGGTCAGATGCGAACATCCTACCAAAGTAGACTTGGGAATGGATGGGAAGACCCACACTACAATGCTCCCCGATTCAATTAAGGATGGAAAATCAACAGAAGATCATCCCCATGGGGTGGCTACAAGGGGTAACTATAGATGTTGAAGGCGTGAGCGCATTGGATGACTTTGAAGTAAAAGAAATTGTGGATAACAACAAACCCTATCCTATGCTCCTTGGCATTGATTGGGCTACTGATATGAATGGGGTAATCAACTTGAAGAAGAAAAAGATGATATTCAAGAAGAAATTGCTCCGTGTAATAGCACCCCCAGATCCTGCTGAAGGATCGTGCTATACTGAACCAATCTGTGATTATGAGAGGGATGATGATCTAGACTATATCTATAAGATAACAATGCGATACCAAGATTGGGTGAATCCAACAGCGGATGGATGAATTACATGGGATTACGAGAGTTCCTGGACCTCGGACTCTGATGAAGAATTAGAGCGCTATCAGAATCGGTTACATGAAGTAACCATACTAAGCTGTAACATCATGACCTGGTTGCTGTGTTGTGTGTCATTAGAGGTAATAAATATGCCCACTTATGATGGCTTGGATGATGTATATATATTTTTGGATGAATTTGAGAGGGAGGTACCAGAGAAGCAGCGCTTCCAAGTTTTGGACTAGACACTTTGTGCTACGCCCACATGGTGGTGGGGTACACATAAGGGTAGCTTTGATGATTGGCATGAATGTAGGAGGATGATGAGAACACACTTTGGGAAGCCGAAGGTATGACTAACAAACAAATATGATGGGTAGGATGATCCGCATGCACACTTGGCCAAATGGGCTCAGGCTTATGGTGAGAGGCCCCAACCTAAATGGGTGCACTTGTTTTGTCACACCATGGATGTCATCTCGATGAACTAGTACTTAGAAATGGAGCTCCACCATGGTAGAGGTGAATGGGATATTTTGCACGAGGGATTCATGATGACATTCATCTTTGAAAACGAGTTTGACTCTATCAACGAGGCCCTACAAGAAGTGAAAGCAACAATCTTTAGGATATCACACGATCCTTTGGACCTGATTGTTGAGAGATTAATTTGTAAGATTAAATCCCTTAAGATTAATTGTCAACCCGAGGTTCATAACCACAAATTGCCTTACGCCTCCTCTATTCAGGCTATGTCAGAGTTTAATCATTTCCTTATTAATGATTTATGAAAGAAATACTCACAAATCTTATTGTTTAATGAGCAAACCCAACAATCAAATTTTACCTAGAATCTTCACAAATCCCAATATTCAAATCTACACTTAACTGAGTATTCCTAGTAAAAATGAACTTATATTCACACCATTGAACCCTAATCAAACTTTGCATGATGGTACCAGGATCTATATGAAAAATCACTCAATCACTTTGAACAAGCAATCTATAATGACAATTCTTTGAAAGAAATCAAACAACCCTATGGTAATCACCTCTCATCTTATTAAATTGTTGATGCCATAATCATTCGTTACCAGAGAAAATAAATGATAAATAATCTATGACAATCCAATTGCTAATTCAATAAGTGACCTATCCTGTTAATGCTACAATCAACCAATTATTCTGCACTTAAGGGTTTATGTTCAAATCAAGTTTTAAGGTTCAAGTATCAATTGGAGGAATTAATTTGTTTTGATCTATTCTGTTGTTTTGTATTCAATCGATTACTTAGAGAATTCTAATAAAATGAGAGCAACCATGATACTTATCTCACATTATGTTCAACTATCAAATCTAAGACTATACCTAATTCTATGTTATAATCAAAATAAATCCCTACCTCTTGCTGTTGTAAGACATAACAATGATCTATTCATGGAGTAAACACCCTAATATATGAACTGAGAAAGAATTCATTCAAAGGAGACTGCCTTTTGCATGAAAGTGAGGATGATTGTTTCGTTTTACCACCGGTATTAGTAATTAAATGAACAGAGAAGATAAATGGTGACTGTGGAATGGATCTTTTGAAAACGTCCCTGTAATGTTTATACCAGTTTACAATGCATCAATCCGCAATAAAACAAGTCAATTAATTATTTGTGCAACCCAGACATTCTCGTATTTAAACTATCAATTCAACAATTCAATTGAGTTCATTAAGTCTTTCGAATGATCTAGCTAGTTTCATCCTAATTTCAAATGCCTCTGTAATACTATAATTGGGATTAACTTAAATCGATTCTTGTCAATAAAACAGAGGTTAATTTAAGGGAAGGGGACAAAGCCTGTCTGATTCAATCGAAATCATTCTCCATCTATAACTACTCAAAAGATTAAGGGCTCAGACATTCACTATGGGTGACAATCCAAATATATTGATGACTATGCAATGTGTTTTAAGTGAAGGCAACAAAACGACAAGGTGTCTATGGTTCGAAGGGCGCAATATCACACTGGAATTCAATTGAAACTTAGAAAATGAAAAAGACTCTACAAGCATAACCAATAATCAATTAACCAAATAATAATTCACACAAAAGAACTGTAAATGAAAAGGAGATTAAGAAAATCTAAGGTTGCAGTGTCACTGCTGTTTCAAATACAAACAATCCCAAATGGGTGGGCCTGGCCACACCTGGGGTTGGATAACTTATAGTAGCTTAAACAATTCGATGCACAGTTAAAACATAAACTTCATTCCATCAATGCATTTGAAAACCACTTCAGAACAATAACATTACGATTGTATTCAAACTGGTTCAATCATACATCAAAATTGCTTCATAAGTTCAGTACCATAGTGCTACGGTCTACGATCCCGCCTAACATATTAAATTCAATCACCTTTATAGGAATTCACTAAAATTTAAAAATAAACTAAAAATAATGAGTGAATCCGCATTACTCCTTTCAGGTGAGTTGGTTCAAATAGGCATCTCGAATTGGTCTATCCATTCGTAACCAATTCCCAATTTTGTATATGCTGCAATCGAGGGAAATCGGGCAAGGATCTCAGGATCATGATGCATACTACTTGTGGTTGTGACCTCTTGTCTTCCAAAACATGCTGCAACCTTATCCATTTCATTACTTTAGTGCCCATTTGCATATAGCCCTTTATTACCGAAGTAGAAGGTCTTCATGCATCAACTGCTCCTTCTAGGGATGAACCTGCACATTTTGTTGAGGGTCTACACTAGATAATAGTAATAAGTTAGTTTAAGAATATGCCACTTCTATTTACTTAAATCTATGAATAATTAGCTAAATGCAACCATGAGAAAGTTTACCTCAAGTGGAGAGTAGAGATAGGATTAGGATAGTGATTTAGCAGAGAAATAGGTTCCATGGTAACAAAAGGGGCAAAATGGGAATTAAATCTGACAGTAATAAGAACAGAACTAAGGTTCAACATCCTCCCATGCTTAGCCTGATGCATGTCCTCATGCACCCAAAAAAAAAGAACTGTGCCACTGAAGGAGACTACTGTCATATACTAGCAGTCTTGATTACGACTTCTATCCTTGGCGAACACTTCTGGAATTGCAACACTAGTCCCTTAGTGTTCAATCGTTTCACACGTTTGTTCCGAGCTACCTTCCAACATAGGAGTTGCTTATTTTTACGTACCAAGGCATCATTCTGTGGATATAGCTTCATATTGGAGTCTCTGACTTGTTGGTTTATGTCCCTCACAAAATGAAATAAAACCTTATATTTGTGTGCATACTCTCTCAGTTTAGCAATTGTCTTCCGCAACTTGACAAGCTTGATTTTCAAATTTTCCTCTGCATCCAGTGTAGGAATCTTAGTCAGATTTGTGGATTGCTGTGAAACACTCCCTCTTGGCGATTTTCCCTTATGCTTCTTAGACAGTAACTGATGTTAGGTAGGATTTGCAGCATTCTCTCCCATTGTTAGTTCAGTAGGAGAGAAAGCCTCCATATCCCATGCAATATCCTCCAGGATTTGGAGCTTAATCGGGGGCATGACCTGCTCCTCTATGGGCAATTGGCACTGTAGAGGATTGTCATTGTGGGAGTATGAAACATGGACATGGACCAAGCTAGTTCCTTCAACCATGGTCTGTGGGGTGTGGCCCATAATATGGGTTTGTCAACATCCTTGAGCCGAAGTTTCGAACACAACAATCGAGGGAGTGATACAGGGAAATGAGGGTCTTCGGCGCTTAGGCTTCAGAGTGATGCTTTTAGGATAGAAGGGGGCTTTCTCTAGGGAGTCCAGAGCATCGCTCTGTATCATGGGGCTTTGGACCGGTTGGATGGGTTCTACCTGATCACCTTTCCTATTTCGTGATGAGCTTGCGGGTTTCTCCTTCAAAACATTTCATGTGCCATCCTTCACATGATCTATAGCCATAGGAGGGGGTGCAAAAACAGGGGTAGGAGAATGGGTAGGGGTAGATACAGACCTTGATGGGGGAGTGGCTTCTTCAATTTTGAGGGATCTACCCACTATACGCTGCCTACCCTTCATTTGTGTCTCCTGTCCAGGGAACGCTTCTATGAGGAAGTCCTCCCACGACTGCTTTCGTTGCCTCAACTCAGCAACCAAAAAAATCTTGATCAAACTGTGGAGATATAATTCTGTGTTGGGCTTTTTGCCCTGTCGTATTCCCTTAGCCATTTTTCACAAGCTCAACATTAGGAAATGAGGGATATTGAGATGCTTAACCTCTGTGAAGTGAACCAAGAGCCGGATGTGATAAAAGAAGACCATAGAAAACCTCCCTTCACAGGTCATGAAACACTGTAGCATGGTTAGAAGTGGATACCATCTCTCCTCTATGCAATTATTAAGCACCCCCTTTGTCCAACTAATTGACTTGTAAGCTGGCTTTAACAAACCTGTGAAATTCAGTATTTCGAATTGGCCGCCTTTGAAGAATTTCTCACCATCAGCTAGTAGACCCGTGGCCTTACTAATTGATTCCTATGTGATTTTAAAGCTTAGATTGCCGACTTGGCATTTTCACCATCGAAGCTCTTAGTAAATGCGAGTGCTACTTGGTCGTTATAGCCTTGGAACTTATAGAGAAAATGCATCCAGCCTTTTACTTCCAGGCTTCCCTTACACTGCTTATATTCTAGGCTGCACAAGAACTGAACGAAGGTTGCTTCATGTATGTCTGTTCCCATGGCACCTATGGTTCAACTGCAATTTGCGCTACCAGACTCTGATCAATTCTCGGACCCTATCTTCAAGTGTTCTCTATTTAACTACCACTAGACAATCGTTGTGATAATTGATCTAGCACAGGGGATCGATTCCATAATGGCAATCAGATACTAGGGATTGGTTCCATGGTGGAAATCATTCTGCCTTCTCTGTTGGGAAGCATGGGCACTTGAGTGCGCAATGCAGTCTATGGGGAGAGTGTGTGAGTTCCTCTGCGATGGGGCGGTAGGTTACCACCATGATGATAGGAGATATTATGAAATGGCAGTTAAGCGAGGAGTGGTTATTATGACACAATAAGGATGAATCGTGGGTGATGATTATGGAATACTGCAGGGACATTTGTTTATAAAATCGAGACTTAGGCAGGCGAGACGTGAAATGGATCATGGTGATCATATGATAGATCCCGAGGCATGCTTCAAATTATTAACACTTAACTACTTATCAGTAAAATTCAAGAAAAAACAAGTGCATACCTCAACCACTTAACTGATTTACGTCGAGTGTGAGCTCCATGTGCTTAAACAATGTCTCTTGCAATTGTGTGCGTGGTGCCCAGATTCTGGAAGATTGACATGCTATGCTTTGGCGGATAGAATATTGATTCTATTAACTTGTTCTTTAATTCTGAGTGAATTGATAGTTCCAAGCATCCTTCGGCTACATATAAGACAAACCCTGATTTACATAGACAAAATGTTGCAGGGTAGTCCCATGTGTATGTTTTGGTAGTAGCTGAAGGATTGTAGGACCCTATTTCAAGCAAACTCTTGGGCCCTCATGTGCAATATGAGCCACATTCTTGGACAGAGTAAAGCACAGAGGCCTTTATGAAACCAAGCTATTTTGGTCAAACATAAACATAGTTATTTGAATAGAATTAGGCAAAACTAGATTCTGAGACCCACATAAAAACAACTAAAATGAACAGAGTATAGGGTATAGTTCAACTACCACCCTCCCAGAATCTCCAACTCCATATCATCAACCAGGTTGCTTATTATTTCTATAAAGGAGACTGCTTTACCAATCCATGGATTTTAACCAGGCCTGGAATGGTGACTGCCTAGGGCATTTCTCTTTTAGGAGCTAGAAATGGCCAGAAAGAGAGCTCCAGGGGGGGTTCTTTTCCATAGTTATTCCTTTGGACCCAGAAAAGAATAATTCACAGTCCAAAGGATCCCTATACTACTACTACCTTATTATTTTAATGAGCCTAAAGTAGTTAGTGCTCGAGGCATTCTTATTTAGAGAGTCTGAATTTCCCAAAGTAGACTCCACATGTTTCCTTTCCGTATTCATTTCCTTGAGCCTGGAAAAGAAAAATTATGTACTCAGGAATCCCTAGACCACTGCTAGTCCATTTCATTTATGAGCCTGGATTAGCAATTGCTCGAGGGCTTCATATTTAGAGAGTTTAAAGGCTTCCAAAGGATACTCCACAAGTTCCTTTTCCATATGTAATCCACCAGGCCTGGTTAAAGGGATAAACTTTCTCCTGGTGAATTCCTCCTTTATTCTACATGGATTGTGGGGAGGACCACCTATGGATAACAAAAATGACAGCCCACTATTATATAAAATAGATCAAATTTAATTAACTGAACCAACAAGGGGCTAGTCCTTTGCATGAGTAAGCTCCAATCCTGGGTCCTTTTGAATTTCCTACAAAAACCGATCACGTGACAGTGGCTTATGATAAACTTTAAGTCGATGACCATTTATTACAAAAGAAGTCCTATCATTATCAATAATACAGATGTGAACTGAGCCATTATACAAAAACTTCAATTACCTCATATGGTCCCAACCATCTAGTAGAAAATTTACCTTTGAAGTGCTTAAACTTACTGTCGTATAATAAGGCCCAGTCACCTGGATGGAAGACTTTCTTCTTAATGAATTTATCGTGCCATCGGGCTCTTTGGTTCTATACTAATGCAATTTGGTGGTAGGCATCTTGTAGGATTTCATCTAGCTCATTCAATTGCATCAATCTTTGCTCTTGAGCCTCGTTTAAATTCATTCCTAATTGAATAGCTATTCTAAATGTTTTTACCTGAAATTCAATGGGCAAAACTACTTGTTAACCATAGACTAGCTCATAGAGAGTATGCCCAGTCACATTCCTGTAAGTGATTCGATAAGCCCAAAGTTCCTTTGGTAACTTTTCCACCCAATCCCTGTGATGCAGTTGGATTGTCTTTGTGAGGATGGATTCCAACACCTTGTTCATGGACTCCACTTGCCCATTAGCTTGGGGGTGGTAGGGAGTTGATTTGTGGTGCTTCACTTGGTATTGTTCTATAAGTGCCTTAACCAGCTTTGATGAAAATTGGTTTCCTTGGTCAATGACAATTTCCCGTGGGACCCCAAAACTTGTAAAGATGTCCTCGAACAAGAATTCTATTACCGCTTTTTCTGTGGCAGCATACAGTGCCTTAGCTTCCACCCACTTGGTGACATAATCAATACATACCAAAATGTATTTTTTCTTATTTGACATTGGGGAGATGGGCCCTACAAAGTCTAATGCCCACTTCTCAAAGGTTTCAATAGAAATTTGAGGGTGAAGGGGCATTTCATTGGAGGCCACTGGCCTCCCCATTCTTTGGCAAGCATCACAACTTAAAACAAACTTCTTGGCATCCTTGAAGAGCGTAGGCCAATATTATTTGGCGCAGAGAACTTGATATGTTGTCCTTTTATTAGCAAAATGGCTACCACTAGGCTCATTATGGCTGGCGCTTAGTATTTCATGCATTTCGTCTTCCTGCACACATCACCTTATAATCAAGTCTTGCCCTGTATAGAATAGATATCCCTCAATCCATGAGTAACTTGCACTACGTTGCATTATGTTATGCCTTTCCCGAGTCGACATGTTCTGAGGTAGTTTTCGTGATACCAAATAATTGGCAACATCAGCGAACCAAGGAGTAATGGTAGAAATGGAAAATAGATCTTCATCTGGGAATTCATCGGGCACTGGCATTTTCATGCTTCCATGCGTAAGATTTAAACGAGATAAAAATTCAACTGCCAAATTATCCCTTCCAGGCCTATCAATTATAGTTATGTTAAATTCTTGTAAAAGCAACAACCATCTAGTTATCCTACCATTAGTAATTCTTTTATTCACTAAAAATCTAACAGCAGAATGATCTGTATGGAGAAATGTTTCATAACCAATAATATAATGTCTAAACTTCCCTATGGAATGTACAACTACTAATAGCTCCTTTTCAGTGACTGTATAATTTAATTCAGTGGGAGAGAGATTTTTTCTAACAAAGTAAATGGCATAGAGAAAGTTATCCTCCCTCTATCCCAAAACTGCTCCCAGTGCGGTATCTGAAGCATTTGTACAAATGTGAAAAGGTAAGGACCAGTTTGGTCCTCTTAGCACCAGAGTTTTAGACAATTTTCCTTCAGTACCTGAAAAGCCTGTTGACAATCAACATTCCATACAAAGTCAACATCTCTAGTTAATAATTTAAATAGTGGTGTTGCTATTCTAGTGAAATTTTCAATGAATCTTTGATAATATCCTACATGCCCTAGAAAGCTTCTTTCCTCCTTTTGTGAGCTCGAAATAGGGATACATGAAATTACCTTGATTTTCACTAGATCGACTTGAATTTCGTCAAATGATACATGGTGGCCTAGAAAAATTCCCTTAGTTTTCATCATCCTACATTTATCACTACTAAGAGCCAGGTCAACTTCTTGACAGCAGATCAATACCTTTTCTAGATTCTCCAAGGCTTGCGGGAAATTATACCCATAGACTATGAAGTTGTCCATATAGACTTCCACACAGTCATGGATTAGGTCAGAAAGGATAGCAAGAACAGCTCTCTAGAAGGTGGCCAGGGCATTATAGAGACGGAAGGGAAGGACTTTATATGCATAAGTACCCCATGGGCATGTAAAGGTAGTCTTTTCCTATTCCTCTTCAACTATTTGTATTTCATTGTATCTGCGATAACCATCTAGAAAAGAGAAATATTTCTTACCTGAGAGTGTGTCGAGAACTTGATTGATAAAAGGCAATGGAAAATAATCACGCAGTGTAGCTTTGTTTAATTCTTTACAGTCAACACAGAATCGCCATTTTCCGTTCTTCTTTGGGCCTACTACCAGAGGTGACACCCACTTGCTATCAAAAATGGGGTAAATGAAATCTACAGCCAAGATTTTCTGAAGCTCATCTTTAAAAATATCCTTTAATGTTGGGTTCAACTGCCTATGTGGTTGCTGAACAGATCTCATTTCTTCGTTTCTATAAATATGATGGATGCAAGTGTCTGGATGTATACCTCTCATATCCAAGCAATCCCATGTGAATGCTCTGGTTTGTTCTCGAACCATACTCATCAACTGCTGCTTTTGTTCTACAGTCGATCTTGTGCCAATATGTAAAATTTTCCCTTCAAATGTTTCCACAGGTTCTGTGGTGAGCTCCTGGCTTCCTTCCATGGCTGCAAATGAGGCAAAGACGGCTGGATGGAAGGTTTCCTGGAACTCATCACTAAACACATGTTGATAACCATTATACGAGATGGGATAATTGATGCAAGAACTATCAGCTAGATACTGCTGCAAAACATGCTCATCAGAATGTTCCTAGAGACCTCCAGACTGTTCTAATGTTAATAATGGAAACATGCAATCTTCGTTTCGATAAGGATTTTCGAGCCATACTGGTACTTCGGTAGTTGTTTGAGTAGGTGGAAAGATAGACAACGTTGGATTGTGAGATCCATTTGAAATGGTCATTCCCCACTTCTGCATCCAATGATGGCGTCTGCAGTTGCCAGCCACGGCCTTCCTAGGACCACAGGGTGTCCAAGTCTAGAGGTTTTTGGAGAAATGACTACAAATTCTATAGGATATTGCTAGGAGGAAATATTGACTACTATATCTTCCAAGGATCCTATTGGTTTGACAACGGATTTATCTTCCATCTCTAAAAGGTTAGGGGTGGTTTTTAATCCAGGAAGTTGTACTGATGCCATTGTTTCATAAATCATTGCATTTATTACAGCCCCTAAATCTAGAAGAGTATTTGGCAGAAGCACTCCATTTATTTCGATAGTAATGATGGGATTTCCAGGGTCGCTGTATTTGGTAGGAATTTCTAATCATCATTTTAGTCATAATTTTGACATTCTGGTTTTTATTGCCCTTTTCTCCCCGGTTTCTTGATGCAGAGATCCTTGACAATTTTAGTGTATATAGGGATGTATCAGACTGCTTGTAAAAGTGGTATTTTAATACAGGCATTCCTAAGCTCGTTTTCCAGGTCATATTCAAGTGGGACATCTTATTTCCTTACTATTAGTCTCTCCGGGTATGGTGGTTCAATCAACTCTTTTTCCATTGTTTGCTGGTTTTCATTTTGTGAATGTTTTTCGGATGATGGGGAGGGCACCTCTTCTTGAATAACCATAGTCGATTTCCCTTTATTCACTATTTTTCCTGATGCAACTAGATTTCATTCATAGGAATGGTCGTGATCATGTATGTAGGGAAGGGATAAATGTCTATGTTTTGCACAAGTTGAGGTGTCCTATTGTGATTTGGGTTAGGTACGGATTGTGCAGGCAGCAGTGTAGGTCATGGTGGGTTTATATTACCTGGTGCCTGTGATGGTGATGTGTTAGTAGGCACAGGTAAAAATTGATGCATAGGAGGTGTTGTGTTGGCAAGTTTTGGTGATAACCGATGCAGAGGAGGTGGAAACTGCGTAGGTTGTTGATACATGTTGGGATTATATGCTCGTTGATAGGTTTCCATGGTTGGATTGTATGAAGTAATCAACATATTTAGATAAGGTGTGTAGAATTAGGACTGGGGTTGATAGCTGGTGGTATAAAGGCTTGTTCTCCAATTCTAGTTCTAGGCATTACTTTGAGCACCCCAAGGGGGGTAGGATGCAGGAAAGGTCCAAGCCTAGTTTTGGCTATACCCTTGAAAATTTGGGTCTAGGAGTGAACTTTGACTTTGACCTCTCCAGGTGGGTCTCTTCGCTATCTAAGCTTGGTCAAGGGTTTTGATATTGCCTTTGTAAATTGTCTGTAGGCCAGGAAATGATGGGCACTTCTCAGTTTGGTGCTCTAGAGTGCAGATTCCATAGACTTCTATAGAATTCAGAGGACATTCCCTCTCTGCATGTTTCCATCTACACTTGGGACAAAAGACTGCCATAGCTGCCTTTTCAGCCTCATGCTTTTGGTTGATTTTCATGGTGTCAAGTTGGTTGCTGATTGTATTCAAGATGTTAGTTTTGAAATTTTCTAATAGGTTTCCCAATTCAACCCTAGTGACAGTGTTAGTCACAGCTTTCTTCTGCACATAGTCTCGAGAATTGTCTCTAAGCTCACGAAGCTTCTTACCTACTTTAGCTTGGCTCCTAGAGTAGGTGCGACAAAGGTCAATGAATTCAGCAATGGATTTCTTGTAAATGTCCTCACCAGTAAGCAATTTTATTGTCTCTATACAGTCATCTCTTAGCCCTTTTAAGAACATTGTTCTAATGATTTTTAAATCTAGGGTATTTCCACAGGATTTATGAAAGTTGTATAGGAACCTCTAAGGATACTGATCTAGGTTTTCATCTTCAGTTTGTTGTATCCTAAGGATATCACTGATGTCCCTACTCTTACATAAGTCTTGATATTTTCTTAGAAAGTTTGACCTCATGTCATCCCATGTGTTTATGGTATGCTGCCCTAGACTCATGAACCACCTAAGGGCTGCATCTTTTAATGTGGCAGGAAACACTTTGAGTTTGTTTGCATTGTCATAATAGTTATAGCTATGACATAAGATATCGAACTCGAAAGGCAAAGCATAGGGATGTTCGGATGATTTACCATAGAACAGTGGTAGAGATGCCATAAGAATGTTCTTCATATTAATGTCGCGAGTTACATCTAGGATAGGGAACTCGAAAGTAACTGCTTCCTCTTCTTCTTCCTGGTTTCCACCAAGTAGGTTAACATTCCTTCTAGGGCCTTCTCCTTCCTCTTGGTGCTCGTCATTGTGTCTGTATTCACCCCTTGCATGCTCCATATTTGCGATAGGTACCCACTGGGGTTTGTTGATTATGGTGTGGATCTGGGGTGTTGGAACATGGTAGATATTGGTTGACTGCTCATCCACGAGGTCTGGTTGTTCCACTGGTTCTTCTACGGGGTTGTCAAAGATGATTTCTTGAATGATCCTTCCTTCTCGATCAAATAATTCCTGATCCAAAACCACATTGGCATCAACACTTCCTCCTTCTTGTCTTAGACCTGCATATCGATTAGCAGCAGTTAAAATAGGTATATTGACTGATCCAAAAGTTGTAGGAAATTTATAATTTGAAATAAATCTACCTTTGTTGTCCCTAGGTCTACCAATACTCTTATGCATAAAGATGAAGGAAATAGAAATTCAAGAAGACACAGTGATCAGTTAGACTTTGGAGCAACCCTGCAAAAGTGGATGCATGGCTCTTCACTCACGTCTTACCATACTCTCTCCGCCCTCTGACAGTTCTACAGGTTCTTGAAACTCAAATGACAGTGATTACTTGAATAAGAAATGGAAATTTCCCCAGCAACAGTGCAAAAATGTTGAGAGATTAATTTGTTAGATTAAATCCCTTAAGATTAATTGTCAACCTGAGGTTCGTAAGCACGAATTGCCTTGCGCTTCCTTCGTTTAGGCTATGTCAGAGTTTAATCATTTCCTTATTAATGATTTATGAAAGAAATACTCGCAAATCTTATCATCTAATGAGAAAACCCAACAATCAAATTTTACCTAAAATCTTCACAAATCCCAATATTCAAATTTGCACTTAACTGAGTATTCCTAGTAAAAATGAACTTCTATTCACACCAAACCATAATCAAAATTTGCATGCTGGTACCAAGCTCTATATGAAAAATCACTCAATCACTTTCAACAAGCATTCTATAATGACAATTCTTTGAAATAAATCAAACAACCCTATGGTAATCACCTCTCAGCTTATTAAACTATTGATGCCATAATCATTCGTTACCAGAGCAAATAATGATAAATAATCTATGAAAATCCAATTGCTAATTCAATATGTGACCTATCTTGTTAATGCTTCAATCAACCAATTATTATGCACTTAAGGGTTTATGTCCAGATCAAGTTTTAAGGTTCAAGTATCAATTGGAGGAATTACTCTGTTTTGATCTATTATGTTGTTTTGTATTCAATGGATTACTTACAGAATTCTAATAAAATGAGAGCAACCATGATACTTATCTCACTTGATGTTCAGCTATCAAATCTAAGACTATACCTAATTCTATGCTATAATAAAAATAAATCCCTACCTCTTACTATTTTAAGACATAAAAATGATCTATTCATGGAGTAAACACCCTAATATATGAACTAAGAAAGAATTCATTCAAAGGAGACTGCCTTTTGCACGAAAGTGAGGATGATCATTTCGTTTTACCACCGGTATTAGTAATTAAATGAACAGAGAAGATAAATGGTGACTGTGGAATGGATCTTTTGAAAACGTCCCTGTAATGTTTATACCAGTTTACAATGCATCAATCCGCAATAAAACAAGTCAATTAATTATTTGTGCAACCCAGACATTCTCATATTTAAACTATCAATTCAAGAATTCAATTGAGTTCATTAATTCTTTCGAATGATCTAGCTAGTTTCATCCTCATTTCAAATGGCTCTATAATACTATAATTGGGATTAACTTAAATCGATTCTTATCAATAAAACAAAGGTTAATTTAAGGGAAGGGGAAAAAGCTTATATGATTCAATCGAAATCATTCTCCATCTATAACTACTCAAAATATTAAGGGCTTAGACATTCACTATGGATGACAATCCAAATATATTGATGACTATGCAATGTCTTTCAAGTGAAGGCAATAAAACGACAGGGTGGCTCTAGTTCGAAGGGAGCGATATCACACTGGAATTTAATTGCAACTCAAATAATGACAAAGACTCTGCCAGCATAACCAATAATCAATTAAGAAAATAATAATTCACACAAAATAACTGTAAATGAAAAGGAGATTAAGAAAATCTAAGGTTGCAGTGTCACTGTTGTTTCAAATACAAACAATCCCAGATGGGTGGGCTTGGCCACACCTGGGGTTGGATAACTTATAGTAGCTTAAACAATTCGATGCATAGTTAAAACATAAACTTCATTCCATCAACACATTTGAAAACCACTTCAGAACAATAGCATTATGATTGTATTCAAACTGGTTTGATCATACATCAAAACTGCTTCATAAGTTCAGTGCCACAGTGCTACGGTCTACAATCCCCCCAAACATATTACATTCAATCGCCTTTATAGGCATTTACTGACAGCTAAACATAAACTAAAAATAACGAGTGAATCTGCATTACTCCTTTTAGGTGAGTTGGTTCAAACAGGCATCTCGAATTGGTCTATCCATTCGTAACCAATTCCCAATTTTGTATATGCTGCAATCAAGGGAAATCGGGTGAGGATCTCAGGATCATGATGTGTGCTACTTGTGGCTGCACCCTCTTATCTTCCAGAACATGCTGCAACCTTATCCATTTCATTACTTGAGCACCCATCTGCATATAGCCCTTGAGTACCGAAGTAGAAGGTCTTCATGCATCAACTGCTCCTTCTGGGGATCGACCTACACATTCTACTGAGAGTCTACACTAGATAATAGTAATAAGTTAGTTTAAGAATATGCCACTTCTATTTACTTAAATCTACCAATAATTAGCTAAATGCAACCATGAGAAGGTTTACCTCAAGTGGAGAGTAGAGATAGGATTAGGATAGTGATTGAGCATAGAAATAGGTTCCATGGTAACAAAAAGGGGCAAAATGGAAATTAAATCTGATAGTAATAAGAACAAAATTGAGGATCAACACTGATTCAGCTTGATTGGACTACTCAATTGAGCCACGAGCTGAAATTCTATAATGTAACCGCTGAAGAAGAAGATGAGGATCCGCAAAAAGTTAACATCCCTGAAACAGAAGGTCACCGCGAGGTTGAAGGACTGCGGATTGAGAATCTTGATATAACTACACCACTGAAAACGAAACACGTGAATATTGGTATGGAGGCGAAGCCTAAATTTGCGAAGATTGGAGATTACTGGAATGACGCAACGATGGATAAAGTTACTAAATTGCTCCGTGAATACCAGGATTTTCTCCCTACCAAGTTTATGGATCTAAAAGGGATAATTAGGGACCTAGGTGTTATGAATATCATGTTGAAGCCAAACACAAAGCCGGTTAAGCAAAGACCTTACCATCTCAATCTGAAGTATAAGGAAAAGGTACGTTTAGAGCTAGACAAGATTCTCATGGTAGGCATCATTGACCCTGTGGAAGAATCTGATCGGGTAAGCCGAATGCTAGTACAAGAGAAGAAGAAGAACAATGAAATAAGGATATGCATAGATGTTAGAAAGTTGAATGATGCTTGTGTACATGATCCTTTTCCAACTCCATTCACTAATGAAGTGTTGGACAATGTATGTGGCTAGGAAGCATATTCCTTCACTGATGGGTTCTTTGGGTACCATCAGATCAAAATTGCGGTAGAGGATAGGAGCAAGACAACCTTCGCGACTGAGTGGGGGTGTTTTTAGTACACTATAATGCCTTTTGGGATGAAGAATTCCCCTACAATTTTCTCGTGCGTAGTCATTAATGCATTCAAGTAATTTATTCATAAGTTCCTGGAAGTGTACTTTGATTACTGGAGTGTGTTGGTCTAGTGAAACACCATGTGGCAAGTCTACGCCTGATGCTGGATACTTCACAAAGATACTAGATCACACTCAATCTGAAGAAGTGCATGTTTTGTGTTCCTTTTGGGACCTTGCTGGGTCATGTGGTTTGTAGACAGGGACTGATGGTAGATGCCGTGAAGACTACGGTGATACTTAACTTAGAAGCACTGAGGAGTGTGAAACAGTTGCATGCTACCCTAGGGCATACTAGATATTACAAGAATTTTATCAAAGGCCATGCCCAGATCACCATGCCTATGGAGAAGTTCTTAAAAAAGGATGTCACATTCTACTGGAACAAGGACTGTAAGAAAATCTTGGATGTATTGAAACAAAATATGGTCACCACATTGATCCTAATCTTCCCGGATTGGAATAAGGAGTTTCATGTACATGTTGATGTGTCATGTATAGCATTGGGAGCAGTACTGACACAGGCTAGCAGGGGAGACTTGGATCATCCTATAGCATTCGCAAGTAGAAGGTTATCAAAGGAGGAGAAGAACTATTCCACCACCGAGCACGAAGAGTTAGCCATGTATACACGGTCCAAAAGTTTAGACACTACTTGCTAGGAGGCCATTTTAATATGTATACAAATAATTTCGTGCTGAAATATCTGGTCAATAAGCCTATGTTGGGGGGAGAGTCTGCAGATGGTTTTTTTAATTCCAGGAATATGATTTTGAAGTTATTGGGAAGCCTACATGATTGAATGCAAGACTATACTATCTGCCACTCATCGAAACAAGGGAAGATCCCACTAATTTGGAAGAAGGATTGCCTGACGCGCAAATATTTGCAATGCACATCGCAGATGGTAATTTCGAACATATCATACAATTTCTAACGATAAGAACTACCCCGAAAGGATACACTGTCCAACAAAAGAAGGAGTTAGTGGTGCGTGTGGAAGAATTTTTTGTCATTGTCGAGCATCTATACAAAATGGGGTCTCATGAGATATTGCAACGCTATGTGCTGGAGTTTGAAAGGAGAAGTATCCTCATGGATGCTCATGTTGGTGCCACGGGAGGACATTATGCAGGGAGAGAAACTGTACAGAAGATTCTATGCGCAGGGTTGTCTTGGCCAACCCTCCATCAGGATTCAAAAGCTTATTGCAAAGCATGTGATGTGTGTCAAAGGATTGGTAGGCCATTGTGGAGTGATGAGTTGCCTCTGAATCCATGGATGAGGTTACAACCCTTTGAGAAATGGGTGATAGATTTTGTGGGACCCATTTAGCCCCAAGGGAAGAAGATAGGAGCGAGGTACATTATCACCACGACGGAGTATTTGACTCGATGGGTGGAGGCACAACTGGTGAAGGATTGTACAGGTGTAACTACTGCAAAGTTCCTCTTTGAGTATGTACTGACGCGATTAGGGTGTCCAAAGACTTTGATGAATGATCACAGTACACACTTTCTGAATGAGACAATCAACATGCTAACAGAGGAATTTGAGGTGTATCACCATAAGAGTACGCCATATCACCCGTAGGCTAATGGGACGGTGGAAGCATTCAATAAAGTGTTGGAGAATGCACTGACCAAGGTTTGTAACGCTCAGCGAAGTGATTGGGACCTATGCATACCCGCAGTACTATGGGCCTATCGGATGACATGCAAGAAGTTGACTGGACAAACACCCTTTAGGCTTGTATATGGTGTTGAAGCAGTGATGCCCATGGAATACATTGTGCCTATTCTATGTATCGCAACACTAACAGGTATGATGGATCGCGGAGCCCTGGAGGAGAGGCTCGCGCAGATGGCTGAGCTTGAGGAAGAGATATTTCTAGTTGGATTTCACCAACAGGTCCAAAAGTAGCGCAAAAAAGCATGGCATGATTGGCACATTAAGTTGCACACCTTTAAGGTAAATGACCTGGTTTTGTTATATGACAGCAAGTTTGATAAATTTCCAGGAAAATTCAGAATGCACTAGTTAGGGCCCTATGTCATTAAGGATATTACCAATGGGGGAGCAGTTCAGTTGGTCAAATTGAATGGAGATCCCTTCCCAGGAAAGGTGAATGGCACTCGCTTGAATCCACACACTGGTAGTCTGGCCATGTGATTATATGAAGGTAGCATAGTCTTAGTGCTCCAGGTAGCTAAAAGGAGGCACGAGACCATAAACTACACTACCTGAGTTGGGGAGCTGTGCAATTGGAGGATTGTGCGAAGCAAGGAAGTGTCACATGGTTCGTGGCAGCGTGAAGGGAGTTGCGCTACCCAGGGAGAAATCGTGTAGGTCGATGGGAAAGTGACGTTAAATTCATTGTTCATGATTTGACGGTAGAAATGTAGCCAAATGGAGCGAGCAACAGCCATTTAAGATGAAATTTATGGGGAAATCCTTGAAATTGTACATCCAATAAAAAATTAATGAACAGAATTTGGGGGAAATGGTCCGATTTGAATTCAAAATGCCCTATAAATTACAAGTGGCTCTCCAGTGAAAAACACCTGGCATTTTGAGAATTGAGTTGTTGAGCTCTCAGGCACACATGAACCATGAGCACTACGATCTTCTGATAACCAGTTCAATATTTGAGACATTGCCGATGAAGACACAAGAGTTCTTGTAGAACATCATGTCGGTGCCCACAGAAGCTATAGAAACCGAAGCAAACGAGCCGGTGCCGAAAATTGAGAGGTAGGCAGAAGCACCTACTCCAGAGGTTGGCGAAGTATTAGCCGAAGTCCCCAAATCACCGAGGATGTCGAGACCAAAGCCGACCCCAACCAAGGAGAGCACGAACGATAAGAAAGGCAAGAAACCTACACTACCGGTGTGTGCATCACCAAGAAGAAACCCACCGAAGCCTACTACATAGGAGATGGGAAAAGCCATCAATTTGAAGCTAGAGGAGGAAGAAATCGAAGACATCCCAATGGATGATGAGGATGTGGGAGTAGATGTGCAAGAAGTTGAAGCCCAGGGCACTGACCCTATCACTCAGTTGCCTGAATATGTCCCTTCGTGCAAGGGCAAGGCCAAGGTACTGAAGGATATCGATGAGAGAAAGGTCCCCTTGCAAACCCCTCTACTGCCAGATGAAATTGTCTTCGAAGGACCGTGCTTGGGGCTGGTTCCTCTACTAAAAATCGAGGACTGGGACTTGGCTGATCATGAGAAGTTCCCACACCTAGCGACCGAGCAGCTAATGCATTTCATTATCAACACAACCACCGAAATGACTACATTCGAGCCACAGAGGCGGCTCAGAGGAGTAGACAAGGAAGGGTTGCTCAACCTACTTTGGGTGTCACACTACAACCACACCTTGGTTACAGTATTGGTCATCAAGTAGCTGCTATGCTTGGTACATGATGGGTGTCTGTGGCTGGAGGATCCAATACCCATCAGTGAACGGTTGATCCATAGGATAACATGGTTGCCTTACACTTGAGAAAATCCAGCCATGATATTTGGCGGAAAAGGTGGTGAGTAGGCCCTCGTGGAGGCCATGAAAGAGAAGTTTAAGCTGGTAAAGAAGCCGTGTGGATATGCCATATCCAACTTTTTGTGACTCTGCTATAAAGGTGGCTACGCAGATTCTAGCAGGGAAGGTGATGAGGAAGTGTTGTGCCGATGAGGTGCTAGCACCTGTCATCACGCTAGCAGTCCAGTGCACCGAAGGAGTCCAGTTCAACTCGTCAGACTATCTTCGCGGAGAGTTACTAGCAAACTTCCATGAAGTAGAGGAGCTCAGCAAGTCGTTCCTCTATGCATGGCTCTTGTTTTTTATTGTGCTGGTAGCATGGGAACTGCCAGACGATAGCCAATTCCCTTCAGTCACACCAGACCTACCAGAAGCAGCGAAATATGATTCGCTGTGGGCGACCAAGGATGCGCAGCCATCAAGGACATCAAAATATTCTAGATCTTGATGGAGATGAACATCAGCATGGCCATCAATCGCAAACCCCGATTGTTTCCTATGGTGTTTGACAACCTGTAGATCTATGCAGAGTTTAAAGCAGATTTTCATCATGTGGCCATCAAGGCATGGAAGGACCTTGCATAGAAATGGTATGACTTGCTCATCTGGCAATGGATGATGCCATTGATGTAGTACTTGATCAATGGCTGGCAGAATGGCGCACCACAATAGACTTGGCAGTGGGAGGGAGAAATTCCACGACGCAGAGAAGGAAGGAGAAGGCCAAGCTAAAGATGATGCAGCTAGCTGAGAAGAGGAAGAAGGAGGTCACTGACAAGGCCCAGGCGGATTGCGATGCCACTCAGTAGACAATGAAGCAAACAGGTGGAACAGAGCAAGGCTCTGACAAAGGCGCGAGGTCACCTTCACCTGAGATAGAGGAGGAGATGGATGAGAAGACAAAATAGCATGGTGCAGACCCACAGGCGATGTCTGCCCGCATCAAGTGTCCAACGGAGTAGGAGAAAGGAGGGTCCAGGAAGAAATAAAAGGCTACTAAGACATCACTAGACTCAATTACGCTAATAGAGGGTGATTTGCATAACATTGGTGACACGGTGTGGGATATCACTGCGAAGTCCGTACAATAGTTTGAGCAACAACAACAAATAATATTAGGGGCTATCCAAACAGTTTTGTAGGAGATGCAAACCCGCGCATCACTGGCTAGCATAGTGTCTACCAGCCTTGCTATTGACACTTTAGAAGCTGTTGAGATGCTGCGCGAAAGGCCTCCAGTGTGATAGTGCTTCTTGATGGAGAACTGACCGCGGAGAACGAAGCTGACAGACCCACTTTCAGCATCCTAAAGGGAGTATGGTTGAATCTAGCAGCACTCCCCGATGAAGCGCTCCACCTTTTGCAGGATGGAGTGATTGCAGAGCTGAGGGCCCGTGAGCACCGTGCAACGGATTAACAATGAGTAGATGGCACCACAAAAAAACTCTTCCATCACCATTGTGACTAAGGCAACCAATCAAAACAAGCATATAATGCAGGTCATCGAGGAGGAATGCCAAATGGTCCTAAAGTTGGCCATTCCTGAGGATGAACCAATCGAGGTGCACATCCTCAAGCTGGCCGTGGGGGTGCACGACACTCGTACAAAAATGGTGAGGGTTCAATTGGAGTTGAACCTACAGATCACAGAGTTACAGTTGAAGGCCTAGCCTTCAACTCCGCTAAAAGTAAAGGAGCAATGGGTGACTACTGTCACAAAAACGGTAGCGGTGGTTGACAGTGCAGTAGCAGACTACACGCAACTTTTTGAGCAGTTGTTCAAGGTCCTGACAAGCTTGTAAGAGGACCCTAGTGTATAGCGACTAGAGACAAAAACGTGCAAGCTACAATAGCGCTATGATGAAGTCAAAGGCACAACGTGAACCATCGCGCTCACACAAAGACGGGCAAAGCTAAAGGAGGCTAAGCAGCTGAAGGAACAAGTGGATGCAACACTGCACAACGAAGCAGTGACGAAAGCATGACTAAAGCCTTGGCTGGATGATGCTTACATGGTGATAGCCTCCATTGAAAGAAAGCTTGTGACTCTACAAGCAACTTAGCAAAAGCTTCAGGCCGACCGTTCAGAAGTAGTGACCAAGTAGATGGTTGAAAGTGCAAAGTGGATGGCCGCACAGTGCACTGTTGAGGTTGCAGTCATACGAGTCAAGCTGGAAGGTCTTCGCGCTAAGATATCCATGCCTACCGAGTGACTCGAGGGTGAGTCAGGATGTTTTTGTTGGGGGCCTGCTGGGAACGGGATCCCCAAAGGACAGTTTCGGGGCTAAAAGCCCATGTTTCTGGTCAAATTTTGTAATAAAGTTGTAAAGACTCCGCATTTTGTGGTCACGGAGAGTGAAGGTTTCATGAGTCATAAAGGGTTGCTTGCCCTTATTTTTGTAAAGTAAAATTGGCTGTAAAGATCTACCCATTGTCCGCAGACCATGGGATTGTATAAAAAGAGCGAAGTAAGTAAGCTCTAAGTAGTCTTGATGAGACATGAGTTGTAGTAAGAAGTTTTGAGCGATAAGGAGAGAAGTCTATGTTTTGGTTCTTAGTGTAAGTAGAGGCTCTGTAGCTGAGTGCGAAAAGGCCTAGGGTAGAAGTCCGCAGCTGAGTGCGTGAACCCCTACAGCTATGTGCACAGGGTGGATAGAGTTTGTAATCATCTGAAGATATCAATAAAGAGAAGTATTCTACAAATTTTGTGTCTTTGTTTCCTGTTAATGCATCTTGTCATATTGTGTATGAATTTCATTTATGATGCTTATATGATGCATGAATATATGTAATTACGGTTGATAATTGAACACAATTAAGGATATATGTTTACGCGGTGCTTACTATGATTATTTAGTAAGATAATTAAACACTTAAGGATAACTTGGAAACATGTTCTATACACTGCTTTAGCAACGCGAAATTACCTGAACTGTGGGTTAAGGCTACGGGAAGGTCAATCGTACCACTTTGTGGAGGTACCAAAGGGCAGAGTAAAGAGTTAGATAGACAGAGCTCTAGAACTTAACGACTTGTGTGAAAGCAAGAATAAGAGGAATAAACCGACATCACGACCATCTCAAGGTGCAAAAACTTGGTTCCAACATCCCCCCATATTGCTTCGGGTGAGAATTCGGTTCCCGCTCCATGGGCTAATGCCGAAAGGGCCAGTAGTGTATGGATTTGTTTGGATAACTAATGCTGAAGCTAGGTCAGGCCGCGCCAAGCCAACAACATCGCATTTGTGTAAGTCTTGATCTCATGCTAGACTATTGATGGATTAATTCCAGGCATTTCCTCATAAGACCAAGAAAACACATCACAACACTCTTTGAAAATATCAGTATAACTTTGAATTTCTTCAGGGAAGCATTCAACTCTAAGGAAAAAATTCTCAATTATATCAGGATTCCAGAAGATGTTCACTGGAACTATTTCTGAAATGACAGACATGTTACCTTTGGCAAAAATCTGTGCTGGAGCTAAAGGGTTTAAAATTATGCGAACATCACCAGTTGATGAAAGGTTAGATAAACTTGATTCTACTTGATGTAAGTCTAGGAGAGAATATGATCGATGATACAAATCATCCCATGGTATTTCTATGCTCGTCATTGATTCTAGGATTGCTTCCTCAAATGGTAGAAGAGTATCAAGGCAGTCCATATTAAAAGTAGAGTCAGGAGTCCAAGACAGACCCACATCTCCATCCAAATCCTCCCATGAAAGAGAAGTAGGATCTAAATCTATAGTATTAAATATAGATTGATAAGAAATTTTGGCTACAGATATGGGATATGCCATTCCACCCACTTTACCTTCTTCTAATGTGGTGGTAGAAGAGGGTAAGGGCCAAGGATCCGAAAAATAATGAGTTCTGAAGAACTCCCTTAGAGAAGGGGCCCTCAATGATGAAATTTCATTTATTCAAGAAATAGGAGAAGGAAGATCAAAATTACCCATCAACGAAGAATACATTCCAACTCCTAAATTCTCAACAAGATTCTTGGGATTGTTCACCAAGGGAATGGAAGAATCAAAGGATGCATTGGATTCTTTTGAAGAATACTCCATCTGATTAACAGTAACAATTGTCCCTTCATGGGGAAAGCATAGGATGTGAAATAATGATGATACAATGGCATCCATTTCATAATTCCAATTTTGTCCCAATAGAAGATTATAATCTAGATTCGCATTGACTATTTCAACATCGATATTGACCACCTTACCCCCAACACAAACAGGAAAGGCTAGAATAATTCCATGCGGCCTATGAGAATGACCATCAAATGTAGTCAAGAGAGTAGGTGAAGGAACAACTTGAGGAGATCTGATAGCTCTCCAACATGCAATCGACATGGCACATGTGGAAGCTCCCTCATCAAGTACAGTTCAAAAGATATTGGTCTTTCAATATGTAGATCTAATCTAAAAATTCATGTGATGAGGTAGTCTCTTCTTAATATTTGACATGTAAAATGTAATAGTAAGATAGTTTTATAGATCTATTTCCCCAATCGCAGTGAGCAGCGCACTCCTTTGTGATGGACATGACTGGAGTACCTTAACACATAAATCACACAAGGACTTTGAGCAATATATTTAATAATGGAGTAGTTCTGGGAAGCCTTGGCATTAGGGTTAATCATTGAACGTTTCGTAGAGCCTTTCAATATTTGAGGTATAGGCTCAACTGTCGGCCTCTCAATATGGAGCGGCATTGGAACATCAAGAGTGGCCTTAGCCTTAGAGGATTCTAGTTCATCATGTTAGTGTCGGTATCTTCATCCCTCCATTAGTGATCAAATTTCTCTTTTTGCATGCATTTTAGGTGTCCCATCCAATCAGCTGCATTCCATTAGGTCATGGATCAACTGATGGTAGTGGTTCATTGTCAATTTCCCTCATGTCATTTACTTGCTGGCCTATTTTCACATCTTCATGTCATTTACAGTCATTTTTTTGTCATTACATTTGCAAAAATCATTTTTAGGGTTTTAGGTCTCATTAGGTCTAGGGTTTGTCACCATGGTTAGCAAAAAACTCAATAAAGGGTCAGCAGGCACATGAGGAGGTCTAATAAGTTCACAAAATCAAAATTTCAATGATGATATGCTCAATAAGTGGTTTTTACCTCAAAACTCTATTTTGAGGTAAAACAGAGTTTTTATTTCTATGTACAAAATTTTTATGTAATTTCAATATTTTCTATATGTAATAAGTTCAAAGCTGTTGCCCTTGCTCACCTTGCCAACTCCAACCACTGCAGACAAAAACACAAGCATCAATGCATTAGTTTACCAAATGATTAAGAAAAGTAAATTTCAATGGAAAAACAGAGCTCAAGACCAAAAGTGGCTTTGACATTAGAAAAGTGGGTTTGAGAATAAGTAAAAAATTAAAGTCATTCATATTTAAAGTGAAAGGAGTGCCATTTATCATTTCATAGTGAAAAATACCCTTGGAGAGCAAAAATCGTGATTTGGAGCAAAGGAGACAAAAAAACACTGTTTTTCAAGCAACTTGGCCTGGCACTGTGCATCAGAGGCAGTGCGCTACACATCAGGCAGGCGTTGCACATCAGAGGTAGAACTGCAGTGTAATTTTGAACTAGCACTGCACATCAGGAGGGCACTGCGCATTGGGCCTAGTGCGCTGCGCATCAATCCAGATTGTTCTAAATCATCCCAAATCATGCCATAACCCTCAAATTTGCTATATTTTCATGCTACAAGTAAGTAATCATCCTAAAGCTTAATTTGAAGTCACATTAGTGTTTTCATAAATCTTGCATGTGGAAAATGAAACCCTAGTTTCTCTTCATTGTTTGCCATTCTATTGTGCAATTTTCATCCCATCTTCAAAAAACATCATTAAACCCCTTTCACTCTTTTATTACTCTAATACACTCCATTTATCCCATTTTCCCATATCCCACTCCCCTAAAACAACTATTTCCCTCATCAAACCCTAAATCCCTCACTAAAACCTGAGGTGAAAGGGGCTTTACCTTCTTCTTCAGCAGAGTAGGTATAGGACAGAGGAAAGCAACCATTGCATGATGAAGGGCCTTGTGAAGGCCAAGATAGGGATTTCATTTTGATTGAGGAAGAGGACATTGATTTGGGCTCCCAAAGCTCAAGACTCAAGGATGTGATCATCAAGGAGAAAGAAGTTGAGATCTAAGCCTTATCACTTGACCTTGAGAGGGCTAAATGGATCATTAATTACCTTGAGCAATAGAAAAATCAACTGGAGGACAAACAAATAATCATGGAGCTGCAAACCATCAAGGAAAACCGGCAAATGGAAAAAAGAAGGAAAATCAAGCTGACTTCACTAGAGCAAGAAATAGAGGCTGACCGAGAATCATGGTTGGAAAGAGTGAATGTCCACCTTGAGAAGCTTCTTGATAAGGCTAATAAGGAGAAGAACATGTTGCGCCACATGGCCTATCACTATTTGGCCCAGAACAAAATTTGTAAGACAAGAATAAGAAGCCTAAAAGCCAAGCTAGGGAGAGCCTTAAAGGCCAAAAAGGAGCAAGATAAACTTAGAATATTGGTTGAAGCTTCCTTGGCTCAAAAAATAAATTGATAAGCTTGCCTCTTGCCAATTTTGAAGCATTTTGGAGAACTTTTTTTCATTTCCTAATTTTTAATTGCAAAACACAGAAATTTTCCTCTGATGCGCAGCACCATTGGAGTTGTGCATTGAGCTGGTAGGGAATTTTCAGGAATGGCTTACATTTTTGGATTCTTCATGAAAAATATGAAAACTTGGAAAATTTCATGAACTTCGGAGGAAATATGGGTCACCTAAAGGGCAAAAAACACCTCAAAAATTCCCTCTCTGCCACTTTTTGGACCCACAGGAAGTAGTCTTGAGAGAACTAATTTTTGAAGGGGCAAACGAACACCAAATTCAAAAATTCCACTTGTCCTACAACGCATACAGATAGACCTTTTCAACAAGCCATCTTGGAGAAAATTTTGTGAAGGGGAAGGCCTTAAAAATCAGCTTGGAAAATGTGTCGCACATCAGGCAAATGGCGTTGCGCATCATGCAAAATTTTGCCAATTTTGCTCAAAAACTCAAATTTTCGCCTAGTTTTCTATCAGTTTGACTTTTCTTCTCTCATGGTCAAATTCATGATTTAAATTGATGTAATAAGATGTAAAAATGATGAAAAATGACTTAAGGAGGTAGATACATCATTTTTAGGTGGTTTTGAGCTAAATGAATCAATTTCCATAGTTTTAGAGGTAAGCTATTCCACTACCTGTTTTTCAGTTCCTAGTTTAGATCTTGTTGAAACAGCTCCTTGACTCATGGATTCGACCCCTAATGACTAGCATAGGTGGTTTGAATCCTATATTATGTACTATCTTAGTCATTCGTAAAGGTTGGACTCTTGTGGATGCATTGTGCTACTTTGTACATCACTTCTGCAGTTTGACAGGGAAATAAACCAGGGTTTTGCAGCATTTTGTGGGATTCTTGTGGTAATGTCAATTAGCATTGTTTTATTCTATGTAATTCAGTTGATCTTATGTTTATGTGTGCCATCATCTCTCTTATTCTGCATAGCTAAATGAATCAAGTGTAAAAGGTAGAATCCATTGGTGTTTCAGTGCTCTGCCTTGGGGTTTATTTAGTTTTACATGTTTTCTACTGTCTGAAGAGGAGTCATAACACTTGCATGCCCTCTCTAGCTCCTCACCAATCTTTAGACTCACCATTACACTCATTTTAAATTTTTAAAACACTTGCCTACCTCGCCCCACAGAAACCTCTACAAATCTGTGTTGATTTCCCGAACCCAAAGCTGCCTTCCCCATCTGATCCAGCAACCAAATCATTGAAATCAATCAAATTCCTATAAGAAAACATATCTAACCTAAAATTAGTTTTTATATCATTCATCTCAAGCCTTCCTTGATAAATTTTCATTGATATTGATGAGGAGAGAGCCCTCTCTCGACCTAGTAGGGCTAGCTACTAGGTTAAGCATGGTTTGATGTTACCCTAGACCTGCCTTCCTTCAGCATGAGGTAGATTTAGGCCCTAACACACCATAATCATGTGATCTTGTAGCAACATCAACATGAGAAATCATCATGTATACATTCAATGGATTTTCCCCTTCTTGGTTGCCCCCTATGGGGATTTTAGTATTAGCGTTTTCACTAGCAAACATTTACTACCCTTGGGAAAAAGGGTTAGTCAAAACATCCTGGGAGCTAGAAGAACCCTGTTGCACTAAAAAGAATTGAGCATCCTCAATCTTAGGGAAAATATGAGTTAAATGGATCCCATTTCACAATTTGCAAGGAAACTTAACTTTCTTTTTGGACTCCTTTTTACCCTCCTTAGTATTATTACTGGGTTTGTTTGCATTACCCTTCCCATCCTTATATTTCTTCTTACCACATCCCTTTTTCTTCTGATCGGATTGTTGATTTCCTTTGGGGTTAGAATATTGGACAACATTAATAGTTGATGGTTGAGAAGGCATAGGCACTAACGACAATGCCTGAATTGAAGAAGCAGTTTGTAAAGACAATTGTTGTAATTGATTTAACAGGTTAGTCGTGTTCTTATCGATCAATCCAACTATCCCGTCGGCATGGGGACCTAGCTTCGATTTGTCTAAATAGATCTTCGATCAAGGAGAATCAAGAAAAATATTTTCAAGAATACCAGGCTAAGAATATATAAGTTCTAACTGTTGGTCTCTAAAGATAGCCTGTTATTTCGTGAATACCCCGAAGAGTGATACATCCTTATAAATGTCTAGTTGTAGATATTTTAAAAACCATTCAAGAAGGAATTCATTAGGAATATAGGCTTGGATGAGCCTCTTCCTCCTTTTCCATTCTTGAATATGGTCAGAAACGTGAGTTGCCTTGTCTTGTTGGAAACTAGCCAATAGCTCAGTTCCAGCATCGTATCAAATACACAACTGAAAATGGATCAAAAATATAGTATCCAATTCAACAAATGAAGCAAAGGTACCCCCACTAAGCTCTGTATACCAGTTAGCAACATTTCCAGTTAAGGTGCATTGGAACAATCTCAACCTGATTGAATCATCAATTAGGGAGTTAGATGAACACCATAAATGGAATCTTGTTATATGGTCAGTTGGATCCTCCCCAAACTTTCCTTCGAATTTTGGAATATTCTATGGAAGTTTGGTGGGAACTGGAGGCCAAGCTGGATTATATCAGATCGGGTCATTTGTCAATTTTGAAAGATCTTTCAAATTTAGGGTTTTCAGGAATGGTAAGCATGGAGGAGCTTGAGAATTCCACCCACCATGAGTAGGATTCCCAACATTTTGAAAAGAATATCCTAGATTTGTAGAGGCATTAGGTTGCCAAGGATTGTTCATAGAATAAACTGAACCGTAAGGAAAACCTTGTGGTCCAAAAAAATTCAGAGCTTGACGACCTTCTACCAAAAGGTTACCATAACGAGGAAAATTCCCCCCAAGCAAAGTATTAAAAGGAGAGGAGAGCCCTTGGTAAGGGTTATACACATTGGCAAAGGGAGAATAACCCTGAAAGGTATTTATGGAGGAGTAAGGCATATTCCCATATTGACCAAAAGAAAACTGATTCCCGACTCCTAAACCACTAAAACTAGGGTTAGTCCATCCTTGAAAAGGATTATAACTTTGACCTTGAGCGGAGAAAGGGAGTGATCCTAAAGAAGGGTTAGAATGAGGTATATGACCACTTCCAAAAGGAAAACCCTGGAAAGAGGCTAAACCACTAGCCATAGAAGTCATAGTTGTGGAAACAACAAATGATATGGTTAGAGGAACCAAGGGAATTGCACTAGAAGGCATCCCAAAGGGGAAGGAACCAATCTAGGAAGAAAAATATTGGGTTCACCCACTCGAAGATGGAATCGAGGTAGATCCAAATGTTGCAGTACTAGGAGTGATAATAGATATAGAAATAGTACCTCCTCCTTGAACTAAAAGAGGAGTATACACACTAGTAGCACTCATAGCTAGATTCGTGCTCCCAGTAGTGGCCATCGAAGGAAAATGACGATAAAAACCATGGCTTTCTGACCTGTGAGTCGGGGCCCCAATGTATAATAGAACATCTAGATAATTGGGAGGAAGAGGTGAAGAAGGAGTCACAGGCAACTCAGGAACCTCTTAAACCTAAACTTCGTCTTCCTAGTGGAAAAGAACCCTTGAAAGGACTAGAGTGTTCCTCTCCAAATCACAACTTACACTAGGTCCACCCTATGAAACTTTATCTTGAAATGAAGGATCAATCTCCAATGTGTTCATTGCTACCAATTGAAAATCACTAGCAGAATTGCTCCTACGCCTTCTAGAAGAAGGCTCGACACTCGTAGGTGAGAGCCCACAAAGCCTCTTGGACCAAGTACCTAGTGGATTAGCCACTCTTAATTATTAAGAGAACTTGTAAAGACTCAAAAAATTATAAATCTATGGAAATCTAGGAGGAAAGAGCAATCACTGAAATGCTCCTAAAGATACAACCAATTAAACTACTTTCAGGTATTTCCGCTCTGATTGATGAGGTTCGGACACCGAAATACAAGAAAAAGTGACCTTCCAGAGATTGTTTGGGATAATTACGGTCCAAGCCTACCAATGAAGGTAACAAAAATAGTTACGCTAACCCCCAGACAAAAGCCTTTGTCAGTGCAAGTACCCGACCTTCTCAAGGGCACCCTCCAGAAGTGCTAATGAGAGTGATACAACGTCTGCCTCAGTTACCATAGGTATTCCTCTCCGCAGTCACCTATGTGTTCCCTATGAATGGAAACTAAGGTTACTAGTTCATATCGAATGCTGGGTAGAATAGTCTTCGGTCAGGATCCAACAAGTAGGAGAGGGGGTATCTCTCTTCCCTATCTTCACTTGCCCTCATACTTAACTCCTAGAAGAGAAGAGATTTCCTGGATAACTTAACGACACTGGATTTCACTCTTAATCTACTTCTATATTTAAATTTATAGTGGCCATGGAGATTTAACTCTCCACACACCTATTCCAAGGCCCTAAATGACCTAGACTAGTTGATGTAACTACGACAAATAAAAAAATTATAGTTAATCTTAGTTTTAGCGCTTGATTTTAATGGTTGTTCTTAAGTCAAGGGTAAAATGGAAGTGAAACTTATGATGTTATTTACACAAAAATAAATCAATAGAAAACCTGACTACGTGCATGTGCAACTCTTTTTTCTTCGATGAAAGAGATTTCTACAAGGTTCTACAAACAAACTACAAAAGCAAAAATTTCTTTTTTCTTTTTCAAAAAACATGCTCATGCACTCAAAATATACAAAAATACTAAAAATACTTACTGTGCAACTATCCTAATGCCAACTAAGAATTCCTAATGAAATATTCTAAGGATTTCTCTTAAAGCAAGCAAATGTGTTTCTCAAAGAGATCAAGAGGCCAAAACTTGACAAAAAGGAGGAACAAATTTAATCACAAACTTTTCCCCAAAATCAAGCAAATTCAACCTAAAGAAAAGATTTCACACTTGCTCTAAAATGATAAGAAGACCAAAAACAAAACGAAAAGAAAAAACAAAGGCAACAAAAGGATGTTTTTATCTTCTTTCTTTTTAAGTGCACAAAGAATTCTTAAGAAAAAAAAAACTACTAAAGACTTCAAGATCAAATTCAAACATAAAGAACCTCAAATTTCACAAGCCATTAGTTGCAATGAGGGGAATTTCGGTTAGGGATTTTCATTTGAGGCCAAAGAATACATAGCAGAGAGGCAACGTAGTGCCGAGAGAGACAACACAAGCCCTAGAAGGGCTAATGCAAAGGTTGAAGAGCTGATGCAGAGGACGTAGAGGGATGACCCGGACATTGCAGAAGTCGTAGAAGCTGACACTGGGCCCCAAAGGCAGTACTAGGGAGATTCTATGGCGTATACTGGGATCAGATCAGAAAAATAAAACTTTTTAGTAAGGCTCACAATTAAGGTGACGCAGCTCCTAGAGGAGTGACACAATTCCAACGCAGTTCTTGGAACAACCATCCCTGTCAAGCATAGGGAACAACCGGAGTTGCTGTGGGGTTGATCATTCATTTTCTTATTTGTCGGAATATCTATCTCTAGATAGAGGTACTACTGCCGAGGAAATTCTCTGTTGGGTGAGCCATTTCTAGAACCCTAGTTGTGTTTATGAAATCTTATTAATAATAAAACCCTCTATATGTTGCATTGGTTTTCCCGAATTGGGTTTTTTCCAAGGAAAATTGTCCAAAAATAATGGTGTCTCTTGTGTTATTGTCTCAATTTATTTCAGTTCATGATCTGTATGTGTAGGATGAAATACTGTTTACGTTGATATTTATGTAATTAAATATGTTGTCAATGCAAAGAATAAGTAGGAGATGTTAAAACGATAATTGTAGTAAAGGTTTCTGATGTGTTAGATTCAGAAATTTTCACAATGACAATTTTTCTCGGTGAAACCAATCCCAAAACAAAACAAAGTACCCTTCAACTTACCTCTACCTGTAAAACACATGTAAGTGCATGATAATGAATAAACACAAACTAAAATTAAAATGCGTAACTAAAGTGTGCTTGTCACTTTTTTTGTTGAGCTGTTGCAGCAGCAGACAAAGACTCCCACTCTTAATATAGGTTCGGACTCTATGCAAGACTATATCCAAAACTAAACTAAGGATATATACAATAAAAACTAATGACGAACCCTAGACTTGTGATGGACCAAGTTCTATGTAAAACAATAGAGACCATTACATCAACTATGACAAGACAAGTAACATGAACTTACAACAACATATAGGTTTAGCAGACTTAGTGTAGCATCAAATGTGTAGTATTAAGAATAGGACATCTAAAATGTGGTATCAAAACTAATTGTGACATATAGAGACATAGAGATATAACCAAGACCCTGTATATATATCTATATAGATATATATATATATCTATATATATATATATATATATATATATATAGATATATATATATATCTATATATATATATATATATATATATATATATATATATATATATAGATAGATATATATATAGAGACATTGTCCTACAAAAACATATGTCAGATATGATACTCAAAATTAAAATGTAAACACTAATCATACATACCTTGCTGTAGGAGACTTACCCTTGACTGTTGATGTGTGGTCCTTACTACAGTAATCCTTGAATGCTTGCTTTTTCTTTCCTTCTAAGATCTCGATATATTGTATATATGTCATTTTGGCTCTCCAGGATCTGAAATTTTGTCATGTGGTAGCCTTATGAGTTCTATTTCCAACCTCATAGGTCTGATAAATATTGGATTCTTCAAGAAAGAGTTATTCCCAATATCCCACGATAACCTAATTATAGACTACTTTAGTAGAGCTAACTTGTACGAAGTGGCATGTGTTAAGTTGCGAACTTTGGCCCTAAAACAGATACACAACAAACTAAATTTCATCCTATTTCTATCACTATTTATGAAATTTTAATCCAATTCTCAGAGAGAAAGTTATGACAATTTTCCCAACGTCACTTGTTTGACATGGAATTCGGGAGCCTGCAAAAACCCTAACTTCCTCATATCATATCTTCAAAAATATAAAGAACTAAGATCAGATGTTCGGTCACAAGGTTCATCATGATTACCACTCAAATGGGTTTTAAGATTCTTAAGCTTCAAAGAAACAAAGGTATAGCGCTAATTCCGCGATGACCTGTTTGAAGCCACAAAATCACTACTAGAGGAGGAAATGAGGGTCACTATTTATATGAATGTCTTGAGTTGAGAAGGTCCTCAACAAGTGAACATTGGAGGGACTTTGGGAGAAAAAAAATATTATTAATTATTGACTATTCAATGACCACAACCAATTATGAGTGCCATGCCACAACCCCATAGGGTTTTAGCCCACTAACTACAGTTACTAACTTCAAACATGAATATCTCTCAAACCGTGAAAAATTACGTGGTGTGCCATATATCAACAGAAACATCTCGACGAGTAGAATCCATTTAGAGGATATTTGACTCATAATAGAGTATGTTGTTAAGTCAAAATTCCCATGAAATATTGGGGTATCCCTTGGTGCTGCTTGGGTTGACATCAATGACAACCAGTGATCAACAACAAGGACTTTCTCAAAAACCAAGAAAAAACTAAATATGTCAACTTTCAAGAAAGAAAGGCAAAGCAATGTAAAGGTTGGTTTAGAAGTGAATTGAGACCAATTCCCTATCCCAAAATCTCAGAATAGCTAAGAAATTCACTGACTTGAACCCAAACAAAGAAATGAATACTTCACCAGAAAGAAAACCCTAGGTTGACTAGGTTTTTCTACAAAGAGAGATAGGAAACCAAAAATATGCAAGAAGCAAGACTCTCCTAGACAATCAATGACTAAACAAAAGTAATAAAAATCAGGTAAAACCCTTTACTGGACCCATAATTTGAAAACTTCATTCAAAACCAATCATACATGACCGTGCAATGACAGAACCTCTTCTATACGCGAGTGTACTCAAAGAAACTCGGCTATACGCGTGTTTCGTTGGACAAAAGCGCATGTATACGCAACTATGTGAACTAAAACTCACGTATAAAAAAGGAAACAAAGAAAAAAAAAAAGGCCTGATCCAAAAGATCAGACTTTTTTACGATATTACAAACAAGTCAAAGATATTGGAAAAATGAATAAACCAAACAAGAAGGCCCAGATCAAGAGAGAAACAACACAAAGAAGGAAATACAAGATTGTATTCCCCAGCGGAGTTGCCAATTCTGTTACAGGATAAAACACCCTAGGGTCTGGGTTGATAACCCCAACAGATCAAAGGGCATACACCAACAAAAAACAAGCAAACAAGAAATCTTCATGCTTAAACTACTAAAATGGGATCAAGAGATAGTACCTGTAGGTCCTACGTGTAGAAATTTCACCGTAGATCACTTGATAATGCAATGTAACTAAAGAAAAATACTTGATCTAGTTCTACTATCAAACTTGCAGAAGCTTGATCAATTTTGAGCAAGATCAAATAGAACGCATATAACAGAGAAGAAGATTCAATCACACATGAAACACAAAAGAATACTCTTGGGAAGGCCTCAAGTAAAAACCCCGCTATCTATATTATCATACAAGCAGAAATATCTCAAGATTACATAAAGCTTTAGCTCTCAAGCTATCCAACTCTCAATACAATCCCTCACTACTACTCATAAATAGAATAGACAACACATATGCCTTCCTTTAGTCCTCCAAGCCTCCTATTTCCATGGGCAGTTTCTCCTGGGTCCTCTAGCTACAACCTTTGTGATTCTCACCTCACACACAACACTGACCTCTGAAATAACTGCGCAATTCTGAAGGAGTTCAAGGAAAACCTTTCCCTTACTGAAGACAACATTGTAGCCTTTTTCCTCCACCATCGTGATCGATAAAAAGTTCTTCTTCAGTCCAAGCACATACTTCACATCTGTCAAGGTGATGCGAGCTCCATGCTCCCTCTGAAAAGCAATCATACCTTCACCTGAAACACGGTACCTTTCATCGTCACCCATCTCTATGAGCATCTGGAAGTCTTTCTCCTCCAAGTTACTGAACAAACTCTTATCGCCGGTCATGTGGAATGAGGCTCCATTGTCAAGAAACCAATCACAACACATCATTGATGAAACCATGCATGTGATGAGGGTAAAATCCAATTCGAACTGAGAGGCTAATGCCTCACCTTCAGGTCCTTCCAAGGATCCCTTCTTGGATTTCTTTAATGGACAATTAGTTGCATAATGGCCCACCTCATGACAATTAAAGCATCACACTTTAGATTTGTCAATCTTCTTCCCTCCATGAGAAGAACTCGATTTGGGATGAGAATCCTTCTCCTTCCATTTCCTTGCCTTACTGGCTAAGGCTATATTTTCTTCATCATCCTTGGATGAAGAACCATCTCTGGTGCTCCTCCTGATCTCCTCTTGCATGAGATCCGACCACAGTCATTCCCAATCTGATAGTTTCTCTCTTCCTTGTGTATTGTCCTCCTGGTAGCTATGCCAGCTCTTAGGAAGACTGAGGAGAACAATACTCACCATTTCATCGATAAACTGTAGAACTTTTCCTACAAAACCTCACTCTGATACCATTAGAGATTTCTCTATAGATCAGCTAGCACTGATACCATGTAGAAATTTCACTGTAGATCACTTGATAATGCAATGTAACTAAAGCAAAGTACTTGATCTACTTCTACTATCAAACTTGCGGAAGTTTAATCCATTTTGAGCAAGATCAAACATACCACATATAATAGAGAAGAAGATTCAATCACACATGAAACATAGAAGAATACTCTGGGGAAAGCCTCAGCTAAAAACCCCACTATCTATATTATCATACAAGTGGAAATATCTCAGTATTACACAAATCTTTAGCTCTCAAGCTATCCAGCTCTCAGTACAATCCCTCACTACTGCTCATAGATAGAAGAGACAACACATATGCCTTCCTTCAGTCCTCCAAGCCTCCTATTTCCTTGCACAGTTTCTCCTGGGTCCTCCAACTGCAACCTATGTGATTCTCACCTCACACACAACACTGACCTCTGAAATAACTGCACAATCCTGAAGGAGTTAATTCCTTTTGCATGGATTAGTTTCCTATATAGGAAAATTCCTCCAACTGATAGTACAATGTCCTTGTCTTTAATCTCAACTGGGTCTTTCTCTGAACTGGCATGCATTGGTTATTTATGAGAGAATATTTAGTTATTTGGAGAACACTAGTTGCATGCATGCATGCATTAACTGATTGAACTCACAATTAGTTCCTCCAACTGTTTGGAACTAATTTAATTGGACTTAACTTAGTTAACTAAGCTAACTAATTACAACTCAAATACAACTCATCCTTATCTCCTTAATTAAGGGATAACTTCCTCAATCAAAGGGATAATTGTTGCATGTCTTCACATAGACTTAATGTTTGATTTTCTCCAACTAATTAACTCAAGATGAATTCATTAATTATTTTTCAAACAACTGGTGAGACTAAATTCAAATTTTAATTCAGGGACTAATTAAAATTGGAATCTATCTCGAAATGATATTTATAGCAATGTTATTTTTAGCATTTCTATTTTTTGCTATTTCCAACAGAGTTGGAGTATATCCTGAAATGTTGTTTATAGCAATGTTATTTTTAGCATTTCTTGTTGCCATTTTCAACATTACGTTTGAGGATGTTCTCGTAGGGTCCAAACCCTCTGTGTCCTCCAATGTTTTAAAACCTGCAACTCATTCAAGAAAATCATATATACTAGTAGTAGTTCAAAGCATGTTCAAGGTATGAATGTTAGATCATATAACATAGAGATATAAAACATGAAATCATACATAATTAGATCATAACATGAGTTAAATTATAAATATCATAACATCAGGAACAAGAAAAAGCTTCTTTATTGATGACTACAAAGAATGTGGAAGAATACAACCTGATTTGACCATGGCTCGAAGCAAACCTTCCTCTGGATCTGTCTAGCCCAAGCCACAAAAATCCTCTTTCAAATGCATACACATTATTAGATGCCATATAAAGGAGGTGCACATCTCTATGAGGAAACAAGGGTTTCCTATAGCTAGGAGTGCAAGAGACAAATCGATAAATCACACTTGATCACAGACCAGTTGGATATAATATCAATATCCTATCTTTCTTCCCCCTTTAGGCCTTGCCATGAGGTCTATTTATATCACCTAAAAACAATTTTTTTAGTTGGGATACAGTTAGGCCACAGGCTACTGTAGGTGGGCTTCTGGTGTAACCCATAAAACTTTCCCATAAAATAGGGATTATATATTTTTTTAATATTTCAAATTATATACGCAGGCTGGGTATAGATGGACCCATGTTTGTACATGCTTTTTGAAGGGTAGAGTCACGTATGGAATTTAAAATAATGTTTTTTAGTAAATGGACCAATTTTGAAGGGAAAGTGCTCCCCAAGTCCATGACTCAAAGCATCAAATCTACGAGGGTGTTAAATGGTGCTATAACAAAGAGTTGTTGTACAAAGGGTTGATTAGAGAAAGATTGAGCCCTTGTGTTGTTCCAATGATTTTGAAGCCGAAGAGGGATGGAGGTTGGATAATGTGCACTAACTCGAGAGAAATAAAAAACATAACAATCAGGTATATATTTTCCTTCCCTCATATGGATGATATAATGGATTTCTTGAGTGGTGATATATTAAAAAGAAAAACTAGATCTAAAGAGTGGGTATCATCACATTAGAATGAGAAAAGGAGATGAATGCAATACTTCCTTCAAAACCAATGTTGGTTTGTATGAATGGATGGTTATGCCTTTTGGCTTAACCAATTCACCCAATACTTTTATGAGGCTCATGAATGAAGTCTTCAAAGATTTTATTAGTAAATTAATGATTTTTTATCTAGATGGCATCCTTGTGTACAACAGAACCAAGGAAGAACATATTAGATTTTTAACACTAGTGTTGAAGAGATTACAACAACATTTTTTTTAATAAATCTAAAAAAATGTTCTTTTCTTAAGACATGATCACTTTATTTGGGGTTTGTAATTTCTTCCAAAGGGATGAAAATGGAACGAGAGAAGGTAAAAGCCATTACATGTTGGTGTTCTCCAAAAAATAACCATGAGGTGAGAAGCTTTCATGAACTGGCTAGTGTTTACTGAATATTTATTCATAATTTTAGTCACATTTGTGCACCAATAGTGGATACCATTAAAAGAGAACAACAACATTTTAATTGGAAAATAGCAGCTAAAGAGGAATTCCAATTATTGAAAGAGAAAATAACAAAACAATGAGTTTTAATATTTCTTGATTTTCAAAAAACCTTTTAAAGTGACAGTGTGATTCTAGTGGAATGTCCATTAGAGTTGTTCTCAACCAATATGACAAGTCCATTACCTATTTCAGTGAGAAATTGAATGATGCCAAGAAAAAAAATTTCACCTATGACAAATAATTTTATGTTGTGATTCAATCTCTAAAGAAGTGGAGGCATTATCTTATGCCCAAAGAGTTTATTATGTACAGGGACAAGACAAGCTAAATTAGAGACATGCAAAATGCATAGAATACATGAAAAATTTGTGAGACAGTTGGAATTTCCTGGATGGCTAGAGGTAGTGAGTCTGTTTCCATTGATGACAATATCCATGAGAGATATTGTTGGAAAGATTGGCATTATCTATTTGTGAGTGGCAACAAATGTGTTGGTATTGATGTCAACCCAACTAGCATGAATGTTGGTGGAAGTAAATGTACTCGCATGATGTTGATGCCACTAGGCTAGCTATGATGGCAACTAGACTAACATTGATGTGCTTGGTGTGTCCAGATTAGGGGATTTCCATGGGGTCCCTAGTATCTGGTAGAGATCCATCATAGTAGTAGGCTTATTGAAGAAGCTATAATACTATGACTATGATGGTTGGGAGACCCAGGGTATGGAGATATACTGAAGTCCCTAAATGGCCCCATGGATCAAAATTTATTGCTAGTCAAAGTAAGGTCCCCTAAAGTCAAAGTTGTAGTGCCTGGAATCTAAGAAGTTAATTAATAAAGGACCCAGGATAGTCTTGAGCTAGGGTAGTGGGAACAATGCCCAGAAGCTTGGAAGTCTAGAAGCCTATTGACAACTAGCAGATATTGCCTGGAGGATCAGAAGCCCGGAATCCTGTTGACATCAATCAGAGGTTGCCTGAAGGGTCAGAAGCTCGAGACTTTATTAGTAAGTGTCACGACTATTAAAAGATCTAGGGAGCTGGGAAAAATCTATTACATGTAGGATGACAACCGACAGTAATGTTTGCCATTACCTGAAACAAAAAGTTCCCAAAGGTTCTTTGAATTTGGAACCAGTAATAGGTGGGACTGATAGGCGGTGGTTCTAATTATAAGAGGAAAACAAGTGGAAAGTGGGCTCGTGGCAAAGCCCAAAACCCTGCAAGCCCATAAGGTATATGCAATTCATTTTATAAGAAGTTACAGGCATGTGGGCATCTAGGATCCAACTCCCTCTCTCTATATGTGTGTGTGTGTGTGTGTGTGTGTGTGTGAGAGAGAGAGAGAGTGGGCCTAGTGAACAACACTGACATGAGGTTATACTTGGAGAAGAAAACTAGGGGCGCAAAATATTATAAAGGGAATTAAGCCCCTGTAGGCTAGCAAAGAATATTAGCGCCTAGAGGCCTAGATTGAGGTCACAACACCTAGCTCTATGATGAGGAAAAGGGGAAAGGGACCAAGGGAAAGCTATTAAGGCATGCCCATACCGGAAGAATTCAGAATTATGCATTTATAAAAAATTATGGGCATGCAGGCACCCTAGTTCGTATTTTATGCTATGGCATACATTTTAATGCTTGAATGGGTCGGAAGCTCCTAGGAACTATGTGCCGTATTTGGAAGATATGCCAAATTAGCTATTCTACATAGTTGAGTCAAGGAAACAAGGAATAAGACTATGAAAAATGAATTAATTGGCCTATCTTGAGAAAACGAAAACCACCTCGGTTATTCCCTGCACGATATGAAGAATTAAGGGAAAGGATGGATAAGTGCAAAAGATCTTAACGCACTCGAGGAAATCCATGGATGAAGTACAATATGATATCACTGAAGCAATTAGGTAGAATGATGGGTGCATGAGATCATAGAAAAAGCTCAGATTCTCATGGCAGAAGTATGTCCTAAGCGTTGAAGAGCCATACTGGCAGTACAAGATGAAATCAATGGTGGTACTACTTAAGTTTGTAGGTTGACTGAGATTTAATTCTTATTATGGAGGATTCTCAAGTTCCCATCCTCATGCTTAATGCAGCACCAATGTTCAAGGAAATTGATTCAATAACAACATGGACAACCTTGTGTAAGAGTACACTCAGGCAGTGTGAATGGTTGAGTCATGGATGAAAAAGAAATCATCGATCATTATGTCTCATTGAAACAAAACCCAAGATTGCAGTTGAGAAATGTGGGGGGAACACAACATTGTGTAGTAATTTGAGTGGAGAGATGTGGGTTTGAGTGCTTCTAATAAGAGGCCAAGTGTTCCTAGGCTACTAAGAAGAGGTTGAGAGTGCCTATTATGAAGAGAGAGGGCCAATTGTGCTTGTTTTTCTAAAAAGAGGCTAAGAGTGTCAATGCAGAAGAAGAGGGCCCAGAGAAGAGAACAAAGTGTTGTAAGGGTCGAGAACTGAGTGTATGCTGTTGAGAGTAGAGGGCTAAGAACAATGAGTTGCTGCAATGTTGTCAAAGAGTGTTGCATGGAACGAATAGAGAGAAGCATGTAAAGGAGACGAAAGATGAAAATAGGCATAGAGATTTCCATTTACAATGAACCTTAGTTCCTTTTGAGTGTGGGTTGGATCTTGCATCCAAGGAGTTGGTGCTTCCATATTAGTGGGTATCTGATGAAAGATTTGGATTTGGTGCCTCATGCAAATTGGTTCTTGCATAAATCAAAGGACATACAAGTTGGTGATTGCAACAAATCCATGAATTTGGTGCTTTTGGTAAGTTGATCAGGTGTCTATAAGAGAAGGGAGTTGGTGTTTCCTGTGAGTGGTGGCTCCCAAAAGCATTAATGTAATAGAGTAGAAGCTCATATTTACATCAAATAATAAACAAGCTTTGGTGTTTTTTCTCCTGGAAGGATTTCCACGTTAAACCTATGTGTCTCATGTGTTTGTTGTTGATGATGTGTGTGCTTGTGCTGATTCATATGCTTCTTGTTATGATTTTCTAATGTTTTCTCACATAGGGAATGACAAGTTTGAATGTTGAATATAAAATTGGGATAAAATTTCAAAATTATCGTTAGTACTAATTTATGCCCCCCTCAGTATTAACGTTGTTTCCAACAATTTTTTCTTTCGCTTTGAAACATATTAGTGGGAATGCTAATAAAGTTGTCAATGCTTTGAGTAGGATATGTTTGGTTTTTCAGGAACTTCAAGTTAGCACTTTGGGGTATGAAAACCTCCAAGAATTGTACAAGGAAGATTCAAACTTAAGGAAATTTATTAATCTTGTGAAAACCCCATGATCAAGGACCTTGGCTTGAATACATTATTGGGGGAACTATTGCTCAAGGGAAACGAGTTATGAATTCCAAAAGGATTGATGAGAGATATTTTGTTGCAGGAGAAAAATATTGGATGACTAGCTAGTCATTTTGGCCATGATAAGACATATTCACAATTGAGTTATTTTTATTATTGTCCAAATATGACAATTGATGTCAAAAATTTTGTGGAAATATATGAAAATTCTCAATATGGTAAAGGAAAACAATAGAATGTTGGATTATATAATCCACTATCCATACCCAATAGGCCACATGAATCCATTAGCATGAAATTTGTTCTGGGATTAACCAAAACCCAAATGAAGAATGACTCAATTTTTTTGATAGTGGACATATTTTCCAATATGGAACACTTTGTAGCCTCTTCACTCACATTACAAATTTGTTATTAAAGGAAGTTGTGAGACTACATAAGATACCTATGAGTATAGTATTAGACGGAGACACAAAAAAAATTGGGCGTTTTTGTAGGACTTTATGGAAGAAGCTTCGAACAAACCTAGCATATAGCTCACCCTATCATCCCAAAACTGATGGGAAGAATGAAGTGGTCAATAGAAGCTTGGGAAATTTTCTAAGGTGTTTGGTCAATGAGCACAATAAGAAATGAGATCAAGTTCTCCCACAAGTTGAGCTTTCCTATAATGATTCTTCTAATAAGAGTACAAGCAAAAGTCTATTTCAAATTGTATATAAAATGCACCCGAGAGGCATTTATGAACTTATAAATTTGGTTAGAGAAGAAATTCTAAGTGGTGATGTAGAAGAATTTGCTACATCCATGCAAATGATACATGAGCAAGTCAAGGGATAGCTACAAGAAAGAAACCATAAATATAACCCGATAGCTCACCTCAAGAGGAGAGAAGTTCATTTTTAAGTGGGAGACTTGGTTTTAGCACACTTGAGGGAGGAAAGATTTCTAGTACATGAGTACAATAAGTTGAAATTAAGAAGATTGGTCCCTGCAAAGTATTGAGAAAGTTCTCAACAAATGCCTATGATATTAAATTACCCCTTGGTATAGGGATTTCCCCTATATTAGTGTTGTATATTTGTACCATTACAAGGAACCTAGAGAAGAGAAACAATATGAACAAGAGAATATTCAGAGGGAAGCTCAACTACCTATATCTCAAAAGCCACAGTCGGAAATGATTCTTGACCAAATGGTTTCCAAGAATAATAAAAAGAAGGACTAATAGAAATATTTAGTCAAATGGAAGGGTCTTCCAACTAAATATTCAATCTAGATGATAAATATAGAGATTCTGAAAAAAAAGCTTATTGTTGCAGACCTCATGGATAGGAGTTCATGAAATATTTTGTTCTGGGGGAGCTTGATGTAGGAACATCAACACATTTTATTTTTCTCCGTGAGGAGAATTCCTTGTAAATATCCTCTATCAATGTATGTTATGTTTTACTTATGTGTCCCCTGTGGTATAACTGCACGTATATGTTGTTTTTCTATTGATCTTATGTGTCCTTTTTAGGGATAATTGCTCTAATTAGTTAGTAGAGGGCTTCTAGAAATCCCATATGTCACTTTTGGAGAGACACTACTAGCCAACACCTTCCCCGTTATATTTTAAGAAATTCCTTTTGTTTGTAAATATATACATATGGAAAGAGACCTCATAGGTATGCGAGCCAGAGAAAGATAATGCCCTTTTGAATGTATCTTTAACCTCTGAATTTCTTTAGTGATATGCTAGTGATTTGATCTCAGTTCAAAATCATCTGCGCACTATTTTTTTTCCTCATAAATATTTTAGTATCCTTTAAATGCATCAAATCAGATGAGTTATTTCTAGAGCAAACACATGCAATAAGAGGAAAGGAATTTATTTTTCAAATGTAATTAGAAATTTCTATATTGATAAAAATGTGTTTTTTTTTTAGAAAACCTATGTGCTAAAGTTTACAGACCTCTACACTTCGGTCTATTTTTATTATCAACGATATAAGTATGGATAAAAGCGATTTTCCCTTAACCATTCATAGAGAACTCCCCTCATAGGCTTTGCGCAATATATTTTGATCACGACACCAACAAATGATCTAAGCAGATGACCAAGTCAATTAAAAATATAGTAATCTATTATCATATAGAGCCACGAAGGTTTCGTTGACAAAATTATTATTAGATGAGTTTGGTATTTGGCCAAAAGTCAAACACGGAAAAAGATTTAGCGTCGAACCCCCAAATTCATGAACAAGCTAAATACCTTAATAAAGGAGTTTCAAGTTTACAAGCTAGACAATCAAACATTTGGGAACCAAAGTTAGTCGGGGTAGAGATAATTTGACTTGTGGTGAGTTGTATCATGGAGACAACAAGGTTATACCTAAACTAATCCCATAGTGGGACCGTTGGTGCATTGGAGAGCATGGGAAATATTTTTTATTTTACTTGGAAGAGAACCATTTTCTTTTGTCATGAAGCTTTCCAAATCGAACCATGAGTGAAGGGGAACTTCATAATTTATTTTTATAAACAAGACCAAAGGGTGTTCAATGGGACTTCATCTGTGTCACAATGTAATGAAAAAATTTGACATTACAACGTGACAACCAAATATCAATGTCATAATCTAATGAACAAAATTAGACATCATAATGTGTTGAACAAAAAGTGTCACTAGTGCATGTGATGAGCTGTAACACAACCTTGACTATCCCTAGCCCCTACTAAGGTAGAAATAGGGTAGTTAATCAGCTGACCCGACCTCCAAGGTTCCAGTTATGGAAAAGGGGTCTAAACTTTTTGTTGTATATCAAACTATACAGAACTCAAAAAGGATAGCATCGTTGTGTTCGTCTCATCGAGGCCTTTCTAACTATATATAATTTTCCTCTAGCTGACTCTTGGATCAAAATATATAGCCATTTAAAGACTTTTCCAATAGCCACATGCCATGTCAACAATACTAGAAATGTGGCTCTCATGTGGTCCCCACATGATTTCTACATGGTCTTCCATCTCATCACTTATCTGCTATCGACTTGTTCATTTCCCTCATTATTTCATAGGATGCACACACACACACACACACACACACACACATATATATATATATATAATAAGGGTGGACCCCCATATTCCACCTCTTCTCAGAAATAATATCTCGGGTATTTCCTTTGGACTCACCCTTTGGATCCAATAAGCAAGAGTCTTCCAGGGTTACATGGAGGTTCCACTTATCTGTGTCGTGACATCAACCTACCGGGAGTGATCAACCATTCGTATGGATCACATATGAATGGGCCAACAACACCACATTGTCCTAGGAATATAATCTGAAAATTTCCCCTTCGATCCCCTTTGCCAAACTCTAGGATGCCTTTGATTGACATCGTTGGGGTTACCTAGAGAATCCATGTACACCCATAATGAGTTCCCCATGGCTTCAAATACAACAAAATTCCTAAACTTATTGGAGGTACATTAATATCATTATAAACATAAAATAGATATCCACATGCAATACAATGAAATAATTCATGCCTTTAGCCACAAATGCATGACACAAATTAACCAAAAGAACATAAGCATTCAATAATTTCAGCTAATAAGTTCATGCACTAACATCAAGTGGTAATGCAATTTTTTTTTAAAGCCATACATTTAATTGCACAAGGAAATCATAGCTTCATAGCTCTCATATGAATACATGCCATTACAATAAATATGAAGGTCAAACTAAAGGTGGGACTTCAATTTTCAACCCAATCATAGACCTAGTATAGCTAAAATCACTTACAACAGTCACCCTTGAGCCAAATCCACAATCTAAGGGGAATTTATTTTCAATATATTTAGCAGAAGACATATTTAGTACACAAACAATAGGAAATAAATATGACATTGGGTGGTTTATCAACTAGTCAAGCACAACAAAATTCATAACAATGGGTGGTTTATCAGTTGTTTCAAGCACTCTAAGAGTGGTTTCTCAGCTAGTCCTTGGCAAGAACGCATTCCCGTTGCCTCTTAATCCTCTTGTACTTTTGTTCACAATTTCCCCTTTTATGGAATCTCGTTCCCTCAACTCATAGACCTGTCAAGATTTACTTATGAGCTTCACCAAGAAGATGTCCCAACCCCCACATTATTGTACATTTTCTTTTTTATCATTTCCTTAGGGTGTCTTTCCATGTTCCTCTTGGACTCTTCCTCTTATTTTTCTTATTATTTTCACCATAAAATTAATTAAATATTCCAACTAACCCCACTTGAGTTTATTTTTCTTCTTCCCTCTTTGATGGATTTGTGGTCCCACCTATTAGGAAAATACATAAAATATACTCTTTTGTAATTTCATGTATCATTACATTACAAAAAACATGGAGAAACATACTAGGGGTGTCAAAAACCCCATCCCCTTAAAGGGAAAAATGTACTTGGTATTCTTATTATCACAAAGAAAACAAAACTTAGATTTACACACAACCCATACATCTCCTTATTCAAAAATCAAAAGATGTGTATTGTTCCCTTATTTGCTCAACCATCTCCGAGGTGACTTCATCAGGTCCAAAGTTCTTCCATTGCACCTTACATATTCTATTGTTCGGTTCTAGAGCATGATTTGTCTTCGATCTGGGATGCATATGGCTCTGGTTGGATCATTCCCTTTGGTTCCACATGTATCACAGACCAGTCAACAACATGATTAGTGTGATGTACATATTTCTTAAGCAAGTAAATGTGAAAAACATTATGTACTTTTTACTGTGGGTGGTAAGGCCAATCTAAAGGCTACTAGCCCCACTCTCTCTAACATCTGAAATGGTCCACTACATATGGGTTCCAACTTTGCACATGAGCCCATTTTTAATGAGATTTTATTTGGCTTAATACAAATATAAACATGCTCTCCTACTTGAAATTCTTTATGTAGTATGCGCTGATCTGCATGAATTTTCTTCATATCTTGGGCCATCTTTAATTTTTTTTATCTTGATCATTTCTTACACCATTTCTTTTAACAAATCTAGCCCAACAATTACTCTATTTACTGGATCATCCCAACTAATAGGATTGTTTCATTTCCCGCCATAAAGTTCCTTAAAGGGACTCATTCCCAATGACTCTTGATAGCCATTGTTGTATGAAAATTATATTAGCTGAAGGTAGTATTCCCACTTCCTTGGTTGATGCATCACATACATCCTTAGCATGTCTTCCAATATTCTATTTACTCTCTCTTCTTGACCATTAGTTGGAGGATGATAAGTTGTGATAAAGGCTAAATGGGTTCCAAAACTAGTGAATAGTGACTTACAAAATTTGGAAGTAAACTTGCAACCTCTTTCTAATATTATATTTATGGGTACTCCATGCAACATAAGTATCTCTTTCATGAATACTTCAACTATATCTATTACTTTATGAGTAGATTTTACAACTAATAAGTGAGTTGCCTTGCTCAACTTATCCATTACCACCATGATCACATCATGTTGTTTAGATGTCCTGGGAATTCCTATAATCAAGTCCATGGACATTACCTCCCATTTCCATTTCGGAATTGGAATTGATTGTAGTAGCCTGGCTAGATGCTTGCACTCTACATTCACTTGTTGACATTCTAAATATTTTTCAAGTTATCCTACAATATATTGCTTCATTCTTGGTAAAAAATATGCCCTCTTCATGGCTGTCATGATATTTTGATATCTAGGGTGACTTGAGTAAGGTATTTTATGAAATTAATTCATGATAAGCTTCCTTAGATCCCCTACATTGGGCACATATTTCTTGTTCTTGAATATCATTATTGTTAGGAATACTTGGGCAGGGCGGTGAATCAATATTTTCTTTTACAATTGTTATTTTACCAGTTAAGATCAATTAAAACATAACACAAAAATGAAAAACAAAATAAATATTTTTATTACCAAATGGCAAGGACTTCAATCCTATATTACAACAATTCAATTTCCAATTTGTACAATCACAACTATGCATCCTTTAGGGCTCCAAGAAGCATCGATGTAAACTACAAAGTCTTTCTCTCGATCAACTATTCTCAAAATAGGTCCACAAGTGAGTAACTTCTTTAGATATTACAAAGTAGCTACACATTTAAGTGTCCACTAAAACTTCACTCCTTTTCTTTGTAATACGCTGATGGGATGTCCAATCATTAAGAAGTTTCAAATGAATCTTATATAGTAACCAGCCAACCCCATAAATGATCTAACCTCTGTCACATTCTGGGGCATGCGCTATTCCATTATTGCTTTGATATTCTGTGGGTAAAAAATAACTCTTCTTTAGATATCACATGCCCCAAGTAGTGAACCCAATTTGAAATAAATCATATTTTCTAAGCTTGGAATACAATTTGTGCTCTTTGAGAAATTGTAGAAAAAATATCAGGTTATCTTCATGCTCCCTTTCATTTTTCCAATACACCAGAATATCATACTCAAACACTAGTACAAATTTGTCACATTTTGGGGCATCCTCAATTCCATTATTGCTTTGATATTCTTTGGGTAAAAAACCACTCCTTCTTTAGATATCACATGCCCCAAATAGTGAAACTGAGTTTGAAAGAACTCGCATTTGTTGAGCTTGGCATAAAAAAAATTCTCTCTGAGTAGTTGTAGAACAACTCTTAGGTGATATCCGTGCTCCTTTTCATTTTTTGAGTACACCAAAATATCATCCTTGAAAACCAATACAAATTTGTCGAGGTAAAGTTTGTTGGAACATTTGTAAGCTTGAATGGAAAGATAGTCAATTCATAGTGGCAATATCTTGTCCTTAACATATTTTTATGAATTTCCTCTTCCTTGATTCTAACCTAGTGGTATATAGTCCTTAAATTGATCTTGGAAATCACAACCACCCCTCTCAATTGGTCGAATAGATCATCAATCCTAGGAAATGGGTACTTATTTTTCATGATGGATTTGTTCTAAAGTTATCAATAATCTATGCATAGATGCAACGTTTTGTCTTTTTTTTTAACAAAGAATGTTGGGGCTCCCCATAGTGAAACACTAGGTTGTGTATCCTTTCACCATTAGTTCCTTAAATTCCAGCTTTAACTCCACGATTTCAAGGGTGCTCATAATATAGGAGGATTTTTCTACTAGTTCTATTCCTAGGATCAACTTGATCGTGAAGTCAGTATTTCTACTGGGCAGTAGTCCTGATAACTCATATAGAAATACATATACGTACTATGCTAGCTTTGAGAAATTTGCTAAGGGATTTGGGTTGGCTTCTTTCTCCTTTGTCACTTGGATGGCATAAAGGAAGCAAAATTTTCTTCTATGGAACTTTACTTATATCGTTGAGATCATCTTGAGTGTTATTGGCCTCTTAATACCCCACAACGTTATTGGGTCACCTTTGTCACTAAGGCACTCTAACACTTTTTCATAATAATCCACCTTCTTCTTGTGGGCTACCAGTCAATCCATACATATCAAGACATCATATGATCCCAATGGTAGCAAATTTAATTTGACTACTGTAGTGATGCCCCCAATTTATATAGGGCAAGGCTCAACCATACATGTTACCCATCTCTTTTTCATAGTGGTCAGTTGCACAAGCCATGATTTCTGATGGATTTTCCTTGGCAATTCAAATTTTCCACCATCTTATAGCTAATATAGCTGAAATTAGTTCTTGAGTTAATAAAAATTGATACTGGTGAGTTTTTTTACCATACCTTCCATTTGAATGATCAGTGCTTGCTAGTCTACCTGGCTATTATCCAATGCAACATCTATTACGGGGGTGATCTAGGCCACATCATCCAAATTTGTTGCCTCTTGTATGTTGTATAACTTCTTTCAAGTATTCTGTAATAGAAGATAATTCTTTGCAGGTGGTTCTCTCCACATTACCAACATTGTAAGCTCCCTTTCCAGGATCCTTCACCCTACTCATTCATTTATTTCTGAGGTGTATTTCTATTGATTGTAGAATTTTGTTGATGTTCACTTTTATGAGGTTATTAAACTTTCCACCATTTCCCCCTTGCTTATATCCTAAAGTTATTTGTCCTCCTCCTTTAATTTTTTTCTTTCAATCATTCCTTAACTCAGTCTTATGATTAGACTATTCATAACAATGCTTGGTATACCAAATATCCTCCTCCAGATTCTTGGGTTCATCCAATTCTATTCGATATCAGTATGCTTGTGGTAACCCACTGACATACCTCTCAATCTTAGTCTTTTCATCCTTGATGTAAGGAACATACCTTAGTAGTTCGAAGAATTTGTTGGTATAATCATCAGGTGTCATCTACCCCAGTTTGTGTTCATATAATTCCTTTGCTCTGTTGTCATAATATTTCTTAGATAGGTACTTTTCCCATAATTAATTTTCAAACTTCCTCCATGTCAGTTCCTTCTCTTTGATTACTTTGATGTTCTTAAATTCCTCCCACCATATATAAACTTTTCCCTTCAAGCTGAAGACAACCACCCCTCCCTTCATGTTCTCATAATCATGCAATCTAAAATACTTCTTTATTCCCAAGAGTCATGCCTCATCTTTTTCTTTATTTACTTCTACATCAAAGCTAGGGGGTTTTTCTTTATTGAAATCTTCTAGCATGGAAATTCACTTGCTCTTCCTTTGATGATAATGTCTCATGTCTGCATAGTCTGATGATTTGTCAAGGATGCCTGATTCTCTTTTTGTTGTGCTAAGAAGAATTGTTCCTCCTTATACATGTATGTGGCTCTTTCTTGATTGTTTCCTTCTGCCTTCTTGTTATCCAACTCATGATTTTGGATCTCTAGTGAACTACTCTTAGGCCTATAATTATCCTGATGGTTGGTACCAATCTCTTGTTTCCTCTATCTTTTCAAGTATCATAGACTCTACATTAATATGGAATTCACTTATGCTTTCTATCTCATAATCATTTTGTTATCTGCCTTGCAACTTCTTATTTCAGCTCTTAGGATTCTAAGAGTGTCCATAAATTCAGGATTGTCCTATTCTTTCATCTTCCTAACTGAATCTTATTTGTGTCCTTGTTAGGTTATGTTCACACTGTACTGTTCAAATATGTTGTTCATTATTTCTCTTTCTTAATGTATCTTGATGCCTGTGAATATTCCTTTTCACACACATAGATGTTATCCAACTATAAAATAAAATTAAAATAACACAGACTCTCATCACCTTGGTTTATATTGATCAGAAACACCAAAATTCAATTAACTCATAATAATATTTCATCAATAAATTCATAAAACCATGCATTTCAGCAAAACAGAAATGTAGCATATCAAGAATTCATCTAGAGTATGCATGTGAGCCTTTTTAGGTTTAGTGATTGAACATAGGTCTCTAATACCACTTTGTAACATACCCCCGACTATCCCTAGCCCCTACTAAGGTACAAATATGGAAGTTACTTAGCTGACCCGACCTCTAAGGTTCTAGTTATGAAAATAGTGTCTAAAGTTTTCATTATTTATCAAACTCTTCAGAACTAAAAATGGATAGTGTTTTCATGTTCATCTTGTTGAGGTCTTTCCAAGAATATATAATTTGTTTTGATCTGACTCTTGGATCAAAATATATAGTTGTTTGAAGACACACCCAATAGCCACATGACATATCATTAAGATAGGCCACATGGCTCTCATGTGGTTGAAATGGTTCCCGCATGGCCTTCCATGTCATCACTTATCCACTACCAACCCATTCATGTCCCTAAATATTTCAAAGGATATATATATATATCTATATATATATATATATAGATATATATATATATATATAGATAGATAGATAGATAGATAGATATATATATATATATAGACATACAAGAATGGTGGACCCCCACTATTCCACCTCATCTCATAAATAAGATCTCGTGTATTTCCTTTGGAGTCCCTCATTGAAACTGCTATGGAAGATAATTATAGGGTTACGTGTAGGTTCCACCTATTTGTGTTGCCACATCAACCTACCAAGAGCACTCAACAATTCACATGGGTCATAAATGAATGGGCCTAAAACACCACATTGTCTCAAGAATAAAATTTTAGAAGTTTCCCTTCAATCCCCATTGCAAAACTCCATGATGCCTTTGATTGAAATTGTTGGGGTTACGTGGAGCATACACATACACCCATAATCTAGTGCCCCGTGGCTTCAAATACAACACAATGCCAAAAATTATTGGAGGGACCCTACTCCTGCTACATCATCTTGGGGATGAAATCCTAGAGGTTTTGCATTGTGCTCCACGGGAATTCATTAGGGTGATGTCATGAGTTCCTTTCATCAAGTTAATATGGGGCTTTTGGGTTCGTCATTTCATTACAGTGTTTCACGCACGATCGAGCCCACAAGCCATGCCATCCTAGGAATGAAATCCCAAAAGTTCCTAGTAGATCCTCCCTATGAAACCTCTGGGTTACCTCCAAGGTGATTTGACAGTGCAAAATCAATCATGGAGATAATTAGAACTATTAACACATCGCTCTCGCCTTTAGTCATGGAACCTACCCACATGGGAATATGAGGTTAAAGGCCTATTTCCTCTGGGGTCTAGGGTTTCAACTCCTGTGAATTTATTAGCTTCAATTATTTTACAAGTATAATTTAATAGAGCCTTTTCCCAAGCCTCCAAAGCCACATATGTAAATATGTGTGTCACCCTTTCAAGCTATCCCTTATGGGCTTTAGATAGAACTCGATATGACCTTCAAACGCTATGAAGAAAGGTTTACACTTGAGTAGCTACACATATATATTCATATGTGTGTGTGTGTGTGTGTGTGTGTTCACCTTGTGCTTATCCCTCCTAATATTTTACACTTCCTCGGCCCTTCTCGGCCTATGACCTGCAAAAATTACATTTGCAAGTTTGAAAAACAAAAAAAATAACAATGCTAACCTTCCCATGCTTGCAATTTTGTAGAATAAGGTCTTATGGTGACATTTCTTTAACACATGCATTCCATTTCTGTTTATCAATTCTATTTCCAACTATATGCATATATTTAGACAAGTATTTAGGCTCATGAATAGACATAGGAGTAAAAACCATTACTTAGGAAAATAATTAGGGAATCAACCTCTCATTTTTACACAACCAAGATGGCATTCCCTGCTATTAATTTGGGCATATTAATATCATCATAAACATAGATTATATATCTGAATGCAATATGGTGAAAGACTTTAGGCCTCTAGCAATAGATGCATGACATAAATTCACCAAAATAACCATAAGTATCCAAGAATTTCATTTAATAAGTTCATGCACTAGCATCATGCAGTGCTGCAACTTTTTTTTTTTCAAAGCCATACATTAAATTTCACAAGGAAATCTTTAGCTTCACAACTATCAACTAAATACATGCCATTACAATAAAGAAAAATGTGAAAGTGAAGGTTGGAATTTAATTTTCCACCCAACCATAGACCTATTGTAGCCAAAATCACTTACAATAGTCACCCTTGAGCTATATCCATGATCTAAGGGGAATTTTTTTCACCAGATTTATTGAGAAGCCATATTTAGCACACAAAGGATAGTAAATACCTATGACATTCAGTGGTTTATCAACTACTCAAAGTACACCAAAATTTACAAGAATGGGTGGTTTATCAACTATGTCAAGGACCCTAAGAGTGGTTTATTATCCCATAAAAAACACCCTGCGTCGTTTATCAACTTTCCCTTAGAAAGAACCCTTCTACAGAGAAGGTATTTTAGTATTTCAAAAATCAATATAGGGCACCTAAGGTGGACAACATTTATGGAAAAATGGGGTTAGAAAACTTGTTTCTGATTATGGTGAATGATGAGGACAATGAACATATGGACATGTCTATCAAAATATAAGATCTCCTACTGACTATGAAATAGATGGCCAAGGACAAAAGCCTTGGGATGGATGGATGGCTGGTAGAAATTGTTCTCTCTTTTTACAATTTAATGGGTGATCCAGGGGATCAGAAAAGTGCTCAAAAATGAAAGTTCCTAAAAGCACATGAAACTAGTTCCAGATCATATTGTTCGACATTCTGAATTCAATTCCACTTGAATCACTAAAAACTGATATTGTATGCTCAAATTATGATGTTCTGATCATTTGGCTCAACAACTAAAAAATTTGTAGGTGTGCTGACTGGGTGCATGCTGATTGGGCATACGACAAGATGAAGGACTAGTGTGGGCCAATTGGGTGTAGTTGATTGGTTGAAGTCACATGGGAGGTCTAATTAGAGGTTGCCACATGGCACCTCAAGGTTGGATAAAATTTGGTTTAATTGGCCCACAGACCTTGGCAGGGATTGAACCCACGACTTGCAACCTACAAAAACCAAGATCCACCACTACACCATCAGCATGAGTCTTAATAGAATATGTATTTAACTTTATGTTAAAGGATTATGTGCTATGAATTTGGGGAGAGGGTTTGGGCGTTATCCATGGCCCCTGGTCTTTGACACATCCACATGACAACCATCAAATTGAGGGTAGGTCTCAGGGACCAACCCCTATCCCTTAGTCACATTAACAACCATCAGGCCATGTGCAAAGTGCTTAGGGTGTTGGTAAAGGGGATGGGGATCTAATCCCTAGCCCTAGGTTCCATGGTATGCAGGTACTGTAGAAGGAAGGTTGGCAGGTGGGGCAGAGTCTTGGGTTGTCACCCCGGTCCCATGTGATCACATGTAACCACTAGCGGAGGGATAAAGGGCTTCAGTGGTGGGGGTAGCTTGTTAGCCCCGGCCCCTGAACCTATGGTCAGAATATGATCGAAACCAACGAAATTAGGTATAGAATGGTGGGGGTGGGTGGTTAGCCTAACCCTTGGTCACATGGTCCATAAGACCAATGACGGATCCAAGAATCCGGAGCAAGGGGTAAATTGGCTAAACTAATTGAGCGATAATTTGCACCAATTTTAGCATGAATCTCAATAGCACCAGGTGAATTTGTCACTTAACAGTTGGAAAAAGGGCAGAAAATGTAGTACAATTAGTGAGTTTTTGTAGAATTGGAGAACAATTAACATAAAAAAATTTGAGAGCCAAAACTTGATGAGTTTTTGGCCTTATTGAGCCCAACAAGAGCCCAGACAGGGGTTTTTGGGCCTTCTGAAGCCATTGGTAGCAATATTTTTTCATTTTAAGCACTAAAAAATATGTAATTACATATTTAAGCACATAATTGAAGAGGCCCAACATTGCAAGCTGAGTCAAAGACATAATCCAGGAGGGGTGAACTCCATTATCAATTGTTGTTCTGTGTTGCTATGTATGGTTCATTTGTATATATTTATAATCTACAAACTAATTTTTGAACACTAAAATTTATGTGCTTTTGCAAAGCGATCCATTTCCCATAAGACATAAATTTTCTTGCAACTTTTTAATAAACCTTCTGTTGGCATTATAACACAGGCTTGGCACTATGGCACAGGTATTGTCCTTGATGGCAACTCACTCGGAAAATCATTCAAATGACAGTTCAAGCTCACATGCTCTCAAAATAAAGGAAAAGAAGGTATATGCAGGTTCCCATTAACCAACCCGCATATACACGCGGGATCGCCGATCAAAAGGCGCATATGCGTATGCATGCACTTTCATGCAAGGAAAAGCGCGTACATGTGGGAAACCTTGTTTTTAGTCCATGGTATTTAGTCCTTGGTATTTGGACCTATGGTTTTGGACCATGGTATCTCGTCCGAAGTGTTGAACCCAAGTATTGGGTCCTAAGTATTGGCTCTAAGTGGTTTTGTACCATGGTATAAAGTAAGGCCTAAGACTATAAAAGGGGAAGGAGATCATTAGGAAAAGGCACTCAAGCATTGAATATCTTATGAAGAGCAAGATCTAGAATACTGGTCATTGGGTTATGGTGCATAGCTGGTTCTGAATCGAGGAGGAACCTGAGTGCTAGAATAAGGATAAGTTCTATTGATGGGTCAAGATCTTAAGGCTTGAAGAGAAGTATCTTTATGTGATTTTGATCTGTTACATTTGGTGCATGACTTTATCTATAAATCTGATAATCTGGGTATGGCTGATGTCTGAATATTTGAAAAGGGTAAATTATCTTTTATAGATCTGTACGCAGGTTTAGCATAGCAAAGGCGCGTATACATGCTAGTTCGGTAATTCAAAATAGCATATACGCAGGTTTGCCTTAATATAGCAGCGTATGCATGCAGGTTCTACATATTGAAGTAGTGTACATTTCATAAAATATGTTTTAGCTACTTCTATCTACTGTTGTAGTGTTCTGGGTTCTGGTTGGGTTCTGGTACTATTACTGTATTCTGGTTACAACATTCATAGAAGTGATTGTGTGATTCAATTCTTGGTTGGTGCAAAGGAGTTTGGTTGATGCAGATATATTTGATGTTTGATTGATGCTATTTATGGATCCAATCTAAAAATTTATGAAACGTGGTCCCTGGAAGAAAAGAGAAGGTTTTAGCCTTCTGTAGGTCAACACCTATGTACTAGGACATCAGCTAGTACAAGAGCTAAGGGGGTTGTAGCTCCTTTCCAGGAGAAGCTGGAGAACGAGAGAAGGTTGTAACCTTCTACAGGTAGAAGCCTGTGTACTGGTATAAGACTGCACCAGTACAGAAATATTGTAAAAAGAAGTTTCTTATTAAAAGAAGATAGAGACGAATTGCAGCAGGTGGTTTTCATCCATATTGGGTTTCCACCTTACATCATGGTGTTCATGTGTGCTTCTTACATGTGATGATCTATTCTATTTTACTGCACATGTTTGCTCTTCATATGGTTAATGAAGTTCTGATGCACTGATTAAAGATCAACATTTAATGGATTAACTGAATCATACGTTTACTAGATATACGCTAGTTTCATTAGACACAATTGCGTGTACATGTGGGTTTCCTTAACTAAAGCAGCATATATGAATCTAAGTATGGAAATGAAAAAGTTATTGATTTGCTAATACTAATTCAGCACCCCCCCGCCCCTCTCAGTATCATTTCCAACACCTTCAAGTTTTCTAATTTAGATTAGTTTTGTATTAGAGCCCTGGTTATTTTGAGGGTTTGATTGTGTTTGCAAGTGTTCTTTTTTATGCTTACAAGGTTAAAGATGAAAAGAGGAGAAGGAGTGCTTGAAGAACCAAATCCACAAGTTGGTTCAAGGAAGTCACAAACACCTAAAAATTCACCAATCATGGCACATGAAGAAGGACATGAGATGAAGTCTAAAGATGAGAGAGTTTTCAGAAAGGATTTCTTTGAAATGTCTAAAATGGTGAAAGTTTTGTTTGAAGAAAGGAATACAAGGTTGCAAGGTGAAAGCTCAAATCCATCAAAAGGTAATGGAGGAGATGGGAGTAAGCTTCCACCTCTACCTCCACCTTTTCCTCCTCCTTCACCTCCATCTTCACCTTCATCTTCCTCCACTTCAACCCTTTCACATACTCCTCCTAATTCTCAGAAAAGACATGTTAAAACAACTTTGTTAAATCTTGATGTCAAATTTGAATTTCCTGTGTATAATGGGGAAGTAAATGCTGAGAAATTGGATAATTGGGTTCATCATCTTGAAGTCTATTGCAGTATTGAAAGGATCAAAGATGATGAGACCAAAATCCAGCTTTCTTCTCTACAATTGGAAAGTGAAGCTCTCATACAGTGGGAGGCAAAAACCCAAGAGGACTTGAATAAAAGTGGTAAGATAATTTCTTCTTGGAATGATTTCATAGTTCCATTAAGGAGACAATTCTATCCATTAGCTTATATGCAAAAAGAAATAATGGATTGGAAAAACTTTAGACAAGCAAAAGACATTTGTGTTCAGATGTATACACAAGAGTTTAAAAGAAGAGCTCTAATTTTGGGTGTAGATTTATCATCACAAGACACTCTCCTTAAATACATAGGTGGTTTGCATAGTTACTTGAGGCATACAATTCTTATGCTTAACCCTACAAAGCTAGATGAAGTATGTGTATAGGCTACGCATTTAGAAGCAAGAGGGAAGAATGTTCCTGAAGAGATTAGTGAGAAGCCATTTAAGTTTGGAGACAAAGGAAAGGCAAAGTTTAAAGGAAAAGACAAAAAAATGCCACCATCAAGAAAGAGGGAGAAAATCTCACCTGTAAACACTATTTAAAAAAAGGCCATGATGAAGATCATTGTTGGAAACTTCATCTAGAAATGAGACCAAAGAAGGAGAAAGAAAATACTATTGCAATAACTCAACAAGATCTAGGATCTGATTCCAGTGATGAGACCAAAATCACAACCATGGGAGTGAAAGGTAAGGATACTATTTGAAGTACTATTTCTTCTAGCAAGCCCATTGAAAGTAAAAATGATAAAGAAATAATTGAGCTTTTCCATATTAGAGTCATCTCAGAACATAACAAAGTAGATACTTTGTTTGATAGTGGATCCCAAGACAACCTTATTTCATAAGCCATTATCAAGAAAATAAACTTGGAAACTATCCCTCATTCGAAACCTTATCCCTTGGGTTGGGTATGTGACAATGCCAAATTGCAAGTGACAAGAAAATTCAAACTTAAATTCACTATCACTGCAAACTTTATTGATGAGGTAGAGCTTGATGTTGTTCCACTTGACATATACAATATTGTTTTGGGGATTTCATACTTATATGATATGAAGCCATATTTTATCACCATGAAAAAAAATATCATTTGTTTAAATATAGACTTGAGTATATTGTTAGAGAACATCGTAATAAGATGAATTTATCTCTTGTAAGTGTTGGACAAATGAAGAGGCTTGTAAATGCTAGCCATAATTTTACATTGCTAATGATCAAACAAAAAGATGTTGAGGAATATGAATATTTCCAAGGATATGATGTAAAACTAAAACATGATTTAGTTGAGGTTGTTAACACATGTGATAAAGTGTTTCAGGATTCTGACATGTTGCCTCCTAAACGAGGAATACAACATGAAGTTCAAATGCAACAGGATGCATCACTTTTGAACATAGGTATGTACAAGATGTCAGTGTTAGAGAATGAAAAGATAAATAAGTAGATGTAAGAGCTACTTGAAAAAGGGTTCATTAGTCATAGTAGATCTCCTTATGGGTTTGCTAATGTCTTGCCTCTAAATAAGGATGGTACATGGCGATGGCGATAATGGTGTGTGGATTTTGGAGCTTTGAACAAAATCACAGTAAAGAATCATTATCCTATTCCTCAGATTGATGTTTTGTTAAACCAATTGAAGGATGATGCTTATTTCACTAAGTTGAACTTGTGAAGTGGGTACCATTAAATAAGATTTGATGAAGGTGATACATAGAAAATCACTTTCAAGACAAAGCCAGATTCATTGCATGCTTTGACAAGGGTGAAATAGGTCTCTCAATGGGGTGGCAAGAAACAAGAAGCCTTCAATGCATTGAAATGTAAAATTAGTACAACATCAATTTTTGCATAAGACCTTAAGGAACCATTACATATTATGTTAGTGAATTAGATGGTACAAGAAAATTTGGTGAAGATTCAAGCCAAGTATAAGGCTAGTCATGATAAGTATCATGTTGACCACAACTTCCAAGATGGAGTTAGCAAACAAAAGCTACAAGGTGAAGAGAAATTAAGATTATTGTTGGGTCGTTAATATGCCATTATTCTTATCACTTTTGAACACTTATTCGTGACCCATTTCTACTATTCTTCATCATGTCATTTATTATAATTTATTATATAAATCCATTTTATGATGATTTATGCTTCTATGGATGAATATTATTTATTCTCCTTTATTTCTAATAAATTGATGATTATGCATGATTTTATCAATGATAGTTTTAATAAATCAGTTGTAACATTATTCACCATTTTTAGCCTCCAAGATAATTTCTAGATTGAAGATTTGATCATTAAAAGTGCCAACTCAGAAATTCGCTGGAATAAGAAGTGACAGTTTTGTGGTTGCGATTCTGAGCAAATGAAGTAGAATCTAGAAAATCTAGAACATGGGTTTTGTCCAGAATGGACCCATTAACTTTATGAAAGAATGGTTTGCCCAAATTCTGCTTGTACTGAGAGAAACACAGGGTTCTTTGAGCACGATTTTCTCAGATTTGTTGTTGCGACCGTCCTCCAAATCTCAGCTGCAAAGCCAAATTCGTCTTTCTCTTGTTGAAAACTGGATGGAAATATATCTTATTGTTTATCAATTGGTTGGAAACAATCCAATTTTGTAATAGAAATCACGTTGTAGTTATCTCTATTGTAACTGCTCTCTGATCTCTCTATTTAAATGAAAATGGAGATCAGAGATGAGAGGGATTCGAATGATGGAATTGAGGATGAATTAGAGATTTAGAATTGAGGATGGTAGAGAGAATGGATAATGGCTGAGAGATTGAGAGATTTCTTGTTGTAATCCACTGTAACTCTGCTTTGATATTTTAATATAAATCTAGTTGCCATTCCATCTTTGATCCTGAAGTAACCCAGCAGCATCTGCTGGCGGCTAAGGACCCAGCCTCTGGTGGAGTACACTGCTGCTGTATTACATCTTTATGCTTCATATGTGGTTTGATCTCTTTCTTTTACTCTATTCAGTAATCTGACGCACTTTACTGTTTTACATATCAGTGCTATTAGATATACTTGATTGGATACTATCGTTATCTGTAATAGGAATGCTATGTTATCATTTTTACTTTGTATCGCATTGTTGTTCCTTTTGATAATTGATATAACATTGTTGTTCCTTACAGATTGTCATTCGATTACAGATTAACCGCGCTGTATGTTCCTAAATTGGTACAACTGTATAATGTATTCTTAAATTGTGACTGTTTTTTATTCGAGATTGTTGTTCCGTTACACTTGCTGTTACTTTATAGTTGTGATTCATGCATATTGTATCGAAGCTTGGATTAATGCCCCTTTTAATGATAAGTGTGTTGCGTGCTTGATTTGGATTGTTGTACATCCATATTTAATATGCTGTTCCATTTCCTGTTATTCGCATTATCTTTATTTTGGTGTGAGAGACTATCTGTGGCTGTAATGAGCCTTGGCATTTACTGCCTAACTCCCAGACCCGTGGTCCATGCTCTAATTTCCTTTCCATCAGTTTCCAAAGGGATGGGCTATTGCTGTCAAACCCTTGACTGATACATTGCTTATTTTTCCGAATGAATGATTTAGGCTTCAAGGTATTTTGTTGTTGATTTCCATTAATTAGAGTTTGTTGTTCAGATTCCTTTAATTATAGTTTGCTACCCATTTACTTTGTTGTTCATTTCTGTTGATTAATTGCAATAGTTTGCTTTTAAAGAGTTTTCCTAGTTTACTTTCAATGGCAGCTTTAGTTCAATTTCGATTTCCTTTTGATTGCTTTAAAGCAGGACTGTCAACTGTAGAGAACATTGGTTATTGCTTCCTCGTTCCTAGATTGATTGTCTTGTTCCGATTTTATTTCAATTGCATCAATATCCAGAGGAATGAGTTATTGCTACTGTATCCTCGATTGATGGTTGTTTGAGTGAATGATTTAGTTTAGAACATTTCAGTTTCTTGTTGTTCCAATTAGATTTTGTTTCCAGCTTTCATTTACTTTTGCATTTTAAGCACTATACTACAAAACATTACTCTTGAGTAAATAGCCGCCTCAGACTGAGTACACTCTTGAAATAAAAAGTCGTCCCTGGGTTGATAATTAATGTGAAGGTAATTAGGAGTTAAAAAGACACCTTTTTATCGCTCCACATTTTGGCGCCGTTGCCGGGGAGAGTGTAGCCATTTCTAAAGAGTAGTGTGAATCTGATGAGTGCCTGCTAGGAGAGAATTGGGTATTAAAAACAGAAGGTAAGAACCTACGTACGGAGCATGTAACAGCCCTGCTCCCCCGCCTGCTTTCCGGCATATTTGTTAATTTTTGTTGGGTAGAAATAGATGTTTGAATTTTTGTGTGAATGACTAGGAAAAAAATAGAAAATTTGAAAAATCAATCACATAATTTCACTCAAGTGGTGATGTAAGCACCACCCATTTCACTAAATAATTGACAGGAACATTGGAAGAAGGAGCTTCGAAGGAACACATGAAGAACATCTTCTGTTATGGTAAGAAACTGCCCAACATTTTTTTGAATTTCCTGCTCAACAAATTCCACACCCTCACCACAATAAATCAGTACAACATGCTTATAGTGTTGAACTGCCAAATTTACCCAACCTTCCCACCCATTCTATCTCACATGTGCCATTAGAGAAAACTTACAATGAGATTCAGAATGTTTCAAATTCAAAAATTGTAGAAGCTATGGAAGAAAATGAGGTTTCTTGTAGGTTGCACCAACAAACCATTTTAAAAGCTCAAGAACTTCATGGTATGATGGGAAATCAAGAAAGTAACGGATATATTGAAGATTGGTTTCACTCCATCACGTGTTTGCATCATCACTCCATACTTCAACAATTTTTGATACCATCTTTTCAAGGGAAGTTGGCTTCTCATACCCTAATTTTTATCAACATGCATTTTTCAAATTTGGGTATGTGCATACGTAAAGCCTTAATTCTAAAATGGTTCCACTGGAAATACTCTTATACATAAACATATTCGATTCTCAAAGAAGAGTAGGATAGTGGAGAAAATAAAATAAATAAATAAATAAAACAAACACATCTTTTTTATTTTTATTTTTATAAAGCTAGTTGTTTTTTGTTGCAACATGCTATGGAAATCAACATCGGTGATAAAAAAATTCAATTCATTTGTGTATAGATGACTTATAATGGAAATAATAGTTCTACAAACACTTATATTCATTTTTATCATCAATATGAAAAAATGGTTGAATATAATTTTTTTGGCTTTCGGGCTTGATGAGATTTCTGGAAAAACAGTCGGGACAGTCATGTTTTGAGGGACCAAAAGTGAATATTTTAAAAACCTATTTCTACTCTAGGTGGCCCTTGATGTCTACTTTCTAACCCAATTTGAACCACTCAATTTCGATTTGAAACGAAAAATTTAGAAACAAAACATTGACAGGGTGTTTAGTGGGCAGCTCAGGAACAGAGTTGGGACAGTCAGTTTTTGGAGGCATAAATGTTTGAATTTTTAAAACCTGTTACTATGGTAGATTCCCCTATGAATCTAGTTTAAAACGCAATTGGAATCACTCATTTTTTTATCGTATGGGGAAGTTATGATCAAAATACTGACTTTCTATCATAAATCAACACCCTTAAAAATATGTCTTTCTGGCTGTTCCTTACAGTATTTGACCTATCAATTCTTCTTTTCTTAAAAACTTGTTTCTATTGGAGATAAATAAATGAATCTACTTTCATTTCCAATTTGAATCATTTGAATCCGACATCAAACAAAAAATCTATGCTTGAAATATCAATCGTTGGTCTAGATTGGGTAATCGAAAATGACTCTATTATGCAGGTTGTTCTAAACAAATTTGACATATCATAGCATTTAATTTGTAAAACTTGTTGCTACTGGAGATAACCCTTTGAATTAGCTCTCATTTTGCTTTGGAATCACTCAATTTCGACAAAAAACAAAGAAGTTGTGATTAAAACACTGCAGGTTAGCATGATTGGCCACTGCTCTCCCACAAGTGATAGATAAATTTTACTTTGTTATTTTCTCAATGGATTTGTTATACAGGGTAACTACTTGTTGTTTTTTGCATAATTCTTAGATTAGGGAGCCTGATCACCTCTCTTTCTCCATGATTTAATGTTTTATTGCAGGTAGACACTCGTTTTTTGCAGGTCCTGGGAAAATAAAGAAGGTCAATTTATGGACGAGTGATTTTTGAAAGAAATTTTATGAAACAAAGGAATTTCATCCAACTCATTACCCAATGGATTCATAATAGAAGAAATGAAGAATTGATTTCCATTTGAAGATTCATGTCATGTCTTTGCTGCCAAAACATTTTTCAAAAAGATCATTTTTTTTACATAATATCATAGTTGTTGTAACTTAATTTATTTACATATTGTTTTTAAATAAAATGTTGTTTCTTTTCTAATTTCTCTTATATTTTGTGTTTCAGGTGTTGCTTCATTCAAACTGTGACCCATCCTCAGCATCAATTCATTGAACAGCTAATTCATTCTTTGCGTGCTTGCATTTCATGCTTGTGCATTTTGCTATTCCTTTTCTGAAGGGACAGCATTTGTGTGCACTTTTGTCATTTCTGTTGTTCCTTTTTCAAAGGGACAACAATTTCGTTTTACTGTTCCTTTTCCAAAGGAACAACACCTTTTTGGTCAGCAATTCATTTTGTTGTTCCTTTTTCACAGTTCATTTTGCCGTTCCTTTTCCACGACTCATTTTGCTGTTCCTTTTTCACTTTTTGTTGTTCATTTCCGAATGGAACAACACTTCTGCACTTTCACGTTTTGTTGTTCCTTTCTGAATGGAACAACACTTCTGCACTTTCACTTTTTGTTGTTCCTTTCCGAATGGAACAACACTTCTACACTTTCACGTTTTGTTGTTCCTTTCCGAATGGAACAACACTTCTGCACTTTCACTTTTTGTTGTTCCTTTCCGAATGGAACAACACTTCTGCACTTTTACTTTTTGCTATTCCTTTCCGAATGGAACAACACTTCTGCACTTTCACATTTTTGTTGTTCCTTTCCGAAGGAACAACACTTTCACATTTTTGTTGTTCCTTTTCAAATGAACAACATTTTCACATTTTTTTTGTTCCTCTTAAGGAACAACACTTTTTCACATGCATTTTCTTTGTTGTTCCCTACATAGAACACCACTTTCTTTTGAGTGTTTTTGCTGTTCATTCAAAAGAGCAACACTTTGGGATTATTTTCGAGAGCAACCCTTCTTTCTTCTTGTGGGATTATTCCTAATCCATCTCAACCACATTTTACTGATTCCCTTTTATGGCATGAAGTACATTATTTTTATGAAGACAAGAATCATGGATTCTTTTGAAGCGAGTTAATATCATTCACGTTATGATCTTTAACAGGACAACTCCTTGATGATAGATTTTTTTCAAAAGGGACACAATTATTTATATATTACTTTACTGCATTGTTTTCTGCTGTACATGATACTGATTGATGATCTTAATACCATGCTGGTTCCATCCTCCCTGGTTATAATCTTCTCTATCTGTAATAAATGAGATTATGGGTATTTTTTTTTTCCTATTGGCATGTTCAACTTCTTCCACCATCCCTGCTCTTAAGGAGTACTGAGCCTCCCTCTTTTTATCATAAAAATGTGTAATAACAACAAAATTTTGTTCGCAGATGGAGGATAGGGGGTCTCATTACGAGCTAGCCTACCATGTTCATAAGGTTGTAAGAAAGTGACATTCCCATTATGGCCACCAGACCAGGGTTATAATCCATTGGATAGCCAAATTATCCTTGGAACAGGAGGTCTCATCACAAGCCGACTTCATCACTTTTGCTACATCCCAGTGAATGGCAGTGTGGTTATCTGGTTACCACACCAGCACACTGATCTTTTCTGTAGAACAACACTGTAACTCTCCATTTATAAATTGAGGATCCTGGCTCATATGGGTTAAAAAGCAACCCTGCCGAGGCTATGGACGCCTGCTGGCAGCAACGGCTCTGCTTATGGTATTGAAGTTATATCTTATCATCAATTATTATTATAATACCCTTTTCTTATTTTTTCTTTTTATCAGAGAAGTTATTTCCTTAACTTTTTCCCTGTTTTGAACCTTTATGCATAAGAAATTGTTTTATGATCAATCGGATCATTTTCAGCTAGCATACTATCAGTAAAGCATATTTTTGGCATATTGTTGTTCTTTTTCTCTTTTTCATCACTTATCATCGATTCAAAGCGTCCTATCTCTTATCCATAACTATCTTTACACACTCTTCTCTCATTATAACCATAACTCTCGCCATCCTATCATTGATATGTGTACTCTACTGCTGTATTGTTCATTCCCTTGCCTTGCCATCAGCATAACACCTTTCATAGGCTTTATGGTCATGAAATCCCTTTTTCAATTGGAGAGGGGAATGTATGCATTATGGGATTGCATGCGATATGATTACTGCACTCTGCCATCACTTGTTGATTTGCCAAAATATTAGTATTGCATGTATACATAAGTTTTTCTGATTGAAATTTTTGCATGCATCTTATCTATTGCTTACACTATGGATTCAAGAACATTGTATGCAAAATAGTGATTTGTTTACAGGAGAACAACAAGTATGGGGGGAAACTTTATTCGCGGCATGACCACACTGTTGCAACCAACAGAAGAGGCTCGAGCAACTCGCGTATACGAACAATTCTTCAGACATGATGTGCTTGCCTGGATTCCACCTTTTGCATCACTTTCAGTGCCAACTCTGCCTACATTAGCTTCAACAAATGCCAGTCCATATATGTCATTCCACATTTTTCTTTTTTGAGGTACAACTTGAGGTAAAATAGCATAATTTTCTAATTTCTTACAAATTTAGGAGAATTTCATAAAAATCCATTTTGAGCATTATTTATCATCCTTCACTCCACATCTGTACCACTTCCCATTTTTCAATGACATATCATCTTTCAGTTTGGGGGAGTGTTGCTTTCATTCATTTCTTTCTTATAACCATGTTATTCATATTCTTTATCATCCATTTCTATTCTTATTCCTTCTCAAAACCTCCCTTCTTCCATGTTGTTTTACACCAAGAATAGAATTCAACAGCTGGTAGAAACCACCTCTATTTGTTTTCTAGCATCGCATGAGGGCATGCTAATTTTTCAGAGAGGGGGAGGAATTGCTACGCATGATGGATGTTTTCCATTTTCTTTCTCATTTAAGGTATACAATTTCAGTGTAGAAATTGATTTCCATAATATTTTTAAAACTATGAACTCAATTCTTGTGATTTTTGGAAAACACAGACGTATCATTAATACAAACCCAAACAATTTCAAGATAAATTGGTTCATAAAATTCTGGAAATCATGCACTCTCAGCTACAACCATTTTTTTTATATCTCATGATCCGTGCATCAAAACAATCTGATTTTTAGATCATAAAGACATTCATATATTATAAATTTACTTGCCAAATTTCAACAAAAGCTGGTTTGTAGTTTTTTTTCCGAGGAAAAAGGCTAAACTTTTTATTAAGATACTGTAAAAAGTTTACATACAAATTGTTCATAAGCCATACTGTTGGCTCATATGTTCTCAATCTGCTCAACCATCAGGGAGCTATTCTACTATTTTAAGAACCTGTAATAGTCTTCCTCCCGGGAGGAGGCATAGTCAAAACTCATAGTAACATAAAGAAACCTGGGGTCTCCTTCAAAGAAGGAAAAACAACCCCATACAACAAAAATATATGTCTGAAACCATGAGGAAATATAACAAAAATAAAATTATAAGTCTGTTTGCTGTAATCTATAAGCTGGATGAGAAGACTAGAAAGGAGATTATATACAAAAACAAAAACAGCATAATATATCTGAGAAGTGTGCTGTCAAAAAATGGTGTTAAAAACTGTGATCAAATAGGCTGAGCATATGGAGGCTGATCTGATATGTAAGACTGCCCCTGTCTGATCTCTTCAATTGCCCAGCTGCCCGGATCCTGTTGTAGACCAGCCTTAGATAGCTGATCTGCTTCCTCATTCCTGTCCCTGTAGATATGGCATATTGAAAACCTGTTAAAGTATGTCTTCAGAAAAAAAAATTCTTCAACAATTGTCTTCAAAATCTGATTTTGACAAGTAGCAATTCCATTGACCCAGTTTATGACATTTAGTGAATCCCCAAAAATCTGAATAGAGTTGATGTTTCTATGATGGAGCCAGCATAAAAGGTATCGTAAGGCCGAGAGTTCAGCGTAGTTATTTGTGCCTGTACCCAACCCAACAGAAGCTTTTAAAGAGTGTTCCGAATTGATGTGTATACACAGGCCTGCTCCAGCCTTATTGTTTTGGGAAGCCCCATCAAAGTACCCACACGGAATGCCCTCCTGAATATTGATAGGTTTTTGTTTTGTTTTTGATGTTTTTTCCTCTGGTGGAGGCAAGGCAGTGTATATGGCTGTAATATTAGTGGCAATAACGGAAGTAGGTGTGTCCTTATCTTGGAACAGACTCTTGTTTCTAGCAAGCCAAACACCCCAACAGAAAATAATGGGCAAGTTCCTCAAATTCCCTTCCGGATAGGTTTGCCACCATTTCCTCCAAGCAGCATCCAAGGGATCATGCCCCCACTGAGCTTTAACCTTGAGCAGACCAGTGACCTCCTCCCATATCTTTCTTGAGAAAACACAGGTCGTGAAAAGATGATTGATGGTATCCTCATCAGATTTGCATAAAGGGCAATGCCCTGGCCCAGCTAAAAACCTTTCCTGTAATGTTTCCCATGTTGGGACCCTCCTTTTTAAAATACACCAGAAAAAGAGCCTAGACTTGGCAGGGCTTTTGAGTTTCCATATATCTTTGGCCCACCATTCCGGTACTCCCCATCCTTTCTTTCCCATTAGAAAAGAGTATCCATCTTTTGGGGAATACCCCCCGGATTTGCTTTGTGCCCACATCAAGCAATCAGGTTCATCTTTTATCCTGACATTGGATCGTTGTAGTTCTTTGATGAACCCCTCCCATTCGTTCTTCCATCTAACATTTAACCCTAATGCTTCATCATCCTTCCAAGCCTGACCCCAGATAGTAGACTGTCCAGCTCTTGCCACCTGATTTAATGATGTAATACCTTTAGTATCAAGGTGTCTAAGAAGCCCTGGGGATAAAGCAAAAGCTTCATTGCATCCAACCCATGGGTCTCTACCAATCCTGATCTGTCTACCATCTCCCACTTTCCATGCTAAACCTTGCTCGATTACTGAGAATGCTTCCACCGTGGCCTTCCAGATTGCTGAAGAATTTTTTACCTTCTTATTTTGACTCCGGATCCATTCTTCCAGAGGGAGTGGGTCTATGTACTTCCTTTTCACCACCCTTGTCCACAGGTTTTCCATGGTTATTAGCCTCCATCCTGATTTTGCTGCTAATGAAATGCTGAACTCAGGGAGTCTCTTAATCCCCCACCCTCCCCATTCTTTTGGTCTGGCCACTTTGTCCCAAGCCACCCAGGGTAAACCCGAGGATTCCTTTGATCCTGCCCATAGGAATCTGCAACAGATTCTTCTGATTTTCTCCATTACTCCTTTAGGAATCCAAGTTAGGGCGGCCCAGTAAACTGGAATGGCTAACAAGACTGATTTAATAAGGGTCAACCTACCAGCTCTGGATAGCCATCTAAAGCTCCAGTGTGATATTCTGGATTCTATCTTTGCTATGAGCCAGTTCCAATCCTCTTTTTTGTATGCAGCAGGCTTTAACCAAAAACCCAGATATTTGAAGGGAACTTCCAGAGGTTGACTGGGGAAAGGAAAAAGATCAGCCATTCGATTTCTTTCCCTTCTTTCAAAATCTGCCATACAAGCTTGTGATTTCCCAGAATTAATCTGCATTCCAGTTGCTTTTAGAAAAAGATCAAAAATGCATTTTAACTCCTTTAATTCACTGCAATTACCATTGGTGAAAATCAAGATATCATCAACGAAAAGAAGGTGAGTGATGTAGAGATTGATTGCTACCTCGATACCTTTTACCTTCTCCTCTCTTCTGGCTTTGTGAATCAGTCTACTGAGCCCTTCTGCCACAAGGAGAAACAGGAGAGGGGATAATGGACACCCTTGCCTGAGGCCTCTCTGGCTGTTAAAGAAAGAGGAGGCTGCTCCATTGACCAGGACCGAAAAACTGACATTTGTGATGCACCCCATGATCCAGCTGACAAAAGGATAGCTGAAACCCACATGTGTTAGCAGCATCCTTAGATAGAGCCAGCTGATCCTATCATATGCTTTGGATAGGTCGATTTTGAGAACAGCTCCCTTCTTTTTCTTCATTTTGACACTATGGATAACCTCCTAGGCTACACCTATGGCTTCATGGATCTGTCTTCCATCCAGGAACCCAAATTGTTCCATTGATATATTTCTTGACAGGATTGGTGCAATTCTGAGAGCAATAACCTTTGAAATAATCTTGTAAATGCAGTTACACAATGAAATTGGTCTAAAGTCTTCAAAGCTTTCCGGATCATCCTTCTTAGGAATGAGAGCAATAAAGGTTGAGTTAAAAGGTCTATAGACAGCTCCTTTCAGCCTTGACTCTTCAACTACTTCAGTTATTTCAGCTCCAATTTGTTCATAAAAATGGAGGAACAGTTCTATAGTCCAGCCATCAGGGCCTGGGCTTTTATCCTTGCCCATGAGCTTCATAGTTGTTTCAATCTCCTCCTTTGTGACCGGAATTGTAAGGTCTTCTGCTTCATCTTCCTCAATGAATCTAGGGAAACTTTGTACAGTTCTGAAGACTTCTGCAATAGTAGCCTCTCCCTGATCTGCAAAAATATTTTGAAAATATCTTTTTCCTAAACCAGAAAGCTCTGGAAAGGAGCTGACTTCTCTCCCTTGTTCATCTTTAAGGCGCCAGATAGTATTTACAGATTTCCTTCCTTTTGCAAAATTATGGAAAAACCTGGTGTTCTCATCCCCAGATTTTAGCCAAGTAGCCCTACTCTTGATCCTCCACTCTTCTTCCCTTTCCAAAAGAATTTTATTTTGCTGCTTCTCCAAGTGAAGGATTCTGTCCTTAGAGACTTGTGAGGAGTATCCATCTATCTCCGTACTCTCCAACTGCTTCAGCTCCTCCCTTATTCTGATCATCTCCTCATTTTGTTTCAATTTTCTGTCCTTTGCCCAAGAGATTGTAGCTTTCTTCAGTCTTTTTAAATTCTCCATGAACAAAAAACTTTTATCCTCGCCTGCATTGTGATCTGGGTGAATCCAAGTTTCTTTAAACAGATTGCAAAAAGTGGGATCTTGGAGCCAAGTGGGACTGAACTTGAAAGGGGTAGGAGGTTTGTGAGGAGGAATAGTTAAGTCTAAGAAAATTGGGAAATGATCCAAATTCCCAATTTCCTCAACCCACTGTCTGATCAAAGGAGCTTTGGAAGATAAAGACTCCGCTAACAGAAATCGATCTAGTCTTTTGGCAATCCGGTCTTCTCCTATCCTTCGATTCCTCCAAGTAGGCTTTAGTTTGATCGGAGAGGGATCTATTAAATTATTCTCCGAGATGAGGTTGTAGAAAAAATCAGTAAGGGGATCTTCTCTCGCAGATGGACCCCAAGCTTCAGCTCTACCCATGGAAAAATTTAAATCACCTCCCATAATCATCAAAGGTGATTTCATCACAGATTTTGTCATCAATTCTTCCCAGAAGGAATCCCTGCCCTGACATGGCCCATAGATATTTACTAAGGTGATGGGGAAAGTGAAGTCTGGGGATATAATCTCCATGCCCATGACATTTTTCATCCCCCAATGGTTGATAACTTTTACCCGCCCTTCTTTGTAACCAATTGCAATGCCCCCCGAATGACCAGAGGCATCCATAGCAATGAAAACCCACCCAGGCAGAAGGGATTTAAGCATAGGTTCAATCTCGGAAGCCTTCCCCAGGGTTTCTTGCAAAAAGATAACATCTAAATTGGAGTTAGATATCCAATCTTTCAAGGCCAGTTTTTTAGGTTTGCTGGCCAAGCCTCTGTAATTCCAGGATGTCAGGATCATTTAATAACACCCTCAAGGGAATGAGCTGCTCTAAGAACCCCCGGGATTGAATATTGTTTACCATCTGCAACATCCAATTTAGCTTTTAATTTTGCCTTGGACATATCTGATTTCCGTCCTCGTTTGTTTTTGGAACTGTTCTGTGAATGGATCGGTCCCAAACCACCTAAAGACCCCTGATCCTCATGATTTCCTCCCAAAGATCTCAGGTAGTAAGGGCAAGGAGGCCGGGTTACAGGGAGTGAAAGGGGAGGCCATTTGTCTTCACAGTTTATATCCAGGGACGGTAAAGCTTCAGCTATAGTTTCTACATTCGGGCAAGACAGTAAATGTTCCATATTATCAACATTATTATTTTCTTGCTCTTGATATGATGAGGACGCAATATTTATTTGTACAGAAATATGCTCAGGAGAAATAAGAGAGGAAATAGGGGTCCCTGAGCACATACCCTTTTCCGTTTCGTCGAGTGGGGTTTGATTTGCATTTTCTTTCTCGACGAACCCTTCCACAGCTTCCGCTTCTTTAGCTATTTCCTCCACAGCTACCACCGGTTGCATGACATTTGCCACAGCAGCCTCCTGAATTTGTTCACCTTCGTCCTCTGGACCCTTCACAGTCTCCTCTGTCTCCAAATTCTTTGGTTCTTGCGACTCCGGCATTTCGTGCTCCATCGTCATCTGAACATCTGCTTGTACATTTTCTCTGTAAGCTGTAGTCCTTCGGAAATGTCTCCTTCTTCTCATCTGTGGACAGTCTTTTGCCAAGTGCCCATACTCGTGGCACCGATGGCATCTAAATGGCAGGTATTCGTAGTCTAATATCTGCTCATATACATAGTCATTGAATTGAAGGTTAATTTTTTGTGCCAAGCCTCCGCTCGGGTTGAGCATGACTAGTATGCGCGCTATTGCCCTGTTTTTCGTTGTCAAGAAGGTCATATCTGCTTCCAGGTATACCCCCAACCTATTACCAATAGATTTGAAGACTTCCTCTGTCCAAAGAAAGGATGGTAAGCCCGGAGCACGCACCCACACAGGGAACTCGTCCGTTCTCTCCTTGATTGCATCAAACAGGGGAGACCATTTCTTTAGCAGAACTGGAATGTTCCCTATGTGCCAATTTCGCTGAAGGACCCAATCTGCCAATTCTCTATCTACAAATCTAAGCTTAAACCATCCCTTCGCTAAAAGTAGGGCTTCAAACTGTAAAGGTCTATCTGTTGCGAAGCATTTCTCACCCCAATCTTGAAGAAAATCAGAAGTATATTTCTTACCTCTAGCTCTGCTGACCAAGGTACAATCTGCAACAGCTAGGGCTTCTACCATGGAAACCTCCATCCCAAGGACCAGATTGCCTGCTATCGCCTGAGATCCAATGGGTCTTTGCGGTTTCCTTTTCGCTCCTTTATACCTTAACTCTTCCACCGACGATCTTATACCTTTTCGTCCCTCATTCCTTTCAGATATTATCTGTGCTGTTCCCAATAGAGGTTCTGTCTCCAACTGAGACGGAAACTGACCCAAAAGACCCGTGTCGCCATTCCCAGAGGGGAAGACATCAGTCTCCAGACCATCCGTGCCTGCCTGCCCCCCCACTGAAGAAACTCCGGGATCGCTTGCTAAAAAACCTATTTGGTTTTGGGTTTCTCTTGGTAGGGTAACCCTTGTAAGCGAGGTACAACCTCCTGGAACCCGAGGTTGTTCAGTACCTGCTGAAAGCCCTAAGTGGGTTATATCTTCTAAACCTTTAGAAGCCGAAAACCGTGTTATCTGTGTTTTTCCCTTTGGGTCAGTGGGCAAACCTTCCTCATTTACCCCACTCGACACTGTTCCTTTCGCTGCCTGCTTGGGGATGACCGCTGAACCAGTATTGTGAACCACGCTGCCCGAATCCTTTCCTTGAGACAAAAACAGAGGAGTTTCCACCTGTGATACAACCTCCAAACTTGGCCGTTCGAAAGCCCCAAAATAGTATTCCACGTTCTGAGCGGTAATATCCTTCCCCCACATGGAGAGGATGTCTTCTACATCTGGGTCCAGAGCTAAAAAATCGGCGGGGTTAACCATAGTTCGAACCGTTCCGAGGTAACGCGACAACCGACAGTCAATGTGGGTAACCTTCACGGGGGCTTGTTGATTAAAACCGGAAAACAGGCGGATAACGATAAGAGTAACAGTATTATGGCAAAGCTTACAAAACAATAGCATACAGCAAAATCGTCATTTAACCTCCACCTGCCTGTCTACTTTGCAGAGAGATGGCCCCCCGCGTCGGCAGCTGTGCATGGCGTCTGACCCTGTCTACCTAACCGAGACCTGTGCGTGGTTCTGCCCTGTGCCCTGGTTTCGAAACCCTAACCTGCTCCATTTCCTCCCAGTTCTTGGTCCAATCCCCTTTATTTGGTTTCAACTTGCTTATTCCAGCTGGTTTGTAGTTTTTGAGAAAATGGTTAATGAAATTTGTTGTTACTTATATCATATTTTGTTGCAACTTCATATATACATATAGTTGAACGTCAATGTAAAAATTGTTATGCCTTCATCAAGATTACTAAAAGTGAATATTCATTAATTAAGGAAGAATTCATTTGTTCTATCCATTTCATGAGCTGAGATGAACATATTTTTTATTGCTTGGTTAACACATGGGTTTTTGTCTTTGGGTTGCATGAGGACATGCAATATATTCAGTTTTCGTTGCATGAGGACATGCAACATATTGAGTGTGGGGGTATGTTGGGCCATTAATATGCCATTATTGTTATCACTTTTGAACACTTATTCCACCCATTTATAATATTCTTCATCATGTCATTTATTATAATTTATTATATAAATCCATTTTATGATGATTTATGCTTCTATGGATGAATATTATTTATTCTCCTTTATTTCTAATAAATTGATGATTATGCATGATTTTATCAATGATAGTTTTAATAAATCAGTTGTAACATTATTCACCATTTTTAGCCTCCAAGATAATTTCTAGATTGAAGATTTGATCATTAAAAGTGCCAACTCAGAAATTCGCTGGAATAAAAAGTGACGGTTTTGCGGTTGAGATTTTGAGCAAATGAAGCAGAATCTGGAAAATCTGGAACATGGGTTTTGTCCAGAACGGACCCAATTAACTTTAGTAGGTAATGGTTTGCCCAAATTCGGCTTGTACTGAGAGAAACGCAGGGTTCTTTGAGCACGATTTTCTTAGATTTGTTGTTGCGACCGTCCTCCAAATCTCAGCTGCAAAGCCAAATTCGTCTTGCTCTTGTTGAAAGCTAGATGGAAATATATCTTCTTATTTATTAATTGGTTGGAAACAATCCAATTTTGTAATAGAAATCATGTTGTAGTTATCTCTATTGTAACTGTTCTCTGATCTCTCTATTTAAATGAAAACGAAGATCAGAGATGAGAGGGATTCGAATGATGGAATTGAGGATGAATTAGAGATTCAGAATTGAGGATGGCAGAGAGAATGGATAATGGCTGAGAGATTTAGAGATTTCTTGTTGTAATCCACTGTAACTCTGCTTTGATATTTTAATATAAATCTAGTTTCCATTCCATCTTTGATCCTGAAGTAACCCAGCAGCATCCGTTGGCGGCTAAGGGCCCAGCCTCTGGTGGAGTACACTTCTGCTGTATTATATATTTATGCTTCATGTGTGGTTTGATCTCTTTCTTTTACTCTGTTCAGTAATCTGACACACTTTACTGTTTTACATATCAGCGCTATTAGATATACTTGATTGGATACTATCGTTATCTGCAACAGGAATGCTATGTTATCATTTTAACTTTGTATCGCATTGTTGTTCCTTTTGATAATTGATATAACATTGTTGTTCCTTACAGATTGTCATTCGATTACAAATTAACCGCACTGTATGTCCCTAAATTGGTACAACTGTATGATGTATTCTTAAATTGTGATTGTTGTTTATTCGGGATTGCTGTTTCGTTACACTTGCTGTTACTTTATAGCTGTGATTCATGCATATTGTATCGAAGCTTGGATTACTGTCCCTTTTAATGATAAGTGTGTTGTGTGCTTGATTTGGATTGTTGTACATCCATATTAATCTACTGTTCCATTTCCTGTTATTTGCATTATCTTTATTTTGGTGTGAGAGATGATCTGTGGTTGTAGTGAGCATTGGCATTTACCGCCTAGCTCCCAGACCCATGGTCCATGCTCTAATTTCCTTTCCATCAGTTTCCAAAGGGATGGGCTATTGCTGTCGAACCCTTGACTGATACATTGCTTATTTTTCCAAATGAATGATTTAGGCTTCAAGGTATTTTGTTGTTGATTTCCATTAATTATAGTTTGTTGTTCAGATTCCTTTAATTACAGTTTGCTACCCATTTACTTTGTTGTTCATTTCGGTTGATTAATTGCAATAGTTTGATTTTAAAGAGTTTTCCTAGTTTACTTTCAATGGCAGCTTTAGTTCAAGTTTGATTTCCTTTTGATTACTTTAAAGCAGGACTGTCAACTGTAGAGAACATTGGTTATTGCTTCCTCGTTCCCAGATTGACTGTCTTGTTCCGGTTTGATTTCAATTGCATCAATATCCAGAGGAATGAGTTATTGCTACTATATCCTCGATTGATGGTTGTTTGAGTCAATGATTTAGTTTAGAACATTTCAGTTTCTTGTTGTTCCAATTAGATTTTGTTTCCAGCTTTCATTTACTTTTTCATTTTAAGCACTATACTACAAAACATTACTCTTGAGTAAATAGCTGCCTCAGACTGAGTACACTCTTGAAATAAAAAGTTGTCCCTGAGTTGATAATTGATGTGAAGGTAATTAGGAGTTAAAAAGACACCTTTTTATCGCTCCACAATTATATGAGCCTCCTTCAATTGAAGATAAAGGAGAGAATGTTCAAATTCCAACAATAGAATATTTCTCTCCTAAATATCTTGAATAATTGCAGTAAGATACCATTCTTGATAGAAAACAAGGACTTCACACAGAAGTAATGTGGATTACCTTTGTGTGGGGCTCAAGGTAACTAATCCAAGTAAGAACAAATGGATTGAGATTGGAAGGGTGAGGGAGTTGTACCCTCACCTATCCGTTGACTGAAAATAACCTTTTGGTGGTCCAAAAACTTCTAATGGGGAGGAATGATGTTGAGAAATGGAAACAAGAAATTCCAATTTAATTTGTCCTCGTATTAAACTGTGAATTAAATTCTAGTTCTATTCTCATAGCAACTTAAAATAGTTAAATTAAGTTTATTAAACTTACTTAAATTAGGAAATTCGAGTTGGAAGTCTTTTGGAAGTGATGTATATGTTCTCCCTACTTTGTAGGAGTCCAGTGTGACTTATTTGTGAGTTGTAAAATAGAAGACTCAATTTCATGAGTCAGTTTAGTTAAATTAGTTCTCAAACTGATTGAGAGAACTAATCTTGATTTAACATATAGTGGTGACATTAATGAACTCCACCAATGCTACTCTAGTTAACTGAATATTTACTCATCAGAAACTCATTCATGTTGATTTTGAGAAAGACCCAATTGAGACTAGAGTGCATGGATAGTGTACTATTTGTTTTAGATTTTTCTGAGTTGAACTGATAGTGCATGCAATCAGGAACTCATACTTAAGGGATTGTGCTATTTTTAGACGCCTTATTTCCCTTTAAATACAAACTATCCTTCATAGGAATTACACATTGGAATAGAGACTTCAAGAGCTTGTGAAGAGGCTAAGCTTTGGCCTTGAGCTTGCTTATGAGTTGGAGATTGAATTTGCTAACTCTTGGGATTGTTCTTGAAAGAACAGGCATTGTAATTTCCTCTTGATTTTCTGGATTAATACAAAACAGATAGTGGGATTTTGAGTTGTGGATTTCCCCGAATATTTATTGTTTTATGTGCCTTTGATTCTCTTCCTCTATTGATTATTGTTTGCTCGATGTTAGTAGAAGTATATTCTTGTCTCTTTCTTTAGCAAATTAAATTAGCTTGTGAATCTACTGGATTTTCTACATGGTATCGAAGCAAGATTGTTTTTTGGGCCGACGGTTTGCAAAGCCAATCTAAGAATTTTTGTGCAAAAGTTTCAAAAACAAATTGCAGATCTAGATTCCTTGAAAAAAAAACCGGCCGAATAGGAGTTCGGATGTGGGAGATATCACTCACTTAAAATCAGCTCTCTATAGGAGATTTCGAAGTTTTGAGTTTCTAGGTTACAGGTAAAAATCCAATTTGCAATACATACTGAGGATCAGCAGATGACATTACATGGGTTGAGGCTTGAGTATGCCTTGGAAGGCATCTCAAATTTCATATCCTGGAGGGACAAGATGGAGGCTGTGTTAGAGGACAATGGCTTGAAGGAATTTGTTGAACAAGCAATTCCTAACCCAGCAACTACTAATGCACATAACTTGGCCGAGTGGAAGAAGTGTGTGGTGAAGGCAAGTCGGGTAATTCTTGAGGGAGTTCGAGATCATATTGTCTCGAGTCTCCATGAAAATGAAACCCTGCATGCTATGTGGGAAACATTGGCAGACTGTATCATAATAGAAGTGATCAAAGGAAGTTGGCACTGAAGAATAAAATTCATCAAATCAAGATGGAGAAAGGTGATATGAGTCCAAAGTACTTGACCAAGTTCACTCAATGTCGGGATGAACTTGGAAGTGTTGGGATAACAGTTTCCGAGGATGATATGGTGAGTCTTGATCTTCTTGGACTCCCAAAGAGTTGGCATAGTTATCATGACTCTATCAATGATCGGGAGAAGCTACCAGATTGAGAATGTCTATGGATAGATTTGATGCAGGATGAGATCAAGAGGAACACTAGGGATGGCTTTTCATCGAAGACTGACAATGAAGAGGAATGTGCCTTATCGATTAAGGTGAGAAAGGGGAAAGGTAAAATTTCCCATTCCAAATTAGATTCTTATCATGGAGGTAAGGAGAAGGACATGACAAAAGTTAAATTCTTTCATTGCCACAAGATGGATCACTTTGCTACAAATTTTCCATTGAAGAATTCCAAGGAGAAGTCCTCAGGAGGAGTGGTGGGTGAGGCGTTGGCCTCCCAATTCAAATTGGAATTTTCCCTCATTGCATGCATGGTTTCTTCAATGATGGGAAGTGTCTTGTACTTAGACAGTGGAGCTTATTTCCACATGACTGGAAACAAAGAGTTATTCAGTGAACTGGAGGAGAAAGATCTCAAAATGCATATCGAGATGGGTGATGATGGTAAGTATAGTGTTATTGGTGTTGGAACTATTACTTTTCATATGGAGCATGTAGCTCCACTCACCTTGAAGAATGTTATGCATGTACCCAGACTAACAAAGAACTTGGTATCCGTTGCCATGCTTGAGGATAGAGGCTATGATGTGATCTTTTCAAAAGGAAATGTGTTCCTTCGACACATAGCCACTGGTCAAGTAAAGAAGATAGGGATTTGAGTTAAAAATATCTATAAGATAGAGGTAGAGGATTGTGTTGCTTTGAGTTCAAAATCAGAAAAAATGTTAAGATGAGACATTGGTGAGTTGTGGCAAAGGAGATTGGGCCACTTGCATCATGGGGTTTTGAATATATTACATCAAATCTCTACCGTACTTCCCAAAGGTACACTTAAGCAAGTTGATACATGCAAGCATTGTACTTTGGGAAAATACACCAAGTATTCCTTTGGAGACATATTCTATTCTGGAGAGAGTCCATTCATATGTGTGTGAACCATTGTCGACAACATCCATGGCCAAACATAGGTATTATATTATATTTGTTGATGAATATTCTCATAAATGTTGGGTATTTTTTTATGAAAAAAAAGGATCAAACTTTCACAAAGTTTTGTGAATTCAAAGGATTGGTAGAGAAAGAGTCTGGCAAGAAGGTTAAATATCTATGGAGTGATCATGGTGGTGAGTATGTCTCCAAGGAATTTAAGAAATTCTATGCAGTGAAAGGGATTAAACGAGAGTTGACGACACCCCATAACCCTCAACAGAATGGGGTTTCTGAGAGGAAGAACATGAGCATAGTAGGGGCAGCAAGGGCAATGTTGCATGATCAGGGCCTACCACTACACTTGTGGGTTGAGGCATGAAACACAATGGTTTATGTTCAGAATCGTAGCCCACATCGGATACTTGAGATGAAGACACCAGAGGAGGCTTATTCCAGTAAGAGGTCAGATGTTGGTCACTTCAGGATTTTTGGGTCATTGGTTTATTGCCATGTGACCAAAAATGCACGAAAGAAGCTTGAGCCAACAATAGAGTTGGGGATCTTTGTGGGGTACATTAATACACCCCACAACTATCGCGTCTACATGCTGACCAATCGAATGAAAATGGTTCACAGGGATATCAAGTTCGATGAGGAGAAGGCCATGCGAGTATCCCTTGAGAGGGAGCTTGAGCTGCATGTGAATGAGGATATTTTAGCTCCTAAGGTTGAGGGGCCTCAAATTGATGTGGAGCAGCCACATGCAGAGGTTCAAAGAGTGGATACATCCACTTAGGTAGAGTCTTCTAGAGAGGGAAGAAAGCACACTAGAGCGGCTGACAGATTGTTTGATGATGCAAGGGAGAATGTGGGAGGACCCTCTTCTCAACACAGATACAGGAGGTCACTAGAGAGGTACTTTGGATACATGGCAGTTATGGGTGCATGGGTTGTGATAGAGCCATCTTCCTTTCAGGAAGGAGTGTAGCAGCGGATTTGGGTTGATGCAATGGTGGAGGAGTATGAATCCATAGTTCGAAACAATGTTTTGGATGTGGTCCTGAGACTGAAGGACAAGTCAGTTATGAGCTCTCATTGGCTTTACAAGGTAAAGAAAGCTATAGATGGTAGTGTGGAGAAGCATGAGGCCATATTTGTGGCCGATGGCTTTTCACAGGTAGAGGGGATTGACTATGATGAGACCTCTTCTGTTGTTGCAAGGTACTCATCAATCAGATCTATTTTGGCACTATCAGCACAGATGGGTTGGAAGATCCATCAGATGGATGTGAAGACTTCCTTCCTCAATGACATGATTGAGGAAGAGGTGTACATAGAGCAACCCAAAGGTTTTGAAACCTTGGACTGTGAGTCACATGTGTGCTGACTCAAGAGAGCATTGTATGGGCTGAAGCAAGCACCCTGTGCTTGGTACACCAAGATAGATAGCTAATTCACTAGGTTGGGCTTCACGAAGAGTGAAGCGGATGTGAACCTATATCACATAGTGGTGGAAGGTAAGCAGTTGATCATTACACTTTACATAGATGATATCATACTGACAGGTGATGACAAGCTCATCAAATCTTGCAAGGAGGACCTTGCAAGAGAGTTTTAGATGAAGGACATGGGGCTCATGCATTACTTTCTTGGCATGGAGGTATCGAAGGGAGATGGGGAGTTGTTTGTATCTCAAGGAAAGTATGCCAATGAGATACTTAGGAGATTATGCCTGGAGAGCAGTTGATCTAAATTGGATCCTTGAAAATTATCAGAGTTTCTATGACTGTTTAAAATTATGTCAGACTCCAAAATATTGTGAACAACGAGCTATCAAGAAGGACCTTTGGATAGTGGTAGTTGTAACCAGCATGGAACAACGAGAACCCTCGGTCTAAGCGCGCTGACCATTGGCCCATGGAGACCGCACAGTGGTGCAAACTAGCAAATGGGGAGTCCCGATCAGAAAACAGAGGTCGTTTCTGATACGCGATTAGCGCAAAGATAAAATCCTCAGAGTGATAATCGCGTATAGTAGGATAGAAACCTTAGTGAAGGAAAAGCCTCGGCACTTGGTCATGTGAAGAACAGGGAAAACCATGGGAAAAGCACTAAAATCGACAGGCGGGTCTCACACTCCAAAACTGGTAGAATATCGGAGGCATTTCGGGTGGTAAGCAGCTTTGGCAGAGGACCAAGCAATGCCATACACTGAATGACGCATGTCTGGTGGATGAGACAGAAAACTGCTTTCATCACAGGATAACAGTCGAGCAACTCACCCGTGCAATAAAAGCGATGACTGTAGGATATGGAGGCCCCAAATCAACGACGAAGATTGCACCCGATGGGAGACTGGATTTGACAGAAGAATAGGTTTAGGTGTATGACATTTGGGGTCCGACATAACAGATGAGCTGGCGGATGAATCATTTCGCAGAATAACCAAAATAATGACCGTTCGCGGAAAGGCTGGTGCCCAATTTGTAAGGAGACAAGTGGCCACCTCGCTGTGAAACATTACACAGTGGCGATGACATAGAAGCAGGGAATTCTAGCAGATAGAGGCAGGCGATCCGAAGGGCCGGAAGAGGAAGTGAACAATCAAGGGAAGGATTGACTTTAATCCACGAATAGACAGAGAATAGAGGGGAGACAAAATAGAGAGTGAAGCAAGAAGCAGAAAACAAAGAAGTCGAGCTGACCTACAAAGCTAAGGCAGAATCGAGTAGACATAACCGAGAAGGCTTGAGAGGTTCAAGAAATCCCTATGAGGATATTTGTCGGGAACTGAGTACCAAATTGGACTCATCCCATTAAGACCAGTTGAGGTTGAGACGTGGTAAGGGGGAGTCTGTGTACTCTAGTGGCTTGGGGAATCCAAGTACCACCCTACTAAGCATCATCTGTTACAGGAGACTCAAATTGAGCTCCTCATTGTAAAAACTCTACTTAAAGACACAATAGAAAAGGCCACCACTGAAACTTGGACTAGGAGACGTAGCCCAGCAGGATTGAGTGAACTCCTTATTAAATTGTTGTGTTTTGCATTTTCTTGCTGTGTTTCTCTTACTGTTTTCCAGTGTCTATTTATTTTTCAATCTTATCGATCTGTTGCCTAAGATAATATAGACACACACACCAGCACATGAGTCTGTAATACCTACATTAATTAACTGAGATCATACATAAGTGATTTTCAGATCAGCAGTAAACCCATGGAGACTCCTCTAGCTGGTAATTGGAGGAAGGAGGATGCTACTTTAGGGAAGGTAGTGGAAGCTACTGTTTAGAGGCAGCTTGTGGGTTCACTCATGTACTTGGTGAACACACAACCAGATATGTGCTATGCAATTATTGAGCTTAGTCAAGTGATTGTTAGGCCTACCAAGTTGTATTGGAAGGTAGAAAAGAAGGTATTGAGGTACCTTAGAAGCACTACTCAGTTTGGGTTGTGGTACAGACATATAGAGGGAGTGAAGCTTCAAGGCTTCACCGATGCAGATTGGGCGGCGAGTCCATATAACAAGAATAGCACATCAAGAGGGATCTTAAGTATTGGGTTAACAATAGTTTTCTATAGAGTTATTTTCTATAGAGCTGAGAACAAGTATCTACTTGTTAAAGATGGAATTGAATACTTTGTAAGAGCTCATAAGGTCAAGAATAATTACACTCTCATAAACTCAGGGCAGATGAAACGAGTTATAAATTCATGTAAACAATTTTTACTGGTGGTTGTAAAGGAAAAGAAACTTGATAAAACCAATGTATTTGAGGGTTGTGATGCTAGACAACAAGCTGATTTAGAAAAAATTGTTTCAGAGTATGATATCTTGTTTCAAGATCCTAAAGGTCTGCCACCCAAAAAGGAAATAGTACATGATATTAATTTGCAGCAAGATGCTCCATTGCCTAACATTGGAATGTACAGGTTGCCCGCTTTAGAGAATGCAAAAATCAAGAGGCAGGTGTAGGAGTTGCTCGAGAAGGGATTTATCAAACCTAGCACATCACCATGTGGATCTCTAATCGTTTTGGTGAGAAAGAAAGATGGCTCGTGGAGAATGTGCATTGATTACCGAGCACTGAATAAGATAACAATAAAAAATCGTTATCCCCTTCCTCGCATAGATGATCTATTAGATCAATTGAAAGAAGCTGTTTATTTTTCCAAGTTAGACTTGCATAGTGGATATCATCAGGTCAGAGTTGCAGAACAAGATGCATGGAAGACTGCTTTCAAAACAAAGCAGGGATTGTATGAGTGGCTGGTTATGCCTTTTGGCTTAACTAATGCTCCTACTACTTTCATGAGAATAATGAATGATGTACTCAGACCTTTTCTTGATGATTTTGTTATTGTGTATCTGGATGACATTATGATATTTAACAAAATGTGGGAAGAACATTTAAAGCATGTTAAGCAAACACTAGATGCTTTGAAAAGAGAAAAAAATTATGTTAAACTCTCAAAATGTGAATTTGGAAAAACATCTCTGAATTATTTGGGACATATAGTAGGGAGTGGTGAATTGAAGATAGATACCTCTAAGGTGGAAGTCATTGTAAACTGGCCTAAACCCAAATATGCTACAGAAGTTAGGAGCTTCTTAGGAGTAGCACAATATTGGAGAAAGTTCATTTCTAACTTTTCCTTAATTGCAGCTCCCTTACATGCTTTAACAGGATTGAACAAGGTGTTTTAGTGGGGAGGCAAATAGCAGAAAGCCTTCGACACCTTGAAAGAAAAGATTAGTACAGCACCAGTACTAGCACTGCCAAATCTTCAAAGATCGTTTGAGATCCAAACGGATGCCAGTGACTATGCCATGGGAGAAATGTTGATACAACACAGTAAACCCATATGTTATCATTATGAGACATTTAATTTTGCAGTAGTTAACTGCCCTACATATGATAAAGAATTGTATGTATTAGTACAGAGTGTGAAAAAGTGGAAACATTACTTAATGGGCAAAGAGACAGTAATATACATATTGATCATCAACCACTTCAATATCTACACTCCCAAACTAAGTTGCAACAATCGAGACACTATAGATGGATGGGTTTTCTACAATAGTTTCATTTAGTCTTCAGATATAAAAAGGGCATACACAATAAAGTTGCAGTTATGTTATCTACACCCGTTATAAATGCATCTACTATACTTAAGCATAATTTTGTGTTACATGAGAGCTACATTGAACAATATGCTCAAGATATAGACTTTAAAGATGTATATGCAACTTTAAGTCAAGGCAAATGAGTAGAAGAATGGGATTATCATATTAAGGATTGACTCTTATATCATTGTGGGAAGCTATGCATTCCACAAACTGAAAGAGTAAAGATAATTCGAGAAGCACACACTTCTCTAATATCAGGTCACTTTGGGGTAAGTAAAATAGTTGCACAGCTGCAAAGATTTTGTTATTGGCCAAAAATGAACGAGACAGTTTCTAGATATGTAAGAGGGTGTACTATGTGTGCTAAAAGCAAGCCCAACAATAGAAAAGTAGGCTTGTACACTCCATTACCAGTTCCTTCTCATCCTTGGGAAAGTATTTCCATGGACTTTGTTGGAGGACTACCTAAATCTATGAAAGGTCATGATTATTTGTATGTTGTTGTGGATAGGTTCAGCAAAATGTGTATTTTGATACCTTGTAATAAATAGATTACAGTTGAATAAACTGCAAAACTGTTCTTTCAACATGTATGGGTTCATTTTGGATTACCCACTTCCATTGTATCTGATCGAGACACTCGATTTGTGGGAAAGTTTTGATCAAGTCTGTGGGAACTGATGGACACCAAACTGAAGAAAAACATAACTTTCCATCCACAAACTGATGGCCAGATAGAAGTAGTCAATAGGACAATGATCCAGTTACTCAGTGGATATTGCAACAAGTATCCTAAGCTTTGGGATGAACATTTGTGTTATGTGCAGCATGCTTGCAACCGAGCCAAACATTCTTCCGCACAGAGATCTTCTTTTGAGACCTGTTTTGGTTTCACACCAAGGTCTCCCTTGGATTTTATCTTTGGTAAGGACACAATAGTTGAGGGACACAGTGATGTGGACAAGGCAAATAGGTTCATTGAACAAATCCAAGAGATCCATCAGGCAGTATAGGAACAGCTGGAAAAGAACCAGGCCAAATGCAAGGCAAGGCATGACAAGCATCAGATGGAGCATAGTTTCCAAGTTGGTGATCAAGTCTGGTTGTATTTCAGCAAGGACATAATGTAAGGTGAAGGTAAAAAGCTGAAACCAATAAGGTATGGACCTTTCAAGATACTTGATAAAATTGGTGAGAATGCTTTTCGCCTTGATCTACCAGCTTACATGCACATCTAATCAGTCGTAAATGTGGATAGCTTGAGATTGTTTGAACCTTCAGTAATTGAGGATCCCGAAGAGCAGAGTCAATTGCCTTCTGTTGATGACCTGTTACTTGAATATCTTAATGAATTGCAAGAAGACACAGTTCTGGACATGAAGGTGGGAACAACGCACAACGGAGATGTTGAGTACCTTAGAATTGGACTCAAGGGTTCAAAGCCAAGCAGTGCAAAATGGATAGAGATTGGACAAGTGAGAAAGTTGTATCCTCACTTAGTAAATGCTTGAAAAAAAACTTTTGGTGGTCCAAAATCTTTTTTAGTGGGAAGGTCGTGATCTGAATTAGATCCTTGAAAATTATCAGAGTTTCTATGACTGTTTCAAAATATGTTAGACTCCAAAATCTTGTGAACAATGAGCTATCAGGAAGGACCTCTGGACAATGGAAGTTTTAGCCAGCACGGAACAACGAGGACCCTCCGTCAAAGCGTGCTAACCGTTGGCCCACGGAGACTGCACAATGGCGCAAACTAGAAAACGAAGAATCCAGATCAGAAAACAGAGGCCGTTTGTGAATCACGTATCACAGGATAAAAAACTCAAAGGAGGAAAAGTCCTAGCACCTAGTCATGTGAAAAATATGGAAACTGTGGGAAAAGCGCTAAAACTGACAGGCAGGTCCCGCGCTCCAAAACCGGTGGAATATCGGAGGCATTTCGGGCAGTAAGCAAGTTTGGCATAGGACCAAGCAATGCCATACACTGAATGACATGTGTCTAGTGGATGCGAGAGAAAACTGCTCTCATCGTAGGGTAATGGTCGAGTAACTCACCTGTGCGATAAAAGTGATGACCGTAGGAACTGGAGGCCCTAGATCAACAACTGAGATTGCACCCAATGGGAGATCAGATTTGATGGAAGAATAGGCTGAGGTGTATGACATTTGGGGTCCGACATGACTGATGAGCTAGTGGATGAATAATTTAACAGAATAACCGAAATAACGACCGTTTGAGGAAAAGTTGGCGCCCAGTTCGTAAGGAGACAAGTGGCCACCACTCTGTGAAATGTTACACAGTGGTGATGACACAGAAGCAAGGAATTACAGTGGACATAGGCAGGTGATCCGAAGGGCCGGAAGAGGAAGTGAACATTCAAGGGACAGATTGGCTTTAAGCCACAAACAGATAGAGAACAGAGGGGAGACAAAATAGAGAGTGAAGCAAGAAGCAGAGAACAGAGAAGTTGAGTTGACCTGCAGAGCTAAGGTAGCATCGAGCAGACAGAACCAAGAAGGCTTGAGAGGTTCAAGCAATCCCTGTGAGGATATCTGTCGGGAACTGAGTACCAAATTGGATTCATCCCATTAAGACCATTTGAGGTCGAGACTTGGTAAGGGAGAATCTGTGTACTCTAGTGGCTTGGGGAATCCAAGTACCACCCTACTAAGCATCATCTATTACAGGAGACTCAAATTGAGCTCCTCATTGTAAAAACTCTGCTTAAATACACAATAGAAAAGGCCACCACTGAAAGTTGGACCAGGAGACGTAGCCCAAGAGGATTGGGTGAACTCCTTATTAAATTGTTGTGTTTTGCATTTGCTTACTGTGTTTCTCTTACTGTTTTCTAGTGTCTGTTTATTTTTCAATCTTATCGATCTGTTGCCTAAGATAATATAGACACACACATCAACACATGAGTCTTTAATACCTACATTAATTAACTGAGCTCATACATATGTGATTTTCAGATCAGCAGTAAACCCATGGAGACTCCTCTAGCTGGTAACTGGAGGAAGGAGGATGCTACTTCAGGGAAAGTAGTGGAAGCTACTGTTTAGAGGCAGCTTGTGGGTTCACTCATGTACTTGGTGAACACATGACCAGATATGTGCTATGCAATTAACGAGCTTAGTCAAGTGATTGTTAGGCCTACCAAGCTATATTGGAAGGCAGAAAAGAAGGTATTGAGGTACCTCAGAGGCACTACTCAGTTTGGGTTATGGTACAGACATATAGAGGGAGTGAAGCTTCAAGGCTTCACCAATGCAGATTGGGCGGGGAGTCCATCTAACAAGAATAGCACATCAAGAGGGATCTTAAGTATTGGGTCAACAGTAGTTTCTTGGTACAACATGAAATAGAGATTGGTTGCACTTAGTTCGGCAAAGGTAAAGTACATGGCTGCAAGTTAGGAAACATGTGAGGTTATCTAGATGAGGAAGATCCTGATTGGTTTGTCTGGTCAGCAGATGGATCTGACAATGATTTATTGTGATAACCAGAGTTGTATCAAACTCTCTGAAAATCCAGTCTTTCATGATCGGTCTAAGCATATTGATATCTGGTATCATCATCTCAAAGATTGTGTATTGAGGCAGATCATGTTGTTAAATTAAATTTCCACATAGGAGCAAGATGGTGACATCTTGACAAAGGCATTGTCAATATGTAAATTCGAGTTTCACAGAGACAGGATTGGGGTAGTTCATAATCCCTTTCTTGTTGAGAGGCAGTGTTGAGAAATGGAAACAAGAAATTCTAGTTTAATTTGTCCTTGAATTAAACAATGAATTAAATTCGAATTCTATTCTCATAGCAACTTAAAAAGTTAAATTAAGTTTATTAAGCTTACTTAACTTAGGAAATTTGATTTGGAAGTCTTTTGGAAGTCATGTATATGTTCTCCCTACTTTGTAGGAGTCCTGTGTGAGTTAATTGTGAGTTTTAAAATAGAAGACTCGGTTTCATGATCAGTTTGGTTAAATTAGTTCTCAAACTGATTGCGAGAACTAATAGTGAGTTAATAGTCAGTGGTGACACTAATGAACTCCACCACTTCTACTCTAGTTAATTGAATATTTAGTCATCAGAAACTCATGCATGTCGATTTTGAGAAAGACCCAATTGAGACTAGAGTGCAAGGACATGGGAGGGACTCTGTACTATTTGTTTTAGATTTTTCTGAGTTGCACTGATAGTGCATGAAATCAGGAACTGATCCTTAAGGGATTGTGTTATTTTTGGAGGCTTTATTTCCCTTTAAGCACAAGCTATCCTTCATAGGAATTACACATTGGAATAGAAACTTAGAGAGCTTGTGAAGAGGCTAATATTTGGCCTTGAGCTTTCTTATGAGTTGGAGATTGAATTTTCTAGGTGGTGGGATTGTTATTGAGAGAAAAAGCATTGTAATTTCATCTTGATTTTCCAGATTAATACAAAACAAATAGTGGGGTTTTGAGCTGTGGCTTTCCTCGGATATTTATTATGTTATATGCCTTTGATTCTCTTTCTCCATTAATTATTGTTTCCTCAATGTTTATGGGCTTCAGTTGTAAAGAGTATAAGTAGATTCTTGTCTCTTGCTTTAGAAAATTGCATTAGCTTGTGAATCTACAGGATTTTCTACAAATGATCTATGGGATCAAAAAAGTGCTAAAAAATTAAAGTGTTCAAAAATTCTTGAAACTAGTGTCAGTTTGTAGTTCTCATTGTTATGAATCCAACGCCACTTGAATTGCTAAAAACCGATATCGTATGCTCAAGTTATGATGCTCTGGTTGTTTGGCTCAACCATTAAAAAATTTCAGGTGTTCTCACTGGATTGCTGACTAGGCAGTCTATGCTACTAATGTGAGCATGCTGATTGGGTGTATGAAAGGATAAAGAAAGAGTGTGGGCTCAACAAGTGTCACCTCATCATTGGTCCAATTGGGCATAGTTGATTGGTTAAACATATGGGAGGTCCAATTACAGGCTGCCACGTGGCCCAACCAGAGGCTACCACATCACACCTTAGGGTTGGATAAAATTTGGTTTAGTTGGCCCGCAGACCTCGACAGGGATCAAACCCATGAATTTCAAACTAAAAACACCAAGCTTCACCATCGTGCCATAAGCTAAAGTATTAATAGATTATGTCTTTGACTTTATGTTAAAGGATTATGTGTTATGCATTTGGGGAGAGGGACCAGATGTTAGCCCTAGCCCTTGGTCTTTGACTCCTCCATGTGACCGCCAGCAAATCAAGGGTAGGGCTTGGGGACCATCACTTGGACCTTAGTCACATTAAAAAACCATTGGACCATGCACGAAGTGCTTCGGGTGTTGGCAGAGGGGGCGAGGCTCTAAGCCCTAGCCCTAGGTTTCCTGGTATGCAGGTGATCACAGGCGGAAGCTTGACGAGTGGGACGAAGCATTGGGCTCTGACCCCGGTTCCACATGATCACATGTAACCACCAGTAGAGGAGTATAGGGCTTCAGCAGTGGGGGTAGACTGTTAGCCCCAGTCCCTGGCCCTATAACTGACATATGACTGCAAACAACGATGGTAGATGCAGAGTGGCAGGAGCAAGCGGTTAGCCCGACCCCCAGCCACATGGGCCACACAACCAATGGTGGGGATGAGAATGCAAAGTGCGGGGTAAATTGATAAACTAACTGAGTGAAAATTTTCACCAATTTCTACACAAATCTCGTCAGTGCTAGGCGAGTTTGTTGCTCGACGATTGGCTAAAAGGCAAAAAATGTAGAACAATTAGTGAGCTTTTGCAGAATTGGAGAACATTTAGCAAACAAACTTTGGAGAGCCATAACTTGATGAGTTTTTGGCCTTTTTTATCCCAACAAGAGGTTATATATGGGTTTTTGGCCTTTTTTATCCCAACAAGAGGTTATATATGGGTTTTTGGGCCTTTTGAAGCCATTGGTAGCATCAATTTTACATTCCAAACAATGTAAAAGTATGTAATTACATATTTGAGCACATAATTAAAGAGGCCCAACAAAGGAAGCTAGACTGAGAGACGTAGCCTAGGAGGGGTGAACTTCGTTATCAACTTATGTTTTGTGTTTTTGTGTATGGTTCATTTGTCTCTGTTAACTAAATTTTAAACACTAAAATTTATGTGCTTTTGCAAATTGATCCATTACCTATAAGACATAAATTTTCTTGCAACTTTTTAATAAACCTTCAAGTTTTTAAATTTAGATCAATGAGGGTTTATCTACTGCTAATGGTGGAAGAATCCCATCGATCCAAATACATATCAAGTGCCATCAACTTTACTGTCATTACTCTCATCCCCAAAAGGTCAAATTCTTCTTCTTTTTGTGAATATAGACCTATCTCTCTTTGTAACTCTATTTATAAGATGATATCTAAACTTGTATCCAATAGAGTAAAAAATATCTTGTCCTTGCACATCTCCCAAGAGAAATTTGGTTTCCTTGCCAATAGAAAAATTCAAGATGTAGTGGCTATTGCACAGGAATGCATCCATTCAGTCAAATTAAGGAATCTAAAATCTTGTTTATTGAAAATTGATCTCATAAGGGCATATGATACAATGGACTAGGAATTTCTCTACTTTTGTTGCACAAAATAGGATTTCACTACACTCAAATCAAATGGGTAATGGCATGTGTCATAACGACCAACATGTCAGTTTTAATTAATGGCTCCCCAATAGATTTCTTTAAGATCTCTAGGGTATTAAGGAAAGGATGCACCTTTCTCCCCTACTGTTCATCTTGGTCATGGAGGCACTTAGTAGAGGCCTTAGAACTACAAACGAAGATGGCAGGATCATTAGATGCAAGGTGGCGAGAAATAAATCATTAACCCACCTGATGTTTGTTGATGATGCCCTCTGTTTGGGTAGGTGAAAATAGGAGAATGGAAGAGTATCCATGAAATTATCACAATATTTGGCAAAGCCTCTGGTATCATCATTAATATAGATAAATAAAAAATTATATCGAATGTTGAGGATTCAAAGGTAGTCAAGCAGATCACATCTGTGTTTGGTATAAATATAAGGCCCCTGTTTGGAGGTTTTAAGTACTTAAGCTTCCATATTAAGCCTAGGAGTTATCACATACATGACTAGAACTAATTGATCAACAAATTTGAAAAAAAACTAACTTCATGGGATCACAAATGGCCCACTCTAAGGGAAAGAGTGATTATGATTAAGGTGGCTCTTCAAGGTATTTCGGTGTACTGGATGCACATGTTTCATCTTCTGATGGAAGTTATTCACATGCTCAATGCCATCATGGAAAAATTCCTTTGGGTTAGCAATGGAAATAATAGAAAATTCCACATCAATAGATTTTATTTTATCACTAGGCTCATCAAGATTAGTGGATGGGGCTTAAGGGGGACTCAACGTTTTAAAATTTCCCTCCTGGAAAAAAATAAGTGGAGGGCCTTCAACAGGAATGGTATGTGGAATGAAATTATCACGGATAATTACCTACATAATACACCCTTGGAAGGTTGGATTACTGTTGGGGCCCCATCCCTCAAAAATGATTCAATGATATGGCGAAGTATGATGCTCACAAAAACCTGGCTTTGTGGAAATTTATGTTGGGAAGTGGGAAAGGGTGAAAATGTTTTAATTGGGCTGGATGAAATCAAAGGAATTTCTAGGGCTCATTCCCTTTCGGTCCTCCTCATTCAAGAATTAAATGCACATGGCTTGGTCTCATTGGCCAACCTGGCAACTAGACATTTAGCATTACCGTATCCTACCATATGGTTGTGTGTTTGGTATATTAATATTGTTATACTTCAAGCTTCTGTTGTTGTTTTTTGGTGTAGTATGATCCGGATTATCCACAGTATTATATTCATCATGTCGACGTTTGGAACTCCAAAGGGGGTCCATCATCAGGACCAAAAATGGTAGATTATGAATGATTGTTCTTTGATAGAAGAATCCTCTGACTAGCGTATATATAAACCTAACTAATCCTAAATAGTGAAAGTCGACTTAACCTACATATATTAATTTAATTTTTATTATTATGTTATTTATTTCAATTTTAATTTATTTTTAATTATTTATTTTAATTTAATTATTCTAATTATAATTTTTTTAACAAATTAATTCTTAATAGATATAATAAACTATTTAATTGGTTTAGTTAATTAATTTAATTGATTAATTAATTAATCAATTAATATAATTTAATTAATTAATTAATATAATTAATTTATAATTTTCATTTTTGATGATTTTATATTTCTTTTTTTTTCTTTTTTATGTTAATTTATTTTTAATTAATTAAACCCTAAGTATCTAATTGATAAATAAGTAACCTATTTAATTTATTTAATTAATAAATTAATTAATTAATTGATTTATAATTTTCCAAATGTTAATTTATAAAACTAATGTTACTCTAATCTATAATCATTAGATAAATTTTTATTTTGTTATATTGATTATTATTAATTAATTCTAATTATTAATTAATTTTAATTAATTAATTAATTAATTTTATTTTATTTTTATTTTCATTTTAGATTAATATTCTTTTTCAATTCAAGATGAAATGGGAACAATACAAATACCACTCGTGCAATTATGGGATTTCCCTGTAGTTGAAGGATGACATGCTCCTTTGTATGTGTAGAGACTCAACGAGAGACATTGCATCCAACGAAATATATTCATACATGCCAATGAATGGTCGAGCAAGTCTCCAAGCGGATTGGTTATTTCTCAATTGGAAATGGGAGGTACCATTAAATATTAAATGCTTCACTTGGTTGGTCTTGCTCAACCATATTCTCACTTGGGAAAGCTTGATTGGGAGGGGTTTCATGGCCCGGATGGTGCCCGTTATGCAGGCTTTTCCTTGAAGATTCTCTTCATCTCTTTCTTCACTGCCTTTCCGTGATTTGCATTTGGGCTGAGGTTACTAAGATCTTGAAGGTCAGTGCTATAATGAACCTCTCTTTTATTGTCTCTTGCCTAGTTGACTAGGCTTTTAGAGATAAATAATTTAGGGTTGTGCCTCTGTACATATTTTGGGGAATTTGGCAATGCTGAAATGTTGTCATTTTCGAAAATATATCACTAGTATATGTGAAAATCACCACCTATTTCCATGAGATTGGTACATGGAAACGCAAGATTAGTCGATGTTGTGTTTCCTATAAGGACCTTGAGGAAAGTTTCCCCATTAGGTTTTTTGATGGAGCCTCCTCTAATGGTATGTGCAGCTGCAAGGCCTATATTAAGATCCTTTTATCACTAGCCTACCACTTCTAATAGTTTGGTAATCTAGGAACTAATTCAAGGGTTGAGGTTTTGGCCCTTTGGGGATGCTTCAATGTGCTTCCTGGCTGGCTAATGACAAGATTCATGTTGTGGGTGACTCTAAAGTGGTTATTTATTGGGCCCTAGGCCACAACTCAATAGCGGTCCCTTCCCTACATCATTAGTTGCAGCACGCTCAAGACTTGATGGCTTCTTTCTCTAATATCACCCGGATCCCCCTTCATCCAGCTTTGATCCACTTCGACCAACAAGTGGATGGCTTTGTTAGTCTATCTGGAACTTTCGCCTTTTAGCGCTGGGTTGCTTTTATCACTTGCTCTGTTTTTCTTCTTCTTCTTTTTTTGGGTCTCTGATGCAGGCCTCTATATCATGTGGCATTTTATTATAGCTCATTTTTATTCAATTTTTTTAGTTCTTCTTACACCTGATCAGAATGTGGTTGCAAAGAATTTTTTATTCTATGGTATTTTTAAGTCCTCTGGCCTTTTATGGATCTAAACTTTTGCACAACATCTGTTTCTTTTTCCAGATTGTTTATCTTTCTTTTGGGTTGATGATAGATATGGGGATTATGCAATCTATTTATATAAACTTCCTTTTCAATAAAATAAGTTTTATTTTTTTCGTAGGAAAAAAAAATATGTAGATTTGGCATTTAGCAGCATGGTTGTCGTTAATGTCATATAATCACCTTCACCAAATACACTGGTTCTAACTTTGGCACTATGGCTAAGCTGATTTTTACTCTCCAACATAGTCTTATGTAAAGTGTATAGTCTTATTTATGAATACATAAACATTTAAATTTGAAATTCCATGTATAAATAACTATCAAGTATCTAGATTTTGAAACGTTTGTAAGATATTAAATCAACCACATCAAAGTCACTAAGTAGTACAAGAAATAGAAAAAGTTAATAAAACAAAAGAAACAACTAAAGTGATAATATTAATTCAAGTCATTATTTTAAAGAAACAACTAGAGTGATAATATTAATTCAAGTAATTAGTTTAAAGTTCCATCTCCATTTATATGAATTTTAAGTATCTCCAACATGAGTACTTATTCATTAACACTTCTTTCACAAATATTTCTAATATGTTTAACACAAATACCAATCTATCCAAGATGGATCTAGTTTCATCTTCCATGTGTGCGGGGGTCAAGTTTCTTTCTTCCAATATATATATATATGGAGGTAGATTTAGTTTTTTTTTTCGACATTTAAATTTAAAAAATAAATATGGAATACTGCTAATTTTTTAAGGGAAAAAAATAGAATTAATATTCGTAATTGATTTAAATTTATTAAATATGGAATACTACTAATTTTATAAAGGAAAAAAATAGAATTAATATTCGTAATTTATTTAAATTTTTTTTTTTTACACATTAATTATGTTTTTTATGATTATTTTATTTTAAAACTAGTTAGAATTCTATAAAACCTATATAAAGTTGTTACAAATTTGAATAGTTTAAAAAAAAACATTACCGACTATTTATAGCTTGCACATTAACATTAATAAAATTTACTAATATTTCCAAATTTTAAAAGAAGTTTTTGTCTTTAAATATTTAAAATTAACTTAATTATATAAATTAAATGGTTGGTAAATATTTATAGGCACCAATTCATTAAAAAGAAGTTGTAATGTAATGTTTAACATTTTGACTAAGTCAAATTACATAAAAATAAAAATTAAATTAAATTAAATAAAAAGATTAATATAATGTAATGTAAATATTTTAACTAGGTGAAAATAAAAATAAATCTAGAAAAATGAAAAAATAAAAAATAAAAATGGTCATTGATATTAATTCATGGTATTCATGTGGAATATAGCCTATTTAAAGGAGGAAATTAAACCAACCTAGATTCATCTTAATTTGAGATAAAATATGAGACAAGAGAGAGCAAATTTCTTATGTCCAAGCTTCTTTAGAGTGTAAAATACAATGTGTTATTTTTCATTGTTTAAATTGTATTTTTGAATTCTATAGAGAGTATATATAGGACCAAATATACTTGTTAACCATAAAAACTTTTTTTTTCATGGTATATACATATTTTTTTTAAACCATATATAATATATACATAATTGACATTAAAATATTTTACATAACTTGTACATCGAGACATTTTATAGTGCAAATTAAAATAGTTTTTTTATTATTAATATATTTGTACGTATATGTCAATATTAATTAGTAATAAAATATTTTATTTCAACAAATTTTTTTCTATATATAGATATATATGAAGTTAGTATCCACATAAATTAGTTCACATAGATATTCAATAGTTTATTTAAATCTTTTGTTGAAATATTTTTGAAAAATATAAAATTTAAACATTTTGCTCACACATTTTTTTTACTTCTAATTATTTTATAGTATATTCATTTGTTTTTTATTATAGCCAACATTATTTTTCTATTTAGAGCATAATTTTTATTTTTATTTTAAAGGGGATCCCCTCATGTTGGGATGTAGAATGAGCCTATTGGTTAAAAAATTGGCTCATGATACTAATCCATAGTATTGAAGCATGGTATTCATTTGAAATATAGCATATTTAAAGGAGAAAATTATACTATCCTAGATCCATCTTAACTCCAAATCTTCCAAGCGACCAAAGGAATCAAATCTCTTGATATGCAAACATATTTTAGAATAAAGAGATTTGATCTCTCTCAGCCCCTCTCGGCCCTTAGTAGATTTGGAGTTAAGATTGATCTAGTCTCACAATAAGAATCAAAACACTTACTACATGATATGTTTCACATTCTTAAAATTAAGAAAGTCATAAAAACTAACTAAATCATAACTTCAATTTAAACTATTATTCTTATTATAAATTATAAAAGCCTATATAGGTTAAACATATATACATTTATAAAAACATGGAACAAGATTGTTAACTATGGAGATTTACCCCCAATTTACTATAGAGATTCTTAATTTGTAAATAGGTTTTGTTACAATATGGCATGCCCAAAAACATCATATAACACTTTTTATATGATAAATTATTTTAAATAATCAATTTAATTAAAGCCACAAAAAGAGTTTAATTGTTTTGGTGATAAATCACAACTTTTGATTTGTGTATAATATTATAACTAGTGCAACCATTTAAATTAAATGGATTGTAAATGTCAATAGGCATAAATCCATAATAGATATTGAAACACTTATTTCATCATACATCTCAAGTTGCTAAAATTTAAAAACTCATAAAAGTTAACTAAATTATAATTTTATTTAAAGTTATATATATATATATATATATATATATATCTGATGATGATGATGATGATGATTAACATCCACTAAGACCAATGCGGTCTATCGAACCTTAAGAAGAAGAATAATAATCTAATTTTAATTCTTTAGAATCTTATTTCAGATAAAATTTGATAGTACACACTATGTTGTCTATTCACATCAAATAAAGTTACATAAATACCTTTAGTGTTGTCTCAAGATAGGTAGGCTATCTTGGACACACAATCACCTGGCTGAGAGAATATCTCAACCACACACCAATCTAGGAACATCTAGATATAACAACCCTAAGGAATAGGAACAAACTCCTCTAGATAGAAAGTCACAACTGATACAAGTTGGAATTACATTTTCCAGTACTCCCCCTTAATGCCTACTTATCTCGATCTCAATATGTAAGGTCTAGTTGTGGTCAAAACAGAACAAAATAATATGTCGACATCCATATAAAGGAGCAACCATCCAACAAAATGCATGCATGTGAACCACTGCAACTGCGATTTTACTAGGATGTCCTTCGCATACATGGTTATGTCAACCATTATAACTACATACATGTACCTGTACCTGAAAATTCTCCTCCATCATCATCATGGTGGGTTTTATCGGATTACCCATAACCATGCTCTGGGTTTTATCGGATTACCCTCAACCATGCCAATAAGGGCTCTCAGCCACCAAGGCTCAACTCAACCATCAAGGCTCAACACAACCACCATGGCTCAACTCTGCCACCAAGGCACTCAATTCAACCATGAAGGCTCAACTCTACCACCAAGGCACTTAATTCATCCACGAAGGCTCACCACAGACTGAACTTAACCAGGCCGAGGGTTTTCTCGTCTCGCCCTCAACCATGCCAAGGGTTTTGTTGGCTGACCCTAAACCATGCCTACAGGAATCCCTATCCACTTCACTTTCACATGTGGTTTCTGTCTTACCACTAATTGACACTACACAGTGGTTTTCGACTGACCACAAACCTACAATTACAAAGTAGTTTTAAGATTACCACGAACTTTAAGGGGGTACACATGCATCATCACACTTACAATACACACTCCAATTCTTGGAGTTACCAGGTACATACATTATAAAGACCACTACAAAACATCCTAGACTTGCTTACTAATAAATGTATGTGACACATAATACATCATCATCAGGATTCTATCTCACAAACTCACACTAACTCACACTTGATTGTCCATCATCATTTAATTTCCATTATCGTTGTTGCACAAAATAAAAATTTGTCGCACTCCAACCTTATTAACCACCACATAGTGTCTTTACATCCTCTTTCTTTTTCTGGTTTAATTGTTGTCTTGGATTCACCTGCGCGATTTGTTAGAGAAGCTAATTCTAACAAAACCACTCCATTGAGTTAGCTAAGCTCGACACTTCAAATTCCAAAACATTTATAAATACCACTATTTGTTCTCCTTTGGAGTTTGTAAACATGCAATTATAATTATTTCTAACAAATTTCATTTCTGCATTGAGATGATCAGGGTCAACGTATTTATCTTTCCAAACTTCAAGTAAATTCACAATTTTTTTATTTTACCACTGCAGAAAATTTCCATAATCTAATCACCATTGGTGGAGTCAAGAAATGCACCTCCATGACAATTCCATGGCATTGAATTTAATTCACCCACAGAGGGCTCGATGATATTTGAAATAAAGTATTTACCTTTTCAAATTAATAAATCTTTACCGCATTACCAACATCTCCACGACCTCTTTCAATATGTTGTCTCCAAGTTCACCACCCACGGCCCAAGCCAATTAACTACCATTGATACCTTTTGAAACTACAAATTCTTCCATAGAAATATTTGTAGGTTTTAACCCCGTATATAATTCCCTGCGTACGAATTCTAAAACACAAAAAATAAACAATGCGAGAGCATAACATATAAAACACATATACACATAGATTTTTCCCTGGATCCCAAAACCAAGACTACCAACTTGATTTTTCATTATGTTCCTTTTAATGTTACAATACATATTTATATAGGCCAAAGCATCCAATAGCATGGACCGAAAACCATGGATCGAAAACCATCACGTCCAAAACCATGGACCAAAAACCATCGCGTCCAAAACCATGTACAAAACCATAGGTAGGTCCGCCCAACCTAATATAGGGTCCAAAAAAATTTTTCCCTAGGCCGCTGCCCCAGGCCCCGTAGAGGGGAGCTACCTGCCCCCCTCAAAACCCTTGTGACCCCCCCGCTACGCAATCGATGCGACAAAGGGGGGGCTCTGCCCCCCCTTTAACCCCCCGATTAACTACGTGGGCTAGTCATGGAAAGAATAGAACACAACCCAACATTCTCCCACTTGTTTTTTTCTTTCCACTAGAGAGCTTAGTCATTTATCCAGCCCTGCAACACCCCTTGTTTCTCTACACCAAGAGAACTTCTCACAGCTCACAGATTTTGTCAATGCATCTGCAATATTCTTCAAAGTGTCCACCTTTACCAGCAACACCTTTTTGTCTTCTATCATATCCCTCGCAAAGTGATACTGAACATCAATGTGCTTTGTCTTTTATTGGTAAGCAGGGTTATTTTCCAAGAAAATTACACTTTGGCTCTCACATTCTATCCTTATAGCTCCTTGTACTAACCCCATACTTGAACACAATCTCTGCAACCAAACTGCTTCCTTGCTTGCATGAGTGGCTGCCATATATTCTGCCTCTGTAGTAGATAGTGCCACTACAGATTGTTTCTTACTTATCCAACTGGCTACACCTCAAAATAGTTTAAACACATACCCACTTGTAGGTCTTCTCTGATCTAGATCTCTAGCCCAGTCTGCATCAACAAAGCCACAGATATCCAAAACTTTGTCCAATCTTGGTCTTCCTTGGTAGCACAAACCATAATCTCTAGTGCCATGCAAATACCTGAAAACCCTTTTCACTACTGTCTAATGCTCCTTCCTTGGTTTTGACATAAACCTGCTCAATACTCCCATTGCATGTGTAATGTCTGGTCCAGTACAGACCATCGCATACATCAGGCTACCGACTGCACTCGCATATGGAACATGGGACATATCCTCTTCCTCTTCGTGTGTCTTGGGACATTGTTCAACAGATACCTTTACACCTACAGGAATAGTAACCTTCATGTTACACTAAAAAATGTCACCATGGCTATGTACAGTTAGTATGGCTCTATCAACAGTCATGCTATCCTCCTGGGCAAGTCTTAAGCCTCTGCTCTCCATGTCAAACTCCAAAAAGAGAGAAAGTCTTTATAAATGTATTTATCTCTGGGTACGCAGGTTCTCTCAACCTTACCTGCGGGTACGCACCCAATGTTCACAAAAGCTGCGTACTTGCACGCTCTGTATGTAAAGGGGCAGGTGCGTCCCCCTGTAAAGGTCAAAATGCGCAAGTTTCATCTTTAAAAAGTTACTTGTGGTCATTTCTAGAGCATTCTAGAAGGTTGTTCGACGTGTAATGAGTGCCTCCAGATGGTTCATGTATCCCTACCAAAGAGGAACTTATCCCATCAAGAGAGGAGCTATCCCATCCAAAGAGGGGATTATCCCATTGATGGTGGACCTGATTAACTTCCTCTTGAGCACTATAAATACAGGCATTGGGCCAGAAGGAGGGGAGGTTGAAAGCTAAACATTTCTAAGGGTAGATGCTGCAGGAATTAGGACTCCCATTTAGAAGCTTGTGAGGAGAGATTGTCATCTTTGCTTGTTCTATTTGGAAGTGGGTGAGCTTTGTCAAAGTAAAGGAGAACTCTTGATGGACCCTGAGAGGGACTTGCACAACACCAAGGCTCAGGTTGTAATTGTTCCTTTTGTTTCCTATTAATGCAAATGAGTCCATTCTTCTCAATAACTTGTTATTTATGAGTTGTTTCATGTACTCCTTGGTCTACGTGTTAAATATGTTTTATTCTATGAGATTATCAAGTGCTATTTAATCGTTTGATTGTTAGTGGATGCAGGTTTCAAAGTGAAGGAGGAGCTCATCCGGATCAGCGAGGCTGGACTGCTACAACAGCATTGGACTACAGGTAGGATCTAAACACTTGATTTCTTATATAGTAAATGCATGTTTAGAGAAGGATTGCTCTTATTTGTCTTGTTTGTCACTAGAGAGTCTTAGGCTCCTAGGGAGGTTGATTTGTGTCCGCACTATCGACTCTTTCCGCCTGACAAATTGGCGACTCCGCTGGGGAATCCATTGATGTGAAAGTCTTTTCCTTTGTATGCAACTTTGATCTGAGAAAAGTCATTTATTTTCTGGTTTTTGGCTCTGTGACTTTGTATTTGGGTGGGTTAGCTTAGGGTTAGATTGAATTTAGTTTTTCTTGGTTTTTTCAGTAGGACGCACCCTCTGAGTATTGCACAGTGCGTACCTGTACGCACTGTTTCTGTGTGCACAGAGCGGGCCCGCACCTGGCTTAACAGGTTGCCTGCGTCCCCTGCTAAAAATTAAGAAATTTCCATCTTTTGCATTTTTCCTCTTAGATTTTGCTTTTTCTTAGATTTTACTGCCCAGATCCATTAGTCTCTTGTCAAAGATCTTCACCTGAACTTGTTTCGATAGCATTGAGTGTTTTAGTGGATTTCATAGAAGTTTAAGCCCTAGGGTTTGATTTTTGGGTAGGTCCTGTAGTGACTTTGGCGGTAGAAGTTGTCAAGCCTTAGATCCCTCTGGTTTTGTCAGCCTTCTTAGAAGTCGGACCTATCATAAAGTCTACCTGTGAGAGCAGCTTACCTTTGAGTGGTCTCTTTGGCAAATTTCGAAGTGCTTGTTGATTGAGTATTGAATTCCATTTTACAAAAAGAACAAAAAGATTCGAGTTTTGTTTTGACTGGTCTTTTGATTCTGCATTAGCTGGTCCTTGACTTGATTGTGGTCAAGTAAAACAACCTAGAATCATCCTTGTAGGCTTTTGTCTCGTTAGGTTTGCTTAGAGTAAATTTCTTTTTGATTTGCTTGTGAGTCAAGTTTTCATAGATTTTATAGCTTTTGAGATTGATTTTTGTTAAAATAGATTTATATGCTTTATTAAATAAGAGAAAATACAAAAACATCTCCTTTGAACAGTTTTGTTTCAAGTAGCTTTGAGGGATTTTGAAAGAAAAAGAATTTTTCGTGCACGTAAGGAGTGGTCATGTTTGTATGCTTGGAAAGATAAAGAGAATTGTTTCTTTGATTGTCTTTACTAAGAAAGTTGTTTTCTATAAAAATTTGCATTTTCCAACTCTCTTAGTTAGGAATTTCATTGAAAGAGAAAAGTAGCGTAAATCATCTTAGGTGCATCTTTGTAGTGGTTTGAGTCGAGTCTACACACCATTGGTTTCATTTCCGCTACCTTTTGTCTTTAAGGAAACCATAAAATTAACGCTTAAAGTAAAATCAACGTAGTAACTTTTATTTACTAGGGCTCTGAAACACCAATTTAGATCAGGCTAGTGTCTTGGAGTAGGAGAGTAATTAACTCTCCAAGACAACAAAACCAAACAAGTAGCTTATCTTGTGATAGAATAAATCCAATTGTCTCATTTGTACTCTGGGAAAGCTCCTCTTAAAGGAGAAGCACGAGCTCGTGTCCGAACCAGTGAGGGGATCAATCCTCCCTCGTTGGGAACGACGCCAGACACGCACGTATTACAAACGGTAAACCTCGGATTAACCATTGTCGAGGAGCCAGGGGTCACTTGACGGTAAACCTTGGATTATTGTCAAGGAACCGGCAAGGGGATTGAGCTTGATACTCTGCCCTTGCATGCTGTCGGAGTGTAGACTGTTCCCCCAGGTGCATTTGTTGTGGTTGGTAACCTTAGTGACCATTATCTTTAGGATTCTACCGAGGTGACGGTGGAGGGAAGATCCCACTGTACCTGGAGCAGACGTCGGCTAGACTCACTTGGATTTTCCGGGGGGTTCACTTCACTCGAGATGGTTAAAGTGAAGGAACTTGTGTCGGTCTATTCATTAAGCAGGTTGCCGGGGTGACTATTCCACCCGCCACTTCTGTACTGAATCCAGCGATGTTGGGTTTCATCTCCAACTAGCGTTTTCGGTCTGGAAGGCTACTGTTTGTGCTTGGTTTGACGCCCTAGATTCTTTAGGCGTGTGATTCAAATTTGTTTGGTTCTTTAGAGACTTTAGGTGGTTTTGATTTGAGATTTTACTTTGTTTTCGTGTGTAGTAGTTAAAAGTTTTTAGCTGTGGCGGAATTACCGAGACAGTCCCGTAGACTTCGGGGCAAGTCACCTGAGATTGTTACCAGAACTGATTTGTTGAGGAAACTCCGTAGATCACGGGGTGGATCTCCTGAAGACGTCCCGGGTCAGTACGAAGGATTGAAAGTCCTTGTAACTCCTCCTAGTGGCAGTAAAGTAGGTTCACCTGAAGAAGGAGAATCTTCCTTGGTAGTCCATCCAGATTACCAAAATCTAGAGACAGGTTATAATCCCGAAGCTGTTACAGTTTCCGAGCTTGCTGGTAGTTTTTCATATACTAGTGATTTAGGTGAGGAACCTGAAATATCTGAGCCTGTTACTCCAACTTCTAGTGTTCCAGATTCACCAAGAGTAGAACGAGTTATCACCGAAAATCTTCCCACTGGTTTGATTGCTATTGAAGAACTTGCTCCAGAGGAAGAAATAGGTGTCTCTAACCTTGAAGATCAACTTACTATTGAGCTCAGGGAGCGTGAATCTATCTTTTACAGTCCTCCTAGAAGTACTACTTGGTACCTTTCGTTAACCAATTATTTAGACAACTCAGGGATAGGTTTTTCTCCACCTCGTACTCCTTTTCCGCCAGGAGGTATTTATACTCCTGTAAATATGTCTGGTCGGTCGTCCGTGTTTACTCAAACTCCTGAATCTTTCTTACATGGCGGTCCTTTTGTTCCCACCGGGTATCAGTCACTTTCTAGAATCTTTGCGGGGGCATCTCCTCAACCCGTTGATCATGGGTTATTAGCTGGAAATAATGGTAATAGACCGTTGGGTGTAGGGGACATTTACATGATGTCAAGATCAGTTCCCGTTTCTCAACCTCAAGGTGGCCAATTACCGCCTGGGGGGCAGCCTCAATTAACGCCTGGGGGGCAACCTCAAGGTACACAAATTGTGTCTGGGGGGCAGCCTCAAGGTCAGTATGTGCCTATGGTGCAATACATGCCTCAGGGTCAACCTCAGCCTCAATATGTACCCCAAGGTCAACCTCAGTATCAATATTTACCTCAAGGGTATCAACCTCAAGGTCAAGGTCAACCCCAATATCAGTATTTACCTCAAGGTTATCAACCTCAAGGTCAATACTCGAGTCAAGGTTATCAACCACCTCAAGATCAGTCATATGTTCAAGGTATGGGAACTGTACCTTTCAGTTATCAATCCTATCCTCAATCCGGTTATGGGCCTCAGTATTCTCAACCTGTTACGGGTCAATACCCCAGAATGTTAGTGTGGGATCCATCACAGGGTCAACAGGTGTTGCAGCCAAGTATACAGTTGGTACCTCAAGCTGGACAACCCGTAGTTTCTGGTTCACCCCAGCAACCGCAACCTGTCCAGTCAAATGTTCAAACTTCTGTAACTTCGGTAGTTACTCAGCCGCCAATTGCACCTAGTACTCCATCTCAAACGGCTGCTGCAACTACCGCTACATCTACCGCACTTACTTCTGGAGTATCGACAGCTCCGGTTTCTACTGTCTCTGCAACCACTCCTCAGGCATCTTTACCGTTGTCTGGATCTACGATTCAAACCACGGTCCAGATGCCTATAGGTCAGCCTGGTATAAGTACGGTTGTCACTACTCAACCTCAATTTGTTCAACAACCGTACCAGGGACAGTACCAACAAGGGCAAGCTGTCCAACAGCTGGTTTAACAGTATCAACCGTATCTTGGGTACACTTATCAACAACCTCAACAACCCCAGTACGGTCCGGTTAATCCTGGTTTTCCAGGAGGATATAATATCCCTAATGCGATTCCTGTTCCTAGTTATCCTGGATATCCTCCTCCTGGGACTGGTCTTGTGACCCAGAGTTTTAGAGATCCTAACCGACAATTACCGTTTATCGCAACTTTGGATTTACCAGACTTGACGCGCCTAACGAATGATCCAATTCAATATCTTCAGTTCTGGCCGCCAATGCCAAATAAGTTGCCCAGTGATATACCCAAGTTCGAAGGTAAGCCTGGAGAGGATCCGTCGAATCATGTGATGACTTACCACCTCTGGTGTGCTTCAAATTCTATCTCGGATGATTCGATCCGCTTACGTCTTTTCCAGCGTACACTCATTGGTCTCGCGGCCAAGTGGTACATTGAGTTACCACGGGCCTCTTTTTACAATTTTAGCCAGTTAGCTACCTCGTTCTTAACTCACTTTCAGTTGTCGGTCAGATACGATAACGGCACGGAGTTATTAACTTCACTAAAACAATCGACGTCCACGTATATTTCTGATCACATTCATGAGTGGAGACGTCGAAGAAGGTTAGTGAAAGTTTTTATTCTGGACCAAATCTTAGCTGAATGGTTTGTTAAATCATTATTACCGAAGATTACTGAAGATGTAGCTAAGGCCGGAGTAGTTACTGAGGAGCAAGTCATTGCTCAAGCGCAGTACCTTGACTTAGTTTATACTCAGTCGGGTACGTTACACGAGAAGATCCCAGATCTTCCAAAATCGAATCAAATCGCTGCTGCTCCTTCGGGATCTCATGCCGCTGATGGTATGATTGGTACGGTGAACACAAAGAGCAAGAAGAAGTCTTCCAAGAGTTCTACTACTCCTATAATCACCTTGCCTGATTCCCCGACAGGAGAGTCTTCTCCTGAACTTTCCGCCGATATTCACGCTGTAGAGTCATCTACGGCCAAATCAAAAAACGGTGGAAAGAAGAAAGGAAAGAAGAAGGCTAAAGCAGACAAGGCTCCGAAGGAGAAAACAGAAAAGTCGGAAACCAATGACGAAAAGCGCAAACCTCGATATCCTTGTCTTATTTGTGAAGAGGATCATTTTACAAGAGATTGCCCTCATCGGGCCGAGGTTGTGAAAATAGTCAAAGGTTCTCCCACTCCTGCTGTGTTAAAGGATCCATTTCCAAAGCAGAAAAGTAAGATGATAGGTTCTTCCTCGACTGCCAGTGAAGAACCCATTTTGATGATGTCTCATGTGAGGATTGCGACTCGATCGCAAGATTATGGTAGTAAGAATCCTGTTGATGGTAAGGAAGCAGAATCTTCTCATTCTAATCCATCAACCTCAGCTCCTGGTTCCGATCCACTACAGATCGAAAAACCTAACCCGGACTTAGTAATTAAACCGCCCGCCAAGGGTGTACTTCGAAGGTCTGCTTTCAATCCACATGCGAGAGCGGCCCAGAATTACAACATTGTTGAGGACTTAGCTGTTTCACCCTCAGCAATGTCGGCTTTAGAAGTGCTGCAATCATGCCCAGCACAACGAAAATTACTTTTGTCGGCTATCGGAGCTGTTGATGTTCAGGACCCGAATCTGATAATCTTCGATCTAGAAAATAGTACACCGCGTCTACCCCATCAAATGGCTTTCCAAATTCCAGTGATAGTCAAAAACAGGCCTATTCATCGGACTGTGATTGATGAGGGAGCTTCTACGTGTATTATGTCGATTCAGTGTTGGAGATCGCTTGGTTCTCCTTCGCTGAACCAATCCCCGACCATCCTTAAGGCCTTTGATGGCCGTGGGTTCCGTCCGTTTGGTATTCTACAGGAATTGCCTATAGGGGTAGAAGGTAAAACCGTTAGTCTGGATGTGGAAGTGGTTGATGCCCCTCTAGACTACAACCTTCTTTTGGGTCGAAGTTGGTCATATGCTATGACAGCGGTCGTTTCATCGGTCTTCAGAGTAATAAAGTTTCCACATAACGGTAAGATCGTGACAATTGATCAGCTGACATACTTTTCATCCGACCCAGCCTCTTCAGAGAGTATCCAGCATGTCGGTAAGACGACAATCCCTTATAGGGACGTTGGCGTAGGTTTAGTTAAAGATTCCGGTTTACTGGGAACTTTTCCTTTCCCTCCAATCAACGCAGACCCTTCATTTGCATCAATTCATATGATTACATCAGACAACATTATTTATGATGATCCTTGGATTGTCCCATCTGAATCTGAGATAGACTCATTCGGTGATGCTATGCCTTTGAGTCCATATGAAATTGCTTATGAAGCCGTCATGTCTTTTACCGACTCGCGTTCAACCCAAATCGACCAAATGAATGTGGTCAGTGAAGAATCACTTTTCACATCAACCTTAGAACGGATAGCGTTTCCCGAAGTCGTGTCATCTGACGAGCAACTTCGCGAAATCCTAAGTGTAGACGATCTACCATGGGAAGATCTCCATCACAGATCTTCGTTTTTACCTAAGGATGATGCTTTTGAAAATGATTTTTCATCTATCTTTACCGCTGAATATGTCAAAGACGCTCAGAATCCAACGAAACATTCTGATTCAGAGTTGAATTTAGGGAATATTTCTCGCACTATTCCCATTGACATTTCAGTGAAGCCCGGAATTGAGGAAAACATTCATATAGGTGCCTCATGTACAGAAGATGAAATTCAAACTTACAAGGCCCTATTCCAAGAATTCCGCGATGTGTTTGCCTGGTCTTACGAGGAAATGCCAGGAATCGACCCTGCCATTGTTGTTCATGAAATAAAGACCTACCCGGACGCTAAACCCGTCCGGCAACGGTTGCGTCAGATTCACCCTCGGAAAGCGGCTGCGATTAAAGCAGAAGTCGAGAAGCTGTTGAAAGCAGGTTTCATTTATCCAATCCCGTTAACGGATTGGGTATCGAATATTGTTCCGGTTAACAAGAAACAAGGAACAATAAGAATCTGTATCGATTATAGGGATATAAATCGAGCTTGTCCAAAAGACAACTATCCAACGCCTTATATCGATCAAATATTGATGATTGTGCCGGAAGTGAAATGTTTTCCTTCATGGATGGTTTTTCGGGCTATAATCAAATCAATATTCTACCTGCCGATCAACCAAAAACGGCATTCATTTGTCCATGGGGGACATTTGCTTACTGCAAATTACCTTTTGGGCTTAAGAATGCCGGAGCCACTTTTCAACGGGCGATGTCTTACGCATTTCATGACATCAAGCACATTGTGCAACCGTACCTCGATGATTTGCCTGCTCATTCTTTACATCGAGCTGATCACCTTGTCCACTTACGAGCAATCTTTATGAGGTGTAGGCATTATCGAATTCGGTTGAATCCCCACAAGTGTGTTTTCTGTATAGAAGCGGGTCGATTGCTGGGATTTGTTGTTTCAAAAGCCGGCATTCGCGTCGATCCCTCGAAGGTCGAAGCTATCATCAAATTGCCTCCTCCTTCGAGTTTGCGCCAACTCCAAAGTTTGCAAGGGAAAGCAAACTTTTTACGCCGATTCATTCCAAACTACGCCGAGGTCACTAAGGGTTTTACACGGTTGTTGAAACAGAACGCTCAATTCTTTTGGGACGAGATTGCCCAACAATCTTTTGATGCACTTAAACACGCGTTGACCCATGCACCGTTGTTGCATCCTCCCAACTACAACCAGGACTACTTCTTATACCTCGCAGCTTCGCATTCCACTATTGGAATGGTGTTAGTCCAAGAAGATGAATTCGGAGCGGAACATGTGATATATTATCTTAGTAGGACATTAAACCCCACTGAGCTAAAATATTCGCATGTGGAGAAATTGGCCCTGGCAGCCGTTCAAGCTGTCCAGCGTTTTCGTCACTACATTCTTCTCCGTAAAACTACAGTTATTTCGGATTGCAACCCTATGATTTATATTTTGACAAAACAACTGCTAGGGGGCAAGTACTCTAAATGGATCGTTATCCTGCAAGAGTTCGACTTGGAGTTTGAGAAGTCCAAGTCTAAGAAATCCTTAGTTTTTGCGGAATTGATGTGTGATTTCCCGCGTGCTGACACAGAAACTGTGGCAGAGGAGTCCATTGCGGACGAATCTTTGTTTCTTATCAGTACTTTAGATCCGTGGTACGGGGATATAATCATCTATCTCCAAACCCAAACCTTTCGGCCTGAAGCTTCAAAGTCGGAACGTCGAAAAATTCGGTTTCAATCCCAGCAATACAAGATTATTGGAGATACACTTTATCGCCGGGGGGCAGACTTAGTTTTTCGACGTTGTTTAACTCACGAAGAGGCTGAGAGGGTTTTGAATGATTGTCACTCTGGAGCATGTGGCGGTCATATGTCTGGGTATGCCACAGCTCAGAAGGTGTTGCGCGCTGGCTATTTCTGGCCGTCCATGTTTAAAGATTGTATCATTGCAGTCCGGAAATGCCACAACTGTCAAGTGTTTGATCGCAAGATGCGCGCACCACCTGCTCCTCTCCATCCTATAATTGCCGTTGGTCCATTCGCCAAATGGGGTATCGATTTTATTACTTGTAACCCTCACTCGGCCGGGGGCATGCGTATATCATCCTCGCGGTTGATTATTTTACTAAATGGGCCGAGGCGATGCCTACATTCGACGCAAGCGGCAAAACAGCTGCAGTTTTCGTATTCAATCATATTATAACTAGGTTTGGTGTCCCACAAGCAATCATCACTGACCATGGGAGCCATTTTCGAAACATCATGATGACTGAGCTTACAAGCCAGCTTGGTTTGCGCCACGATAGCTCTACTCCTTATTATCCGCAAGCCAACGGTTTGGTTGAGTCTATCAACAAAGTTCTGGTTATCATGATCCGACGAACCATTGGTATTCATCGGTCGAATTGGCACAACATGTTATTTTCAGCGCTATGGGCATACCGAACCTCAGTGAAAACTTCAACAGGGTTCACTCCTTTCCAGCTAGTTTATGGCTTGGAAGCTGTGTTACCCATTGAATGCGAAATCCCATCACTTCAAATGGCTGTCGAATTACTCCCAGCTACTTCCGAAGAGGAGAAACGTTTATTATACTTAGCTCAATTAGATGAGACTCGACGTGACGCTGCATTGGCAATCGAGACTCACGCGAAGCGAATGAAAGCTCAGTATGATAGAAATGTGACCCCTCGAAGTTTTTCGGAGGGAGACCTAGTGCTATTATATGATCAAGCTAACGATAAGCTAGGTGCTGGAAAATTCGTTCCTATGTGGCATGGACCCTACATTGTAAAGCGAAAGCTAGCAAAAGGGGCCTATGAGCTGGTAGATTTTGATGGGGACTCTTTGGGTAAACCCAGAAATGGACTTTACCTAAGAGGTATTATGCTTAAATGATGGGTATGGAGAATTTTAGTTAGGTTAGGTTTTCTTTCTAGCTAGTATGTTTGTTAGTTTAGATAGTGTGCTTAGCTTAGAAAGTGTGTTTTTCGTCGTTATTCTGGCTTATCTTGGTTTTACTCTTGATATTGCAGATGTCGACGCCTCTCCAAACGTACATTGGATTTGCTGATGGTGCTTGTCGTAGTACACGGAATATCTCTTCCGCAGCTTGGGTTATCTATTCGCCCTCTGACGAGTTAGTTTCTATGCATGGGGTAAGCCTCGGTCAAACGACGAACAACATTGCAGAATACAGTGCAGTGGTTGAATTATTGTCTGAATCTATTTCATTTGGAATTCGACGTTTGATAGTGAGGTTAGATTCTGAACTCGTTGTATTACAGCTTAATAGAGTATATGCCATTAGAAATCCTGTGTTATTAAGGTTGTTTTTGAGAGTGCGTCTCTTGGAACGTGAATTTGATTACATTGAATATCAACATATTCCAAGGTCTTTAAATACATTAGCAGATGCAATTGCTTCTCGAATGTTGGACAGACATTTACGATAATCATGCAAGTAAATTTAAAAACATTTCATCACATATGTTAAACAAAATAAGCCGGTAATAATGATATATATATAGATAGGAGTGTGTCAAAAAATATACATCGTCTTCGATCATAGGTTGAAAAACACCTTATGATCGGCAAAAATGATAAGTACAAAAAACCAAAAATGTCATATGTGTCTACAAAAGTGACTAGCCAATCACTGGTGGTGCTCTCTATACGAGACCACTGCCCGCGCTACCCTACACAAGAACCTCCTAAAAGGTCCTGGGACTGCAACCACATAGCGCTGAAGTCGAATGGGAATATCATCTATGGTGGTCTCTGGTATATCCACCGTCAGACGCTCTAGATCCTGTTCCAGCTCGGCTAAGGTCTCTGCGGCCGCATCCTGTGGGGCTGGTGCTGGTACAGCTGGTACTCTCCTCTCAAAAGCCCGGAGGTTGGCTGGACGCCGTGGACCTACATCTGCATTTTGAAAATTTGTGCTGTCAGTTTTGAGGCGATATAAAAAAAAATAAAAAATAGATAAATTTAAAACTCGTGGAAAATGAAGTACCTCTGTCGTCCCATTGTTCTCCCTGTGGAAGAACCATGTCCGGATCACCTCGAAAATCTACTCCGGCATACGGAAAGTCCTGGATCGCAAAAACCTGGTCCTCTAACCAGTGAAAATAACCAGCAGGGAATCGAACAACTGCCGCGCCCTCGTCAGGATGCCGGGCCATCACCGTAACCCATCGTATCAGCTTTGGCTCCCGAGGACCCAAGATATCAACAGTGAGATGCTGAGGGATCAGCATCGGAACTCTCTCTAAGGCAAAGCTCACAACTAGAGGCCCATATCCAAAGGTCTTCAGTTGTCCGTTCTTTGCCCTAGTCAGTTGGCCCTTCATGTTGGCCGACACAGCATCGCACCAGTTGAAGATGGTGCCTCGAAAACAGTCAATCGCCATCCGCATTTGGGACCCGGTGGCAATATGTAAAGTGGCTGCGCCGCAAATTCTGGTAACCGTGAAAGCTATAACCATGAGTTCACGCCGAGAGATGTATTTGATTTCTATTCCTTTCGCATGGTTTTGATTGGGTATGCACCAATCTGCCCGGAGACTAGCAAGGGATTGGCCACCCGGCCTAGTCTCGGCTAGATTGAGTTGCTCGCCCCTATTTGGCAAGCCAGTGAGAAAGTATATGTCAGAGGGCTCTATCTCGAGCTGGTGCCCTCCGATGTAAAAGCATTGCTCATGAATATTCCATCTCTCAACCAGCCACTCCAAGAATCTCACCTGAGCCCTCATGCCAGGTATGGCCCAGTATTTATATAGTCCGCATGCTTTTAGGGCATCAATGGAAGGTTGGTGACCAATTGCGGCTAAATCAACGTCCTCGTGCTCTCTTTCTCTCCAATCCAACATGGTGAGTGCCCTACACACCAAAAAATAAAGGTTAGAATTAATTTGGGAAAATTTAAATGGTTATTTTTGGGGTTTGGGGTTTCAATTTTCGCCCTTCGCGGGGGACGCACCCCGCGTTTAGGACACAGAGCGCCGGTACGCAGCTGGCCTGAAGGTGGGCTACGTACCCCGACCTTTTTCCTGTGTAGGAAAAGGTCGGGGGACGCAGGTCACCCTTAGGGCACCTGCGTACCCCGCAGAGCGGTTTTTAAAACCTAAAACCCCCCAAAAACCAAAACTAAAACCTAAAACAAAATTTTAATCAGATGAAATTGAAGAGGAGGATGTTGTGAAATACCTGGAAGAGACGGCGTTCGATTCTGATGGTTGGATTCTCCGCAATGACCACGGGAAGTTTCTTGCCAAAAGCCCTTTTCCCAACCTCAACAGTAAAATGGTAAAAATGACATGGTAAAAAGTCTTTTTATAGGTTTTTTGGATGAATGAATGCTAGGTTTGTTTATTTTACACCATGGAAGGATATTTTTCAATGTATTTTTGCCTATCTTAAACAGGTATGAGTAATGTGTCGTTTTTGTGCAGGACAAAGAGATTTAGAGGGAAAATTGTCATTTTTCACGAACCAAAATATCAGAGTCATCTTTTAAGCCCTTTTCTGACTCCTAAAATATGAAAAGATTGCCGAGCGTTTCTTTTACACTCGTTAAAACGGAATTAAAAGATGGTCCCCTTATAGCCCTTTTCTGACCGTAAAAACAAGAAAAGATTGCCGGGTTTTTGTCGTTTCAAACTCGATACTGGAAATAAAACGACGTGTCCTTGATCGCTTTTTACTTTTCAGGTCAGAGACACTAATCATGAAATTACTCCTTGGTCGCAAGATCAAGCGGTTCTCCCAGGTATTATTTTATACTTTTTCAGGCTTGGGGGACACAAATTTACGAAAAAGTTCAACCTGGAGTCTTCTTAAGTTTTTCAGACTCTCTAAAATTGAAAAACGCCGAGTTTCTCCTATACTGGGCTCGTTAAAATTTCACAGTAAAGGACCTGTTCAATTACAAACAGGAACGAACCACTCCTTCCTAGGGTTCGAATCAAAGCTAGGTTGGACTCATCCGAAGGATGAGCTTATAATCAAGCATATGTTATCCTCCTCAAGCTTGTTAAAAATAAAGAGGTACTTGCCAGAAATGGTGGGGGAAAAGAGAGAGGAATGAGCCTATTTGTTATCTTTTGTCTCAGAAGAAACTTTATTACCACTCTTGGACACGATACTTTTCATTCACCTGGGTTGGGAAATCCTTTACCTCACAGTTGATCAAACCACTTTGAAAGCCTTCAGTCAGGTTTCGGGGATTAACTTTGGGTCGTTTATCACCAAACCATCTGTTGTGTCGTTATGTGTTCAAGAGGTCTGCAAGCAAAACTTTCATCTGCAAAATACTTGTCATCCATTTGACCATCCCTGAGTCAGTCCTTACAGCAACATTTCTTCAACTTGAACAAATGATTTCGTGTTGTGGGCCTGCCTGTAACGGGTCGCTTTCTATCGACATCAGCGCATTATCTAGAAAGATGACTTAGAAATCGTCAGTACCTTGAAGTCTGCATGCATCAATGGCAGGTTTCTCGCCTTTGACGTCAGTTTACATCATTGACTTTCGATCGAAGGATTCCGTGAAATGTTCGACATCAACTCATTCATTCACATCTCATGGATTGTACTGGGTACTTTGAGAACCATTGACATTACTGGTGGCCTCTCTCACACTTGTTAACAGTTTACATCATCGATTGGTAATCAAGTGGTTTCTACCATGTTCGACATCAACTCATTTATTCGCATGGCTAGAATCGTACCAATTCGGGAAGTAGAAATAAAGACCCTGGATCTAGTTTCCACCATCCAGGCTGCAAGGAGTTTTGTATTCATTATCTAAGTAGACTAATCATAAACAGATGGCTGCGCCCATACTATGTCTACAAAAGTCTATGATTATGATGTACTACAAGATCATTCCTGTATCAGAGTAGTTAGTCTGTTAGTTAAAGTTTTGATCTGAGTATGGGAATGCCTACCTCAGTGATGATATAATCTTAGACATGTATTTTGTGTTGAAAATTGCAGGTTCTGACCAGGCTCTCCATGAGATAATCCTTGAAATGATAAAGCGCTTCACCCTTCCTAGATTTACAAAACCCTAATCTACTACAGGCTTCGCACTTTAGGGGGCAATCTGTTACACTAAAAAATGTCACCATGGCTATGTACAGTTAGTATGGCTCTATCAACAGTCATGCCATCCTCCTGGGCAAGTCTTAAGCCTCTGTTCTCCATGTCAAACTCCAAAAAGAGAGAAAGTCTTTATAAATGTATTTATCTCTGGGTACGCAGGTTCTCTCAACCTTACCTGCGGGTACGCACCCAATGTTCACAAAAGCTGCGTACTTGTACGCTCTGTATGTAAAGGGGCAGGTGCGTCCCCCTGTAAAGGTCAAAATGCGCAAGTTTCATCTTTAAAAAGTTACTTGTGGTCATTTCTAGAGCATTCTAGAAGGTTGTTCGACGTGTATTGAGCGCCTCCAGATGGTTCATGTATCCCTACCAAAGAGGAACTTATCCCATCAAGAGAGGAGCTATCCCATCCAAAGAGGGGATTATCCCATTGATGGTGGACCTGATTAACTTCCTCTTGAGCACTATAAATACAGGCATTGGGCTAGAAGGAGGGGAGGTTGAAAGCTAAACATTTCTAAGGGTAGATGCTGCAGGAATTAGGACTCCCATTTAGAAGCTTGTGAGGAGAGATTGTCATCTTTGCTTGTTCTATTTGGAAGTGGGTGAGCTTTGTCAAAGTAAAGGAGAACTCTTGATGGACCCTGGGAGGGACTTGCACAACACCAAGGCTCAGGTTGTAATTGTTCCTTTTGTTTCCTATTAATGCAAATGAGTCCATTCTTCTCAATAACTTGTTATTTATGAGTTGTTTCATGTACTCCTTGGTCTACGTGTTAAATATGTTTTATTCTATGAGATTATCAAGTGCTATTTAATCGTTTGATTGTTAGTGGATGTAGGTTTCAAAGTGAAGGAGGAGCTCATCCGGATCAGCGAGGCTGGACTGCTACAACAGCGTTGGACTACAGGTAGGATCTAAACACTTGATTTCTTATATAGTAAATGCATGTTTAGAGAAGGATTGCTCTTATTTGTCTTGTTTGTCACTAGAGAGTCTTAGGCTCCTAGGGAGGTTGATTTGTGTCCGCACTATCGACTCTTTCCGCCTGACACTTCACTGGTTTACTATCCTACATATTAAACCTCTACAATATTGTCTCGACATACTTCCTATGGTTTAACCAGAGCTTCCTCTTTTCCCGATCTCTTTTAAATTCCATGCCCAAAATATTGTTTGTAGCACCAAGATATTTCATGTCGAATTTGGAGGACACTTGGGTCTTCAAATCCTGGATAATTTCTTTGTCATTTCCAACCAACAACATATCATCCACATACAAGACCAAATAAATAACATGGTCACCAATTAATTTAAGATATACACAATGATTTGCCTTGGTTCTCGTGAATCCAAGTCCCTGTATAAATGTATCAAATTTCTGACACCACATCCTTGGTGACTATTTTAACCCATATAGAGACTTCTTTAACTTGCATACCAATTCTTTCTTACCCTTCACCACAAAACCTTCAAGTTGCTTCATGTAGATCTCCTCTTCCAAATCCCCGTGAAGAGATGATTTCTTCACGTCCATCTGTTCTACCTCAAAATATAAAGTAGCAGTAACAGATAAAAGTAATCTAATAGAAGTTATCTTAGCAACAGGAGAAAAAATATCACCAAAATCAATTCCCGGCACCTGGGAATAACCTTTTGCTACCAACCAGCTTTGTATTTCTCCATCTTTCCTTCTACATTTGTCTTCTTCTTGAACACCCATTTGCTGTCAATGGGTTTCCTTCCAGCCAGAAACTCCACCAGATCCCAAGCCTCATTTTTGTGCAAAGATGTCATTTCATCAACCATGGCCTCTTTCCAGAGTTTGCCATCCTCTGAATCTACTTCACAGTTCTGGGATCAGCATTAGTAATAGATAAAGAAAAATTTGAATAGAAAGCAGAGGGACTATACCTTTCTGGCTGCCTTCTTTCTCGAACTGATCTTCTCACACCCGGAGTTTCTGGCTCTTCATCTTCTAATTCCTCCTCTGATGTAGAGTCTGATTCTTCCTCCTTAAGCTCAAACTCTATCTTCTTAGGTTCATTTGGTTGGAATTCATGTTTAATAACATCTTTCAACTCTCTGAACGCCACATCTCGGTTGTACACAACCTTCCTTGTTACTGGGTTCCAAAGCTTATAACCCTTTAAACCATCCTTATACCAAATAAAGATGCACTTTTCAGATTCACTATCCAACTTGGTTTTTTTCTCCTTTGGAACATGTACATATGCATCACATCCAAATACCTTCAGATGTGAAAGAGAGGGTTTTTTACCAGTCCATACCTCTTGTGAAGTCTTATCCTCCAACGCTGATGAAGGTGATTTGTTGACCAGGTAACGTGTTGTCTCCACTACGTCTGCCCAGAATTCTTGTCCTAACCCAACACCACTGAGCATGCTTCTTACCATTTCCATCAATGTCTTGTTCATTCTTTCTGCAACTCCATTTTTCTGAAGTGTGTATGGAGTAGTCTTTTTTCGTGCTATACCACACTTCTTACAGAATTCTTAAAATTCCTTACTACAAAACTCTCCACAGTTATCTGTCCTCAACACCTTTATCTTCTTCTGTGTCTGGTTTTCCACCAGAGCCTTAAATTCTTTAAACCTATCAAAGACTTCAAATTTCTTCTTAAGGAAATATATCCATGCATTCCTTGAGAAGTCATCTGTAAATGATACATAGTACATAGACTTACCCAGTGATGAGACCTTCACAGGTCCAAACACATCACTGTGCACAAGTTCTAATATTTGTTTTGCCCTCTTACCACCAGAGGGGAAACTCACACGATTCTGCTTCCCATATACACAATTTTCACAGAAATCAAAATCCAGAGAGTTATTACTCATATCTTCTACCATACCTTTACCATAAAATATTCGAAGGCCCTTCTCTCTAATATGTCCAAGCCTTTGATGCCACAACATGGTCTTCTCTTCAAAGACCACTAGATTTTCTACTGCACTTTCAGGAACCACAAAACTGTTTGCACCCGTCAATAACAGTCCTACCTTGCAGCTTCTACAGTGTTCCAATCCGAACTCCCTGCATCAATACCAGTGCTCCCTGAACCATCTTGCAGGTATCCTTCTCGAACATTGTTATTACACCTGCATCATCCAACTTGCTTACAGAAATAAGATTTCTGGGCAATGCAAGAATACGCAGAACACCCAAAAGTGTTCTAACCCTTCCACCTTGCAACTTCAACTTTACTTTTCCATGACCAACGATTCTAGCCTTCCTATCATCCCCCAAGAAGACATCACCAACATCATATTTCTCATACTCGTAGAACCACTCTCTATGGGGAGTGAAGTGAAAGGATGCACCTGAGTCAATCAACCATGCCTCATGATCTACATGTGTACTTGAAGAAGCCAAGTAAACATCCCCACCTTCATCTGAGGTGGTTTTCGCCTCTGTAGAAGGAGCATCATCAGATCCCTTTCCTTTGTGAGGAGCTTTAGATTTACAGTCCCTTCTGTATTTCCCTTCCTTTCCACATTTCTAGAACACAACATTTACAAGTTTTCCTGGAGATTTAGATCTCCCTCTAGATTTAGATCTCCCACTCAATGAATTATTTTTGTTTCTATTCTAGGATCATCCTCATACAGACAAGGCATCACCATTCTGGCTCTCCATATTTTTCTATCTCATCTCCTCCATCGGCAAGGACGAGACTATTTCATCAAACTGCAAGGCAGTTGCATTGCTACCTATTACAATAACCAGACTATCCCACGAATTTGGTAGAGAACACAACAAACTGATGCACTTATCTTCATCTAAAATTTTAATATCAACAGAGAATAACTGACTTACCACAGTATTAAATGCGTTCATATGCTCTGTCACTAAGTCTCCATCTTTCATCCTCGGGTTATACAGATTTTTCCGTGGGAATAGTTTATTCACCAAAGACTTATATTAGTACAAAGTCCCTAACTTGTCCCACAAAGGCTTAGTTGTAGCTTCCCCTAATACATTTAGCAATACTGAATCTGAGACACACAATTGTATTGTGCTCTTTGCTTTCTAATCCAACTTCTTCCATTCTTCATCGGACACTCTCATTGGTTTAGTACCTAGATCTATCGCGATCCACTGATCTTATTCCACCAACAGATCGTCCATCTTGAGTTTCCAAAACTCAAAACTCTCACCATTAAATTTCTCAATCTCTATCTTTCCACTGCTCGCCTTCTTCTTTCACCACCAGAATCGATCCCGCAGATCTCCCACTGAACATGGTCTACAATAGGCCCGAGTGCAACCCCTCAGCAACAAAGGCATCCCCTTGAAGGCAAAACAGATATGATACCAAATGTAGGTTTTAACCTCATACAAAAATTACCTGCATACGAATTCTAAAACACATAAAATAAACAATGCGAGAGCATAACACATAAAACACATATGCACAAAGATTTTTCCCTGGATCCCAAAACTGGGACTACTAGCTTTATTTTTCATTATGTTCATTTAAATGTTACAATACATATTTAGACATGCCAAAGCATCCAATACCATGGACCGAAAACCATTGCATCTAAAACCATGGACCGAAAACCATCGTGTCAAAACCAAGGACCGAAAACCATTGCGTCCAAAACCATGTGCGAAAACCATGCACAAAACGATAGGTAGGTCTGCCCCAGACCCCGTAGAGGGGCGCTACCTACCCCCCTCAAACCCCCTGTGACCTCGCTGCTGCGCAATCGACGCAACGAAGGGGGGGGCCCACCCCTCCTCTAACCCCCCAGTTAACTATGGGGGCTACTCATGGAAAGAATATAACACAACCCAACAAGTTTGTGCTCTAAGGGAAAAAACACTTCTCAACATCATGATTTAGAGAATTAAGGTTTTACGAAATGATGATACCGCCATTTCCATAAGACCCATAATATGCTGCAACAAAATACAATGATGCTCTAGCTTATAGTGGCACAATAATACCATAGACACTCTGCATACAAACAAATATCACAGGTGAGACTAGACACGTCCCTCAGCTCAACATGACATTGTTGTCCATAGAACCCACACACATCATTGTAATAAGAAGCAATGGTAGTCTTGATGCCACTTGGTCGAGATTTGAACCCGAGACTAATACCATTGGCAAAAAGCTTTAATAAGGCATACAATCACTTAGAGATATGACAACCTTGCCGCATCAATGACACGCATTTTTCTTTTTCTCCACTGCAATCAAGACAGTTCATGCAACAACAACAAAGCAACTTCTTCCTATCACAATATTTCTAACACATGGTCCCTTAGCACTGTGGGAAGTGGGAAGTCACCTGAAGGAAATCTAGACTCCAAACTCTACCTCATGCGGGCTTCAACACCATTCTTGATTGTCTGTTAGCTCACCATATGTTGTAACCCAATCACAAAAGTCCAATCTGCATCAACAAAGCCACCTTTGAACTAGCACTGTTGCCCTCACGCAGATCCACCATAGGCAGACCACGTCCGCCAATCGATCCCCACAGTTCACGTTGGGTTCACCATGATCCAGTTCTTCCCTCCACAGATCACGTAGCCTCGCAAGGAGGCCACCAGATAGGAAGGAGGAAACAACCAGCATGCACACTAGATCCGCAATACCGCATATCACCAGATCACTAGATCCGCCAATTTTAGGGCCAATTTTCAACTATGAGCATTGTCACTATAGACTCAGTGATTTCGCTGACGAGCATTGACTCTACAACACGACAACTCAACCTCAACCACCCGTGTGAAGTTAGCATGTCCAACAGTAGAACCACGATCCACGATCTGTCACCAATGGATACCACGATGTTGCTCCACGATACCACAGATTCAGTGCTAATCACAATCTGATCCGCTCACACAACTCATGTTGATTGAATCACCATGATCCACTACTCCAGGTCGCAACACAATGAATTTAATAAACTCCACAGTAACTTGAAAATACTGATGGACAAATAAACATTCACCAAACTCTTTAATCAACTCCACATTTTTTTCCCTTGGCCCAGGCCCAAATAGGCTCCGACACCAAGATAAAATTTGAGTACACACCATGTTGTCTATTCACATCAAATAAGGTTACATATAAATACATTTAGTGTTGTCTCACGATAAGTAGACTATCTTGGACAAAAAATCACCTGTTTGAGAGAATATCTCAACCACACACCAATCTAGGAACATCTAGATATAACAACCCTAAGGAATAGGAATAGACTCCTCAAGATAAAACATCACAACTAAGACAAGTAGGAATTACATTTTCCAACAATTTATGTGCTCAAAAAGAAGGGAAAGAGGCGTACCAAAATGAGTGTAGTTGGGTTGACTTAACAAGTCAATAAGATTGGAATTCTGACAGAGGTTAGGGAAATTAGAGCAGACGTGAGTAAGGGCTGCACAATCTAAAAGAAAGTGCTTTTCATCCTCCACACTCTTAGTATTGTAAAGATGACAAATTTTATTGTCCCAGGGAGTCTTGGGAGTAGACCACTGCCCAATTTCACTTTGAAGCTCATAAGAATTATTTCAAATCTTAGTGATGTTCATATTTTGCTTCGAGTTGGTCAAAACATAAAGATAATTTTGTTTCTCAAGGGTGGGGTTGATCACCTCGGTATAATATCTTAGCTTCCTTTTACCCTCAAACTACTTATTCTCCAATAGCTTATCCTTAAATATGGAGGTGATAGTATCTTTGACACTATCCTTGCTTCCCAAGATGATCTCCTCATTTATCCCCTAATCGTTGAGCCAAGTCTGGTCATCCTTATGCCACCCACGCTTGAGGTGAAGGTGGGGGTTTTGACTAAAGTTATAAGCAATTTTAGGAAGCCTCTCGGATTCCATGTTGTAAAGATTCTTCTTATACATTAGTTACTTAAACATAGTCCTTCTTTCAATAGGGGAGAGACCATCTTCTATCAAAAGGATAGGATAGGAGGTATTTCCCTTGATCTTGAGATTGTAGGTTATGAATTTTGCTTTTGAATCATCTCAATCTTTCTCCACAACTCTCTCGATATACTTCAAACCCAGACTTCACAACTGTATAGGACAATAGGGGTGATGAGGGTCTCAAAGAGGAACCTTTTTTTACTCCAAATACAAAGATCGACAACCTTACAATTGTTTTCAAGCTCATAATAAGCTTTCCAGCCTCCAATAATCATTTTCTCAATGTTGTAATTCCAGTTGAGCTGATAAGGAATGTCAATACCCAAATATTTACAAGAAGAGACATGATCCTATATATCAAGAATTTTATCCAACAAGATTCACCCCAATTTTATTATGTAGATTTTTAATTCGTAAATAGGCTTTGTTACAATACTATCTAGGTTGATACCACATATTATCAATACTACATGTCTAAAAATGTTCATTTCATTTAAAGTGGTTGAAGATAATCTGCTCTACCCTTCTTCCTTCACTTGGTTGAAGATAATATGCTCTGGCCGCCTTCACGTGGTGGAAAATAATCTGCTCTGGCCTTCATGGCCTTCATCATGTGGTTGAAAGCAACGTTGTATTTACACACAACAGTAATTAGAAAAAGAAAAGAAAAAACGTATAGAGCGCGCCTCATCGTCTGCTAATGGTATTCTTTAATGTTTCCGTTGTTATCTCTATGCATGGGTGCCACGACTTCAAGTTTTGAGCTACATTGGTTGAAAGCAGTATCACATAGAAGACACGTGTCGATCTTACTGGCTGCGCTCCCTCATTATATAAGGGACTCTGCTGCTCATTCTTCTCAACGCAAATTATCACATTACATTACTTGTATTAGTGTTGAAGAAATCGATCGATCTATTAACAAACATGGCGGAGCAGTGCAAGCAATATGGGTAGGAGAAGGCTGAACAAGCCCAGCAAACAACTCAAGTAATTTTTGTGTTTAGTGGTCATATTTCAACTCTTTTGATTATTATTTTATAAAGGACTGAAGTGTATCAATTAGTAATTTCACTGATATTGATGTTATTGCTGCTGGTGATGGTATTTTATATTCTGCATCATGAAGGGGATGAAGGATATGACTGAGGAGAAGGCTTCTCAGGGGACTGACGCGACAAAGGGAATGGGGCAGTCCATCATGGGAAAAGCCCAAGAGGGCAAAGATCAAACTGGCTCTTCCTTCCAACAGGTTGTTTTTTATTTTATGATGATTAAACAAGTAATTATTAATTGAATATGAAAATGTATTGGATTTAACTGAGTTTGGATGATGTTAATGCAGGCGGGGGACAAGACGAAGGGTACTACGCAGAGCTTCATGGACGCTGTAAAGAGCCCCTTCGGTGGTGAACAAAACAAATGATGACGACTGTGGTGCTATGCTCTGCTATGGCGTTATGTTGAGAAGGCAGATTGTAATAACTCTCCCATTTTTGTGGATAATAAATATTTGATGCACTATTTGGTAATAATTTACCAAACAAATGTATTGGAATCTGAGAATCTGGATATGAGATTCCGAATATTTGAGGCTCAAAAGTTTTTCAATTATGGAACGTCTCCCCTTTATTTTGCATTACAATTATGGAATGTCTCCCCTTTATTTTGCATTAAGGAGCTATATATTTAATATGGGAATTATGCAGATTTTGCTTTAATGTATTTGTGGTTTTGGTTTTTGCAGTGCTTTTCAATATTCAAAAATATTTTGATAAATATTTTCATACGGGAGTTAATTTTTTACCTTTTAGAAGTTATCTATTCAATATTTTCATATTGAAATTATTTTTCCACCATTCATAAATTATTAAAGTTATTTTTCTTTCTTTCTTTTAAAAATAAATTATTATATTATATATTAAAGCTATTTTCTATCTTTCATAACTTCATAAATAATATCATAAATACTTTCATAATTTCATAAATAATAAATTATTAAAACTATTTTTCTATCTTTCATAACTTACTCTAGGAAAGTACTTTCATAATTTCATAAATACTCTCATAAAGAAGTTATTTTTTACCTTCAGAATTAGTGGAGTTATTTTCTTACTTCGTAACTTAGTTTCATATAACTTATATCTTTCATAACTTAGTTTCATATAACTTATTGAAGTTATTTTTTTCGTAACTTAGTTTCATATAACTTATATCTTTCATAACTTAGTTTCATATAACTTATTGAAGTTACTTTTTTACCATTCATATATTTCATAACTTGGTTCATATAACTTACATAACCTAGTTTCATAACTTAGTTTCATATAACTTATATCTTTCATAACTTAATTTCATAACTTAGTTTCATATAACTTATATCTTTCATAACTTAATTTCATATAACTTATTGAAGTTATTTTTTTACCATTCATATATTTCATAACTTAGTTCATATAACTTACATAACCTAGTTTCATAACTTAGTTTCATATAACTTATATCTTTCATAACTTTCATAACTTAGTTTCATATAACTTATTGAAGTTAATTTTTTACCATTCATATATTTCATAGCTTAGTTCATATAACTTACATATCCTTATAGAAAGGTATATTATAAATTACAAGTCATTATAAATTATTTTTCTACCTTTCATAAGGAATCTCAAAGTTCGCATTGCCCTTCAAGATCCCTCCAGCCCATCCTAGAATGGTATATTATTTATGGTATAAATAAAAAGTAAAATATAGAATAGATTATTTATGGTACAAATAAAAATAAAATATAGAATAGTATATTATTTATGGTACAAATTAAAAGGAAAATAAAAATAAAAAATTACAATTCAATATAAATTATTTTTTTACCTTTCATAAATTTATTTTATTATATTATTTAGGGTGCAAATAAAAAGTAAAATATAGAATAGTATATTAAAAGTAAAATATAGAATAGTATATTATTTATGGTACAAATTAAAAGGAAAATAAAAATAAAAAATTACAATTCAATATAAATTATTTTTTTATCTTTCATAAATTATTAAAGTTATTATTCTATTTTCATATAAAGATAAAAAAAATTCTCATTGCCCATCGTTCTAGCCCCTAATAGAAGGGTGAAGGGTATATTATTTATGATAAAAAGGGTATATTATTTATGATACAAATAAAAAGTAAAATAAAAACAAAAATCACACCACAGTAATTTGCAAACTAAAACAAAAAATTAACCAAAAATTACTATTGGTTAACAAAAAATTACTAATGGGTATATTATTTATGGTACAAATAAAAAGTTCTTATTGCCCGTGGGCTAAACTATTCATAAATTATTAAAACTATTTTTTATAAGGAAAAATTCTCATTATTAAAACTATTTTTTTATCTTTCTATTAAAACTAATTTTTTATCTTTCATATAAGGATAAGGAGAAGTTCATATAAGGATAAGGAGAAGTTCTCATTAAGAAGTTCTAATGATAAGGATAAGTTGTCATTAAGAAGTTCTAACGATAAGGATAAGTTCTCATTTCCCTTCAAGATCGCTCTAACCCGTCATAAAAGCGTATATTTCTATATCTTTCATATAAGGATAAGGAGAAGGGCGAGAAGTTCTCATCGCCCTTCAAGATCACTCTAGCCTGTCATAGAAGGGTATATTATTTATACTTTATGGTACAAATAAAAAGCTTGCATTGCCCTTGGGCTAAATTATTCATAAAATATTAAAGTTATTTTTCTATCTTTCATATAAAGATAAGGAGAAGTTCTCATTGAGAAGTAGCCCCTCATACAAGGGTATATTATTTGTACTTTATGGTACAAATAAAAATCTCTCGGGTATATTATTTGTACTTTATGGTACAAATAAAAATCTCTCATTGCCCTTGGGTTGATTCTTTTTCTAGCAAGAAAAAAACTCTATTTTTGTATTAAATAAAAACGAGAGATATTCCTTGTATTGTGGATATCAATAACCTTCATCTTCATTTTTTATTATATACATAAAATATTGACCTTATATTCAGCTAATATTATCATCAATCTATGTATGTCACATGAGTGAATCCTGTAGAAGTAAAAATGAAAAGACTATATCGAACTATGTGCTTTTTTTCTTAAACATAATCCTCTAGTAATCTACTTATAGTATATGCTATATACAAAAAGACGCAAAAACTTTAACTTATCTCTTCTGGATGCAACATATCTTTTGCTTTGTATATGACCCATGGAGATGTATTTGTTATCCCGACAGTGGTAGACATCCAAGATCCATAGTATTAGCTCCCATCTTTATTTCGATGTGCATACCATTCGGTTCGTCCAATAGACCCAGCTTGGACATGTGGTCCGCGTTTTGGTTGTATTCCCATCCAATATGTTGGATCGATGAGTCTCTAAAAGTGGCCCATAGATTCTCAATCTGGCAGAGCCATCCATGTAGTGTATTCTGTTGTATCTTGTTCCTGCCCAGTACATGTTCAATAATGATATGAGAATCTCCAAAAATGTGCATGGAGGGAATATTAAAATAAGTAGAGAACCAAAGCAAGCCCCATAGTCCCATGGCTTCTGCCTTCATATTTGTGCCCCTACCAGCACCCTAGTGAACCCAAAATTCTTGATCTTCTATTACTTTGATCCAAAATCCACATCCACATAGTCCTCTTTGTGTCGCCCCATCAAAATAGCCCACTGGATATACAATTCTAGGACCAATCCTCCTACATATATTTTTCTTGGGCCCGTTGTTTTGTACAATATCACCACTGTACCATTTAGATATACGGTCCATCACCAACACTTCTTTTACCTTATAATTATCAAATATAATTTGATTGCGCCACCGCCATATCTCCCAGAAAACAGCCAGTGGAATCAGCCTCCATGTGGTTTTTTGTTCACTCCACCAATACAAATAGTCGGATATATTATCATATTGTATGAATGGGGCACCTATATAATCGGCAAAATAACGCCAGATTTGTACCGAAATAGGACACATTAAGAAAAGATGAGTATTATCCTCCCCCTCGTTCCTACATAGATAACAAATCCCCAACCCCTGCCATTTTCTCTTTTGAAGGTTATCCCATGTAAGATTTTTATTCTTCCAAACAAACCAAAGAAACATAATGATCTTAGTGGGCAACTTAGTACGCCAAAATTTATAAAACCAACATACCTCTATGTTGTGTAGCTCCTGGATGCAAAGGTTGTAATATGTATCAGCCACCTCTACTTCTCCTTCCTTTATCTTGTCGGCCCATGTAATATGATCTCCATGCACATCGTGGCAAACAGTAATAGATTGCATCATGTTCCTGATCTGTTCCCATTCATCTACTTTTCTGCCCATAAAACCCAATTCGATGGCCCTTTTCCATATTGGGACATGTCCTTTCCATTCCTGAATGACTTGGTTCCAAAAGAAAATACCTCGTCTATTAATAAACTGTATTAAGTCCACAGATATGCTCGAGTCCCTACTCATACCAAGAATTTGGTCTAGTCCGATCATAGCTCGATGTCCAGTCCCAAGTTGCCAACATAAATTCTGAAGAAAACATTTTTTGATCTTATTCAGACTGAGCCATATGGCCAATCCCATGGGAATCCCAATGGATTCGCAGTGCATCCAATATGTGAACTCTTTGTTCTTCAGGTATTTATACCTTATAATTTTCCCCATATGCCTTCCCAAAATAATCCTCTCCACAATGACTTCAACAACAATACCCATCTGAACCGTCACAGGTTCAATACGCCCCAACTGCCCAACTTTTTTGGTATAGTAATGTGCTCCAATTTTACCAAATGATATTTGAATATGTGTGACGCTCCTGACCAAATATATTGAGCCATAATACGGTGCAGTGATTTGATAATAGAATGTGGGAGATAATATAGGTGTGCCCAATATACACCCAGCTGTGTGATCACCGATTGTGTGAGGGTAATACGCCCTCCCAATGAGAGACATCTAAATTCCCACCCGTGATTTTCTTATAAAATCTATCAACAAGCCACAACCAATCATTGATTCTATATTGACAGGGCTTTATATGATAGCCCAGGTATTTCATGCCTGCTGCCAAAGAATCGACACCCACTCCGAAGATTCTCTGAATATAGGCAATGTCATTCAAATCACTTGAACCATATAAAATGATTGATTTCAGAAGATTCATAATAAGGCCCGTGGCCCTTCCAAATTTAGTGAAGATATGAAATAATGTAAGCCATTTAAATCTATCTATCATCCCCATAATCAGAACATCATCAACAAAGAAACTGTGTGATATCTTGATTTGTCGACCTAGTGGAAGTGCATCGAAGTGGCCCTCCACCACAACTTTTTTAATGTGTAAGATGAGACCATCCATTGCTAGAATGAACAATAGAGGTGAAAGTGAGCACCCCTGTCTAAGTCATCTCCCCGCCCCAAAAAAACGAGAAGGATATCCATTAATAACAACAGCATACCTGACGTTCGTTACACATGCCATTATCCATTCAGCTCCTCTGGCCTGTATCCTGACTTTTTGAAGTACCATCCTTAGATATCCCCAATCAAGGCAGTCATATGCCTTTTGTAAATCTACCTTCATTACAACAACATTTACTTTTTTAACATGGATCGTATGTAAGCACTCCTGAGCAATAGCCACAACATCATGTATTTGTCTATTCTGTAAGAATCCAAATTGCTCAGGAGAAATGTACTTTGATAGTATGTGCTTAATCCTGGTTGCAATAGTCTTAGAAATAATCTTGTAAATAAGATTGCAAAGAGAGATAGGCCTTCTTAGGGATGAGAGCAATATAGGTAGAGTTTGGGCTGAATTATTAATAAATTATTAAAGTTATGTTTCTATCTTTCAGGAGAAGTTCTCATAGTATGTTCTTAATCATGGTTTCAATAGTCTTAGAAATAATCTTGTAAATAAGATTGCAAAGAGAGATAGGCCAATAATCCGAAAAAGTGGATGCCTTCTTAGGGATGAGAACAATATAGGTAGAGTTTGTGCTAAATTATTCATAAATTATTAAAGTTATTTTTCTATCTTTCAGGATAAGTTCTTATTGAGAAGTTCTAATGATAAGGAGAAGTTCTCATTGCCCTTCAAGATAAAAACAAACAAATTACTATTGGGTAAAAAAAAATTAATAAAAAATTACTATTGAGTATATTGTTTATAGTACAGATAAAAAGTTCGCATTGTGCTTGTACAAATTACTATTGGGTAAAAAAAAATTAATAAAAAATTACTATTGAGTATATTGTTTATAGTACAGATAAAAAGTTCGCATTGTGCTTGTACTGAACTATTAAAGTTATTTTTCTATCTTTCATAACTTACTTTCATATAAGGATAAGGAGAAGTTCTCATTGCCCTTCAAGATCACTCTAGCTCGTCATAAAAGGGTATATATTATTTATGGTAAAATAAAAAGTAAAATAACCTATCATAAAAGGGTATATATTATTAATGGTAAAATAAAAATAAAAAATTACTGATCAATATAAATTATTTTTCTACTTTTTCATAAATTATTAAAATTATTTTTTTATTTTTCATAACTTACTATAAAAATAAAGATAACTTATTAAAGTTATTTTTCTATTTTTCATAACTTACTTTCGTTATTCATATAAAGATAAGGAGAAGTTCTCATTTCCTTCCTATAAAGGTGTATTATTTATAGTACAAACAAACAAATAAACAAACAAACAAAAAATTATTATTCATATAAGGATAACGAGAAGTTCTCATTGTCCTTCAAGATCGCTTTAGCCCGTCATAGAAGGGTAAGGGTATGTCATATAAGGGTATATTATTCCCTTATACTATTTATGGTAAAAAAAATTGGTACAAATAAAAAGTCAAAAAAAAATTATTAGTCAATATAAAATTATTTCAGTAAAATAAAAATAAAAAGTAAAATAATGGCACTATTTATGTTGTATTTGTCATTTTTTAATTTTTATTATTATTCATTTTTCTATATATCATCACAATAAAAAAAATAAAAAAGTAAATGTTGCTAACAATTTTTCTCTTATGTCATGGTTGAATAAATGTCATCATTTTTATGCAATAGAATTTTATTAGAATTAAAATTCTATTGTTGCATAAATTACCTATTTATTAAAATTATATCTTAGTAATCGCTTTTGAATTTCAAAAACTTTGGTGGTGGTGAATAATTTTCTTTTTTATAAAAAAAAACAACTCCAATTAGAATCAACTCTTTATCTCCTCAATATTTAAATTTACAAATATTACTTATCAATCTTCTATAAAAATAAAAAATTACTAGTCAAATTTGAAATGAAAAGATAACTTTTCATAATATTTTATACTTGCCGATTTTTTAATTTTTTATCATTATTCATTTTTCTATATATCATGATAATGAAAAAAATGAATGTTAATAAAAAAAATCTTTAACAATTTTTCTTTATGTCACAATTCTTTAAAAAAAAAAAAAATTGTTGCTATGAGGGTTCTGCCATCTATAGTTTGTGTATTGTTGTCTTCCAGAGTCATCACATTTAGGTTTTGTTGTATTCGATATTTTGAACCAACCTCCATGGTTCATCATCAGGAATTAGATCCATAAGTGAATAAGTCAAAACTCAATAGGTTTTAATAGGTACAGCTAGGGTTGGGATGTTGGAATTATTTTTTTATGATTATTAATGATTTGTGTTTATTTGATTTATTTCGTAAGTAATTTTTATTTAGATTAGGTTATGTTTATAGTTTATTAAAATTTTTATTTTAAAGATATCTTTAAAATCAAAAATTTAATAAACTATAAACATAACCTAATCTAAATAAAACTTACTTACCAAATAAATCAAATAAACACAAATAATAATAATAATAATAATAAAATCATTACCCATACTATCTGCCAACATTCACTTCCATCAACCATGATTGTACCTATTAAAACCTATTGAGTTCAGACTTATTCACTCATGGATCTAATTCTTGATGATGAACTACAGAGGATGGTTCCAAAGGTCGAATACAACAAAACACAAATGCGATGACTCCAGAAGACAACACTACACAAAAAAAATGTTACCATTTTTATCTAATGGAATTCTATTGTTGCAACATTCACTTCCATCAACCATGATTGTACCTATTAAAACCTATTGAGTTCAGACTTATTCACTCATGGATCTAATTCTTGATGATGAACTACGGAGGTTGGTTCCAAAGGTCGAATACAACAAAACATAAATGCGATGACTCCAGAAGACAACACTACACAAAAAAAATGTTACCATTTTTATCTAATGGAATTCTATTGTTGTATGAATCATTTATTTATTAAAACTATATCTTAGTAGTGATCAACCATTTTTCTGTATGTCACAATTCTTTAAAAAAAAAGAAATGATATCATTTTTATCAAATAAAATTCTATTGTTGCATGAATTATCTATTTATTAAAACTATATCTTAGTAGTGGTCATTGAATATCAAAAACTTTGGTTGTGGTGAATCTCTTTTTCCCTTACAAAGAAGAAACAATTCCAATTAGAATCAATTTTTTATCCTCTTGCTTTTTAGATTTATAAATAGTACCTACTAATCTTCGATAGCTCCATTTGCAAATCTTCTTATTGCTACACCACTTTGCCTTGTACACTTTTGTAATTACTACTTGTTCCATTTACTTATATTTATGAATATTACTTGTGTGTCTTCTCTAAATCTACATAATAAAAAGACATGACAAGAATTAGGAACCAAAATTGATACAGTATAAGTTTCTTGAATCCTTATTATTAGAAATTCAAAGTTAATAATTTAAATGTTCATTTTTGTTGACAAAATAATCTTTTATGTGTTCTTTTGTTGATAGTGTGTTTTTAGCATATGCATATTAGTAACAATTATTAGATTTATAATTTTTGTGGAAAAAATTAAGTTATTTATATTTTTACTATTATAATGCATGTTTGCACCAATATTTAGGCCTATAAGAATTTCTGGAAAAAATGTTATTTATTATTTGTTTTGCATTATCATGCATGTGTACACCAATCTTTGGGCCTATAATTCTTATGACAAAAAATTCTTGTAAGCTATATTTATTTTATGGAAAATTGTGTTATTGGAGGTTTCAATTTTTATTTTTAATTGGATATTGCAGTACTATCCATAAATAATACTATATTTTGATGGCCTTGAAAAAATCATTGAAATTGTTTGAACAATTGGACCTTTGTAAAAAGAAGAATAGTTTCATTACATGTCTAAGGAATGACATCAAGAAAATGAAAGAATAAATTGTCCAATTCAAATCCCTCCATATGATTCCCATAATATATTGATGAACCAATGTGATCTATATGTATACATTCAAGTTGAAATCAATTTGTATCATATGAGGTGTGCATGAAATTTTAAAATCATTTTTATTTTTATATGAAAATATTATTTTATTTTAATTTATCAATATTGAAAAGCTAAAATAAAAATAACCCTTTAAATTGAATATAATACTTCTTTTCAAATTTCATCACTGTATTTCATCTTTAAATTGAATATATCTTTTTCTTTCAAATTTCATCTTTCATATTGAACTTATTTTTCTACCTTTCATAAATTACTTTCCATCATATTAATGTTATTTTTCACTTTTCGTAATATATTTTTTCACTATCCAAATTATTTTTTCACTTTTTAATCAAAGTATTTTTCCATAAATTATTATTCAAATTTTCCATAATATCTTTTAGGCTTATAAAAATATTTCAAATTAAAAATATAAAGAAATATATACATATAAAACTTTCAATCTCCATCCTATCATTTTCTGAAATTAAAGTTGAGTGAGAAAAACTCCATTGCCTCCCAATTACCCAAAATAACTCCAAACTTAAAATAACCATAACTCCAAACTAACTTAATAATTACCCAAAATAACTCCAAACTTATATATTTATAAACATTATAAACATGTCCACCCTTCCTACCTTCAATTCACACTTCGATTAAAATCCTTTTCCATCCTACTTTCATATGTCTATATGTTTATAAACATTACCATTAATTATGGGCTGGGCCTTTCCACCTTTCGTATACTCAATTGAATACCTATATTGGTTTTTCCGCCTTTCAGACGTTCAATTAAATATTTGTATAGGTTTCCTTTTTTTCGACATTTTGTAAGTTCAATTTATATTTTAGTTGAATTCATTTTCCAATTTTCCACCTTTCAATTTAAATAATCTTTCATGAGTTTATATGTCTATAGGAATTAATTATGAGCATGAGCTTTCCAATATTTATTGGTTTGTAAGTACCAATAAGAATTAATTATTGGATGTTTTATTTTTTATATGCCTAATTCAATTTTTAATTGAAATAATTTAGGTGTATATATTATCATTTGCTTTTTCTTTTATAGTTGTCATAGCTTGATATAATTATAATATTTCTTAGGTCTATAGGTTAATATTTTGGGTATTAATCATGAGTGTGAATGCTTTTAAAAACTAAAAGGCGTTTTTCTTAATTATTATTAATATTTAAGAACTAGTATATTTTTTGAAAAGTGGAATTTTTTTAGTATTTATAGAAGTTAAATATTGGTGTTGGAAAATTTTTTAGTGTTTATAGGAGTTAATTATTGGTTTTTTTTTAAAGATGAATATGTTTTATTTTTTATTTCATGTGTTTACAGGTCTTATGTTTTATTTTCTATCTTTAATATGTTTATATTCTAGGTTAATTGAGATATAGATGTGCATTGGAAAATGATGTGCATACACTTATAGATGTCAATTCTTTTATAAGATGGGAAATAATACTTCATTTTCCACCTTAACATGGATATAATTCAATTATTTTATAAAGCGAAAATAACGTTTAATTTTCTACTTTTCAATCTATGGATGGACGTCACTTTATATTTTCCATTTTCCATACATAAATAGACATCAATCATTTTATAGCAAGTGGGATAGTTGCATAAGAGTATAGTTTTAATTTATTTTGGTAGTTATCGGATAAGATCTTCATGTTAATTTAGAACTTGAAATTTATATTAAATAATGTTATTATAAATCATATAATGTTATTATTATGTGATTTAGTTTATTTATTATGTATGTAAATTAATTTTTTCATGTTTTTAATAAGTTAACATTGTTACTTATTTGATTAATATGTAGCGTGGTGCACGATGGAGGTGTGAAAAGGAGAAATGTGTGTAGAGATGTGGAAGTGGAGATGTGTGTAAAACATTGTGGAACAAAATTTATATTCTTTATTCCATATAACCGTTCTCTTGAAAAAAACTTCTTCCACACATATTAAAAGACACGACTTGCAGGAGGAAATTTTTACTCCTTACTCTTCTTGTCCGACACCAATGAAGCTCATCTGAGCTTAGGGTGATCTCGCTTCAAAACCTCACAATGATTACACTTAACACCTATCCTTAGATCTAAGCCTAAAGCAAGCATAATCTATTTCCCACAATTCCTTCATATCGATCCATGTAGTCATATGTCATAGTATTGTGAAAAGCGCACATTTGGTAGCGTCAATAGTTTCCATTTCCAAGTTGATAAATGCTATGGAAAAAAAATGTTTCCAGATTGGTAAATGATAGGGGAAAAATCCAATCTTTACACTGGCTTTAGGGTCCTTATTTAAGCAATGGGATACAAACCAATTCCAATGCTTTTGTAAATGTGATTAGAAAAAAGATCTGTATTTGTGTTAATGTTGTGTTATGTAAATGAAATCATGTTCTATTATGAAACTCGATCTAGTTAGAAAGTATTTCTCTGTTGATTTATGTTTAGACGAGATTTTCAACATCATTGCTTTATGATCTTAGAGATACCTTGTTTTGTTTCCAGGTTTTTTTACATGATTTCTTCCTAATTTACTTCATCTTCATAACCTTTGAAGTTTAACAATCTTTGTTTCATAACCTTTGAAGTTTAACAATCTTTGTTTCATATTTCCTTTGGTTGTTTACTTCTCATTTAATTTTAATTCGCTCATTTTAATAAAATCGCTTTCTCACTTACTATCATTGAATTTAAATTTGATAGTTTTTTAAAATAAAAAATACTAAGGTTTGGTTTCAAATTTAAAATTATTTTTGGAAGAAAATCACATAAAAAGTTAGATTTCATTTTTTATGTAATTACTTCTCTTATTGTATATTTTGTGCTTTGTAATTTTTCGCTAACTGTGATTTATTACGTATGAGTTATGAAGCATAGTTTGCTGTGTAAAACACATTTGTAAAATATTAATACAAATATATTAAAATAATTTCATGTGTGTGGAAGAAAGTTTGCGTTCCTTGCTCCACACACATATTCCCTCGCACACCCTTTCTCCCACACATACCCCTTTTCTGCACATCTTTATTCTTGACACATTCCAAATTTCATACACCTGTTGTTATGCACATTTCCTTTCTTCATTCCACTGGACCAATACAAGTTAAGTGATTTACATGGAATATTATGTTATATGGAATTATATTTTTTGATTTTTATATCAAATTTTACTAGAGTACAAATTGTTGATGATGATGATGATGGTTAACGTCCACTGAGACCAAACTTTGGTCTATCAGACCTAAAGAAACGAATTATTTAGTTTGATTTAAGATTTTATTCCTATGCTCAAAAAGCTTGGAGAGAAGCCTCCCGAGCTCACTATAATTTTGACAATATAAAAGACTAGGAAGGTCAGTATTGCAACAAAGATTTTGAAACTGAGATCTCATGTAGTTGTATGTGGGGCACTCTAAGAAGAAGTGATTTTCATCCTCAATGTTCGTACTCTCACAAAAATGCCAGAACCTTTCCATCCATGGTGTTTTAGGAACTGCCTAACGACCCGTTTCACTATGGAGCTCATGAGAGTTCGTTCTAATCTTGTTTATATTAATTTTCTTCTTTGAGCTAGTTAAAACTAAGAGATAATTTTGATCTTCTAGGGTGGGTTGATGACCTCCTTATAATATCTTAATTTTCTTTTAGCTCCTAAATCTTTCTCACACCACATTTTTTCTTTGAACTTAGAAGTAACAATATTTTTAATGTTATCAATCTTTGCAATGCAACATTCTCGTCGACCTCCCAATGGTTTAACGAGGCCCTAGTGTCTTTATACCAACCTCGTTTGAGCCTTAGGTGGTTTTGGCTGGAATTTAAAGCTAGCTTAGGAAGTCTATGGTATCCTATGTTACTGAGTTTTTGCTTGTACAATAGAAGCCTAGTCATAGTTAGGCTCTCGATAGGGGAAATACCCACTTCTATAAGGAGAATAAGATAGGGTGTGTTGCTTTTAATTTTGAGGTTATACGTTATAAAACGCTTCTGGATTTTCTCAATGTTTCTCCAGGATTCTATAGAGATGCTACAACCCCAAACCTCACATCTATATAAGATAACTGGAGTGACTAAATTTTCAAAGAGGAACTTCTTATGTGGATCAAAATAATATTTATTTTCTATCATATGCATATTGGAAACTCAAAGCCCCGAACTGATTTCCTACTTTAGGGTTTGAAAGTTTGCGAAATAAATAACATTATGGAATAAATCTTATATGGGTAAAAATGATTTGGTGTCTAAATTACTTTCCTCACTAAATGACTTTAATTATATAATTGCCTCATCACAGGAATGGTTCCTTGGGTATGCATACCATTTATCTATTTATCATTAATGGTAGACTTATTTTGTTTTTAAATGTGCTAGCTAGAGAAGATTAGTAAATATATGAAGCATTTACATTTGCAAAGATCTTGTTAGACCTCATCTCCTTAATGACATAAATATTAAGGATGTTCATCTTATGGTTTTTGAACAACCCATAAATGGCTCTAGGTTTCTTAGTTCCATCGTCAAGAATTTGATATGTCTACATTGTCATAACTATCTCTTTATTTCCCTTCTTGCACAATCTTACTGAGAGGTTTAAGATTTTTGAAGCTTCAGATTCCTCAAGACGAACTCAGACAATTATTCTATAATATATTCTTTTGATTCTCTTGATAAGGTAAGCAACTCGAAGTTGTTTTATAGTATTTTGTCCCATGCTTGCATTAGATCATCTAGTCAGTTAGTGATGATCACTGATTATGTGCATCTGTGATGGTTAGATGGATGCACTCGATTCCTAAATATTAATTAATTATTTATGTTCCTTACATATACCTAAGTGGTTTAATGCAAAAAAGGAACAATTCGTATGTTTCATTTCCATATAAATAATGATTTTTTTAAATTAAGATAATTTTATTGTGCAGAAGAAAGTTTATGTTCCTTGCTACACACACGCGTGTTTTCATCGTGTACCCTTTCTCGCAAACAAACTTGCTTTTTCCCTAACTCCTTACACTTGTTGTTCCCCACAACTACTTCCACACTTGGATCTTTTCTAAAACAAATATCAATTTAAAAAACATGATGACTTAAGATTTGTTGTTATCCAAAGCATAGTAACTTGAGATTCCAATTTACTAAAATTTTGATTTAATTTTTCAATTATTATTAGTATTATTATTATTTTATTTTAACACAATAAATGAAATAAAGTTACAAATTAAATTATTAGTCATATTAACAAAGAATATCGTTATCATATGCCAACTTGTAGATGAGGCAACTAAAAATAGCTAAGTGATGTTGTAAATTAGTAAAATAAAAATAAATGTAGGGAGGAAAATGGATATTTTTCGTGAAGCTAAGACACAAATCAAAATCATATGCTTCTTCAAATTAGCATTTAAAAAAGGTTTCAACAATGAAGGGAGGAAAGGCAAGGAGCGTGAGTAGGTAGGGTTTCTAGGGTTTCCACGACGCTGCCTTGACATCCCTACGAGCCTAGAACTGAACGAAGGACTGAGGAACTAACCCATTGAAAATGTTGAATAATAAATGAGCGGAATGGAAGGGGGGAGAGATCCCCTCCTATCGGAACATTGCAGTAGGAGAATCGAGCCAGCATGGAGCAACCGGTGGCAATGGAGGAAGAGGAAAAGGAATACCGGTCTTGGGAGCCAAATGGCAAGCGGGCTTGGGAGGAAAATGCTTGCTGAGAGATGCCAAAAAACCAAGATTTGTTATCCTAAACAACAAACTGGAGGAATATCGAAAATACATGAAGGACCATGCCCTAATCTGCAAGTTCATCGGGGCATGGCCGACAGAGAAAGAGTTGATAAAATGGATTCAGCAACGATGGTAGCCGAAAGGACACATTGATCTCAAGCTCGGGGAAAGGGATTTTTCACAGTGATTTTCTCTAATCTAGAAGATAAAGAGAGGGTTTTTGAAGATGGGCCGTATTTTTTCAATAATGCAAGACTCTTCATTAGGCATTGGGAGGAATGTTACAATCCAGACCAGGAAAAACTCTTGGCTGCCCCAATTTGGGTACGACTGTTTGGCTTACCAATGGATTTTTGGGATCTAGAAATCTTGGAAGGAATCGATAACTCTATTGGAACCTTTGTCAAAGTGGAAGATTCGACAAGAAAAGGTAGATATACTTCCTATGCCTAGATCTGTGTTTACATGAATATCACGGAGCCACTCCCAGATTATATAGAACTAGAATACCATGATGAGATATGGAAACAACCTTTAGACTATGAACATATACCTTTCAAGTGTCATCGATGCCATGAATATGGCCACTTGTACTGGGCATGCCTGCTTAACCAGAAGGAGAACCCCTCTACAGAGAAAAGGACAGGGGAAACGATGGCCAAGGAAGATGGTGAAGGGTTTCAGGAGGTGCAAATGAGGAAAAGGAATTAGAGACAACCAACGAACTAGAGAGAAAACCAAAACGAGAAAGAACAAAGAATCCAGAATTGGTTTGTTGTGCTACAGGAGGATGAAATGGGAGAGCACATGCCGAACAGCACTAGGGAAATGGAAAGCCAAAAAGACAAGGAACTGGAGGGTAATAAACTGAAGAATATGGAGGTAGAAGTGAATAAAGGAAAGGAGGATACCATGCAAATGGTGGAACAAAACCTAATGGATATTGATAACTAGAAAGAGGACCTAAGTGTTGAAGAGAAAGTGATGAAGCAGCTGCTACAAGAATGGAGGCATTTGGATGAAAGATTCATTCCTGAAGACCAGAAACAACTCTATAAGGAAACCTTCAAACAGTATAGAGACAAATAGGGCTTAGCGATTATAATCCAACTAGACCATCTAGGGTCCCAAGTCAGCCAAGGGCAAGACACAGGAACACAAGGAAAAGGAGGGGAAAAAAGAGGAAGGAGAACAATGAATGAATCCATCCAGATGGTCAGTGAGTTGCTAGTAAATTCTGGAAGAGTAGTTCCATTGTCAGAAGTCTTTCAACAACCCTTAAAACTGTTGAAATGATTATTACAACCTGGAACATTAGAGGCCTCAACAGCAGAGGCAAACAGAGGTACCTTAAAGAGAGATTGAAGAAAGATAAGCCCAATATTATGATAGTATAGGAAACCAAAATCAGTGAAAGAAAACTGAAATAAATTATGGAACACTTTAAACCTGAGTATCAGGTCATGGCCCAGGACGCTAATGGTAGTGCAGGGGGACTGGCGATCTTATGGAATCCTGAAGAAGTCTGGTTCGAAGACTGGGTCAGCCTACCAAGAATTCTCTCAGGCAAATTCTGGAATATAGGCTCCAACGAATGGGTTCTTATTACAGGGGTATATGGTCCTCATATCCCTGGAGAAAGAGGATCCTTCTTACAAAAGTTGGAAAACCTGAGGAACCTCTACCCAGAGGACTTGTGGGTAGTTGGAGGGGACTTTAACATGATTACAACCCTAGTGGAAAAGAAGGGAGGAATGCGAAGGGCGGATGTGGATATGGAAGCCTTTAGTGAAACCATAGCAAATCTACACCTCGTTGACATGCCAACAATCAACGGTGTTCACACTTGGAACAACAGAAGAGGGGGGGCACATCAAATAACATCCAGACTGGATAGGTTCCTTCTCTCAAAGCAGTTGATAAGCCGCGATATTTTCATGGAAGCCTCAATCCTCCCATGTATGGGGTCGGATCACTAGCCAATATGACTGGAGGTGGACCTAAAGGCAAGACCTAAGAACCGACCCTTCAGGTTTGAAGCCTTCTAGCTAAGAGACCTGGGACTCATTAAAAGAATAGAGGAATGGTGGAAACGGAGTGAATAGCAGGGCAGAAACTGTATGCATACCTTCCAGCTAAAACTTAAAGAGCTAAAGAAGAAACTCAGGAAATGGAATAAAGAAGAATTTGGACACATTATCAAGGATCAGAACGAGATAAACAAGCATATGGTAGAAGTCCAACAACAAATTATCTAGGAAGGGAGATCTGAAGAGCTTGTTCAAGAAGAAGGAGTGTTGATAAACAAGATGGAGGAAAGAAGAAAATAGGAAGAGATTCTCTGGAAACAGAAATCTCAGGTCCATTGGTTGAGGGAAGGAGAACGAAATACAAGATTCTTCCACAAAGCCATGGTGCACCACTAACAACATAACATAATATACTCCTTGAAATATGAGGAAGGGAAGTGTAGAGTCCAACATGAAGAGATGGAAGAGATCCTTGTACACCACTTTAAAGAACTTCTCATGGAGCACCCAGAGAATATAACAGAAACCATACAAAGAATTAGGCAGAACATACCCCATCTAATAACTCAAGACCAAAACATGGCCCTGATGCACGCGGCTACCCTGGAAGAAGTGGAAGAGATAGTCCATGGAATGCAGAAGAATAAAGCCCCTGGACCTGATGGGTTCACTGCAAAATTCTATCAAGCCACCTGGAAATTCATGGGACAAGAGATCCTAGAGGTTGTCGAGGAATCACGTCATAACCAAAAGGTATGTCCCAGTTTGAACTCTACTTTTATAGCTTTGATTCCTAAAACTTCAAAGTCTAAAGATCCTTAAGGCTTCCGACCCATAGCCTTATGTAATGTCATTTACAAAATCATTGCTACTCTTATTGTAAAACGGCTAAAACCTCTTCTACCCAACCTCATCTCTCCGGAACAAACAGGATTTGTAGAAGGTAGGAAAATCCTTGATGGATTCATCACATCTCAGGAAGTTTTCCACTCCCTCAAGGCCCAAAGGATCCCTGGTATGATGATAAAACTGGACCTATCCAAGATGTATGATAGGCTCAGTTGGGGTTACCTATCGAGTATCCTCAAAGCCTATGGTTTTTCCCAAAGATGGATAAACTAGATCCTTTCCATGATATCCTCCCCTGTTTTCTCTATTTTGTTGAACGGGACCCCTACATCAACGTTCAATCCAACTCGGGGCCTTGTTACACAGCGTTTTGTCATTATCCCTGTACTCCCCGTTCCTTGATCCTAGAGGACCTCTATAGTGAACCCCACATGCTTTTCCTTCATGAAGAAACTCCCATTGTGTCCCTCTTCATGAGAATATCAATTCCCTTTTGCAGCATTTCCCCTGAAACTTCTTTTTTGCCCAGTTTACAAGACCGGTGCTAATGACCTTTGTCTGCCCCGCACTGATGTGCAGAGATTAGCATTATCCCTGGCACTGACTAGAGCGACTAAGTTGTGTTCCAGTCACGTCGGTCCTTTTATGGAAATTTTTTGAAGTTAAGAGTTGAAGCTTCCAGCTCTAGAAGCTTTGTAATGGAAGTCTGGTAAATGGTTTGGCTAGATGTGGTCAAGGATGTCAGTTTGGGTTCCTTTCCCCTATAATGATGGAACTACCTCAAGGGATAAGACATTCTCCCATGAGAAGAGGATCCATATACCATCCATTCATCCTATATAAACCTCCCTTCTTCCCAAGCACAAGCTAGTGTTAATGTTAGTGTGCTAGTGCTATTTTGGTTTGGAGTAAACAACAAGCTATTCCTAGTTGTAGCTATCTAGTTGTGTGAGGGAGAAGTGTGATTTGGTTTGGAGTGAAGCCTAAAGGGAAGAGCCTTAAAAATATTGTTTATTGAGGCCATCGTGGAATGCTAGCAGAAGTGTGTGGGAACCTGGTCTTGTCAGAGGAGAACCGCAACGTCAAGACAATGGTTGTAATCTCTCTTTGATTCAATATATATGAAACTATCGATTGATTTCCTACATGATTTTTCATCTTACATATTCATGGCTTAATGTTTCTTGACTTGTTAAGTAGGTTGAATTACAATTTGTTTATTATCATGGTTGTTTTTTGATGTTTTTTACTTGTTTTAGGTGTCTGAAGAAGGAAGCGAGAGATAGTTGGAGTGAACAAGAAAGGACATCATCAAACAGGATAAGCGTACTAAGAGGTAGGCCCTCTTAATTATTTCTAACCTAAGGAAATCTTCCATAGAATGTATCTGTTGTGGCTAGACCCATTATCGGGCTAGAGGAATTTGTTTGTGTCTGCACTTGTAATTTTACTTCCCCACAAATTGGCGACTCTGTTGGGGAACCAATCCTTTTGTTTGTCTTGGATTTCATGATTTCATGTGATCTTTTCTAGTTCCATGTTTTCCCTTTGGTTTTGTTTCTTTTCTCCTGCTTACTAGCTTGAGTTTGAAATTAATAGTAGCAGATCTGTTCTCTGTTTCGAAAAAAACTTATTTTTTTCTTGGCTCCCTCGATCAGCACGCTTAATCTGTTGACAGTTGCGCCGATCAATGTGATATGCTGAGGAACAGTCAGCGCAACCAGCCTCTAGCACTTGTTGTCAGTTAGGAAATCACGCCGATGCCTATAAGTGAAGGTTAGGTTTTGTCCCCAATCATGGCTAGTGTGTTCTACTCTTATGATTTTGACCCCGTAAGTCTTTTAGACTGTTTTCTCCCAGACTAGGAAGTTGCTTTTCATTTGGCTTTGTTTGCTTGTTGGCTTATCATCTTTCTGCTTGATTTCTTGAGTCATTGGGTGGTCAACAACACTAAGGCATCTAGATTTTTGTCCATTCAGTTGTTTTTGAACTCAGTGAGTCAGGTTGTAGGTGTACTTACTCCTTGCATTCTGTTTTCAATCCCTTTTACGACTTTGACCTCTATTACACAAGTTTGAAAAGTTTTCATTTGCTTGTCTAAACGTTTCCTTTTCGGCATGGATCATGTTGCTTGTCTTGTGGTTGGTAAATTCGGTGTTTCATTAGCCTCAATGAGCCTCTCTTTCCATGTTTTCATCTACCTGAAGAACTTATTGTCTCAAAAACTTTTTCATTGAAGAGTTGTATGCGAAAAGTTTATTTCATTCCTTCATGAAAAAGTATTAAATTCTAGTTTGTTGCATCATTGTGCTACGATAGCTCACATCACTAAAATACTAGAATTGCATCGGCATTTGGAAAAGGAAAATAACTCTTTTTCTTTCGAAAGGATTGTTAGGAATATGCTTGTCAGGAAATTAGGAATTGGAATGCATTTTTCATTAGTTTATTTCTTCGAAAAGTAAGGTAGTGAAAGGTCATTTTGTTTTCAGTTGCTTGATTGTTTGCATTTGATTGAGTAGCTTCTACCCTCTCTAGTGTAGGCATTTCATCGAATTGAAAAGGTATTGTCTCATTTATTTGTATTTAAGGTTTTTCGAGTCGCATCGTTAAGACCTAAAAATTGAAACATAACTCAAGATAAACTTTAAAATAAATTCAACCTAAGGCACATTTGACATTTAACGATCATATCTAGAAGGTCTAGGCTAGAGACATGTTCTTACATCTTTAAACCTAGCAGTTTTCGTTAGCTTCGGCATTAGACAGCGCTAGTATGGATTTGTGCTCCCCATACCGTTGAGTATATAACAGGATGCCCCTATAGGCTGCAATCCTTTATCCTTAGGAAGCTAAGTCAGCCACCTTGCAAACATGATAAACCGAACACAACATTTGGGGAGATTTCCTACTCGTACTTTTTGGTTCGCCCGAAGGTATTATGTAGTTCATGGTTTCTTGGTAATCCTATTTACCTAGATCATCCAGAGTAGTCATTTGATCTTTTTGACTCATTAAACTTAAAAGATCGTTCGAGCACTTGTCCTTTCGAGCTTGTTTCCAATTGAAAGCGATAGAGTCATCTTTATTTCTTTCTCGACTCTTAAAAAATGAAAGAGCACCAGTATTTTATGCGTCTTAATAATTGATTTCCCATGATCTAAAAAAACCCTATTAATCTTTTTTGAGACCAAATCATGAGTTTCCCTTAAAGAACATTTTAAAGCCTTGAAGTTAATTTTTATGCCAACTAAGACAAGGTCATCGTGGTTGAACCATCTAGTTCCCTCTTTTCCTCTTCCTCTCCTCCATCTAAAATATTATCTGAGGAGTCATTTCCTAAGTTACCAAAGTCACTCGAGGACCAAGGTGTTGAACTCAGAATTGTTCTAAGCATTCAACCTTTGTCATCTCGTCCTCCGTCTATTGGGTCATCTGATGAGCTTGTCTCAGAATCTCCATACAACCCCATTCAAACTCCTGAGGACTCGCCGATCACTAACAATCAGCTTGGACTGGTTATCTACCTTTAGAATCCTCTGTTTAACCCTGTTGTGATATCACCGCAGCATCCTTACAGTCTGTATGACTAGCTGGGTGTTCCTTTGGAACTATCACCTTGTACTTCTTCAGCCATTCGTCGTCATTTGTTTCCGGATATGGAACCCGAAGGCAATGCTCCATTCACCTCTCCAGATGAGTCTGAAGTTTCTACTCCACACACTATTGAGGGGGAAAAGCTGCCTTTTCCACCTGGGGGTTTCCCCTATTGAGGGGGTATTCCCACTAGTTTTCCACCCAACTATGTGTCTTTGGCACATTTGGTTTTAGGTACACCTAGTGCCTCATCACTTTACCATAACCCTATTTGGGCATCAGGTGCCATGTCTACTTCAGGTCTGTTCGTTGTGAACACGACTTCCTAGTAGGATTTTACCTCAATCCCGGTGTAACCCACCATTCTGAATATCCTTGTATCGTCAATCCCAATTACCCGTCAGGCACAACTGACAGTTTTGAAGAATTTCTTTGTGAGTTCCTCCATCCCTCTAGTCAGTGGCCAAGCTATGCCACCACCTGGGGGAAAAACCTGAACATTTCTATGGTGTCAAGTGGCACCAATGTGAGTGGCTCACAAGCTCACATGCTTGGTATGAACCAGCCTTCTTCTGGTATTATTCATAACCCTGCTGATCATCCTAGATCAAGAAATGTCTAGTGCCAACAGGTTTAGAATCCTGTTGGTCTATCTAGATCGAGCAATGTTCAGTATCAGCAGCCCTTTGGGGCTAAGGTCCAATACCAAACTCCTTGCGTTCCATATGGTTCTTAAGGAGTGGTCAATCAACCTTACACCCTCTATTCTGTTATAGATCTGATATGAAAATATAAGACAATGCAAATAAACCCAATAAATAATAAGATCTGAAATATAGAAAATGCTTCACTTATTTAATATCAAACCCTTAAGGTAGGGCAACACCACACATTCACTCCTTAAGGAAGGAGAACACTCCACAAGCCATATGCCTGTTCATACAATAATCCTTGACACCTCTAAATGTGGAGTCTCTAGCCTCTATATCGGCCTCATACATACAATACCATGGGTCGTTACCATGGTTCCCTCAATACCATCTATCTAATACCATGGGCCCATTACATTATTACTAACTACTTCTGGTCCCTTATATGATATGGGTTAACCTTATTTATTACTATGCCCATCCCATTATTACATTATTCCCTGGGGTACCTCCCTTTGTACCCCATATTATCCCCCCTAGGTACACTACATTCCACCCCCCTTAACATGTTTTGTCCCTGAAACATGGGAAGAACACAAATAATAAGATCTACTCAAAAGAGTAGTCCACTGGTACCATGCACGTGCATCTAGCCATCCAAGAGAAAGGTGAACCCTCGATCTCATTGGTGCCTCGCTCGCTTGAGATGGAAGTTGACCGTGGCAGCTCTTCTGTGTTGATGTGTAGTAGGTGGATCTTCACTCCTCTCTATCTATCATGCGGGGGTTGTTGTCCTTGTGGCTAATTGGTTGCCATCTTGTTGGTTGTTGTCTTGCAGGGTGATGTGGGTGATGATATGTTGAAGTTTTAACCCACAGTGTCTTTTTCTTTAATTCACCCCTTACTAGAGCCTGACTGTTATCTAGTGCATGTTGTGGTGCCTGTTGTGGTATCTTATCTTCCAATATTACTTCAACCACTGAGCCCTCATCTGATGTATCAGCACCTGTAGCCTTTTCTGCTTCAGCCTCTGTTTGTGTTTGATTGTCGATCATCAATGGCTCATCATCTAATATGTCAGTCCCTAGAACATCTTCTGCTTCAGCCTCCGTGGACTCTACCTGTTTATTGATGGAAATATCCTGTAATGTAATTTTCTTCTTTTTATACCAGAGCTTCAGGAATTTCTTCTGCACATTAATATTTATAGTACCCACTGATTCCATCCACGGGTATCCCAAAACAACATCCTCATTAGCCATATCTGAAGCATAAAAATAAGAATTCAATACATACTTGTCCATAGAAATCTTCAAATCTTTATAAACTTGCACTTGCTCATTATTAACCTGTGTGTGCTCCATGTGTTTCACTGGCACTTGTAATTTTTTTGCCAAGTTGACATTTATGAGATTTTTCTTGCAACTTGGATTTATAGACACAATGATTTTCTCCTTCTGAATCAATCCATGAACCTGCAATAAGGAGATACTAGTAGGATATAACCTCACATGTTTCTCATTATCTTGTTTTCTGGCATGAGACCATCTGTCTAAAAGGAATTTTTCAAATTCTTCATCGAGCAGGTTGGAACACTTCTTTTGGTTAAGTAATCCCCACCATGTGGCCACCTCATCTATAAATTTAGCCACTACCCAAAATCTCCAATGTTTCCCAATACTTTTTTTTATTTTTTTATGTGTTCTTCAATAGTAGGACCATTATCTTTTCCTGTAAAATCTAGAGACGCCATGAAGAGTGTTTTGAACGAAATTCACTTACTTGGTGAAAATTTGAAATGGCCACAATTCTGTCAATATTGCTCAGAATCCCTATTATGACTTGTTTTTGGAAATGGAACAACCTTTCTACATCTTCTCATGTGGTAGAAATCCGGATCTAGGCATTAGAATTCCAGATTTGCGCTGCAACTCTCTCGCCATCACCAAAAATTCTGAAAAGAGAGTTGATTTTAGATCAGCGATATCTCCCTAATCCGGACTCTGATTTGACTGTTTTTTTTCTTGAAATTGGGTATTTTTTCATGAATAATTCAGATCTGCAATTATATTTTGCACATTGTGCCCCCAAACGTCCAGATATATGCCGCAAACTCGCTGCCCTGAAAAATGTTTATGATTTGTAGATCAGCGATATCTCCTTCATCCGGACTCGAATTTGGCTGATTTTTTTTGAAATCGGGTATTTTTTCACAAAGAATCCAGATCTACAATTAGAATTTGCATAATTTTCCCTAAAATCTATAGATATGATCTGCAAACTCGCCACCCAGAAAGTCCCTGCAAAAAATTAAAAAAAATTCCACTTTTGCCTAAGAAAGTGCTTTGATACCACTTGTTATAGATTTGATCTGAATATATAGGACAATGCAAATATACCCAAGAAATAATAAGATCTGAAATATATAAAATGTTTCACTTATTTAATATCAAACCCTTAAGGTAGGGCGACATCATACATTCACTCCTTAAGGAAGGAGAACACTCCACAAGCCATATGCCTGTTCATACAATAATCCTTGACACCTCTCAATGTGGAGTCTCTAGCCTCTATATAGGCCTCATACATACAATACCATGGGTCATTACCATGGTTCCCTCAATACCATCTATCTAATACCATGGGCCCATTACATTATTACTAACTACTTGTGGTCCCTTACATGATACAAGTTAACTATCTTATTTATTACTATGGCCCATCCCATTATTACATTATTCCCTTGGGTACCTCCCTTTGTACCCCATATTATCCCCCCTAGGTACACTACACAATCTGGGCAGTATATTCAGTCGGGCTATGGCCATATTCAGTTCGCAAATTTCTCGGGCACTGTTCAAGTACCCTTGTAACAGCAAGTACAGCCTCTACAACAACAAGGGTAGCCTTTGTTACCAAAAGGGAAAATTTTATTGCAGAAAGGGTTCTCCATGCAACCGCAAGGGAAAATGATCCCGCAACAAGGTCAAATACAATAACTGCAAGGTCAACCCTTACAATAGTTGTAGCAAACCGCGCAGGAGCAGGTGCAATATGCTCCGAACACCTCCCAGCCCATGTCCTCGTAGGGCTAGCCTCTATAGCCTCAGGAACAAATTTTGCAACCACAAGATCAACCCTTACAACCGCAAAACTGACCAGGGCAACAGTAACCCTTGTATACGTATCAGTAGGGTCAACCCTTGCAAGGGCATGGTCAAGGTCAAGTCCTGCAGTAGCAAGCTCAAAATCCTAATGTCCTAGGTCAACAGGTCCATAATCTTGCTGGTCAAGGGCATCAGGTACAAAACCCTAACACCCTAGGTCACCGGGTTCAAAATCCTTTTGGTCAAAGGCAGCAGGTAAAGAATCCCTATGTCTAAGAGGAACAAGTGTATCAACCTTATGCCCAAGGACAGCAGGTCCAAAACCCTCTTGTCCAGGGACAATAGGTTCATCACCCGTATGTTCAAGGAAAAAAGGTCTAATATCCATATGTCCAAAATCAATAGGCTCAACATCCTTTTAACCCATAAGTTGCTTATCAGCAATCTATGGTCAAACAGTTCCAAGGTTTCAAGGTCAAAATCCTCCCTAAGGTCAAGGTAATCCGCAATGGGGGCAGCCTCAAATGCCATGTGGCCAAAATCCTCCACTGTGGGGCCAAAATCCTTACCAGCAGGGATGGGGTCCTCCGTTCGGACCCACTTATCGACCTCCCATGCCTTTTAACACCTAATTGCCATTCTTGGCCACACTCGAGTTGCTAGATGTATCTCGCCTTATGAGTGATCCTATCCTTCATTCACGATACTAGCCTTCGGTGTCATCCAAGATACCAAGCGATTGTCAAAAGTTCGATGGGAAAGCGTATGAAGATCCTCAGGCCCATGAGATGACATATCACCTTTGGTGCTTGTCAAACTTATACATTGACGATTCCATTCATCTCTGTATTTTCCAATGAACTCTCACAGGCAATGCAACAAAGTGGTACATAGAACTGCCTCGAAGTACTTACCATGACTTTAACTCACTAGCCATGGATTTCCTCACGCATTTCTAGCTACTAGTTCGCTATGAAACTGACACCTATTTGCTCACATCACTTAAGCAAGATACTGCAACACACATCTCTGATCACATCCATGAATGGAGATGTAGGCGTTTCCTGATAAAATTTGAGATTGTTGATCAGTTGCTCATTGAATGGTTCACCAAATCATTCGTGGCCCCAATTGCTCACGATATAGCTATGGGTGGATGCGTCCCTGAAGAGCAAGCCATTGTTCATGCCTAATACTTGGCCCTAGTTTACTCTCAGTCTAGCACTTTGTATGAGTTATTACTCAATGCTCCGCGGCCATCATTCGATCCCGTAGCATCAAAGTCACAAGTTGTACCTCCCGTTGATAGAGTTATTGGTTCAGTATCCTAGACCCCTACCAAATCTTCTTCCAAACAGAACTTGGTCTCAAATGTTGTTCCTAATAGTTCATACCAGAATCCACCTAGCCCTGGTAAAACATCAGAGATCCATGTTGTCTAGTCTACCGCAACGAACAAATCCTCAAAAGGAAAGAAGAAAGGAAAAGGCAAGGGTAAAGATGATGCCCCAAAATAGGGTCCTCCCAAATCATCTGTTGGAGAATATTCGCAATGGAAACCTAAGTATCCCTGCCTCATTTGCGAGGAAGATCACTACACAAAGGATTGTCCCTGACGATCCGAAGTTATTCGCTTGCTCAAAGGGACCCCTGCTGTCCTCAAAGAGTCATTTCCATCCCAACATACCCAAATGGTAGACCAACCCTAATCTGCTTCCTCCATATTTCAAGTGTTCATGATGAGTACACCTATTAATATGGCTACTAGATCAAAATATTATCAAACTCCTACTTCGACAGCTAGGAAAGAGAAAGAATCTGCACCTTCTTCATCTACCCTCAGTTCTGGCCCTCTTCATATTGAGTGCCCTAACCCTGATTCTGCCATACGACCACCCTCTCGAGGTGTGCTGCAGAAATCCTTGTATAATACCAACACTCGAGCCACTCGGCACTACAATATTGTTGAGGATTCGACTCAGGTGTTGTCAGCCTTGTCGGTTCTCGAGGTGCTCCAAAGCTGCCCATCATAGTGGAAATCTTTGTTGTCAGCTATCGAGGGCATCGATCCTGTTATCACCCCAAGAAACTCTCCTAGGTTGTCTCTCAGAGATGCTCGGGAACATTACAAACTCAACAAAATGTTGGAAATGGATGAATGGAAGGAATGATGCTTGTTCAAGCCAGATAACCACTTCTACTATGCTTAACTCCAGACATGGGTGAACACCCCCAGACTACAAGGCTTTAGACCACCAATTACTCACAGTTTGAGGATTAGGTGTACATGGAGAATATTGACCACACTAGCAGATGCACAAGACCATGTGATGGTCGGTTGCAACCAGTAAAGAGGTCTGCAAATCAATTTCCTAATCCACAGACAGGATGACAACTCTCTGGCACTAAGTAAAGAGAAACCTGCATAACACACTCAATTATACATACTAGACTTCAACATAGAGGTGGGATGATAGCCCCTCTAATGCTAAATATCAAGAGCACATGAATAAATGCATAACAGGCACAGCCTAGAACAGAGTAGAAATGGGAAGTGAGCAATTAACAGAAAAAAAAGCTTGTATTAGCTGAAAATGAAGACCAGACGCTGCAAGTATCAAAGTAGTTACAGTCTTCAGAATTTGAACCTTACATAAAAACAACAACCATCAACCCTGATTACATCTATTTTCTGGGTATATATAGATTTTCTTTACAAAAATGCTCTGCTATACTATGCGTGGAGGGGTCATAATGGGCCACCAACTGCTTTAACTCTCTAATATGGGTCTCTAGTACAATCTGCCTGCTTCAGTGCGTGAATCTGATCTTTTCTGATACTTTGTTGTCCTCCTCGAGCAGGTGGAGTGTAGCATGGATAAACTTTCATAACTGATAAATGTATTTAACTGCTCGAGGCTAGTCCTTTCTTTCTCAGCCATCCTTCCTGTTAAATGCATTTGTTGGGGAGTAACTGCGCCGAGTACTGCACACTGGCCACCTTCGTACTTTGGGAGTATGGGATAGGCTATGGGCGAGAGGACTACATGATGAACGCATGAACATGATGGGAGCAGATGTCAGCTGTTAGATCAAGTGTATGAACTGTGGAGATCTCTCGGTGGGAGGTATCAGGTGGAAGCGGGAGCGGGTGGTTGTGAGCCATTAGATCTGGACACGGCGGATCTGATGGTCATCGAGTGGAAAAGATGTGCGGAGGTTAACCGGCAGGGACAGGCAGAGGAGCGGTAAGCGGTATTCCTCGCACCGCTATCAGGGTCGGGCAGTAATCATATCATGGCATACAATACCATTCATCGCGTGACACGTGGATGGCGAGATGCAGCGGAAACCACCCTTATTGCGAGTTATCGAGTGGTTAGGTTACGGCAGCGGGGAAAGCGAGCGCTGTCAGATCGTGCAGTAGGTGATCGGACAGTGCAGATGCGATCGTACAAGTTTACATGGACGTGACAGAAAAGGTTGGTAAAGGCGCGCGGTTAGGTTATCGCGGTTACATGACGGTTCAAACTTAGCGCTCGGGGGATGAAAGGACATGGACTTACACAGATTTTAGAGGTAAAATGGAGGTAGCAGGGTTTATGAGAGTGCAAGCGAAGTGAAGGAGTAGGAAAAGAACGACTGATGCACATCCTTTTTTAGCATAAACAACCTGATCATGCCTATATTCGGTCCTCCAAATGCTGAAGTATGTAGCAGAGCTAACAGATCCCACCAATTCCAATTTGATATGTTTTGATCTAGATAACCATGTTCCAAATCTCCCTCATCAGATTTCCTTTCTCATTCAGGTAATCATCAATGAGAAGACCATCCACTACACTGTCATCGATGAAGGTGCTTCCACCTACATCATATCGATTGCATGTTGGAAGGCTATTGGTTCTCCTGCCTTGAGCCAATCTCTGAACACTTTGGAAGCTTTCAATGGGTGCGATTCGTGACCTTTTGATGTCTTACCTAATCTTGCTATCATTTTGGAAGGCAAGACAATGCAAGTCGAGGTATAAATTATTGACGCCAATCTCAATTATAATCTTCTACTCGGCCGAAGTTGGACCCATGCCATGCATGTCGTGGCCTCCTCTTTATTTCATGTGATTCATTTTCCCCATCAAGGGAAGATTGTCATTGTTGACCAGTTGTCTTTCTTTGCCTCTTCCTCCTCATATGGCAATGTTTCATATGTCAAGCACACTGGTGCTCCCTATGAGAGTGTGGGGGTAGGTCTTTTCAAAGATTCTGCCTTAATGGGAATTTTTCCACTCCCACCTCCTCATGTTGCCTCTGTCAACATGATCTCGATCAAATCTAATCCTTGGGTCATACCTTCACCAGATCTTGTTGATACCTGGGGCGAGGTTATGCCACTTAGTCCCACTGAAGTCAATTACATGGAAATTGTTTCGGCTTCGAGTTCTGCATCCTCTGATTCTTTTATGTCGAAGACCTCTCTCAATACGTACTCTCAATCCTTATGGCTTGGAACTTTGGAATCGCCTAATCCCTTAGCTGAGACCTTCCTTGCTGATGAAGGTATCATGGAAGTCATGTTTCTCGAGGAACCACCTTGGATCGATACTCACTATTTTTCCTTGTGTTATGCTCCTATACCAATAGGTGTCATATTTCATGATTGACTTGATGAGCTCTATAATATGTTCACACCTTTTCTTGTTGCAAAGGTTTTCCATATTTTCAAAAAATAAAAATAAAAAAAATAAAAAATGTAAAGAGGGTATACCCTAAAAGAAAAAAGAATAAAATGGTCAAAAAATAAGAAGAAATGAACCCCAAACAAAAATAGACCAGGAAAGTGTGCAAGTCTAAATGCCACTACTATTTCATTTTCCGTAATAAGCAATTGTGTGCAGCTTGTTAAACTTATGCCACAATTGATGAAGAGTCAAACTATTTAAACTTGACTCATTCATTTTTTCAATTTCATGCTGTAGAGATAGAGAATAAAATCTGACCAAATTGTTTAACCTTGGCAGATAAGTTGATAGGTGGAGTAGCTGATGAATGCTGGAGAGCGATGGAAGAACAGGGATTTTTGAACAGGTTTTCCCGCGCAGCTTTCCCTGACAGCCATGGTTGAGCGTTGGGAGCTTGGACGCTGTGGGCCCGAAGCCGCTGGAGACTTGGAAGTCTATCTTCTTTTTTGGCTTGAATGGAGTGTGGATTGGGGGAAACGCGGGAGTGGCTTTTTGATAAGGAGTCTCTGGATATTGATCTGACTCCCGAAGACCTTCTGGTCTACTGGGGACTGGAAGAGTCCAAGGAGAATCTGCATTTTTTCTTTCCGAAGCAGGTAGCTATGTCAGCAAGCCTGGAATTGACAGCGGAAGCAAGAGCAATGGATAAATATGCCGCTGACCGGAGCTCTGGGGAAAATATAAAGCGAAGAGAATTGCTTCCAAGCTCTACTAGGCCCTGGACCATAGAAGAGGCGAGAAGGGAGTTGAACGATTCAGGAAAAGAGGGTCAAAATCAAAGTTGCTTTACAGCATCGGCGGTTGGGGGCTCCAGGATGGCAGAGGAACAAAATGAAGGCACCTCTCTTTAGCCTGAAATGCGCTCTGAGTCATTTGAGATCTTAGAGGGAGAAGACAAGAAGGAGGAAGTGGGTGGAAAAAGGAAGAAGTCCAAAGTACTCAGGAAAAAGGAGGAAAGACCTAGCTGTGTCTTCGGAGTGGATATCCACATAGACCGGGCGCTGGAAGCATCGGAAACTATTCTAGTAGGCAGAGTCTGTGGAAGGAAGTTCTCGGTGGCCTTCATCAAACAATGGACCCTGGCTGAATGGGAAGACACTCCGGGACAGCCAGAAGAGATTAAGATACTTGACAGAGGCTGGTTCTGCCTTCGTTTTAAGCAAAAGGAGCATGTCGAATGGGTGTTGACAAAGCACTGGTGCCTAGGGAAGAGGCCTATCTTATTCAGGAAATGGTCACCTCTTTTTGATGCCCAGAAAGAAAAAACAGAGGAGTTTCCAGTCTGGGTCAAACTAATGGGTCTTCCTATTCAATTCTGGACTGACTCAGCTTTCTCATCAATCGGAAACACTCTGGGTAAGTTTCTTGACTCAGATAAATCTTATTTACTCTCTCATGACTGGAGCGTTGCCCGTCTTTTGGTAAGTTTAAACCCTAAAGAAGGTCTGGCGGATGCTATGCATCTGAAGTATCGTGGCCTAGAGTTTATCCAGACCCTGGACTATGAAAACCTTCCCTTTAGATGTCACCGATGTCAAGTTTATGGACATCTGGCTCGGGAATGCCCTCTTGGCCATCGTCGACGTCGAAGGCAGAGGAAGAATGGGTTTAAATTAGAGGAAAGGGGAAAAATGAAGTCAACTGATCAAAAGGAAGAGGTTCAGTTCAAGGAGGCCGAATTTTTGACAAGCGTTCAGGAGCTGGGTCCGGAGCACATGGGGGGAACTGGAAATGTTCAGCCTGAGGTGACTGCTAGTGTTTTGGTATCATCTCAGTTCACAACTGTTGGCTCATCAGCAGTCCCAGCTATGGATGATTTGAATATTGCTTGTACTCTCCCTCCACAATCCTCCTCCCCTCCTTGTTCAAGAGTTCTACATGTGTCTTGCAGTGGCGAGGAAGGTCTGTTAGGTTAACTCTCAAAAGCTAGGACAGACCTGAATATGGGACATTCCCTTTCTAATAGCGTTATAATAACGGTTCCTTCCTCTCCTACTCACGATCCTGGAGAAAGAGGCCATGAACCTCATTACAACCTAAGACCATTATCTACCAGGAAAGGAAAAGGGCGGGCAGTAGGCGGTTTGGCAATGGATGAGGTGTCCATAGGTCCGAGGAAGTTAAGAGGGCGGAAATCGGATTTGTCAAAGGCAATGTTGAAGGCTATTATTGACATTGCTGGAGGGAAGCAATTGTCCCTGCCAGGTGTGCTTAGAGCAAAGCAATCACCCCCCGAGGTTTTTAGATGATTATTTTATCCTATAATTGCAAGGGTCTTGCTAGTAACCCCAAAAAACTAGCTCTGAAGGATCTGGTCAGGTCCAACAAACCTGATATTCTTTTTCTTCAGGAAACCTTGGGGCAAGGAGATGAAATTATAGGCTGTCTTCATAAGCTTCTGCCGGGATGGAGTTTTCATGCAATGGATGCAAATGGACATTCAGGAGGTGTGGTTTTGGGGTTTAACGTGAAGGTGGCACGTGAAATCTCCTCCTGGGGTTCAGAAAACGTTTTGGCGGTGGAAATTTTCTCCAATGAACTCTGTATTCCCTTTCTTTTTCTTAATATCTATGGTCCTAATTCGGAGCGGGAGAAGTTCTGGAACTCTTTCTTCGCTAAGTCTTTTTTGGAGCATCCAAATCTTATTATTGGTGGAGACTTCAATTTTTCTCTGGGCTGTACTGAATCTTGGGGGGTCAACGCCAAAGCTGACCCTCTTTCTGCTTTCTTCATTCAGAAATTGGCCTCGTCCTCTCTTGTGGATGTTACCCCCTCAAAGCTACAGCCCACTTGGAGGAACCGCAGACTTGGAGATGACTGGATCAGGAAAAAACTAGATCGTTTCTTAATAAGTGATTTGCTGGCTGAGAAACTACAGGCGTTCAGGCATTGGGTTGGAGATGGTGGTCTCTCTGATCACTTACCGGTTTTCTTGGAAGTGAAGGGAGATCTAACCAAACCAGGTATTCCTTTTAAATTTAATTCCTCTTGGTTATTGGATGCATCATACACTAGTCTTTTCCATAAAACTTGGAGGAAAGCTGCTGATAATGGAAATGAGGATCGCAGTCAGTTTTTTATGGAAAATTTATCAAGGATGAAGGCCGCTTCCAAAGTCTGGGCTCTCCAAAAGAAGATGAAGGAAGAAGAATTAATGCAAGCTGTTAACTCAGAACTCGCACTCCTTGAAGATCCAGACAGTTTTGGCTATGGTACAGGTGAATCTCGTTTGAGAATTCATGAGTTAGAAATGGAAAGAAGGAGAATTCTACAACTCAGGGAACAAAGCTGGCGTCTTAAAAGTAGAGCGATCTGGTTACAGGCAGGGGATGAAAATTCCAAGTTTTTTCAGAATTATGCTAAAGGTAGAAAAAACTCAAACACAATATGGGAAATGAAGAAAGCAAATGGTGATTTAGCGCTTTCATTCGAAGAGCTGGCCTCTGAGGGGGTTAATTATTTCAAACATCTATTTAAAGCTCCAGGCGAAGCTTCTATTGCAGAAGTCATAAGGGTTGCTCAGATTTTTCCCCGATTTATAGAGGAGGAAGACAATGACTCTCTGATGGCACCTATTTCTAAAGAGGAGGTTGAAAGCGTCCTTAAATCAATGCAAAAGGACAAAAGTCCTGGTCCGGATGGCTGGACAGTTGAATTCTTCCAGCATTTCTTTGAATTCATTGGTGATGAGTTAGTGGAGGTAGTGGATGAATCTAGGCGTTCAGGTTCTATCTATCAACCCTATAATGCTACTTTTCTAACTCTCATTCCTAAATCTGATCTTCCAGGTTCTTTTGGAGATTTCAGGCCTATTTCTCCGTGTACATGTGTTTACAAAATTATTGATAAAACCATTGCTGTCAAGCTAAAACCTTTCCTCTCTAAAAAAGTTTCTCCGGAGCAGTTTGGCTTCTTAGATGGCAGGCAAATTCATGAAGCTATGGGAGTTGCCCAAGAAACGCTCCACAGTCTCAAAATTGGAAAGAAAAAAGGAGTTGTTGTGAAAATAGATTTATCGAAGGCATATGATAGAATAAGCTGGCTTTATCTTAGACTTTTGTTAACACATCTGGGGTTCAAATGTGAATTTGTAAGATGGATTATGAGCTGTGTCTCATCTTCTTCCATAGCTGTTCTGATTAATGGGGCAGCTTCCAATTTTTTCAGCCCTGAACGTGGCCTGCGCCAAGGTTGTCCGCTCTCTCCCCTCTTGTTTTTGCTGCAAGCAGACGGAATCAGTTGTTTGATCCAAGAAGCAAAAAGACAAGGATCTCTGAAAGGAATCGAAGTTGCTCCAAATTTCTGGGTCACACACCTTCTCTTCGTGGATGATATATTACTCTTCAGCAATGGCAGCCTCGAGGACTGTAGGACGTTCAAGAGGATTTTGGACCTCTTTCTGAAAGCTACTGGCCTATGCATAAATGAGAGAAAATCTACTCTTACTTGCTCAGGTCTGGATAGAGAGGAGGTGCGTAGAGTGGCTTCGGTTCTGAATTTTGAAATTAAAGCGCTGGAGGATTCTTTCAAATATCTGGGTTTCTATCTGAAGCCAGATAATTATAGGATAAAAGATTGGCAGTGGATCCTTGCAAAATTGGAGTTGAAACTGAAACATTGGAGCCACAAGTGGCTCTCTCGGGCAGGTAGGCTTGTATTAATTAAATCAGTTCTGATGGAAATCCCAGTCTACTGGGCTAGCTTGACCTGGGTGCCCAAAGGAATTTTAAACTCTATTGAGAAATTATGCAGCAGTTTTCTTTGGGCGGGGTCTAAGTCTGAAAGAGTTACCCCGTGGATCGCTTGGGACAAAATTGCCCGCCCTAAAGAGTGGGGAGGCTAGGGTATAAAAAGCCTTGCCAAATTCTCTCAATTACTTGCAGCTAAGCTGGCTTGGAGGATAATTACTGCGGAAAATTTGTGGACCGTTGTAACTAAAAGGAAATATATAGATCCATTAACAACGCTAGATTGGATTAGACTGCCGCAAAAGTCAACCAAAAATTCATCGGTGTTCTGGAAAGTAGTGGTTGCTTCTGTTAGCATTATAGAGAAAGGTTTGGCTTGGTATGTGGGTGATGGTTCTCAGATCCGTTTGGGGCGAGATCCCTAGATTGGCTACTCTGAAGGCTTTACTCTTATGCAGGGATTGGTTGTGGCTTTAAAAGACAGGGGTCTATACACTCTAAACCAGATAGCTGACCCGTGGGCCTCTTCCTTTTGGAATCAAGGGTGGCTACAAGGTCGAGACTTAGATTTGACCGGTGATAGGTTGGAGGAATGGGACAGGTATACTAGGGATCTTCAAAACTCCTCAGTCAGGCTTTCTGACTCCCCGGACGAGCTAAAATGGGTTTTTGCTCAGAATGGCTATTATTCTCCAAAGGCTGGTTATAAATGGATGATGTCTCAAAATGGTTGGGAGAATCCGGATTGGTGGGCTAAATCGCTGTGGAAATTAAAAGGACCAGCTAAATCAAAATTGTTCTTCTGGTGTGTCCTCTCCCAGAAAGTTCCTACGTGGGATTTCCTTCAAAGGAGAGGTAGGATTGGTCCTGGCAGATGTCCACTGTGCAAAGACAGTGCAGAAACAGTTCAACATTTATTTCTCCTTTGCCCCTTTAATACCAGTCTCTGGGCAGAAATGCTAAGCATGATAAAGGTCCCTTATAGATGGGAAGGGCAAGGGCTCTTAGAGGCCTGGCAGAGATGGTGGAATGCTTCCTCAAATGAAAGAGAAAGAACCATTCCGCTACTCATCACATGGGGGACTTGGCTTGCTAGAAATCAAGTCATTTTCAAGGATTCTGGTTTCCCTATTGGAAGACTTGCCGCAGAAGGAGCAGCCATTTATGAAAGCATTCCTATACCTCAATCTCTTAATCCTTCCAGAGCTGTTTATCCTGAACTCATTAGATACTCTATGCCGTGGGCATATTTTGATGGGGCTTCTGATAATAATGGTCGATGCGGGGCTGGCTTGATCATCCACTTTTCAAAGGAAAAGGCTGTTAAAGCTTCAATAGGACTGGGACAGGGTTCCAACAATTTTGCCGAATTGAAAGCCCTTCATCTCCTTCTCAGTTGGCTCATTCTCAGAAATTTGAGAGAAGCTCAGATTTTCGGGGATTCTATGAATGTGGTGAAGTGGTTTAATGGGGCTCAGCGTTGCAGCAATCTTTCTCTGTTTACTCTGTTCAGAGAAGTCTCTCGCCTTAAGAATTGCTTCATAGAGATATCTCTTAGTCACATTTACCGGGAAAGGAATTTTAATGCGGACCGCCTTTCCAAAGAAGGAGTTGATCTGGAGATGGGGTCGTGGTCTGTTTGGGAGGTTGAAAATGGGGTGGTTCGTTTTGTTGAATCGCCCATTTTTGCATAATTCATCTACCCTGTTTCTCCGGTTTTTGTAAATATTCTTTTTGGTTTTCTGCTCTTTTCCTTGTATCTTCTTCTCTCTGTTTTTTTCCATGCCGGGTTCTTTGGGCTGCTTTCCCTTTTTGTGGAAGCCCAGGCAGCGGTATGTTCTGTATTTGCGCCGAATCCTCATAGTGTTCACTGTGGATTTCTGTGGCCCCCCTCTGATCGTGTTGTGGTTTTTTCCTGTGTGATCTCGTTTCCAGCGAAGCGTGTGGCTGGAGGGTTCTCCCCTCATGCGATGGCTTGCTTTGTTTCAGCGAGCAAGATTGACAGTATACTGAGACTTTCCTCTCTGCCGGTGGATACAGTCTCGGTGTCATGCCTACATATTATATGTAATCCCTTTTTGTAATAAAAGGATGGTATTTTTTCTGTGGAAAAAAAAAATTTGATAGGTGGAGTAAATAAAAAGGAGATCAACAGTGTAATCTGAGCCCTTGGATGTAATAAGTGCAGACATAGGTAGGCTTGCTATGTAAAGAAAAAGAAGATTGATAAGGGTTTTCCAGTCTAAGTGCACCCAAATAAAGAAGAAAAAATGTCAAGCTAAAGTAGGTAGGGTAGGTAGATGGTGTTGCAGAATGATACTTGTGATGGATCATGTCTCTAAATGTGTTAACTTTTACTTTTATCACAAGTGCAAGGCAAAAATTATACTTAATGTAGTTCAAGCAAGACAAGGTCAAATAACTAACTTCTATCCACATTTTTCCCTAAAGATTTCACTAATTCCCCCTAAAATATTAAGGTCTTTGAAAATTAAAGGGGCTCAGAGCACTTCTCTGACTTTTTGAGAGACCAGACCCTCGGCTCAATGATTTAAGAGCCTAAGTACTTAGAATCATCCATAAACCATCCATTTGATTTCATAAGCCCATTTCCTAAGTAAAAATCCTACTTTACTTAGGAAAATACACAATATCACCTAAAAAACCCCTTTTCCCCCTTAAAGCCTAAGTTTAAATGTATATTCGAAATGTTTTAACTTAGTGCTTTCATTTCATTTGTCATATTAACTTCTTACTTATATTATATAGCTCCCGAAGAAATTTACCCTATTCCGCAATATGTAAATATAAATAAAAATACCCAAAATCTTATATATCCCGCCCCTAGTTGAATACGACCATAATCAACATTTAAAATAGGATTAATGAATTAATCCATAATTCATTAAGAACCTTAATTCCCTGCTGCACAAAAAGGGATTAGTTAACCCTCTTGATTAACTAATAACCTACTTATCCATTCGCAATCACTCTGGTATAGTTAATTAGTTGTTAAATATACTAGGCCCGCCGCGGTAAAGCCCCACCATATCCCTTGCCCGTCTGCCATCCGATCACTCCCCAATCATCCAATGACCGATATCAATATCGCGCCCCCTAATGACCGTACTTTAACGCGCAATCAACAGGCGGTTTTCTGCCCGTACCTCTGCCACACGTCATGTAGTCCATATCGCTCGCCCTCGGTCCAAAACCGCCCAGCCTCAAAAGCGGTACGATCACGTACTGCTTACCGCCATCCATAAAACGACAAAATGTCTTTTCCCGCTGATGACAGACACCTGATAATCCAAAAAACCCCGCCAACCTCAGTTTTGTTAAATAAAATGAACAAAAGTCTTTTTCATTGTTATGCGCTACAAACTATATTCCCATGCAAAACAACGTCCAAGTCAACTGTTCCAGCTTCCCAACCGCCACCTGATCAGAAAATCTACAGCGACACACTCCGCAGCCTGTCATCCAACCTGCCATTGTACTATTTACTTCCTTGATACAGGTATTTATCCAGTCTACCCTGAAACCCTGTAATTTTAGTTTTCTACTGAAAATTCTACAAGAAAGGGCCAAATTCAGTTCTAGGACAGTCTGTGGTTGCCATAAAAAGTTCCCAAACCTGCTGTTTGGTCTATTTTCTCATAGAAAGTCTAAATTCCATTTTGAATCCACAAGAACCAAAGATGGAAACCCCTATAGCCTTGAATGTCGCACCCATGAATGCTCCTCACAAAGACTTAGATTATCTACCTCTGGTCGATAAAGATTTTTAGATAAAAGACTTGTCTGGTGATAGTAACCATCTTCAAGTCTTCTGCCAAGCTAGAGATAGTTATCTGAATAAATCTGACATTTTTGGACTGTGGGAATCTAACCTTCCCATGTATTTCCTCCCCTCAGTCCATGTTTTCCCAGACATAATTCATCAATGTTGTGCTAATTATGATCCCAACCATAGAGCTGTTATGTCCTCATTCCAAGCTGTCCTTTTTCCCATAACTGCTAAATCCATCAATGAAATGTTGCAATTCCACTCCAGTCAGCCCCTCACTCCTATTTCCATGGCATATCTATTTGAGAAAGAATCTCAGTTGTCCCAATCAGAAGTGAGTCGTATTGGTCAAACCTTCATGTTACCAAAGCACCAGCCCAAAGGTCCACCTCCTTATCTGTAGACTTTCTTCACTGAAACTGGAAGATTCATTGTTGATATGATAGCCCTGATTATGGGTTTTAACTCTAGTGAATATGTTGATGATATCACCCTAGTGTTACTATCCATTTTTACTCCAGGACAACCCCCTGCTGTCAGATTTGACTATGCCACCTATATTGCCAACAAAATCCATGACCAATTCCTGAATTTGGAAAGGGAAAGAGTTTTCAAATATACCTATTTCATATACCATCTTATGCTATATTATCAGTCAGATAACTTTCCTTTCCCTATCAAGAAACTTGACACTAAAGGAAATCCAAGGTCTGTTATCTTTTGGAGTTCAATCTTTCATAATACCAGTGAGTCCCCTTACACTTATAATGAGTTCATTGACTTATTTGTACATCCAGCAACCACTCTGTTGATAGGAGTTTCCCCTCCTAGGATTAATGGTGACATGAAGAAAATTCTCCAGCTCTCTAAGCAATACAAGATAGGTGACTGGTACCTATATAAAAATCACACAGAAATCAGGATGTATGGGTGTGAACTTTGCCCTTTTAAGTTACCCAAGTATGTTCCCATGAGATTATTTGCATTGGAGTATTTTAGATAGATCATAAATGCAGATTTAGTCCATTTTTGTGGTGCCAAGAAGAAAGCTCAACTAAGAATTAAGAACCAACTAGGCCCTTTTGTCATAAACTCTAGGGATGCATGGAAAGAAGCTGAAAAAATTTTAGAAGACCACCTTAAATTACGAAATAGTTTTAAGTGGGTACCATATGACCCCAATAGCTTCATATGTGACAGAATGACAAAAAACAACCTGTCACCTTATATACATCATAGGATCCCAGAAATTGAGCAGTTTTCAAACTTGGATGAAGGGATAGAGGGGACCATGGTAAAAGAGGTTAGTGAGCAGGTCAAAATGGAAAATGATATGAGAGATCTAGAGAAAACCCTTGCTTGGATTCTTTTGGGCAGGTACCATTCAAGTTGTCTCAAAAATCAGCAGTTAGTACATCCACTGTTGGAACTTCTCAACAGCCACCACAGGAAGTCAATATACCAGCCACAGGAACATCTAAAGGTAAGAAATTAAAGACCACAGAACAACCTACAATGAAAGATCAACCTAGAATTTCCAAAGAATAGGGTCAAGTGCCAACTCCTCCAGCTCAAACCAAAGTGGCAGAAAGTCCAGTTTTGCAAACTCCTCTAAATGAGGAAAGAAATAAAAAGAGGGATAGGGAAACCACTACCCCCACCAGTGGACCTATAGGACAACCTGGGACAAAGAGGCAAAAGCCTGAATCCTCTTTCAGAAGAGGAAATTATTGAAGAAACGACAGATAGTCAAAGAGTAGAAAGCGTAGTTAGCCAACAAACTTCCCCGTTATGAGGAACATCCACTAGCTCACAGAGGCAGGAGTTAGAAATACAACACAGTGCAGAAGTATCACCCACCAGGCCACAATGTAAAGAGGCCTTAGATATCAAGAAAACATTCACAGGAATAAAAGCCAAAAGTGATCCAGTAAGACTTCAAATTTACAATCAGTATTTGAAAATGGCCCCCACAAGCTAGCAGATATTGATGTCAGCCTATGACATTCAAGAGGGAAAGATGATAATGAGCTACTTGAAGCCAAAGGTGCAACAACCTCAGTCAGCAGCAGATCATATCAGGACAAATCTGGAAGTCTTGGCTAAGGATATTAATCCTTTGGATCAGATTGAACTTCGCAAGAAAACTAGAGAAATGGTCTATTCAACCTTAACCAGTAAAGCATTGATGGCTCACAGGCTACAAAATTCTTTGGATAATACAACTGCTTAGCTGAACTTAAAAAAGGCCTCCTCCCTGGCCAAGGATAAAAAAATAAAATCATTAGAAGAAATCATCATGGGATTGGACATGATCCCAAAGATGTAAAAGGTGTAGAAGCACTGATCAAGAAGAAAGAAGAAGACCTTGCTGCCTTGAGAAAGCAGCTAAAGCTACCTCCTTCAAGACATCCACAGACTGTTGAGGTTATAAAGCATAAATCTGAAGAAGAGATGGTGGATCTCATCTTGAAACTCAATGAAATATTGAATGACGCAGAGCAGGCATTAGAAAAACTACTTAAGGACAGGCAGGGAGAGTCGACCTCTCAGCCTCCTGATGTAATCCCCATAGTCTCAACAGTAGTCCCTTCTACACTTGGAACAGCATTAGCTCCAAACATCCCAGCAGCCACAGTAGAGGTGGTCACAGGTACAACAATAGCAGGAACAGGACAGGGTAGCAGTGCTAATTTGAGCACTGAAGAATTGATAAAGGCAATGGAAGAAATGAGACTACAAGTTTCAGAATTAAAACAGGTAAAAGAGCAGTTGGCTAAGGTAGAAAGAAATTATGATATCTCCAAAATAAATGTTGTGGAAAAAATGAGCGAGATCAAAGCATTAGAAAATAAAGTGAAAACATTAGAAAAGGATCTCACTTTTGACAAGCCTCTGGCAGAGATCAAGAAAATTCTGTGGACCAACATCACTCAATCTATAAATGATGTTTGGCCATCCATCCAGGTGATCTTTGAGCAGATTGATTTAGTGAACACAACACAAGGAGTAATTCAATAGACAAAAGCACAATTAGGACAAATGCCAGATGAAGCCAACCGGCTTATACATTTTTTGAATAACAGAAATAAGGAACAACTGGAAGAACTTGGCATCTCAAATGGGACAGACACTATTTTGGAAATCAAAAGAGTGCTAACCAAGAAAACTTTGATGTAGAATCTAGAGAGAAGATGTCAAGATATGGAGGTGGAAATTAATTCTTTTATGGAGAAGTTCACTATTTTGCAGAATAAAGGGCTACCAAGTCCTTTGGTGATTAATGACAGATTAATGAAGCATATAGATTATGTAGATAAATTGAATAAATATGCTGGCAATCAAGCTAGTTCATCAACAAGTGCATCAGGAACAAAATCACTCCCCACAGGCCAAGTTCTCTATGACAGCTTAGAAAACTTATTCTATGTTGAGCATAAGATAAAGCACTTGTTCCTAATCCAGCCTGCCTTTTTCAGATATACAGAAACTGATGACACTCTGAGGAAACTTCAGAAACACAAATTGCCAGAGAAAAAATGGTGGGAAGCCATATTGGAAATTTTGTAAATTTATTCTTGGTAAAATGTAAATTTTGGGCTATTTACTGTGCTAAGATTAATAAAGGTGTGCAGAGATGAACAAAGGTCAAACAGGTCAAATTGTATCAAAACATGTAAAGAGTATAAGTCAAAACAGGGCAGCCAACACAGAGTTACTAAAGAAGACAGCAGCAAGCCAAATAATAGGGCCTGCCTCCAACACACTCAGCAAGAAAAGGAACAGCACAACATCAATTTACCTTTCTCCTATCTTTGAGACTAGTTGTCTCTATTTTCTTGTAAAATATGATTAATCACCCTAGAATCTATCTCACTCTGTTATGAGATATTTTTTGTATAAATACCCCCTCAATTGGAGTATTGATGGTGGATTCTTAGATATTGTTGTAATATTGATTATTTTGGAATAAAGTTTTGATTGGACCAACTTTTGTATGGCTTGTTGGATAAAGAATTGATGCAAGGGACTTTCCATAGATTTCTTGAATCAAACACCGGATCAATAAGTTCTCTATACCCTGTGTTTTAAAGTTTTCCTTATTTCTTATATCATCTATGTTTCATATCTGAATGATAAACGAAAAAGAGTAATTCAGAATAAGCTTGACTGCACTCTATTTTCAATCGTTATTATTCTCTATGTTTTCTTCTGAATTAGAATAAACAGTGAAACCTTGATTGCTCATGTTTTCTAGTTCATTCACTTTGATTATTACTTAAAGAATACTTAACTTCTCTTTATTAGTAATCAATTCAAGTTCCCTTTTTCAAAAGGTTGAAGGATTCTTAACTACTCTTCACCCATTTTGAAACCATTCCATTTATTCCAAATCTTTGTTTGTTCCCTATTTGACCATCTTGCTCTGTAAAACCATCCTTTGTTAAGAAACCAAGTCCAGTTAAGCCATCTTCTTTGACTCCATTAGCCCAATGGCCTAAACTACTCAGTCTTACCCCTTTGCTATTGAATCTCACCACCCAAACTCAAACAAAACTCCTAAACTTCACAACTAGCCTAATATCTTTCAAAACAAAGCTAAAACTTAAAGAGAGAGCCCTCTCTGGATACAGATTGGCTAGATTCTGTATCTAAAAGATTGGTTTGTGGTTACCTCGGACCCCTTTCCCCTTCTTACAACTTCTGGGAAAATCTGAGTGATAACATAGTGGCGACTCCACTGGGGACTTGAATAATTTGTTTGTTACTATTGTTTACTTTATAAGCTACAGACGGAGCCTAAAGTTAGCCAGGTAGCCTTTGAAATGCTCTTGCTTTGCAATTGCAAAAGTAAATGAATGCTCCTTTAGTCTATCTCCGATCTAGTTTGTAGATTAGACATTTGGTTCCAAATATTTGATCAGTTCCTCTTGTTAAATAAGTCTTTAAAAAAGTTCAAATCCCATATTTAAAGCCTCTCAAAGAAACTGTTGAAGTTGTATTGTCAAAACCATTTAGAGAAAAAACAAAAAATACACCTAGAAACTTGGCTTCATAAAGGACCCATTTCACCAGAGCTAATCCTGATCCAAATCCCCCACCTATGTTTGAAAATCCTAATCTGATTCCTAGGATTCTAAGAAGACAAGAAAGCCAAGAAATTCCTGCTAGTTCTCAGCCTCTATACAGATCAAGATCCTATCCTGTGAAGTGGATTTACCTTGAGGAAGAACCCTTTGATGAGTATTTTGAGACTTCTTTATTTGTAACCTTTTCTGATTCTGGGTTAGCCCACACAGTTTTTGACCCATTATTTATTAAAGATTTACAACTTGAAATTGTCACTTCACATCTTGACAGATTTGCAAAACTCCATTCAATCTGAACTTACCTCTATAGGAACACCAAACCATTCTATGATCACTTCAGCCTCTCCAAGTTCATCAACACCACCTCAGACATTTCAAACTCAAGCTACCCCTTCCACCCTTCCATCCACATCTCACATTCCCATTGTTATCCCTACCCCACCAGTTGTCACATCTATACCCGCAACAATGGAAAATAGGTATACCCCCTTGAATTTACCTGCCAATCTTGGGGCTATGCCCCAAAACTATTAAAGTAAAGTCACTCCTTTTGATGGTTCTGGCACTTACACTGCACAACAACACTAAAAAGATGACAGACTACTTTGAGATATATGAGGTTAATGCTGATGATGTTAGAATGAGGGTATTTGTTCAAAGTTTGACCGGAGATGTTAGAACATGGTTTAGAGCCCTCCCTACAAACAGTATCAATAACCTAGTAGCCCTTTATACAACTTTCTTGGACAATGGGAAAATAAAAATGATCCTCTCCAAATCTTATCAGAATATGAAAATTTGAGGAGAGGTACCCAAGAAACCGTGCAAGATTACTGCACTAGGTTCAATAATGTTTACCAGGCCATTCCTCAAAACCTCAGACCTCCTCCAGATTTGGAATTAATCAAATTTCCTGATGGATTTGATTCCGATATGGCATACCAACTTAGGGAAAGAGCTCCTCGAACCTTAGAAGATATGCAAAGTATAGTTGTCAGTGTTGAAGCCAACCTGATATCTAAACGATCTAAAGCCAGAGCTGAAACGAGGATACCTTTAAAAGAAGAACCTTCGGCCTTTGAATAGAAATTAGATGCTATTATTAAAAGAATGGACAGGCTTGGAGATAGAGTAGAAACAATCGAGAGAAAATCCCCTTGGGATGGTCAACCAAGCAATACTGGGAGAAATCCAAATTTTAGAAAGAACCAAAACCCTAACACTGGAAAGACTGGGCCTGACCAAAATATTAGGCCCACATTCCGGGAAAATTATGTTGAAGCCTCGACTTATGATGAACCAACAGAAGACACTCAAATCAATTTGATGGGACTCAATAATGAACAACAAGTTTTCTTGACCCAAGAGGATCAAGAAGCTCACATGCTTAAACAATTCCAAACTCAGTCAGGTGAATCATTTGACTTTAGGGAGGGATATGATACAACCATTTATGAAGTCCACAAACAATATAACCTAAGGAGCAGAAGAATTGAAGTTCCTAAAACCAACAGACAGAAAGATACAAAGCAGCCTAACAAAGGTAAGATCAATACTACCCCTGTACATATTCTTTCCAGAACAAATCCTAATCCAAATAACCCAATCATTGAAGATGTATCCGATAATCAACCAAATAACAAACAATCTTCCACTTCTATTCCTTCTAAAGGAAACATGGAAGAACCTCCAGAAGTTGATTTGGAAACAACTTCAGCCCATAACCCCACTCCTGAAAAGGAGAGAAACACAAAGAATATAACAGATAAAGAGAATCTAGCTGTCTGAAATACAAGAACTCAGACTGAAAAACCTTTTAATCTTGAGACTGAAGTAGGCAAATTAAAAATAGTTGTTCCATTGTCAGAATTAGCTAAACATGATGTCTACAGAAGTCAAATCAGTAAATCACTCAAAATTGTTTTTAATGAAGATTCAGTAAATGTTTTTGATGACCAACCTGAATTTATTTTTGGTTCTGAAGTAAATGGTAAAACAATAGATGGAGGAGTTCCTCCTTTCTATGTAAGTTTGAATATACATGATAAAATACTTCATAATGCCATGTTTGATTTTGGTGCTTCTCATAACTTAATGCCTAAATTTTGTAATGGAGAAACTAGACCTAGACATCACCAGGCCATATAAAGACCTCTTTTCTTTTAATTCAAGTCAGGTCAAATGTTTAGGATTAATCAAAGACTTGTGTGTATCGCTAGTCCAATATCCTACCAAAACAATCTTAATGGACATAGTAGTAGTTGATATTCCACCAAAGTATGGCATGCTATTATCCAGATCTTGGGGTGCAAAGCTCTAAGGATCTCTACAACTGGACATGTCCTATGCTACTATTTCAGTGTTCGGTCAACCCAAGAAATTATACAGAGAAACCCTAATGAAGTATGTAGTAAGTAGTCAAGAGAAACCTCAAAATTTCCCTATCTACTCAGTACACTCTGATATGGATTCTTTCATCCTTTACAATGCTGAAAGCGATTCCCCAAAGAATTGGAAGTTTTAGCAGTGGAACCAAAAGAAATCACAAATGAAAAGTCTAGTGTTCAAATACAAGAAATTTATAAGAACAATGATACATCAGATACCCAAGAGAAACCAGAAGAAACTAAAAAGCAGATCGCCCTATTAAACAGATTCCTAAGACTCCTGTCACTAATTATGAACATGAGATCCTTTGGTACTTAGAATTTGATGGTTCAGTTAACAAATTAGGAGCAGGAGCAGGAGTTTGGGTGCACAATCTTGAAAATGATCATACTGAAGGCCATGCTCATAGACTAAACTTCAGATGAACCAATAATAAGAATATGAAGCTCTGTTGCTAGGTCTTAAATTGGTTAAGAAATTAGGAGCAATTAGAGTATCTGTCTTAAGAGATTCTGATTTAATAATTCAATAGATCAAAGGGAATTTCCTAACAAATGATCCCAGATTGAGATATTACAGAGGAACAGTGATAGAGATTCTCAATACATTTTTGGAAACTTAGCTAGCCAAAATTCTAAGAAAGCATAACTTGCAAGCTCATAGCCTGGCAATGTTTGCCAACACCTGTAAATTGCCATTTGAACCTAATCATCAGTTCACGGCTGAGATTAGACACAGACCAGCAATACCTGACAATGTAAAGAACTGGCAAGTGTTTGACAGTGATAAGCAGATTAACAATTTCTTAACCCTAGAGGAAGAATTTTCTAGCATTACTATATATATTGATACAGTTAGTGAATTTTATCAAACAAATAAGATTGAAACAAACATTTCAGCTGAAAGTGCAATTCAAATGCTTCACCCAACAAAATTTACCAATAAATAAATGTAGGATCTTAAATAAATGGACATTGATGAAATTATTGAAGGAGAATCTGAAGTTATCAATTTAAAAGACAATCATTTGCCTAAAGGATTAACCCCTTTGGAAGATCTCTTTGATTTCAATGATATTCCAAAGAAACCCAAGATGGAACCCTTAAAAGCAGACATTGAAGACTATAACTTGGGAACTGAAGAAGATCCGAAAATGGTAAAATTATCCAAATCTTTGCCCCCTGACCAAAAACTCAAATATGTTGAACTAATGAGAGAATTCCAGGATGTCTTTGCCTGGAGCTATGAAGACCTGAAATCTTATGACACCTCTATAATTCAACATACAATACCTCTGAAGGAAAATCAAAAACCATTCAAACAAAAACTCAGAAGAATTAACCATGTACTACTTCCCTTAATTGAAAAAGAAATAAAACGAGTGTATGAAGCAGGAATAATCAGTACAACAAAACAGGAAATTTGCGCCAGATTTAGCACCAGATTTTAGTGCATTTTTTTCTTAATTGGGATGAGCAGCCTGGCGCTAAATATGGCTCTATTGTACAATTTTTAAAGCGTCCTTTTTTGCACCAAATTTTGCATCTTTTTTATGCCAAATTTTCCATCATTTTTTGCATCATATTTTTCACCAAGATTTTCATTTGGTTTTACAACAGGTTTTGCTTCTAGTTTTGTGCCATTTTTTGCATCATTTTTTGCTTCCTCTTTTGTGGCATTCTTTGCTTCTAGTTTTGTGTCATAATTTGCATCGATTTTTACATCATCTTTGGCATCTGATTTAGTGCCTTTTTTTACATCCAATTTTCTTATGCCCATTTTTTCTTCTAATTTTGTAGTTATTTTTACATCTATTTTTGTGCCAGTTTTTCTGCCTTTTTTTACACCATTTTTTCCATCCAATTTTGCACCATATGTTAAATCTGATTTAGTGCCAAATTTTGCATGCATTTTTGCACCATTTTTTGCATCTACTTTTGTGTTTTATTTATCTCCCTTTTTTGCATCCTCTTTTGCACCATATTTTGCATTTAATTTTGCATCATTTGTTTCATCCAATTTAACATCATTTTTAACACCATTTCTTGCATCCAATTTTGCATCCTTTGAGCATCTAAATTTGCATCCTATGTTGAACCATATGTTGCATCCACCTTTGCATCCCATTTTGTGTCTATTGTTACATTCAATTTTGAGCCATTTTTTTCGTCTACTTTTGCATTTGTTTTTGCACCAAGTTTTGAATGATTTGTTGCACCTCATTTTACATCCAATGTTGCATCTCAATTTGCATCCAAATTTGAGCCATTTTTATGCCCATTTTGCACCATTTTTTATGTCCAAATTTGCATCCTTTTTTCTGCCACATTTGCATCTCATTTTGCACCTAGATTTTAGTTTGAATTTTCATCTAGTTATGCATCATTTTTTACATCCTTGGTTTCACCCTTTTTTAGTCCCATTTTGCATCTTGTTTTGTGTCTTTTCTTACATATTTTTTTCATCCTAATTTTACACCATTCTTTGAATACTCATTTTGGTGTCCATTTTTGCATCCTTGTTTGTGCCAAATTCAGTATCCTTTCATATGGCCTATTTTGTTCCTTTCTTTGTGTCTAGTGTTGCACCATTTTTTAATTTTACTTTAAAACCCTTTTTGTGTCAATGTTTGCATCTTGTTTTGATGGCTAGTTTAACATCCAATTCTACTCCCAATTTTGCATCCATTGTTAAATCCACTTTTGGCTTCTTGTTTAGAGTTTTACTTTTATTTCCATTTATGAGCCTCTCTATGGGTTCATTTTACTAAGTTCATTTACATAGTGAAATATATTAAAGTTGATAAATATCATTTTACTGTAGAATTTAATGCACAGTTAGATGAAAATAAAACCCTCTCAGTTTATCCCAGAAACTTAGGACAAACCAATTAAGAGAAAGGTTGTTCTAAGGCTTAGGATTCTTAGTAGATCAAGATGTAGAGTATAGATTAAGAAAAAGAGAATGAATTCTTGTGAGTCCTCGCATGCATGTCTTCTTGGAGTTTTTAGTATAGCTAGGAAGTGCTCCTAGCTAGCTCCAAATCTTGGTCCTACACATAAGAGAGAGAATAAAGAAACCTTCACAGCATAATACTTTGATAATCGAAACTATCAAAAACATATAAATATTATTGAATAAATAAATACAAACCAAAATTCCATACATCCATTAGTTAAATAGAAGAAGTAAAGAATGAATAGAAACATATGGAAGGAAGAACAACTGATCTATATGAATAAAGGAGTTGGAGGAAAGTTACAACAATCAGATGTAGTTGCAACAACACCTCCCCCAACTCATAGCTCCAAAACTCTCCCTCTTAAAATAGATCTCAGCAGCGTGACAATACAAGAATTCCCATCATTTTTTCAATGGCTAAGCCTCCAATATATAGGAAAGTGAAGGCTATGAAGATTTCCCAAATTCCTCATTAGTTCAATTTGGGAAAAATATTTTGGGTGAATAATGTTTCCTCATATAAAAATGGCCTTTTCCACTTTTTAGATGCTTTTGTGCTTAGGAAAAAGCTTCCCAATGCTTTATGGCTATTTCCCGTTTTTGTATGCTTTTATATTTTAGGAAAAAGCTAAAGATGAGGATAAAGAGATCACATTCCACCATATGAGTTTCCGAAAGTCAACAAGAGTGTCAAATTCAAATTCTAGTTTGCTTATGTTTTAGTTTTTTTTTTAATATATATTTAGTTTTAGTATTTTTTTATTTTCTAAAAAAATATATTTAGTTTTTGGTATTTTTTTTTCTATAAGAAAAATTATATTTTGTTTTTATAAAAATGGATTTTAAACATTCCATTCATGTTAAATTTGTGATTTTATGATAGGAGTTCAAATTATATATAAAAAAGTAACTCAATGCCATGTGTTGTGTCGCCGAGATGGGTGTTATAAATCTCTTCCTTGCTAAGTTATAGAATTTGCTTGGGTTTTCTTAATGCAATAAAACTAATTATGTTCTTCATGATATCTTGAAATGTTCATCTTGAACCAGGCTAATAAAACAATAAAGTTAAAATAGGTTTGCCTTTGTCCTTTGTAGATCTTTGTCCCCATTAATCTTGATCTTAATAGATTAATTGTCTTATGGTGGCCTTGAGTGGTCACTTCCATTAGTTGCATGCTTTATAGTTTTCTATTAGTGACATTTTTTAGGCTTGATAATATGTTATTTAATTTATCAAAATGTGTTATTGTCCATATTATTGTTAAATATGTTGGTTTTTGAGCATGTTTTAGCAAAACGTTCCCAAAATGTTTATAGATTGTATTTTATAATGCAATGATTCATTGCTTGATGAAATTGTTTTGGATATTTTTTTTAATGATTCATTGATTGATGAAATTGTTATGGATATTTTTTTTAGTATATTAAATTGTATGTGATAAAGTCAAAATTCACCTCTTTTTTAGATTTTCATTGGTCAATTTCCCTTAAGGCCATCAAGTTCACCATTCGGTCCCAGGTTAAGGAAATATAGGAGTCATGAAGTGGAATTGTCCAAGCACTTAAATCTTGAGACATGTTTTTTTTAGTCACATTATACTTCCTTTCTATGTAAATTCTCGATGAAAATAGTCTCATGGAACATGAGGGGCCTTAATAGTAAAGGAAAACAAATACTCCTAAAAGAAAAATGGTACGCAAAGCACCCATCAATAATGTTGATATAAGAAGCAAAAATAGTAAGTGAGGTTCTACCTCATATATTTAGAAAATGGGGGAGGAATTTCCAAGTAGTAGTGATTGATGCTTAGAGATACTTGGGTGGAATGGTTATTATTTGAAATGATCAAGACATCCAGGTTACCAATATGTTTACCTCTTTTTGCATTATGACAATAAAATTTTATTTAATTGACATCGAGGACTACTACCATGTATCCAATGTCTATGACTCCAATATCGCAAATGGAAAACCTCTATTTCTCAATTCTATTTCTAGCACAAGTAATTTATACTCCCCATCTCCATGGATTATTGGGAGTGACTTCAATATTATCAAGTGTCTCGAGGAAAAGAAAGGATGAATCACAATGTTTAACAAGATATTTTGTAAGATATACCATTAAAGCCATAAAGTAGTCTCCATTAAAGTTTTCAAGCAATGAGTCTCCAACCCACACATGTGGATCAATGAGATGTAATACATGTGTGTGTGGTGACTAACTTAATACACCGCTCTAATAACTCCACAAACTTATGTATTTCACTCCGTCACATAAATTGACAGTAGTGTGACATAAGTAAACCAAGAGTAGACATGAAAGCCTTAGGCAACAAACATTCCCTAGATCCTCAATTAGGTTCTTGAATTATGAAATGAAAATGCAAGGGGAAAAGAGGAATTCATGATTTAACCATCAAAAACATGTGATCAAGTGTGACTAGGAGTGTATATATTCATATGTTTTCCAAAGAGGGAGTGAATACATGAGTTATCATTCATTGGCCCTTATTTTTGTTTCTTTTTCATTTTCTTAAATATAGGACTTAAGGAATAAGGTTTTCATAAGTTTGGCACAACTCATAGATATAAGATTTACATAAATTTTCACTTCAACCTTAGAGTTTAGACTTAGATAAATCAATATAGTGTATCTTTAATGATTTTGGCTTTCACTTTTTGATTTTATTTCATCACAAATGACAAAAGGGGAAATATTTTGCCACAAATCTATGAATGCTTAATCATAAAGGCGTCATGTGATGAAAACAAATTAATGATGTTATTCTCTATGAAAATGATGGGTATTCTTGAGAAAATCTTATGCTTGTGGATGTCTCCTTTCTGGTTAAGAGGAAGTGAGGGTAGACACCATACTATCCATGTGTCATGTACTATGGCCAGGACTAACAATCGTAAGCCTAGTAAAGACACTAGTAGGGAGAATGGTGGATTAGATAAACATCTGGGACCAATATTTGTCAGGCTAGGTAGTAACTCCTCAAAGAAAAATTGATTCATATGTATTATTCCTTCAGGTTGGTCTTTATTATATACATGAGGGAGACTATTCACTTCATCTCCCAATCATTGTTCATGTCTCTTATTATTTATTTACATTGATTTTATTTATTCACCCAATCCTAATGATTAGGTGTCAACATTGCCCCCCTTAATCTGAAGGGATGTTGGTGAGTCCAAGCATCATTCTGAATTGTTCAAGATTTTCTCTTCCAAGTGCTTTGGTGAAGATGTCAGAAATTTGCTCATTGGTGGAACATGACGGATATGGATTGTTTTGGCCTCAACATGATGTCGAATCAGATGATATTTTGTATTGATGTGCTTCATTCGATCATGGAACTTTGGTTTCTTAGCCAAGTTTATTGCAGAGATATTGTCAATCACGAGTGGATTTGATTGTACTTGTTTTACCTGCAAATCTTCAAGAATTTTCCTAAGCCGCACAATTTCTTTTGTTGGTTCAGCTGCTGCCACATATTCTGCTTCTATTGTGGAATCTGCTAGAATTGATTATTTGTGTGATCTCCAAGAGACAGCTCTTGATCCAAGACCCATAGCATATCCTGAAGTAGATACCCTAGTTTCTTTGTCTCCATTGAAGTCTGAATCAAAGTATCCAATCAAGTTGAAGTCGTCCACCTGTGTATACTTGATGCCACAGTCTTGAGTTCCCTTCAAGTACCTTAGAACTCTTTTTGCAGCAGACCAGTGTCCCTCACAAGGCTTTTGCATAAACCTAGAGAGGATTCCAAAAAAACACGAAATGTCTGGTCTAGTAGTAGTTAGGTAGTTGAGACTTCCTACAAGCTGTCTATACTTTGTTGCATCCTCAAATTATTTTCCTTCAATAGATGTGAGCTTTAAGTTTTGTTCCATTGGAGTAGTAAGAGGATTGCATTCTTTCATGCCAAACATGTTCAATAGATCTCCAATGTATATCTTTTGAGAAAGAAATATGGACTTCAGATGTTGGGTTACTTCAATACCAAGATAGTAATGAATATAGCCCAAATCAGTCATTTCAAAACTTTTCCCCAATTCCTTCTTTATGGATGCAATGTAGCTTTCATTGTTCCCTGTCATCAAAAGATCATCTACATATACCACAAGATATACAACCGTTTTTCCAACTTTCTTGAAAAATAAAGTTGCATCATCAAGATCATAATGTTTGAAATTGAGTTTTAGAAGATGCTCAGTTAGTTTTTCATACCAGGCTCGCAGTGCTTGTTTAAGGCCATACAAGGACTTCACAAGTTTGCATACTTTATGTTCATGTCCTTTCACATCAAATCTTTTAGGCTGGGACATAAAAACATTCTCTTTTAGATCTCCATTCAAGAAAGTAGTTTTTACATCGATTTGATGGACTTTCCAACCATTCTGAGCTACTAGGGCAAAGAGTGTCCGGATGGTAGCCCATTTTGTTGTGGGGGAAAAATTCTCCTCATAATCGACCCCTTCCTTCTATGCAAAACCTTTTGCCACAAGCTTAGCTTTGTGCTTGTCAAGCGAGCCATCAACTTTATACTTTTTCTTGTTGACCCACTTGCAGCCAATTGGTTTGGTTCCTTATGGAGGATAAACCAGCTTCCAAGTGCCATTCTTTATGAGGGCATCATACTCCTTTTGCATCGTTTCTTTCCATTCATCATGAGAAGTAGTTTCTTTGAAGGAATTTGGTTCAAAATCTGTAAACAAGTTCAATTCACAATCATAAGAAACATCCATATCAACAGGTGAATTAGAGTCATCTACATCACCTCCATTTTGCTAGTTTGAATTTCTAGTTCCTGCCTTTCCTACCTCATCAAGATGAACAATTTCAAGTGTCTTTGTTAGCCACTTTGGGGGACCTTTCTCAGATGTTCCAGGCTGCTCCATTGATTGAGTTGGGACTGAATCAAGATTGATTCTCCCAATTCTATCAATCACATCACTTAAAGCATCATCCATTGTTGGAATTTCATGCGAGGGAGAGTGTTCTTCAGAAGAAGATTCCACATGTTGATCTAGTATAGGAATCCCCCCTTCAAGATGTGGAATCTAATTATCAAATTCTTGAAATGATTTTGTTTTTACGAATCTATCCAAGTGATCAAGTTGCTGCTCAACAACATTGTCAGTTTTGGATGATTCAAGAAAAATTACATCTCTAGATACAACAAACCTTTTATTTACTTCATCATATAGACGGTATGCTTTGGAGGTGTTTGAATACCCCAGGAAGATACACTTACAACTTCTTGCACCAAGTTTGTTTCTATGTACCTTTGGTATCAAGGCATAACAGGTGGAACCAAAGACCCTGAGACGCTTTACCGAAGGAACATATCCATACCACATTTCATATGGAGTCTTGTTTCTAATAGCATTAGATTGACATCTATTCTTTATATATGCAGCACATAGAACAACATCAGCCCAAAACATTATCTTTACATTTTTGAAGAAGAGCATGGATCATACCATATTTAATATTGTCCTATTCATTCTTTCAGCTACACCATTATGTTGGGGATTATAAGGCACAATTGTTTGATGTTTGATCCCATGTTGGCGAAGAGAGTTTTGAAATTCATTTGATGTGTATTCTTTTCCATTCTCAGTGCGAATAGACCCAATATGAGATTGTGCATCATTTTCAATCCATTTATGAAAGTTATTGAATGTTTGAAAAGCATCAGATTTGTTCTTCAATAAATAAGCCCAACACATTTTGGTGTAGTCATCAATAACTGCCATCATATATTTATTTCCATTTGCAGAAGGAATAGGCATTGGACCACATAAATCTGAATGAATGAGTTCAATTTTTCTATGTCCTCTTGAATGTGAATCATGAAAAGACTGTTTGTTGTGCTTTCCTAGAATGCAAGCATCACATTGCTTAAGTTTCCTAGGAATTGTAGGCAAACCAACAACACCATTTTTCTTCAACAAGTAGAGGCTATCATAGTTCAAATGTCCAAATATAGCATGCCATAATAAACTTGATGGAAGTTTCCCTTCTTCATAATGAGAATTGTATGAGAAATGTTGTGCACGAGCAGAGGTTCCTTGCAGCTTGAGAAGTCTTTCTTCTTCTATTCCCCTCATGACAAGTGAGTGGTCAGATGCTTTTCTTACCTCAAGCTTGCCATCAAACATATGAATGGAATGACCTTGCTGGCGGATGTGGACCAAGGACAATAAGTTTCTCTTGAGCTATGGGAGACAAAGAACATGATGCAAAAGAATGTTTGGAAGACCAGGCAATTGAAGCCTGATTGTGCCAAGCCCTGACGGCTTGATTTTTGATTGGTCTGCAAAGTATACTGCTCCATCAACATTGTCAGTAAATTCTTTAAAAAAATCTTTTCTATGAGTCATGTGGCAGGTTGCTCCTGAATCAAGTAACCAATATTTTTTCGAAGAAGCAAGTGAAGCATTAAATAAATCTTCATTTACTCCAATATTACATTGTGCCACAACATAGTGAGAGGATTTAGGTGCTTTACCTTTGTCTGTATCATCAATTTTACCTTTCTGTTGGTTTCTTTACTGCTCAATTTTGTCCCATGGTAGCTTGCATGTAGAGGCATCATGTGATCCTTTTGCATCATATGCAGTGCAAATCTGCCTTTTGTCCTTGAGAGTGTCTGCCCCCCCTTCCTCTAAAATATCTTCCTCTTCCTCTTTGACCACCTCTTCCTCTTGAAGAATCTTGGGCAGGATGCTTTTCTTTATGAGCAAGGCACACAACCTCTTCAGAAGATTCAGAGGCTGTCTTCTTTCCAAAAGCTTTCTCTCTTTCAGCAAACTTTTTCACAAGAGAGTCAAAGGTGATATCTTTGAGATTTCCATTTTCTTGCAATGACTCTGTTATCTCAAAATCAGGCCCTGGAAGGCTGCAGACCAGGAAGACTTCAAGTAACTATTTCAGACCTACTTTAGACTGAGGCTTAGCCTCCTCAACCTGAGAGGGCTCTCTCTTAAAGGATAAATGATTTGATTAAAGCTAAGATGGCTAACTCTTATAGAACAATTATGAGAAATATGAATGCTGGAAATACATTAAACAACTATCCATTGGGCTTATGGAGTCAACAACACCTCAATATAACAGTGAACTCAACCTTACATAGAAGTCAGGGCACTCAGCATTTAGACATTCAGAACATAACTCATATGGGACCACAGTTTATAAATGCATACAGGAAATCAGAGCACATTCAGTGAATTCTGAGTGATTATACATCTATAACACTGTAAAAATTATGGAAAGGACAAGATTACATAGGACAAGATCACATATTCTGAACATAAGAAATCCTTCATGAATCCTGAGAAGTAAAGTCAAAATTATATTACTAAAAATGAGTCTTTACATAAGCCAAATACAAGCTGTATCATAAAATTTTCCAACCCTCATTACATTTTTGTTTCAGCTATATATAGAACTCTTATTCTAACTGATCAAGATTCCTCCTCCAGCATGAGGGGAATTCGAAAACTACTTCTAATGACACCTATTAACCCTTTAACTAACTAATAAATACAACAAGGTGCTGACTGGAGTTTTTTTAGAGATCTGAATCAACTATGACTCTAACTCCATATTACATGCATGATGGCTTTAATTACAATGATCCTCATTCTTTGACATCTGCTCCCCTTTAGTTTGGCTGTAATGGATGTTCAAAGCTACATGTTTGATCTTTAATGACACATCCTTTCCAATACCCTGAAACATATGAAACTGTCCCTGTGTATCGGTCTTTAGTCTGCCTTAACATGTCCGGATCCAACGAAGTATATCCTTTATCTTTTAATTACCCCAAAATGGAGCAAACTGCCACGTCTTTGATGTACTGTCCACCGTTTTCATGTACCTGTGTGATGACAAAACCTTTCAAAAAGATTTGCCGCTTTGTCAATCATAATTGATCAACTGAATTGTAACATGCAGCTACAGCAGTTTCGTAGCGCGCTACGAAACTGCTGTGTAATTTCAAAAGCACAGTCTTCCTTTCATAGCTAAATGATCGCCACTGTTCATGGCTTAAGCACCTTACTCCCTTGATCATTATTCATCTTCATTTCTGGGATCCAATAATCAGAGATGTATGGTCTTTTTTTGTCATCCCTGCAAACTCATTCATAACCATTCATGCCAGTCCAGTTTCTTGAAGAGTTAGACAAATTCAAACCAAAGCCAATATATTCTGCAAGGGGCATTTTCCTATCCATCTGAATGCAATGACTATAGGCTTTTAACTAACAATCATCCTTGGCATGAGACCATTCACTCTCAAACTGGAAACCTTTCTTCTATTATATACCTGTGTGCTTTCCTTCTTATGATTGGCACTTTTTTCAAAAGCCACAGGATTAGTGGTGTTAATGATGAACTTGGAACAGCACTGATTTTTACACGGGCACCGTGTTTGGTTTTTGGATATTGATATTAAGACATTATCAACCTTCTCAATTCCATATTGGCAAATATGGTTATCTTTTGAGTTTGACAATCCATTCCATTTAACATGTTGAAACATGTCTACCTTTTGTCCACTGTCTTCTTTTCCATTTAATGACTGCAAATTGGACTCCAAAGAAAACATCTGGTCATAAACTAGTATTTTATCTGAAAATTCTCTTGCAACATTGAGCTTTTCCATTGAATCATTTGGAGAAACGTATTGAAATGCTCCATCAATCCGCTTTAAATATCTGTCATTTCCCATTGGAGTGTGACAATCAGATGGTGACAGAAGCTGCTGACTTGATAAAGAATCTTTCAGTGTGCCATCTTTCACTTTGCAGACTCTTTTTCGGGCTTTGTATCTCTCACAGCGCTGCCAACGGAAAGGCCTACAACGTTTTGGGATTGACCTCCATGTTTAGCAACATCATAGCTCGAAGACTGCAATGCTTCTATAGAAATGTTTTCTAAATTTGAACAGTTTTGCATGACATGTTCTTCTCCTTCACATCCTGGGTGGAAAACTGGGTCATATGTCAAGTCAGACTCTAAACTGGGCAAAAAATAACACTGAGATTTATTACTTAAATGGCTACAGCTTCTGGGCAGATTAACTGATCCCCTTCCTGAATGTTCTTTTAAAGGTCTATAAGATGCATTCATCTCTGCAATTACATGTCCGATATGTTGGTAACAGCCTCTTGAGAATAATACGCATGCATAACAAGGCTGTGAGTATCAACAAAATCCTTTGAATACCTGCCACACACAATGCAACTTAGAGAACCAGACTTCCCCTGCTTCTGGTATTTTTTCCTCCGTTCTGAATTGCTAGGTGTTCTTCTCTAAACTCTCGGAGAGCCTCGGGACTGTCATGGAGATACTTGACAGCCATCATGGTTGTGGTGGAAACTGTTTCGTAGCCAGCATTGATAATAGATATTAGTAAATCGAAGATCTGTTCATCTGTGAGCTTGCAATTAGCAGATGCGCCATCTGCTTCTTCTTCTTTGTCATTGAGAAGCATTGCAATCATATCATTATAAGTGTCCATGGAAGCCCTCCTTTCCTTGAGCACTTCTCTCAACATTCTCAAGATATTTTCCCTTGCCTGGAAACCACGTTTGTAGCTGGTACCAGGAAGATTTATAGGCATGGAAATGGTTCCTTCCACGAGTTTACAGAATTCTGACAAAAATGCCTCTGCCTTCGGACCAGACTTGATACTCATTACCCGCTGTAAAGACAAAAGCAAAACCATCTCTTTAGTTTTGTCCTGCAGATTGATTACGCGGTCATTCCAATGTTGCAGATGTATGTCCATGAACTCGTTGATATCAGAAAGCAGGTGGCCTTTGATCATGGAGGGATTGATCAATGCGAGCATGGCTCCTCTCATGGTTTTATGAAGATCGCTTTGAACAGCAGCAATGTTCCATTTTCCCAATAAGTCAAGCATAGACTGCGAGTATCCAGGAATTAGTCCTCGGCCTTCATTCAATAAGATATATCTGTTGAGAGCTGGATCCGTCGATATCACCGTCGGGCATCCTAGAATGTGAGTCTTGAACAAATCTCGATATCTGGCCTTTCTATTTTTGATAAATTGTTGACCATATCTGAGAACATTCATGCTATGTGTTGTCAGGATAACTGTTGTTATTCAATTTGCGTTATAATCATGGGCAATGACATATGGCACACAGAGTGCTGTCAAAAGCTTCATGAATATTGATAACAGAATTTGGCGAAGCACCCATAATCCACGTAAGCAAGAAAACCCATCTGCTTTGACCTGCTCGAACTTTATTCGTCAGCTGTCATATGTAAGGAGTGCCATTTGACCCAGCAATATCAATTTTGTCCATATCTTGAGAAAGATAAGCCTAAAAGCCTAATCCTGATAGAGAAGAAAAACTTGACTTTCATCCGCAGGAACCTACAAAGGGACTAACACCAAACCTTTATAACAAAAAAAATCGATGTTCAGAATTTAAAATATTTTCCTTGAGTGATAACAGACTCAAGATAATTGGAGTAAGTAGGATAAAGTGCCTTGAGAAAAGCGATAAGAGGAATATCCAATTCAACCTTAGTGGATTTGATATCATGCATTATAGACTTTACTTCAGATGCAAAAGTAACAGGATCATTATTTTGTAGTTCAAGAGTGAAGAGTTTAATCATGAGTTGAACAACTTCAAGTGCAGAATGTGAGTCATAGAGTTCTTTCAGCTTTTGTAAGGTTTCAAAAGCAGTTGAAAATGGCGAAATATGGTGACTCACCTCTTCATTTACAGATGCTGCAATTAATGTGTAAGCTTTGTTGTTCTTGTTTTCCCAAATGACGAGCTCTTTGTCTACTGCGCAGACTGTTCAGTCAGTTTCCTGCCTATATTCTGCCTGGTTACCTGAAACCTGCTCCAGGCAGTGTCATATACATTTTTGATATTGTATGCGTTTTTTTTTAATTTGTTGACCCGTTGTCATATGCATTTTTCACATCTCCACCCTCTATCCCTCTGTCAAGAGATATGGTCTGACTTGGTGTGAACGTTGGTGTGTGAATGCTGAAAGCTGGTGCTATTCATTTTTATTTTTTTATGTAGAAAAGCGTAACCGCAACTGGCAGTCCAAGCTTATGGTGAACCGTCAAAAGTTTCTTCTCACGTCTTGTAAAATCCTGCACTTTCTGGGTGTCACCTAAGTCTACCATGTCTATGGTATCACACCTTCTGGAATCACACCTTTGTAACATATTTTAAAGTACGCAGTCCGCTGGGTTTTCCATACTCAAGCGTTATGGCGTACCACGCATCATCTGGGAAATCTAGAAACTTTCCTGAGAAGAAACTGCTTACGGTATTTCGCACCCTCGGCTTCTCACGTTGTATTGGAAACCTGAGCTCGTGTGCACCAGAGAAATAAGTGGTTGGTGAATTGTTGACAGCGTCCATCCTGGTTGATTGGCGAAAGGATCACGAATATCTGAGTTAAGTAATGATGCGCAGGAGGTATCTGAATAGTAATGTGCGCCTGAGTCTGCTGCGTGAATGATGTTGGTATATATGTTGAAGTTTTTTGGCATACATGTTGAAGTTTTTGGCATATAACGTTGGCATATACTTTGAAGTTTTTGGTATATACGTTGAAGTCTTTTTGGCATATAAAATGTGTTAAAAGCCACGCGTTGAATGTACTATTGAACGTTGTTTAACACATGGCAGTATATTGAGCCATTTTTGGTATGTTGTACATGGTGGGTGTTGAATATTGAACTTTTTTGGTACACGACGCCACTCTGATGAAGCGTTGTCCTATAATGTATATGTGAGTTGAGCCTTGATGTTGTGCATGTTTTAAAATCGCCTTTGTGTGTTAAATTTTTTTTGAAGGGCTACACTGGGTGATCAATGTAAAAAAAGAAGAAGCCGATATATAGTTTGAATAGTGCCAATATATATGTCTTGGGTATTGACATTTGACGTCAGTTGAGTTTATTGTCCAGTCATATTAGAACTACTTTTTTCCCATTAAGAGTAAAAGTTTTGCAGCAGAAGTTTTTTTGTTACAGTATGCATTCAATCATATCCATCGTGGGAATAGTTCTCATTGGCAAGGAGAACTATCCTGAGTGGTCCTGGATGATAAAACACACTCTCATTTTCAATGAGTTGTGGAAGGAGTGTGTGTTGGAGATGGAGACAAAGAGCCAGAACAGCCTACCTTAGACAAATAGCTCATCATTTGGGAAAACAAGAACAGCAAAGCTTACGCATTAATCGCAACATTTGTAAATGAAGAGGTGAGTCGCCATATTTCGCCATTTTCAACTACTTTTGAAGCCTTACAAAAGCTGAAAGAACTCTATCACTCACATTCTACACTTGAAGTTGTTCAACTCATGATTAGGTGTCAACAATATTCTTTGAGAATTTGGAATATTGTTGACACCCAATCTTGATGATTAGGTGTCAACAATATTCTTTGAGAATTTGGACTTTGACTAGGACTAATCGCCATAAGTCAAGTACATTAATCCAAGATAAGAATAGTCATGAGGATTGACATTTCCTGGTGTCAAATATTATGATAGTGGATTAGGAAATGATCATGTGAGGGCATACCTGGTGAACATCCTGGTGGGGTAAGTGCCTAGAGAGGTAGTGGTGTCCAAATTTATGCCTCCCAACATTGTGCTCTAATCTAATGGAGAGATAAACTTGTTAGTCAAGGCCTTACTATTTTGACAATTTTGGCTATGATGATGTAAATCATCATTGATGCTTGTCAATCCAGATCCCTTCTTATATGAATATTTCAACTTGAGAGTACTTTTTTGTCTCATTGTGAGTACCTCCCTAGTTTAGAGGGAGGGTCATCATCTTCATTGTCGCCATCATCACCACCATCAATGTCATCATTATTGTCATCATTTCATTATCGTCATAATCACCATTCATGTATTCATCATCATCATCATCATGACTATGGATATTGTAATCAATTTTTCATAATTATAGGCATCATAAGAAATATCATCAACTTAAAAATGTTACGAGTGCTCAAAAATGGTTGTTAGGACACATGATATATGCAAGAAAAATAATAACTTTATTTTTTAGAGATGATCGATTATCATCATCATTACTACCATTATCATCGTCATTATAATTGTCGTCATCCCCATCATCATAACTAATATAATTTTTATCATAATTGTTTTCATCTTCATCATGAACATCATAATCATCATTCATGCCATTATTGTTCTTGATGATGACCAAGATGAAAATAATGATAATGATGATCAGATGATGATGACTTGGAAGATGATGCCAAAGATAATTATTATGATTTTGACCATGACAACATTTAAAAATTGGGAAGAATGGCGAAGGTCATTAGCATCATCATCATCATTGTCATTGTAACTCCCATTGTCTTTGTCATCATTGTCATTATCATAACAATCACAATTCATGTCATCGTCATCATCTTCATTATCATCATCGTTATAATTATTGACATTGTCATCAATTGTTCATAATTTTAAATGTCATAAGAAATATCATCAATGCAAAAAATATGATGTGTGTTGGAAAAGGGATGCAAAAGTGAACCAAAAAAATAGGGGTAAAAATAGACGTAAATTTGGATGAAGAGTGGACACAACATAAGTAGATGCAGAACAAGACAGAAAAATTGACACAAAAGTGGATGAAAAATTATATGCAATAGTTGATGCAAACTTGAACACAAAATAGGATTCAAACATGGATGAAAAAGTGGAAGAAAACATGGGCACAATAGTAGGCATAAAACTTAGCATGAATTGTGGTGAAACAAATGTGGATACTACAATGAATGTAAAAAAAAAAGACACAAACTTGAATGCAAAAAGGAGGAAAAATTGGATGAAAAAAGGGATGTAAACATGGGCCAAACATGGGTGCAATAGTGAACACAAAATTAGTTGCAAAATTGGACGAATCAAAAGTGGATGTAAAAGCATATTCGAAATGGGATGCAAAAAACATAAACAATATTTGATGCAAACTTGGACACAAAAGAGGATGAAAATGTGGATGCAATAGTGGAAGAAAATGTGGGTTGCAATGATAGGCATAAGATATGGCACAAATCATAGCACAAAAAAAGTGGATGAGAAAGTGGATGTAATAATAGACAACAAAAAAAAGATGCAAACTTAGATGCAAGACAAGATGCTATAAGGGATGTAAAAGTGGATGCAAACACGGGTGCAACATGAGAAACAAAATTGGATGCAAAATATGGATGCAATGGAAGTACATGCAAAAGAAGATACAAAATGAGATGCAAAACCCAACACAAAAGTGGATGCAAAAATAGATGCAATGTTTTATGCAAAAGAGGATGCGAAGATGGATGCAAAATTGGAAGAAAACGTGGGTACAACAATAAGTACAAAACATGGCACAAATTGTGTCACAACAAAAGTGGATGTAATGATAGATGCTAAAAAACAAGCAAATGAAGATGAAAAATAGGATGCAAAAAGGGATGTAAAAGTGGGCGTAAACATGGGTGCAACAATGGATGTAAAATATGATGCAAAAGTTGATGCAACAAAATTCTATGAAAAAGTAGATGCAATACGAGACACAAAACATGATGCAAATCTTGACACAAAAGTGGATATAAAAAGGGATTAAAAATAGATGTAAAAGTTGATGAAAACCTAGATGTATATGAGGATGCAATCGTGGATGCAAATTTAGAAACAAAAAAGGGTGCAAAGGGAGGTGTCAAACTAGGTGCAAATTATGGCACAAGAAAAATGGATGCAATAGTGGACACAATAACAAATGAAAAAGAGGATGTAAATATGGATTCAAACAAGATGTAAAAGTCAATGCAACAAAAGTAGATGCAAAATTAGATGCAAAAACTAGACACAAACCTCGATGCAAAACTTGGCACAAAGGGGATGCAAAAAAAATGCAAAAATGGATGCAAAAAATGATTTAAAAGATGATGCAAAAGAGGATGCAAGAGATGATGCAAAAGTTTATGCAAGTGTAGGCACAAAAAGTGGATGCAATAGAGGATGAAAAAGATGGTGAAACAAAATTAGGTGCCAAACTTGATGCAAAACATGGTGCAAAGGATGGCACAAAACTTGGAATAAAACGTGGCATAAAACTTGGTGTAAAATTTGGTGCAAAACCTATTACAATACCTAGTGCTAAACTTGATGTAAGACTTGGTGCAAAACTCGGTGAAAACTTTGCATCAATTTTTGCACCATATTTGATAAATGGACACAAATAGCACCAAAAATGGTCTGTAGATGCCAAAAAGGAAGCAAAAAGGGATGCTAATCACAGGGTTTTGTTGTAGTGAATTTCTCCTATCAGGTTTTCAGAGTGGGTGTCTAATTTATCACCTACTAGGAAGAAAACTGGAGAAATTAGATTATGTGTTGATTTAAGAAATGTAAATAAGGTTTCTTTGAAGGACAATTACCCTTTACCTAAGATGGATCATATTTTACAAAGGGTAGTAGGTGCCTCTAGGATTTCACTTTTGGATGGGTTCTCAGGCTATAACCAGATTTTGGTTCACCCTAATGACCAAGAAAAAATTGCTTTTACAACACCATGGGGCACATTCAAGTATGTCAAAATTCCATTTGGACTTAAAAATGTAGGGGCAACCTTCCAAAGAGCGATGGACATAGCATTTGCAAAAGAAATTCATGATTTCTTGGTTACATATCTAGATGACCTGACTGTTTTTTCTAAATCAGATTAGCAACATTTGGATCATCTAGAACAAGTATTTTTGAAATGCAAAAAATATGGTATTTCTCTAAATCCTAAGAAGTTCTTATTTGGTCTAGAGGAAGGCAAACTCTTCGGCCATATCATTTCCAAAGATGGCATTAGAATTGATCCTGCTAGAATAGAAGCCATTCTGCAAATACCCCACCCCAGAAATGTCAAAGAACTTCAAGCTTTCTTAGGAAAGATTAAATTTTTAAGAAGATTTATATCTAACTTAGCTGAATTAATTAGATTACTTAATAATATGTTGAAAAAGGATTCAAAAGTTAAATGTATGGTAGAAGCCAAACAAGCATTTGAAGAAATTAAAATGACTTTGACTAGAACACGAGTCTTTACAAGTCCAAAGTTTGATAAAGACTTCATAATATTTTCATTTGCATCAGAACACACCATAGTAGCTGTTTTACTACAAAAGGATGATCAAGGATGTGAAAAACCCATAGCCTTATTTAGTAAAGCACTTAGGGATGCTCCATTAAAATGCAAAATCATGGAAAAACAAGCTTATTCACTTGTGAAAGCTATTAAAGACTTTAGAGTCTACATATTGTACTCCCATGTAATAGCCTATGTACCAAATGATGTTGTCAAAAACATCTTGACCCAAGATGGAATTGAAGGCAAACAGGGTAAATGGATAGCGACTTATTAGAGTATGATATTGAAATAAAACCTACAAAGCTTATAAAAGGACAGGGAATGGCTAAACTCATGACTGAAACAAATTGTCAAGCCCTGGATATTAATGAACTGGATAATGAATAGGAGATGGCAACTCCACAAATCGGCCAAGCCTTCGTAGATTCACCTTGGTATGTTGATATAACTTATGTATTATTAAACCTGCAAGCTCCTCCAGGGTTATCTAGAACAAAGAAAATGTTTTTAAAGATGAAAGCTTCAAAATTTTGTATTTTATATAATGCTCTCTTTTGGAAAAATCATGAAGATATTCTATTAAATTGTTTAGTAAAAGAAGAAGCTGACAGGGTTCTCAAAGAATTTCATGCAGGGGATTGTGGTGGACACCTTTACTAGAAATCAACTATAGACAAAATCCTAAGGGCTGGATTTTATTGGGCAATCTTGTTCGCTGATTTAAAGAAATTTGTCACTGCTTGCCATAAATGTCAAATTTTTGAAGGCAAGAGAAAATTATTACCTTTACCCCTGAGGCCTATTTCCACTGAAAAACCATTCTAACAATGGGGCCTGGACTTCATTGGGAAAATCCATCCTCCCTCTTCTAGCCAACATAAATGGATTCTCACTGCCACAGACTATTTCACCAAATGGATAGAAGCCACTCCTTCCAGACAAGCCAATGACGCAGTTATTATGGGATTCTTAGAAACCAACATATTGTCTAGATTTGGCTGTCCTGAAAAGATCATAACTCATAATGCTGTTGCTTTCAAATCCAAGAAAATGATAAGTTTCTGTAACAAATATCATATCACTTTGGGTCATTCCACAGCCTATTGCCCATAAGGTAATGGTCTAGTTGAGTCCTCCAACAAAAGCCTAATTAATATTATTAAGAAATTATTGGAAGAGAACAAGAAAAATTGGCACAAGAAACTTACTAATACACTATGGGCGGACAGACTCACTACCAAGAAATCTATTGGAACAAGTCCTTATGAATTAGTCTATGGCATGGAGGCTATATTTCCTTCATCTTTAGGAGTTCCTATAATGAAATTACTTCAAGAAGCTCAAGTGGAGCCTAATGATATTCAAAGGAGGATTAACCAGACCATCCATTTGCAGCAGACCAGAGAAGAAGTGTATCAAAGATCCCAAGTATTACAAGAGAAACTTAAGAAAATATTTGATAAAATAACCAAGGCAGAAGATTTCTACCTTGGAGACAAAGTTCTAAGGTGGGATTCCAAGAGAGAGGATAAGGGAAAATATGGGAAGTTTGACTTTCTATGGAAATGACCTTTTATTATCCAAGCCTTACAAGGGAACAATACTTACTTTTTAAATAACCTGGATGGTACAGAAACAGAAGAAGGGCCAGTTAATGGTCGGATGCTGAAACATTACTTTGATCCAACTGTTTAAATGTATTCTGATTTTAACACATACATACTATATCCTTGGTAATGTCATAGTTTGGATTGGATATTAACTTGCTGAAGTTGAAGATCGAAGAGAAGGCCCCAAGCTTCACAAGTGATACTATCATACTTACAATAAAGCAACCAGCAGAAGGAGATTTCAAAGCATAGTCAAAGTCATTCAGAAGGCAATCTAACCTGTTGTTCTTCACTTTCCACCAGGAAAAGCCATCCCCAAATGGAGCCAGTGTTATGCTCCTATACCAATAGGTGTAATATTTCATGATTGAATTGATGAGATCTATAATATGTTCACACCTTTTCTTGTTGCAAAGGTTTTCCATATTTTCAAAAAATTAAAAAAAATTAAAAAAATGTAAAGAGGGTATACCCTAAAAGAAAAATCAAAGGGTAAAAAGAATAAAATGGTCAAAAAATAAGAAAAAATGAATTCCAAACAAAAATAGACTAGGAAAGTGTGCAAGTCTAAATGCCACTACTATTCCATTTTCTGTAATAAGAAAGTGTGTACAACTTGTTAAACTTATGCCACAATTGATGAAGAGTCAAACTTTTTAAACTTGGCTCATTCATTTTTTAGATTTCATGCTGTAGAGATAGAGAATAAAATCTAACCAAACTGTTTAATCTTGGCAGATAAGTAGATAGGTAGAGTAAATAAAAGGGAGCTCAACAGTGTAATCTGAGCTCTTCGATGTAATAAGTGCAGACTTAGGTAGGCTTGCTATGTAAAGAAAAAGAAGATTGATAAGGGTTTTCCAATCTAAGTGCACCCAAATGAAGAAGAAAAAATGTCAGGCTAAAGTAGGTAGGGTAGGTAGATGGTGTTGCAGAATGATACTAGTGATGGATCATGTCTCTAAATGTGGTAACTTTTACTTTTATCACAAGTGCAAGACAAACATTATACTTAATTCAGTTCAAGCAAGACAAGGTCAAATAACTAACTTCCATCCACATTTTTCCCTAAAGATTTCAAGAATTCCCCCTAAAGTATTAAGGTCTTTGAAAATTAAAGGGGCTCAGAGCATTTCTCTGACTTTTTGAGGGACTGGAACCTCGGCTCAATGATTTAAGAGCCTAAGTACTTAGAATCATCCATAAACCATTCATTTGATTTCATAAACTCATTTCCTAAGTAAAAATCCTACTTTACTTAGGAAAATACACAATATCACCTAAAAAACCCCTTTTTCCACTTAAAGCCTAAGTTTAAATGTATATCTGAAATGTTTTAACTTAGCGCTTTCATTTCATTTGTCATATTAACTTCTTACTTATATTATATAGCTCCTGAAGAAATTTACTCCATCCCATAATATGTAAATATAAATAAAAATACCCAAAATCTTATATATCCCGCCCCTAGTTGAATACGACCATCATCAACATTTAAAATAGGATTAATGAATTAATCTGTAATTCATTAAGAATCTTAATTCCCCACTGCACAAAAAGGGATTAGTTAACCCTCTTGGTTAACTAATAACCTACTTATCCATTCGCAATCACCCCGGTATAGTTAGCTAGTTGTTAAATATACTAGGCCCGCCACGGTAAAGCCCTGCCATATCCCTTGCCCGTCTGTCGTCTGATCACTCCCCGATCATCCAACGACCGATATCAATATCATGCCCCCACTAATGACTGCACTTTAATATGTGATCAACAAGCGGTTTTTTGCCCGTACCTCTGCCACATGTCGTGCAATCCATATGATCGCTCGCCCTTGGTCCAAAACTGCCCAGCCCCAAAAGCGGTGCGATCGCGTACCGCTTACCGCCCTCCATAAAACGACAAAATGTCTTTTCCCGCTGACAACACACGCCCGATAATCCAAAAAACCCCGCCAACCTCAGTTTTGTTAAATAAAACGAACAAAAGTCTTTTTCATTTTTATGTGTTGTGAATTGTGTTCCCATAAAAAACAACATCCAAGTCAACTGTTCTAGCTTCCCAACCACCACCTAATCAGAAAATCTACAACGACGCATTCCGTAGCCTGTCATCCAACCTTCCATTGTACTGTTTACTTCCTTCATACAAGTATTTATCAAGTCTACCCTGAAACCCTGTAATTTCGGTTTTCTACCTAAAATTCTATAAGAAAGGGCCAAATTCAGTTCTAGGACAATTTGTGGTTGTCATAAAAAGTTCCCAAACCTGTTGTTTGGTCTATTTTCTCACAGAAAGTCTAAATTCCATTTTCAATCCACAAGAACCAAAGATGGAAACCCCTATATCCCTCAATGTCGCACCCATGAACGCTCCTCACAAAGACTTAGATTATCTACCTCTGGCCAGTAAAGATTTTTAGATAAAAGACTTGTCTGGTGATAGTAACCATCTTCAGGTATTCTACAAAGCCAAAGATAGTCATCTGAATAAGTCTGACATTTTTGGACTGTGGGAATCTAACCTTCCCATGTATTTCCTCCCCTCAGTCCATGTTTTCCCAGACATAATTCATCAATGTTGTGCTAATTATGATCCCAACCATAGAGCTGTTATGTCCCCATTCCAAACTGTCCTTTTTCCCATAACTGCTAAATCCATCAACGAAATGTTGCAATTCCACTCCAGTCAACCCCTCACTCCTATTTCCATGGGATATTTACTTGAAAAAGCATCTCAGTTGTCCCAATCAGAAGTGAGCCATATTGGTCAAACCTTCATGTTACCAAAGCACCAGCCCAAAGGTCCACCTCCTTATCTACAGACTTTCTTCACTGAAACTGGAAGACTCATTGTTGATATGATAGCCCTGATTATGGGGTTTAACTCTAGTGAATATGTTGATGATATCACCCTAGTGTTACTAGGGTGATATCTAGGAAAGCCCCCTGCTGTCAGATATGACTATGCCACCTATATTGCCAACAAAATCCATGACCAATTCCTGAATTTGGAAAGGGAAGGAGTTTTCAAATATACCTCTTTCATATACCATCTTATGTTATGTTATTAGTCAGATAACTTCCCTTTCCCTATTAAGAAACTTGACACTAAAGCAAATCCAAGGTCCATTATCTTTTGGAGTTCAATCTTTCATAATACCAGTGAGTCCCCTTACACTTATAATGAGTTCATAGACTTATTTATACATCCAGCAACCACTCCGTTGATAGGAGTTTCCCCTCTTAGGATTAATGGTGACATGAAGAAAATTCTCCAGCTCTCTAAGCAATACAAGATAGGTGACTGGTACCTATATAAAAATCACATAGAAATCAGGATGTATGGGTGTGAACTTTGCCCTTTTAAGTTACCCAAGTATGTTCCCATGAGATTATTTGCATTGGAGTATTTCAGATAGATCATAAATGCAGATTTAGTCCATTTTTGTGGTGCCAAGAAGAAAGCTCAACTAAGAATAAGGATCCAGCTAGGCCCTTTTGTCATAAACTCTAGGGATGCATGGAAAGAAGCTGAAAAATTTTTAGAGACCACCTTTTATTATGAAAGAGTTTTAAGTGGGTACCATATGACCCCAATAGCTTCATATGTGACAAAAGGACAAAAAACAGGCTGTCACCTTATATACATCATAGGATCCTAGAAATTGAGCAGTTTGCAAAATTGGATGAATGGATAGAAGGAACCCTAGTAGAAGAGGTTAGTGAACAGGTCAAAATGGAAAATGTTATGAGACATCTGGAGAAAACCCTTGACTTGGATTCTTTTGGGCAGGTACCATTCAAGTTGTCTCAAAAATCAGCAGTTAGCACATCCACTGCTGGAGCTTCTCAATAGCCTCCAAAGGAAGTCAATATACCAGCCATAGGAACATCCAAAGGTAAGGAAGTAGAGACCACAGAATAGCCTACAATGACAAATCAGCTTGGAATTTCCAAAGAACAGGGTCAAGTACCAACTCCTCCAGCTCAAACCAAAGTGGTAGAAAGTCCAATTTTGCAAACTCCTCTAAATGAGGAAAGAAATAAAAAGAGGGATAGGGAAACCACTATCCCCACCAGTGGACCTATAGGACAGCCTGGGACAAAGAGGCAAAGACTAAATTCTCTTTCAGAAGAGGAAATTATTAAAGAAAGTACAAATAGTCAAAGAGTAGAAAGGTTAGTTAGCCAACAAACTTCCCAATTAGGAGGAACATCCAATAGCTCACAGAGGCAGGAGCTAGAAACACAACACAGTGCAGAAGTATCATCCACCAGGCCACAAAGTAAAGAGGCCTTAGATATCAAGAAGACATTCATAGAAATAAAAGCCAAAAATGATCCAGTAAGACTTCAAATTTACAATTAGTATTTGAAAATGGCCCCCACAAACCAGCAGAGATTGATGTCAGCCTATGACATTCAAGAGGGCAAGATGATAATGAGCTACTTCAAGCCAAAGGTGCAACAACCTCAGTCAGCAGTAGATTATATTAGGAAAAATCTGGAAGTCTTGGCTAAGGATATTAATCCTTTGGATTAGATTGAATTTCACAAGCAAACTAGAGAAATGGTCTATTCAACCTTAACCAGTAAAGCATTGATGGCTCACAGGCTACAAAATTCTTTGGATAATACAACTGCCCAGCTGAACTTAGAAAAAGCCTCCTCCCTGGCCAAGGATAACAGAATAAAATCATTAGAATAAATCATCAATGGATTGGGACATGATCCCAAAGATGTAAAAGGTGTAGAAGCACTAATAAAGAAGAAAGAAAAAGAAATTACTGCCTTGAGGAAGTAGCTAAAGCTGCCTCCTTCAAGGCATCCACAGACTATTGAAGTTATAAAGCAGAAATCTGAAGAAGAGATGATGGATCTCCTCTTGAAACTCAATGAAATATTGAATGACACAAAGCAGGCATTAGAAAAAGCACTGAAGGATAGGCAGGGAGAGTCAACCTCTCAGCCTCCTGATGTAATCCCCATAGTCTCAACAGTAGTCCCTTCTACACTTGGAACAACATTAGCTCCAAACATCCCAGTAGCCACAGCAGAGGTGGTCACAGGTACAATAACAACAGAAACAGGACAGGGTAGCAGTGCTAATTTGAGCACTGAAGAATTGAAAAAGGCAATGGAAGAAATGAGACTACAAGTTTCAAAATTAAAATAGGTAAAAGAGAAGTTAGCTAAGGTAGAAAGAAATTATGATATCTCCAAAATAAATGTTGTGGAAAAAATGTGGGAGATCAAAGCATTAGAAAATAAAGTGAAAACATTAGAAAAGGATCTCACTTTTGACAAGCCTCTAGCAGAGATCAAGAAAATTCAGTGGACCAACATCACTCAATCTATAAATGATGTTTGGCCATCCATCCAGGTGATCTTTGAGTAGATTTATTTAGTGAACACGGCACAAGGAGTAATTCAATAGACAAAAGCACAATTAGGACAAATGCCAGATGAAGCCAACTGGCTTATACATTTTTTGAATAATAGAAATAAGGAACAACTAGAAGAACTTGGCATCTCAGACAGGACAGACACTATTTTGGAAATCAAAAGAGTGCTAACCAAGAAAACTTTGATGCAGAATCTAGAGAGAAGATGTCAAGATATGCAGGTGGAAATTAATTCTTTTATGGAGAAGTTCACTATTTTGTGGAATAAAGGGCTACCAAGTCCTTTGGTGATTAACGACAGATTAATGAAGCATATAGATTATGTGGATAAATTGAATAAATATGTTGGAAATCAAGCTAGTTTATCAACAAGTGCATCAAGAACAAAAGCACTCCCCACAGGCCGAGTTCTCTATGACAGCTTAGAGAACTTATTCTATGTTGAGCATGAGATAAAGCACTTGTTCCCAATCCAGCCTACCCTTTTCAGATATACAGAAACTGATGAGACTCTGAGGAAACATCAGAAACACAGATTGCCACAGTAAAAATGGTGGGAAGACATGTGGAAATTTTGTAAATTTATCATTGGTAAAATGTAAATTTTGGGCTATTTACTGTGGTAAGATGAATAAAGGTGAGAAGAGATGAACAAAGGTCAAACAGGTCGAAGTGTATCAGAACAGGTAAAGAGTATCAGTCAAAACAGTGCAGCCAGCATAGAGTTACTAAAGAAGACAACAGCAAGCCAAATAATAGGGCCTACCTCCAACACACTCAGCAAGAAAAGGAACAGCACAACATCAGTTTACCTTTCTCCTATCTTCAAGACTAGTTGTCTCTATTTTCTTGTAAAATATGATTAATCACCCTCTAATCTATCTCACTCTGTTATGAGATATTTTTTGTAAATTTTTTTGTATAAATACCCTCTCAATTAGAGTATTGATGGTGGATTCTTAAACATTGTTGTAATATTGATTATTTTGGAATAAAGTGTTGTTGGACCAACTTTTGTATGGCTTTCTGGATAAAGAATTGATGCAAGGGACTTTCCACAGATTTCTTGAATCAGACACCGGATCAATAAGTTCTCTATACCCTGTGTTTTAAAGTTTACCTTGTTTCTTATATCATATATGTTTCATACATGAATGATAACCAAAAAAGAGTAATTCGGAATAAGCTTGACCGGACTCTGTTTTCAATCATTATTATTCTCTATGTTTTCTTCTGAATTAGAATAAACAGTGAAACCTTGATTTCCCTTGTTTTCTAGTTCATTCACTTTGATTATTATTTAAATAATACTTAACTGCTCTTTATTAGTAATCACTTCAAGTTCCCTTTTTTAAAAGGTTGAAGGATTCTTAACTGTTCTTCACCCATTTTGAAACCATTCCATTTATTCCAAATCTTTGTTTGCTCCCTGTTGACCATCTTGCTCTGTAAAACCATCCTTTTTTAAGAAACCAAGTCCAGTTAAGCCATCTTCTTTGACTCCATTAGCCCAATGGCCTAAACTACTCAGTATTACCCCTTTGCTATTGAATCTCACCACCCAAACTCAAACAAAACTCCTAAACTTCACAACTAGCCTAATATCTTTCAAACAAAGCTAAAATTTAAAGAGAGAACCCTCTCTGGATGCAGATTGGCTAGATTTTTCATCTAAAAGATTGGTTTGTGGTTACCTCGGACCCCTTTCCCCTTCTTACAACTTCTAGGAAAATCTGAGTGATAACACCTTGTTCCTGCCTCGCCTGGCTATCAAGTCTATGTGTCTTGAGCAGTTTTCTTCTTAGCTATCTATTGACGTGTCAGTTTATCCTAATGTGGTCAATATATTTCAATTGAGGGCACCTTTCTCCCTTCATGGATTCAGGATTTTTCACCCTCCCCGCGTTTTTACCGATTGTCCATCCTTGCAATGGGTTTGCCATTTGACTCGTAACCCTCCCTCACCCAGGGGGCATGGGGACAACACCTTATATGAGTTATACTCTATTATTTGGATGAGTCGATGCTTAGTCATCATGACAATGGTAAAACTTCGGTGTTCATCTATATTGATTGATTACTCGAGTCCTAGCATGGACTCTCTCAAAAAGTACTATGCTTAGGTCATCTTGCATGGCTACTTGTGTACATTATTATGTCATTCATTTTTGTGCAGTGTGGTTTTGTGTGTTAGTTTTCAAACAAATTTTTTGTTTACTATGCTTTTCTTGCTTTACATATGTCTGCGACTCCCCATATTAGTTTCACTAATGGTGCTTGTCGTAGTACCCGGAACCTATCATCCGTGGCATGGGCTATTTATGACCCTAACGGTGAGTTGATTGACCTTCAAGGTATTTGTCTAGGCTGCACAACTAACAACATTACAGAATACAATGCGATCATCGAACTATTGTCAGAAGCCATTGCTCTTGACATTAGAGATTTGGCTGTCAACCTGGATTCACAACTTGTCGTCCTTCAACTCAACAGGCAATATTTCGTTAGAAACCCTCAAATATTAAGAATATATCTCTGTATCCATCTATTGGAAAGACATTTTGATTACATTACATATCATTATATCCCTATATGCATGAATATATTGACAGATGCATTAGCTAATTATGTGTTGGATAGACATTTATGAAACATGTGAAAAGATAAAACAAACCATTTGTACCATAGTAGACAAGAAAATATAGCATATATATATGGTGATAATGTTTGATACATCAGAACTCAAAAAAATAATATGTGTATCCAAAATAACATCAGTGGCTCGTGGCCCTCATATATCTATGGCACATAGGCCTCAAAAAATGTAAGTGTTGGAACTAGGAACTAATCAACATGGTACACCTCATGCAACACGAGTCAGCAATCGACAGATCTGATTTGAGACTCCCACCGTGTGTCTCTCGTACTGACGAGGAATGTCTCCTACTCGAGCATACTCTGGGATACCACGAGTCAACCCCTCAAGGTTCCTCGCGATCTCCTCCTCGTTGTCACTCCCTTCCTGATAAGGAGCGATAGCATCAATCGGGCAGGGAGCGTGCCTGGCTATTAGGGACGTCCTAGCAGGCCGCTCTGGTCCAACTTTTGCATTAACAAGAGAAATGTTATAAGCACACATATACCAAAAAACAATTAAAAAATCTCAAAATTAAAAAAAATTGAGTTTTTACCTTCATCGTCAAAATCCTCTCCATCTGGTAAAGGCATGTCCGGATCTCCACGAACGTCGGTGCCACTGTATGGTCAGTCCTCCATGATGATATTCTATCATCATATCCATGCAAAGAATGTAGGTATATATGACATGTACTCACCCCCAGTGATCCTGGGCATCAAGCGAAACCACCTGGCCATCTGCGGATTGCATGGCATAGGAGGATCTACCTCAGTCAGTTGATACTGGAACAATGGCACCTATTCCACGTGTTATCACTCATAATTTTCTCAAGGACAAAGAAATAAATTTCTGAGGTAACCACAAACCAACTTTAGACTCAGGTGCTAGCCCACCTAAGTCCAGAGAGGGCTCTCTCTTTATGATTTAGCTACGTTTGAAAGGAGTTTAGGCCAATATGAATGTTCAATGAGGTTTTTTTGCTTGAGAGTGGTGGGGTTTTGAAACAAATGGGCAAACTAGGCTTTTAGGCCATTGGGCTATGGAGTCAAACAGGGATAATTCACTGGAATAAGTCAAATTGATAAGGTAGGATTTCAACAGGCAAGATAACAGAGTAAAAACAAACTTTGAGGATTGAATGGGTGATAGTTCTGATCAAAACTAGAGGGAAATTAAGAATCCTCAAGTTAGGATCAGAAAGACGAAAGGAAGATAGGTCAACTAGCATAAGGCAATTAAGAATCATATACCAAGGACTTATTAGAGAAAACTACATGGATAGAGGAGCAGTTAAGAATTCCTTTACTGAAATAATTTAGAAGAAAACATATAAATGGTAGATTGTTGATAGCAGAGAGAAAAAATGCTAATTCTGATATACTTTGACTATTTTACCATTTAGATTTCAAATGCATGAAACAATGAAACATATAGAAAACACATAAAATCACAAGGATAGAATACTTATTTGTAATTATACTGCACAGGAATCTGATGAAATGTCCTCAACTTTCATTCCTTTTCCAGCAAAAATCCAAGTTTGAGTACAAAATATTTCTCAGCTTGATAGCATAGATTTACAGAGTTGTTATAGAATCCACACAAAATACTTCAAATGAAGAAGTATTTATACAAATTATAAACTGAAATATCTTGAAAAAATATCAAGATTGGTTTACAAATATCTCAAACTGTTTTACAATAATAGAACTTGAATAAAGGACATTCAAAACTAATGAATCTATTTGGCACTACTTTTATGGATTTATGGTCACAAAGAAGAGAAAGTCGAATTTGATAGCAACTCTTAGTTGATGATGAGGCATCCCAGCCACTAACTGCATCCTTCCTTTGTGCATTCTGCCCCAGAAATTCTGCAAACTTAGGGTCCAATGATACTCTTGTATATCTCAATCAGAGATAGATATGTAAAAATTGAAAGAGGTTATTGTAGATAAGAATAATTTTGATATAAAAATCTCTTAGTTTCCCAAAATTTAGCTCCAATTGTTCACAATATTCTCTGCAAAAATATGTCAAAAACAGGACTTTGTACAAATTGAAAAATAGTTTGTGAAGACATGTACTTATCTCCCTTTCAGTAATACTTGTGTAAAGATGAGAGAGTTTTTTGTAGATTAGCCTTTTAGGAACAAAATTCTCCTCTAGTTTTTCAAAATACATCTTGGCTTGGTCACAATAGTTTCTGCAAAACTATGACTTAAACAGGAAATTTCTGAAGAATGTACCATTTCTTCTCTAATTTCATCTTTTAACCTTGAATTTCTTTTAAATTTTTTCCACTTTTACTTTGGATAAACTTCATTGTTGCTGGTGAAAGTGTTTTCATCTCTGTTTAACCCTTACTGCATCCATGTTTACTTTTACTGTTTACTTTTTACTATTTACTTTTACCACTCTGTTTTTCCATCTGTCTTCACTTTGACATGAATTTGTATGCTCTGTAACTATCTTCCCTATTGTTTATCTTCATGCTAGCTGATTTACTTGACTTGGTCTTCAATATGATACTCTTTAACCCTGATACACTTTGACTGTTCTTTACTGTGTCCTTTTACCTTCACTGTATATTTTAGGTTTTTACTGTCTATTTCAACAGTAAATCCTTTAATTTCATTTTTCCTCAGGTTGTATTTTAATTGTATGTTTTATTTTCCATCTCTATTTGAATATATTTGATAACAATCTCGAAGTAAACAGGTCTTATGACCAGTATTAACACTGTTTATCCAAGGCTGTGGTCTTCTGTTCACCTGTAAAACAAAACAAATTGTTAAGAAAGCATTGGTTTGCAGGGGAGGACGAAAAGGTTTCATTTGAACTTGAAAGGTCTATGGAGTGAGTCCAGAATTCTTTTCGGGAGGTAAACCATGCTCAGATCAGTTAACAGAGGCTTCAGGTGGCGCATAGGGTTTTACTGCACAATTAGGTGAAAATGAGCAAAACTAGGGTTTTCGTGTTTAAATAGGTAAATGGTTGATATTGGCAAGTAAGCTTTGAATGAACAGTGGAAAATTTGTCATTTAGTGGAGGCGGTAAAAGGGAATGGTTTCCATCGCACTGCCTTTGGGAGGTTGGTGGTTTTAGCGGAGGGTTGCGTGATGCCATAGATCGAGTGACACGTAGCACCAGCGAAAAGTCAAAACTGCTCATATCATGTGGTTAACGTTCGGCCCAAAGGTTTATGCGATATTGGCGAGAGCTGTTAGATGTGGGGAGGTTGATTGGATGGTAGTCAGCAGCGGGAAGTGGCAGGGAGTTAATGGAGGGGCCTGTTTATAAATAAAGTGAATTTAATTACATTGGGGGTGATATGATTGGTGGAGAGGCTATTAATTAATCCATATTTAACATGACAGGGGTTTGGTTCTTAACTAATTGCGGTTCAATTAATTAATCCCACTTAATTAACTATATTATGGTTTACTTTTCAAACCTTGGGATGGGATATTTATTTATTTATTGGGTTTTTTATTAATAATACGGGAAAGGGTAATTTGTTTCGGGAGTTAGATAAATAATAAGAATTAAAAGTTAACATGATTTATGGAAGAAGAAAATGTGCTAAGTAAATGTCTCCGAAAATATATTCATCATCCTACATTATAACTTAGGCTAAAATGTGTTTGAGGGATTTTTATAAAGAACCTTTATTTTTCCTAAGTAAAATAATGTTTTTACTTAGGAAAATCATTTGAAGGAGATGAGTGAATTATGGGGGGGGGGTGAATTTTGCTGAAGGGGTTTTAGTACTTAGGCCTTACAAGTTATTGGGCCGAGGGTCCGGTCCCTCCAGAAGTCAGAGAAATGCTCTAAGCCCCTTTAACTTTTAGGTTTTTGGTGCCTTTAGTACTTATGGGAAATTAGTAAAATTTAGAGAAAAATGAGTGAGGAGGTTAATTAGTTTGACTTTTGTCTCTATGTAAATATCTTCATTGTCATCCATACTTTGTTAGAGTGATGAAAGAAAAATACTTGAGCTTTTAACTTAACCATTCATCACACATAATTTTGCAACCAATCATCTACTTACCCACCTACACATCCTACCATTTTTACTTCTCTTTATTAGGGTGCACTTAAACTAGCAAACCCTTATCAACACCTTTTCTTTTCTTTTACAATGGTATTCTAACTAAGTCTAACCTTATTACATCCAAGGGATCAGATTAAACTGTTGAGCTCCTTTTATTTACTCTACCTATCTACTTATCTGCCAAGATTAAACAGTTTGGTAAGATTTTATTATCTATCTCTAAGCATGAAATTCAAAACATGGAATAACCAAGCTTAAACTATTTGGTTACCATGGATTATGGCATAAGTAACAAGTTGCACTCAATCTTTATTATACAAAAAGTAAACTAGCAGTGGCATTTGGACTTGCACACTTTCATGGTCTTTTTCCTTTTTCTTTTGGGGTTCATTTTCTTTCATTTTTTTACTTTTTTCTTTATTCTTTTTGCACTTTTATTCTTTTTTTAGGACATAACCTCTTTACATTTTTAAATTTTTGATTTTTGAATATGGAAAACATTTGCAAAAAGCAAAGGTATGTACATATTACAGAGTTAAAATCAGCCAATCATAAATTATGACACCTATTGGTATCGGAACCTAATAGCGGCTTTACTTGGGGATCACATTTCCTTGTGAAATTTCAAGAAAATCGTCGACTAGTAGCCTAATCCATTGGGCCAATCCCACACGTGTATGCTCTGTTGTATAATCTTTGTGACTGAAAATATTGAACTGACACTACACCCTTTTCTGCACACTGAAATCTGATCTAACATAAACTTGTTGATGGAAATTGAATTTATTAAAACCGAAATCTTACCTACTTACTCTAATCAGCTTTCTGATTGTTGGTTAGGTAAAATGAAATGGCCAATGCAACCACTCAAGCATCATATGCATTGGTGAATTTTGTTGCTTGTGCTTGTTGGTGGTTAAAATTGAGATCTTGGAATCAAATATAGCTTTGTTAACCTTTGAGAAGATAAGGAAATTCCTGACTTCCTTTGTTGACTCTAGACACTATAGAAAAGGATCTTGTAAAATATATACACTATTCTTGAACTGATTCAAACAATTGTACATCTGTTTTGTATGGCCTGCATGCCATGAATCTGAAATAATACCTTCATCTTTATCACCTTGCAGACTTTCAGATGAGGTTTGTGATGATACTTCTACTAATTGAAATGTTTGTTTGGTGAAACTTTTATCATCTTTATTTTGATTCTCATAGTTTGTTAATGAAGAAAAATTTTGATTGCATTCATTATCAAACTCATCAGTTATGGGATCATGAAAAACTTGGAAGGATTGCTACAACTTATTACATATATGTTCAAATGGAACTTCATAGATTTCTACAAGATGCTCCTCCTTCTCTTTAGAAATTTTATACACATTTCCTTTAAAAATTGAAATGATTCAAAACAAAGAGGCAAAGAATCTTTACTTATTTTCAAATTTTCTGCACTTTCTTCTTCACTTTCATAGCTGATATGGATAAAATGATCACTGTTTTCAAGCTACTGAAACTGAATTTCCTTATTCCCCAAACTATTTTATGATTTCTCTGTAAAGTTAGTTTGGATTTTAAGAACATAATTATCATCATACTGATCATATTTGGGCAAATAATCAAAAGAAGTAATATCATCAAATATACACATTAGATCAAGAGATTGCTCCTCGACATATTGCTCTATGAATCTATCTTCTGATCTATGGGAGTTGGTAGGATGAATATCAACCTTTTCCTTTTGTGAAACAAATGTGTCATGGTGATTTTGAACAAAAATTTCATCTTTTATGGTGATCTTTTGTATCATTTCCCCTATTTTCTTCCCCAAAATGTCGAGCTTTTCCTCTGTTTCTGCTTTCAACTTTTCTCTTCTAATTTTCAGATTAACTTCTATATCTACTGCCATGTTTTGCATCTATTCCAGTGTTGAGGGGTTTCTTTCTCTTAGATGAAATTCTATCTCTAGATCAAATGCTCTTGGGTAATGCAAAAGAGCTAAACCAGGGGGAGGTCTTATATTTGATGGCATTGAATAATAGGTTTGATTAAAATTGTTGTATTGTTTCATCTGGTTGTCTTCTTAATTGATTATATTCTTCTATGATTACAAGAAGATTGACTTTGATTATCCATATATCAAGGAAGAGTTTGAGAAACTGTTAGAGATTTGAGATGCTTGCCTTAGGCAAGGTTTTGAACCAACTCTTGACTTTGTCTTGAAAAGAAAGAGCAAAAATCCTAACACTGAAATCCTCTTCATCTACTTCAAATAAGTTAAGATAGTCCTCAAAAGCTTGAATATGTTTTTGGGAAGTGATAACATTCTCTCCACCAAACCTAGGGAGATACTTGTAATAATCATTAAGGAAAGCACGGAGTGTGGCAGGTAACATGATGGGCCTATATCTATCATAAACTTTATAAGGTATAAGAACATGTACAAGGATTGTATGATTAGTCTTGATTGTTTCAAATTCTTTGATTGGAATGTGATCCCCATTAGATTCATAAGATTGTTGTTCAAATGTGTAAGGAGACTTTGTATCTACAACTTTTAAAGGAAAATAATAAAATTTTAATTTAAAATCTTCTCTAAAATACAATATATATTGGAAAACTTTATCAATGAGAAAGAACATAATTTCTTGGAAAACAACCCAAGTTAAAAGCCTGATATTTTCACACAGTTCTTTTAGGTCCATTTTTCCAATGGAGTCTTGATTGTAGAATTGATTTGGAGTCGCCAGGTGGATGATTTTAACCTTCGTGTGTCTGATCACTGTCCACCATCATAGATCAGGTCTAAACCTGTAAAACAATTCTAAAGAAAATGTTAGTTCTTCCCCAGTGGAGTCACCACTATGTTATCACTCATAATTTTCTCAAGGTTAAAGAAAGAAATTTCTAAGGTAACCAGAAACCAACTTTTAGAATTAGGTGCTAGCCCACCTAAGTCCGAAGAGGGCTCTTTCTTTATGATTTAGCTATGTTTGAAAGGATTTTAGGCTAGTATGAATGTTCAATGAAGTTGTTTTCTTTAAGAGTGGTGGGTTTTGAAACAAATGGGAAAACTAGGCTTTTAGGCCATTGGGCTATGGATTCAAACAGGGATAATTCACTGGAATAAGTCAAATTGCAGAGGTAGGATTTCAACAGGCAGGATGACAAAGTAAAAGCAAACTTTGAGGATTGAATGGGTGATAGTTCTGATCAAAACTAGAAGGCAATCAAGAATCCTCAAGTTAGGGTCAGAAAGAGGAAAGGAAGATAGGTCAACCAGCATAAGGTAATTAATAATCCTATACTAGGGACTTATTAGAGAAAACTACAGGGATAGAGGAGTAGTTAAGAATTCCTTTACCGAAATAGTTTAGAAGAAAACATATAAATGGTAGATTGTTGATAGTAGAGAGAAAAAATGCTAATTTTGATATACTTTGACTATTTTACCATTTAGATTTCAAATGCATGAAACATTGAAACATATAGAAAACACATAAAATCACAAGGATAGAATACTTATTTATAATTATACTGCACAGGAATCTGATGAAATGTCCTCAACTTTCATTCCTTTTCCAGCAAAAATCCAAGTTTGAGTACAAAAGCTTTCTCAGCTTGATAGCATATATTTACAAAGATGTTATAGAATCCACACAAAATACTTTAAATGAATAAGTATTTATGCAAATTCTAAATTGAAATATCTTGAAAAAATATCAAGATTGGTTTACAAATATCTCAAACTGTTTCACAATAATAGAACTTAAATAAAGGACATTCAAAACTAATGATTCTATTTGGCACTACTTTTATGGATTTATGGTGAAAAATAATAGAAAGTCGAATTTGATAGCAACTCTTATCTGATGATGAGGCATCACAGTCACTAACTGCATCCTTCCTTTGTGCATTCTACCCTAGAAATTCTGCAAACTTAGGGTCCAATGATACGCTTGTATATCTAATTCAGAGATAGATATGTAAAAAGTGAAAGAGGTTATTGTAGAAACAAGTGCTTTTGAGATAAACCTTTCTCAGTTTCCCAACATTCAGCTCCAACTGTTCACACTATTTTCTACAAAAAGATGTCAAAAACAGGATTTTGCACAAACTAAAAAATAGGTTGTTAAGACATGTACTTATCTCCATTTTAGTAATACCTATGTAAAGAATGAGAGATTTTTTTGTAGATTAGCCTTTTAGGAACAAAAACCTCCTCCAGTTTTTCAAAATACAGCTTGGATTGGTCACAATAGTTTCTGTAAAACTATGACTTAAACAGGAAATTTCTAAAGAATGTACCATTTCTGCTCCGATTTCATCTTTTAACCTTGAATTTCTTTTAACTGTTTTTCACTTTTACTTTGGATAAACTTCATTTTTTCTAGTGAAAGTGTTTTCATCTTTGTTTAACCCTTATTGCATCCATGCTTACTTTTACTATTTACTTTTACCACTCTGTTTTTCCATCTGTCTTCACTTTGACATGAATTTGTATGCTCTGTAACTTTCTTCCTTGCTATTTAACTTCATGCTAGTTGATTTACTTGACTTGGTCTTCAATCTGATACTCTTTAACCCTGATACACTTTGACTTCTCTTTACTGTGTCCTTTTACCTTCACTGTATATTTTATGTTTTTACTGTCTATTTCAACAATAAATCCTTTAATTTCATGTTTCCTCAGCTTGTCTTTCAACTGTATGTTTTATTTTCCATCTCTTTTTGAATAGATTTGATAACAATATCAGAGTAAACAGGTCTTATGACTAGTATTAAGACTATTTATCCAAGGATGTGGTCTTCTAATCACCTGTAAAACAAAACAAACTGTTAAGAAAGCATTGGTTTGCAGGGGAGGTCGAAAATGTTTAATTTGAGCTTGAAAGTGTTGGCATTATGACACAGGTTTGGCACAGGTTTGTCACAGGTTTAGCTTGATGACATAACTGTTGTCCTTGATGGCAACTCTCTCAAATGGCAGATCACAGTTCAGGCTCTCATAATGGAAGAAAATGAAGTGCTTGCAGGTGTAGCGAACAAAAGCTGCGGACATGTATGCAGGTGCTCCGAACAAAAAGTGCGAACGTAAAGTACATGCACTTTCATACAGAGAAAAGTGTGCATGTGGGAAATCTTATGGTTGGTCCTGTTAGGATATTCCGACACATAGGAAATAGTTAAGTTCAACTTGGTCTAGTATAGAGTTAGGTAAAGTGTGTTTCTTTACCGTTGTACATTTTGTAACTTACAATCCGACGGTCACGATATGTAGTGATCCGACGGTTCACTCTCTCCTCGGTATTACCGACACTTGATCCGTGGCTTGACACCCGATTGGTCCATGAGTTCTATCTAAAGCGCATGGAGGGTCATTGTTCAGGTAATCCGTGCATGAGAGAAGCTTATGTAAATTTTCATTCTTTGATTAATAAATTGCCTGTAGTAGCCACGTTGGCGCAGGCCGTGGACTGTTTCCCTCTTTGAGGGTTTTAACCACGTCAAAAATACTGGTGTATTGATCTGTGATCTGGTTGTGAGCGGTGTCCTTTTGGTGTTATTTCTGAGGAACTTACCCTGTAAATTCCTACATGGTATCGGAGCTATTTGAGGGCCGCGTCCGTTGGTGATCCAAATCTGAAGCCGGTAGAACAGCATCCGACTGTCGTTTCCTAGATCTGCTGTTTCTGACTGCTTTCGGGCCGAGAGGACTGCTCTGTTGTGTTTGGAGCATCTGTTCCAGTGAGGAACCCCTTTCGTTTCACGCGAAAAGGTTTCCGGTAGCCCTAGCTGCATCATTTTTAAGATCTGGAGGTATACAGTCTTTATTTGCAGTTTACTATTATTTTCTCTCTACTTATTTCGGTTTCGGTTTATTTATCTTTTTTTTCTAACCGGATCTATACCTTTCATTTTTGTGTATGCTCTTTGCCCTGCGACTCTGTGCGATCTGGGCAAATCAGAAACAGAAAGGAAGGATTTTTCTCATGCGTATGCTCTTTTCCCTACGCCTTAGGGTGATCTCGGAAAATCAGAAACATTGAGAAAAATATTTAGTTTCCGGCCAAAGCTAACTTTGAGCCGCAAGGTTCATTTTTTGAAAATATCTAGTTTTTTGGCTAAAGCTAACTTCGAGCCATAAGGTTCGTTTTCTTTGCATGTCCGTGTTGGGTTTTGTGTTTTGTGTTTTGTAGGGAAAAAGAGCTTTCTCAAGGCAAGCACGCAAACCAAGGCCTCCCCCCCCCGCTCTCTCTCTCTCTCTCTCTCTCAAATTTTTTGTATAGATCAATTGGTTCAAAGCTATTTTAAGAGAGTAGAGGTCTTGGGTTCAAGTCTCCATTTTGTGGGGGCGGATTTTTTCATTCCTGCACATTCGCGCACTTTGCCGGCAACTTCAACAATTTTTTTTTCAAAAAGCCATAACTTCTTCATCCGGAAGCCTTTTTCAGAGCCGTTTTTTTAAAACAACCTAATTTTTCGAGATCTATCCATTGGAACACTTACTTTCAGCATCTTCAGCTTCAGTTTTTTTAAAAATGGAAAGTCCATGCTAAGTCATTCTTGACAGCTCTAACTACTTCCAATGGATAGCCTACATGGAAGATTTACTTAGAAGTAAAGGTCTCTACAGAATAGCCACAGGCCAAGAGAAGAAACCAAAAGATGAAGACAAGGCTGCAAAATGGGAAAATAGACAAGATCAAGCACGTGGTTTGATAGGAATGTCTATTTCTCCTGATCTTAGATTCCATATTGCAGAACTTGATACTCCTCATGAAGCATTGGAACAAATCACTAAAGTTTTTGGGATTAAAAATGAAATTAGAGCCCATCAACTTGAAAATGAGTTGCTTACATTGGATCCTAATAATTTTTCTTGCATTGAAGATTTCTTGTCCAAATTCAAGACCCTTAGATATCTCTTGGAAGGTGTTAAGGTTAAGAAAGAAGATAGTAACCTTATTTATTCCATCCTTACTAAGTTGGGACCAGCCTACTCTGTATTTGTTTCCACCTTCCATTCTACAAGGGAAGCTTTCATTTGTCAAGGAAAAGACTACAAGGCCCCTTCCTTTGACTCTTTTTGTGATTCTTTAATAAGAGAACAAGAAAAACTCTTACACCTTGGTCTTCTTAATCTTGGAAACTCTTCCAAGAAAGCGTTAGCCGCCCAGCAGCAACCAAATTCAAAGAATCCTAAGAAGTCATATCCTAAAAAGAATGGTCCTAAACCAAACAAGGGTCCTAAGAAAACTCAGCCTCAAAATGAAAGATCATTTCAGCAAAATGATAAGACCAATAAAAACAAATGGAAGAAGACTGATAGACATTGTAACTTTTGTAATCGAGATGGCCACTTAGAATCTAAATGCTTTAAGAAGATGGAAGCCTTGGAAGCCGCAATGAAGAAACATAACATCCATGTGGAGCATTCTTCAACTTCAACTTCAACTTCATCTTCAGGAATGGCACTTTCTGCATGTCGTTGTCAATCATCTCAGTCTGGTTATGCATTAAATGTATCTTCTTCTTCTCATTCTCATGAGTGGCTCATTGATTCTGGAGCCTCTTATCACATGGCCAAAAACAAAGCCATGTTTTCTTCTTTAAATGATTGTAACACCAAAAATATATATGTTGGTGATGATAGATCTCTTAATGTTGTAGGGACTGGAACTGTTCATCTAGACAATGGTCAGTTTAATGATGTATTATGTGTTCCAACCTTATCCTGCAACCTTCTATCTGTATATCAGATAACTCATTCAGGTGAAGGTAAAATTGTTGAATTTTCACCTCATGATGTTGTAATCAAGGATCTAAGAGATCCTAAACAGATTCTAGCTACTGGTATTGCTAATGATTCCACAAGGTTGTATAAGTTTCACAACTTTGGGTCATCAAATCTTCCCTCAGTATTTGTTGCTCATAATGATGAAGTGAGCAAACTTTGGCATGAGCGATTTGGTCACTTAAACTATCGCTCCCTTCAGCATCTATGTAAAGAAAATATGGTGACAGGTCTTCCTATGGTATCTTGCAGAGATGGTGTTTGTTCTGGATGTGTACTCGGAAAACATCATCGGGACAGTTTTGAAAAACGTGCCTCTTGGCACGCCTCAGCCCCTTTACAGCTTGTGCACAGTGATTTATGTGGTCCACTTCCTGTTGCTTCATTCTCTGGCTGCAAGTATTTCTTAACTTTCATTGATGATTTCTCCAGACGCACTTGGGTATACTTCTTAAAACTCAAGAGCGAAGTATTTAACACATTTTTGGCCTTCAAAGCCTTTTTGAAAAACAATCTGGACATCAAATTCTTAAGCTAAGAACTGATAATGGTGGAGAATATGTTAAAAACACCTCATCAACTTTTGCACCGAAAATGGAATTCAAATGCAACATACTGTTCCATACACTCCACAACAAAATGGTGTAGCTGAAAGGAAAAATCGCACCTTAAAGGAAATGGCTAATTGTATGCTGCAATCTAAAGGACTTAGTCTTAGTTTTTGGGCCGAAGCAATTAATTTTGCAAATTATATAATCAATCGCACTCCTACTAAGGTTCTAAAGAATATCACTCCAGAAGAAGCTTGGAGTTCCATTAAACCGGATGTAAGTCACTTTCGTGTTTTTGGAAGTGAAGCATGGGCCCATATTCCAGATGAAAAGCATAAAGCTTTAGAACCTAAGAGTGAGAAATGTACTTTTGTTGGATATTCTGAAGATGTAAAAGGTTATAGACTTATTCCATTTAAGTCCAAAAATGTTATCATTAGAAGAGATGTAAAATTTGATGAAAATAAATCGGCCTGCGAGCCTAGTCCAGCGGATGTGCCACCTCTTCCTATCTCTTCTACTTTTGAAAACATTTCTTCTTCAGATGATGAAAGTGAGGATGACAATCCTCCCCCACCTTCTCAGGATCCTCAACTTCCAAGATGGGTCCATGCTACTCGGGATGCAGCAGGTGATCTTGCCGGTGATCCTACAGATCAGCGACGTACACATTCTCAGTTTGAAAGAGCCTCTTCTTTACTGGCTCAAGCTCCAGCAAATCATGATCCTGACACTTTTGCAGAAGCTTCAGGCCATCCACATTGGGAAGCAGCTATGAATGAAGAATATCATTCATTGTTGGCAAATGATACATGGGATCTTGTTCCTCTACCAAAGGGACGCAAACTTGTTAGATGTAAATGGGTTTACAGAACCAAGTATGGACCAGATGGGAAAGTTGATAAACATAAAGCTCGTCTTGTTGCCAAGGGCTTTTCATAGGTTGAAGGTATTGACTACACTGAAACCTTCTCCCCTGTTGCCAAAATGAACTCTATCCGCCTTGTTCTTTCCCTTGCTGCCTCTTTAAAATGGGAAGTCCATCAGATGGATGTTAAATCTACCTTCTTGCATGGGGACTTGCATGAAGAAATCTATATGGGACAACCCATTGGCTTCATCCAAACAGACTCCAGCCTTGTATGTCGACTTAAGAAATCTCTTTATGGTCTCAAGCAAGCTCCTCGGGCTTGGTATGCCAAAATGGATAGCTTTCTTTTAGAATCTGGCTTTTCTAGGTGTTATTCTGACAATAATGTCTACACCAAGAAAGTGGGCAACTCTCTTATCATCCTTTTTCTTTATGTTGATGATCTTATTCTTACTGGTAGTGATCCCAACCTTATAAACCATGTGAAGTCCAGCCTTAAAAAGAAATTTGAAATGACAGACTTAGGACACTTACACTATTTTCTCGGTCTTCAAGTCTTGCAATCCAAGGAGGGTATTTCCCTTTCCCAGTCCAAGTATGCTTGTGATATTCTTCGTCATTTTCACATGGAAGACTGTAAGCCATCCCCTTCTCCCTTTCAGTCTGGAGTCAAGCTTTCAGTCTCTTGTACTTCTCCTGAAGTTGATGCTACCTTATACCATCAACTTGTAGGAAAACTCTTGTATTTAACCCATACTCGTCCTGACCTTTCCTTTGCTGTTGGCCTTGTTGCTCGTTTTATGAAAAACCCCCGTGAAAGTCATTGGAAAGCAGCTAAAAGAATACTTCGTTATGTTCGAGGTACAGTACAGTTTGGGATTCATTACAGTGCCAAAGCAGCTCCTCTATTAGTTGGTTTCACTGATTCTGATTGGGCTGGTGACCCTGATGATCGGAAGTCTACTGCCGGTTATGTCTTCACTCTTGGTTCAGGACCTATTACATGGGCTTGTAAGAAACAGGCTGCCATTTCTCTTTCGTCAGCAGAAGCAGAGTATCGTGGTGCCGTGGAAGCTAGTAAGGAAGCCTTGTGGCTTCGTCAGATCCTATCAGAGTTTGGCTTTGAGCAGCAGCATCCAACCACACTTTGGTGTGATAATCAAAGTGTCATTCAGCTATGCAAAGATCCAGTCCAGCATCAGCGCAGCAAACACATTGAACTACACATGCACTTCATCAGAAAGATCATTCATGACCATGTTCTTGAACTGCAATATTGTTCAATAGATGATCAGGTTGCAGACATCTTCACAAAGGCTCTCACAGAGGCGAAGTTTACTAAACTTCGATATATGCTTGGAGTTCAGGAAGTTGTCACTAAGGGGGGATAGGCTCTAGTGCCTCCTTCCTTCTCCTATTGTGTCATATTTGTAAATCCTTCAATCCTATCCCAAGTTGTTCTTAAGGGGGGATGTTAGGATATTTCGACACATAGGAAATAGTTAAGTTCAACTTGGTCTAGTATAGAGTTAGGTATAAAGTTAGGTAAAGTGTGTTTCTTTACCGTTGTACATTTTGTAACTTACAATCCGACGGTCACGATATGTAGTGATCCGACGGTTCACTCTCTCCTCAGTATTACCAACACTTGATCCGTGGCTTGACACCCGATTGGTCCATGAGTTCTATTTAAAGCGCATGGAGGGTCATTGTTCGGGTAATCCGTGCATGAGAGAAGCTTATGTAAATTTTCATTCTTTGATTAATAAATTGCCTGTAGTAGCCACGTTGGCACAGGCCGTGGACTGTTTCCCTCTTTGAGGGTTTTAACCACGTCAAAAATACTGGTGTATTGATCTGTGATCTGGTTGTGAGCGGTGTCCTTTTGGTGTTCTTTCTGAGGAACTTACCCTGTAAATTCCTACAGGTCCATGGTATTTAGTCCGACATTTTTGATCCTATGGTTTTGGTCCGTGGTTTTGCATCTAAAGTATTGAACCCAGGTATTGGGTCCCTAGTATTGGATCTCTATGGTTTTGGACCATGATTTGAGTAAGGCCTAAACTATAAAAAGGAAAGGAGATCATTTGGCTTGGGCACCGATGTGTTGAAGAAGAGCAAGATCTAAAATTCTGTGATTGGGTGGTGAGTTATAGCTGGACCTAAATTAAGGAGAAACCTGAGCATTACAAGACAGATCTACTGATGGGTCGAGATCTCTTTGGCGCAAGATCAGATCTGTAAATCTGATAGTCTAGGATATAATTGAAGTTTGAAAAATTATCTATACCCGCAGGTCCGACACAGCGCAGGCGCGGATACCCGCAGGTTCGACACAGTGCAGGCATGGAGATCTGCAGGATCGTCACAGTGCAGGTGCGGATATCCGCAGGTTTTACATAGCGCAGGCGCGAAGTCCGCAGGACCGACACAGTGGAGGTGCGGATACCCGCAGGTTAGCCACAGAGAAGGAGCGAACATACGCGGGTTTCTATTGGTGAGGTTGCAGACTTTTTCTTGAAATATGTTTTAGCTGCTTTTGTCTATTACTGCAGTGTTCAGGGTTCTGAATTGGTGTCTGGTTACTGGTACTGTGTTCTGAAAAGTTATTGATTCAGTATTTGCACAAGGAAGTTGGTTGATTGCAGATATATTTGATGTTTGATTCATATTCATGGATCCAGTTTGAAAATTTATGAAACGTGGTCCCTGGAAGAAAAGAGAAGTCTTCTATTGGTCAGCACCTATGTACTAGTACCTCAGCTAGTACAAGAGCTAAGGGGGTTGTAGCTCCCTTCCAGAAGAGTCTGGAGAACGAGAGAAGGTTGTAGCCTTCTGCAGGTTGAAGCCTGTGTGCTGGTATAAGATTGCACCAGTACAAAATCAATGTAAAAAGAAGTTTCTAATTGAAAGAAGATAGAGACATCTTGCAGCAGCTGGTTTTCACCCACATTGGGTTTCCACCTTATATCTTGTGTTCCTTTTGTGTGACTATCTGTTCTACTTTTCTGTTCCTACTTACTGTTATATGGTTCTGACACACAGATTAATGATCAACATCTGAAGAATAAATTAAATTATAAGTCTGGAAGGTATATGCAAGTTTCAATAGTCAAATCTGCAAATCCTTGTATAAAATGAAAAGAATTTGATAATACTGGTTCATCCCCCCTCTCAGTATTATTTCCAACAATTGGTATCAGAGCAGGTCCTTCAGGAAAAGCTTGATCGCTTGAAGGAAGATCTATCATCATGAGCAACTACGAAAAGGAAGCATCTATCAGGCCACCGATTTTTTATGGGAGCAACTTCGTTTATTGGAAGGTAAGAATCACTGCTTATATTCAATATCTTGGTACAGAAGTTTGGGATATTGTGGAAACAGGATACACATTTACATCAGCAACTCCTACAGATGTAGCTAGTAAGAAGCAGTATGAAACAAATGCAAAAGCTGTCAATACTCTATTAGGAAGTCTATCTCAATCAGAATTCGTCAAGGTTATGTAGCTCAAAAGCGCAAAAGAAATATGGGACAAGATCGTTCTGAGCTACGAAGGAGATGAACAGGTAAAACGAGCAAAATTACAAACTCTTAGAATTCAATATGGAAGTCTCAGAATGCATAATGATGAAAGTGTGGCTAGCTATTTCCTACGTATATATGAGATCGTAAAATGTATGAAAAACTTGGGTGAAGAAATAAAAGAAGTTGTTTTGGTTGAAAAGGTTCTAAGATCTTTGTCTTCTAAGTTTGATTCAAAAGTTTCTGCCATAGAAGAAAAGCAGAATCTACGAATCCTTACCATGTCACAGTTGCACGGAATTCTAACTGCTTACAAAATGAGAAAAGGAGGACCATCAGACGGGAGAGAAGCTGCATTCAAGGCTTCAGGAAAAGGAGATTACTATGAGTCAAGACATATGTCAGAAGAAGAGGAAGAATCAAATTTTCTCAAGAACCTTCAATGGGGAACTGGAAGATTCAGAGGTAAGCTGCCTTTAAAATGCTTTGCTTGTGGAAGAGTTGGTCATTATGCTGCAAAATGTCCTCATAAAGATAAACTAGACAAAGGTAAGGAACATGTTAGATGGAATAGAAAACAGAATGTAAATAAGAAGAGCTATTACACGCATGAAGACAATGATGGATTGTCAAATAGTGATGAAGATGAACAAGGTAATGATGATAGACTTTTGATGGCTTTTGAAGATGATGATTTCTTGGATGCTACAAATGAAGAAGGGCTTTATGAAGAAATTTCTAAACTTAAAGTTTGTTTAGAGGAAAAGAATATGATTATAAATACTCTAACGTTCCAACTTGCTGAAAAGGATAAACACAATGAAGAGTTAAATTGTGAAATTGTGGGACTTATAAAAGAAATTAAGAAAACAAAAGCCCTTAATCTCATATTTACTAAAGGATCTAAAACTCTAGATGAGATTATCAAAGTGCACCGTTCTCCTCTAATCAAGACAGGTCTCGGATATTCTGGAGAAGCATCTCAAGCTCAAAAGCAAGCGCAGAAGCTATCCACCTCAAAAAGTTATCTTGATGCAGCAAGGAGAAGTGAACAAGTTGACAGTCGACAACAAAAGCACAATGCAGATCACCAGGTAAATTAGGGACAATTTGCTTCAAGAATGATCAAAGACTATCAAGTAAATCGGGGGCAGTCTACTTCAAGGATGAACAGAAGCTTCAACCAACCATAGGTAACTCATTCTCAATTTTGCTCAAGAATGGATGGAAACTACAATCATATGGTTGGTAGATTTGATAATCGCAGGAATTTCTTCAATGGCCAATGTTTCTCTTTTCATAACTTTGGTCATAAAGCTGCTCAATGTGTTGCCTACAAGACCTTCATGACTAGGAAAGCTCAAAAACAAAGGGGTATGACTGGAATCATGAAAAGAACCTACAATAACTTCTCTGCTCTTGAAAATGAAATAGAATGTTCTATCTGTAACAACTTCGGTCATGAAGATTCTGAATGCAGGAGCAAGTTTTGGCAAACAACTTAGAAGGAGCAAACTTCATTGAGTTCCAAAACATGGAAAAAGAAAGAAATGCAACTGGAAAGATGTGGGATATCCTTATATGTGGAAGGACAGGAAAATCCATGGTACATTGACAGTGGATGCTCGAAACATATGAAAGGTGATAAAGAAAAACTTCAGTCATATAGTGCCTTAGAAAAGGAAAAGAAGGTCTCATTTGGAAATGACACCCCTGCATTCATAAAAGGTAAATGCTCTGTTCATTTGAAAGAAAAGGTCAAGGCTAGAAATGTTATGTATGTTGATGGCTTAAAGCATAATCTACTGAGTGTTAGTCAGATGTGTGATTAGGGAACTGAGGTAATATTTCGATCAAATGGATGTATTTTTCGTGAGCTTGATACAGGAAAAACAATGATCAGAGGCATTAGAACTCCAAATAACTTATACGTACTCAAGGGAGGACAACAACAATGTTATTTAAGCAAGAATGATGAACACTGGCTATGGCACAAAAGACTGGGGCATCTTAGCTTCTCTCAGATAAGGAAAGCATGCAAATATCAGGTAGTTCGGGATCTTCTTGACATCATAATTCCAGACAATACAATATGCAAATCATGTCAAGTTGGTAAGCAAACCAAAACTAATTTCCCTGAGAAGGAAGGATCAGCTAGCAGGCCACTTGAACTTGTCCACACCGATATATGTGGTCCAACTAGGAAAAGGTCACCTCGAGGAGAAGAGTATTTCATATTGTTCATTGGAGACTTTTCAATGATGTGTTGGATAGGACTCATGAAGTATAAATATGAAGCTTTCGAAAAGTTCAAGTCATTCAAAGCTTTGGTTGAAAACGAATCAAATCGCAAAATCAAATGCCTCAGATCTGATCGAGGAGGAGAATTTACCTCAGATGAATTCTTCGATTTTTGTGAAGAACATGGAATAAGAAGGGAATTCTCTGTTGCAAGGAATCCTCAGCAAAATGGAGTAGTGGAAAGGATGAACAGAATGGTTCAACAAATGGCTCGTGCTATGCTTGATGAGTCTGGAACACCAGCAACCTTCTGGGGTGAAGCCCCATTTGCCGCTGTTACCATTCTCAACAAAACAAACATCCGGGTAAACAGAACTCAAACTCCTCATGAACTTTGGTATGGTAAGACTCCCACGGTAAAATACTTCAAAATTTTTGGAAGCAAATGCTGCATTAAAAGGACTGATGAAAATCTTGGCAAGTTTGAACCTAGAGTAGATGAAGGCATTTTACTTGGCTACTCTCCCCACAGAAAAGCTTACAAATGTTACAATAAAATACTTGGTAAAATTGTTGAAAGTATTGATGTAGTGGTTGATGAAGAAGGAAACACTCCTAGGCAAGTAAAATCTGAAGATTTCGAAGATGGCGAAGACTATCCGTCAACATCAAATCAGATTCATAACGAAGAAGGAACTCATGAGGCTCCAGAAGAACAGATAAGGATAGAAGAAAAGAATCCATCTAGATATGTTCAGAAGAATCATCCTGAATCACAAATTTTGGGGCAGAAAGAGGCAGGTGTACAAACAAGGAGAACTATTTCAGAAGCTTCAAGTTATCTAACATTGCTCTCCTCCACTGAACCACAGAATGTAAGAGAGGCTTGCAAAGATGAATGCTGTGTCAAGGCCATGGAGGAAGAACTCGAGCAGATTGAAAAGAATAATACTTGGGAGTTGATTCCTAAACCAAAAGATAAGAATGTCATCGGGACAAAATGGATTTTCAAAAATAAGCTGAATGAAAATGGGGATGTGGTTAGAAACAAGGCAAGACTTATTTGTAAAGGGTATGCACAACAAGAAGGCATAGACTTTGAAGAAACATTTGCACCAGTTGCTAGACTTGAGGTTATAAGGATGTTCCTTGCTCTGTCTAGCTTTCAGAAGTTCAAAGTATTTCAAATGGACGTGAAGTCTGCTTTCCTGAATGGAGACTTGGATGAAGAAGTATATATTGAACAACCAGATGGGTTAATTCTTGGAAATGATCCAAAACTTGTATGCAAACTCAAAAAGGCTCTCTAAGGCCTTAAACAGGCTCCTAGGGCGTGGTATTATTGGTTGGATAAGTACCTCCATCAACAAGGCTTTATAAAAGGATCAACTGATAGCAATATATATATAAAGGTTGACAATGAAAAGTTGCTAATACTTGTTGTGTATGTTGATGATATCATATTTGGCAGCAATGAAGAAGACATGAGTCAAAATTTTTCCTTAGCGATGCAAAAGGAGTTTGAAATGTCCATGCTTGGTGAGCTCACATATTTTCTTGGTTTACAAGTCCAAAAAAACAAAGACGGTATTTTTCTATCACAAACCAAGTATCTCAAGCAGATCTTGAAGAAATATGGGATGGAGGATTCGAAACCAGTATGTACCCCTATGGTGACTAGATGCAGCCTCAGCGCAAATGATGAATCGGTAGAAGTACATCAACCAACCTATAGATCCATGATTGGTAGTCTGCTCTATCTAACAGGTACCCGACCAGACATTATGCATGCAGTGGGAATAGTTGGAAGGTTTCAGGCAAATCCAAAGGAAACTCATCTTCAAGCAGTTAAGATAATCTTCAAGTATCTTCAAGGAACTCAAAACTATGGCTTATGGTATCCTAGAGGTACAGATCTCACACTTCATGCATACACAGATGCGGATTGGACAAGAAGCGTGGATGACAGGAAAAGCACTAGTGGTGGTGCATTCTTCATGGGTCCTAGATTAGTATCTTGGTTCAGCAAGAAACAAAGCTCTATTGCATTATCTACAGCAGAGGCAGAATATGTAGTTGCTGCATCTTGCTACACACAACTCCTTTGGATGATGCAAACATTGCAAGACATGCAAATCACTTATACTCCACCTATCTCCATATTCTGTGATAATACAAGTGCAATCAGTATTTCAAAGAATCCTGTCATGCATTCAAAGACTAAGCACATACCAATCAAGTATTATTTTCTCCGGGAACAAGTGCTTGAACAAAAGGTCAAATTGGAGTATGTTCCCTCTAAGGAACAAGTTGTTGATATTCTCGCCAAACCATTGCCCAGGGAGACCTTTGAATACCTTAGACAAAATTTGGGGGTAGTTGATGCATCATCTTGTTGTTGAATCTTATCTGTTTCAGAGATTGTTGGTTGTACGCGAGTTTCATATGAGGTATACGCATACATTCACTGGTTTATATGGAAAAGCAAGGATGAGAAGAATCTACTATGGATCTGTCAGAGTCCAGCTGGCACAGGATCAGGGGGAGCATATATTCTTCTAATAATTCATTGTTAGCATTATTGTAGAAGATCTTGGAGGAGAAAGTATAGAAGGAGAACATGGATGTTGATCTAAATAATGATTGATAGATGCTGCTGATGTTTTGTCTCTATGTCTTATATTTCTTTTGTCAAGGTCATGTAACGGCCTATATTGGTTGCCCCACTATGCCTGAGATGGATAATGTATTGTGCTTATCATGTATCCCCATTTGGTTGGGAGGATGAGTCAATGGTATATTCCCACTTAGTTGGGAATTGTATGTAGGAGTCTTTGTTGATAGGAAGGTCCGTTATGGTGTATAATGTCAGATTTCTTTTGTAGAATATCTTCTTGTAGATCTTTCCTATATGTCAGGGGGAGCTTAGACAGCACAGTAGAGCAGAGATTTTAGCATGTACTCAGGGGGAGCATAACCCTTTGCCCTTGATGTCAAAGGGGGAGAAAAGACTTTGAGTGACTTTGGGTTGCCATCAAGTCCAAAGGGGGAGATTGTTGGCATTATGACATAGGTTTGGCACAGGTTTGGCTCGATGACATAAGTGTTGTCCTTGATGGCAACTCTCTCAAATGGAAGATCACAGTTCAGGCTCTCAGAATGGAAGAAAATGAAATACCCGCAAGTGTAGCGAACAAAAGGTGCGGACATATGCAGGTGCGCCAAACAAAAGTTGCAGACATGTACGCAGGTGCTCCGAACAAAAAGTGTGGACGTAAAGTACACGCACTTTCATGCAAAGAAAAGCGCGCACATGGGAAATATTATGGTTGGTCCATGGTATTTAGTCCGACATTTTTTATCCTATGGTTTTGGTCCGTGTTTTTGCATCTAAAGTGTTGAACCCAGGTATTGGGTCCCTAGTATTGGATCTAAATGGTTTTGGACCATGGTTTGAGTAAGGCCTAGACTATAAAAAGGAAAGGTGATCATTTGGCTTGGGCACTGATGTGTTGAAGAAGAGCAAGATCTGAAATTCTGTGATCGGGTGGTGAGTTATAACTGGACCTAAATCAAGGAGAAACCTGAGCATTACAAGACGGATCTACTGATGGGTCGAGATCCCTTTGGCACAAGATCAGATCTATAAATCTGATATTCTAAGATACAATTGATGTCTGAAAAATTATCTATACCCGCAGGTCCGACACAGCGTAGGCGCGGAGATCCGCAGACTCGACACAGCGCAGGCACGGATACTCGCAGGTCCGACACAGTGCAAGCACGGAGATCTGTAGGATCGTCACAATGCAGGCATGGATATCCACAGGTTTTACATAGTGCAGGCGCGAAATCCGCAGGACCGACACAGTGGAGGTGTGGATACCCGTAGGTTAGCCACAGAGAAGGAGCGAACGTATGCAGGTTTCTATTGGTGAAGTTACAGACTTTTTCTTGAAATATGTTTTAGCTACTTTTGTCTATTACTGCAGTGTTCAGGGTTCTAAATTGGTGTCTGGTTACTGGTACTATGTTTTGAAAAGTTATTGATTTAGTATTTGCACAAGGAAGTTGGTTGATTGCAGATCTATTTGATGTTTGATTGATATTCATGGATCCAGTTTGAAAATTTATGAAACGTGGTCCCTGGAAGAAAAGAGAAGTCTTCTGTAGGTCAGCACCTACGTACTAGTACCTCAGCTAGTAAAAGAGCTAAGGGGGTTGTAGCTCCCTTCCAGAAGAGTCTAGAGAATGAGAGAAGGTTGTAGCCTTCTGCAGGTTGAAGCCTGCGTGTTGGTATAAGACTGCACCAGTACAGAATCGTTGTAAAAAGAAGTTTCTAATTGAAAGAAGATAGAGACATATTGTAGCAGGTGGTTTTCACCCACATTGGGTTTCCACCTTATATCTTGTGTTCCTTTTGTGTGACTGTCTGTTCTACTTTTCTGTTCCTGCTTACTGTTATATGGTTCTGAAACACATATTAATGATCAACATCTGAAGAATAAATTAAATTATAAGTCTAGAAGGTATATGAAAGTTTCAATAGTCAAATCTGCAAATCCTTGTATAAATTGAAAAGAATTTGATAATACTGATTCACCCCCCCCTCTCAGTATTATTTCCAACAGAAAGGTTTGTGGAGTGAGTCCAAAATGATTTTCGGGAGGTAAAACATACTCGAATCGGTTAACAGAGGCTTCAGGTGGTGCATAGGGTTTTACTGCACAATCAGGTGAAAACAAGAAAAACTGGGGTTTTCATGTTTAAACGGGTAAATGGTTGATATTGATGGGTAAGCTTTGAATGAACAGTGGAAAATTTGTGATATAGTGGAGGCGGTAAACGGGAGCGGTAATGGTTTCCATCGCACTGCCTTTAGGAGGTTGGTGGTTTTGGTGGAGGTCGTGTGATGCCATAGATCGAGTGACACGTAGCACTAGCAAAAACTCAAAATCGCTTGTATCGCACGGTTAACATTCGGTCCAAAGGTCTATGTGATATGGGTGAGAGCCGTTAGATGTGGGGAGGTTGATCGGACAGTAGTCGGTAGCGGGAACTGGTAGGGAGTTAATGGAGGGGCTCGTTTATAATTAAAATGAATTTAATTATGTCGGGGGTGATATGATTGGTGGAGAGGCTATTAATTAATCCAACTGATTAATTAATCCCTCTTTAACGTGACGGGGGTTTGGTTCTTAACTAATCGCAGTTCGATTAATTAATCCCACTTAATTAACTTTATTATGGTTTATTTTTTAAACCTCGGGATGGGATATTTATTTATTCTTTGGCGTTTTTATTAATAGTATGGGAAAGGGTAATTTGTTTCGGGAATTAAATAAATAATAAGAATTAAAAGTTAATATGATTTATGAAAAAAGAAAATGTGCTAAGTAAATGTCTTCGAAAATATATTCATCATCCAACATTATAACTTAGGCTAAAATGTGTTTGGGGGGTTTTATAAAGAAACTTTATTTTTCCTAAGTAAAATAGTGTTTTTACTTAGGAAAAACATTTGAAGGAGATGAGTGAATTATGGAGGGGGTGAATTTTGTTGAAGGGGTTTTAGTACTTAGGCCTTACAAGTTATTTGGTCGAGGGTCTGGTCCCTCCAGAAGTCAGAGAAATGCTCTGAGCCCCTTTAACTTTTAGGTTGTTGGTAGTACTTATGGGAAATTAATAAAATTTAGGGAAAAATGAGTGAGGAGGTTAATTAGTTTGACTTTTGTCTTTGATGTAAACATCTTCATTGTCATCCATACTTTGTCAAAGTGATGAAAGCAAAAGATTTGAGCTATTAACTTAACCATTCATCACACATAACTCTTCAACCAATCATCTACTTACCCACCTACACATCCTACCATTTTTACTTCTCTTTATTAGGGTGCACTTAAACTGGAAAACCCTTATAAACACCTTTTCTTTTCTTTTACAATGGTATTCTAACTAGGTCTAACCTTATTACATCCATGGGCTCAGATTAAACTGTTGAGCTCCTTTTGTTTACTCTACCTATCTACTTATCTACAAGATTAAACAGTTTGGTCAGATTTTATTCTCTATCTCTAATCATGAAATTCAAAACATGGAATAACCAAGCTTAAACTATTTGGTTACCATGGATTGTGGCATAAGTAACAAGTTGCACACAATCTTTATTGTACAAAAAGTAAAATAGCAGTGGCATTTGGACTTGCACACTTTCATGGTCTTTTCCCTTTTTCTTTTGGGGTTCATTTCTTTCAATTTTTAACCTTTTTCTTTATTCTTTTTGTCCTTTTTTTATTTTTCTAGGACATACCCTCTTTACATTTTTTAATTTTTGATTTTTGAATATGGAAAACATTTGCAACAAGAAAAGGTATGTACATATTACAGAGTTAAAATCAGCCAATCATAAATTATGACACCTATTGGTATAGGAACCTAACACCAAGAAGAAGGTCATGAGCATAGATCCAAAGCAAAATTGCTTCAAATTCCCAGCCTTAGCTTTGGACAGCTAGTGCTTTATGTTGATCTTCATGACCTCTGCCTAGTTGAAGATCGTAGGTGTTGTGTAGTCGATAACATATAGGAACTTCGACTTGTTGGTCACATGTTCTACCTGGGGCCCCACCACTCTATTGATGGTCAACAGAAGTACTCTCAGTGCCAGGTCCCAAACACTGGAAATCTCTATCTTCCCACTCTTGAATTTCAAGGCCTCACGACAGTGTTCAACAAGAAATGAATATATGCTTACCCCAATCGGTCGTGACCCATACAAGTTCATTGGTTCCCTTCTTTAGGATAATCTAGTGATGAACTACATATCTGAAGTTTCCAACTCCAGCTCCTGGTCACCATGACAAATATCTCTTGATTAATGTCCCAAACACTAATCAAGTACCAAAGCAACTCGGATTGGGCCTGCATCTCTCGCGTGAGAAATAATTTGAGGATCCTGCAAGTCCTCAAAGCTTCCAGGAAATTTAGATCATTCATTGCCTAGGTGTCAACATCCTCATGTTCCCGTTCTTTCAGTCGACCATTTTTAGCGATTCTTTCCTGCAAAATCAATTAATTTAAGTCAACAATCATGTTTGGCCCATAAATTTTGAGTTTAAATGGTGATTTTTTTGAGAAATAGGGTTTTGCCCCATTCACGGCACTGACGTGCCTATTTTAAAAATAGTTTCACCGATGGCGTGACTAGCTTTGTTAATCATCCTCGACTGGCATGATTCCATGCTCGAAAGTTGCGCCGACCGAGGGCAAAAAATCTTTTTCAAAACCCCCTCAAAAAACTAAAAAATGGTTAAAAACAAAAATAAAGGACATGAAAATGGATCTCGGGGCTTTGGCTTTTACTTGTAATTGGCAGCTCAATGATTGACCTCCCAGATCTCTCACAATCTGCTCCAAAACAATTAGGGCAAAAGTGAGTAAAATGTTTTCATAGCAAGGTAAAATGGTAAGTGGTAAAAATATATTTACTGTTCTCCTTTTTATTCATTTTTTCATGAAAATATCAAGTTTTTGTAAATATTTTGACCTATTTTGCCTCAAGAACTAGATAATACACTTTACCTTTTTGCGTAGTGATGGGTGATGGATGTTCAACAATGATAACAAGTCACGTTTCAGCTCTTTTCTCGACTCGTTAAGCTCATATGAAAAGATTGCCAAGTGTTTTTTCCCTTTTGACTTGTAAAAGAAAATATAATTGGGGGTCCGCTTTCAAGCTCTTTTTTGACTCTTTAAAAGCGAAAATATGGCCGATCCCTTGTCATTTCGAACTCGTTAACATATGCAAAACTTCGTGTGCCCAGTATAATTTTACCCCTTTTTTGGGCTGGGATGCACTATTTACGAAAAAGGTACTCCTTAACTGAAATGGTCAAGCGGTTCTCTCAAGTATCATTTTCTACCTTTCCGAGCTCGAGAGACATAAATGTACGAAAAGGGACCATGTGGAGTTTTCTTTTACGTATCTTTTTCAAACTCTCTAAACATGATAAAGATACCGAGTTACACCTTTGTCGGACTCGTTAAACTATTAAATGACATTGGATTCATCATCATGACGAACATGAGCTTTTCCTTCCTAGGGCTCGTTAAACTTACTAGTTTGAATCCGTCCGAAGGATGAACTTACAGTGCAAGCATATGCTATCCCTTTCAAGATTGCGATTAAAAAATAATTGGGGTACCTGCTAGAAATGGTGGGGGGAAATTTGGAAATCTAATCAGTTGTGTCGGAAGCTCACTCTTGAACATGACACTTTATTCTTCATGTCGAGTTGGGATATCCTCCTTTGTATCGTTGACCTTCCTAGGTTTGGGCCGTTCATTTTTGCCTTCCATTTGATCTCTACCACATCATCATGATCACTGATCCCATGGATCCAAAAGCTGCCAAACTTCCAGTTGTGTCGTCGATATGTTCAAGAGTTGTCTTTCTGCAGTTACACTTACCTCTTATTCTCTGTATCGCCCAAAATCATTTTGCATCCTCTCATCTCATGTCGATGATGTGGGAAACATTATGGCCCACCTTCAACATGGTCATTTCCCATCGACTTCATCTCATTATTCGGGAAGTTGACCGAAAGCCTCCTTAGAGCTTGCATGCCCTAATGGCAAGTTCTTCACACTCGACGACAAGTTCACATCATTGGCTTTAGATCGAGTGATTTCACAGGTGTTTGACTTTAGTTCCTCTATTCACATTCCGTAAATTGTGTTGATAGTACCTTGAGGAGAATTGTCATTATTGGTGGTTTCTCTCGTGCTTGTTAATAGTTTACATCATTGATTGGTAATCAAGAAATTTTCTAGCATGTTCAACGTCAACACATCTATTCACATGTTAAAATGTGTACTTTGATCGAGTTATGTTGGAGTGCAAGACCCTGGACTCAGATCACAAAAGTCCAGGTTGTGAAGGGATGTGACATGGTTATGTTGATATGCATGTCTCTTTCAGATGGATGGCTGCTACCATACCATGAGTTATCATATGTGATCCTTCTCATTATTGGATGGTTGTGACCATACCTTGGTTTCATTATGATCCTCTTTGACAGATGGTTGTGCCCATACCTGGATCCATTTAAATGATCATTCTCTAGATGGTTGCATCCATGCCACGATTCATGTATCATTTGACAGAGTTCTCAGTTATGTATATGTATCTATACTTTCTTGTAGGATTTCCGATGGCAAACTACAATTCCCCACACTGGTTCATAAAGTATTTCATCCCTCACTCTAGTTCGGCCTTCACACTTTAGGGGGAATCTGTTACACAACATTTTGTTGCTATCCCTGTACTCCCCGTTCCTTGATCCTAGAGGACCTCTACAGTGAACCCCACATGCTTTTCCTTCATGAAGAAACTCCCATTGTGTCCCTATCCATGAGCAGATCAATTCCCTTTTGCACAATTTCCCCTGAAACTTCTGTTTTGCCTAGTTTACAAGACCGGTGCTAATGACCTTTATCTCCCCCGCACCGATGTGCAGAGATTAGCACTATCCCTTGTGTTGACCGGAGTGATTAAGCTATGTTCCAGTCACGACAGTCCTGTTATGGAATGTTTTTTAAATTAAGAGCTGAAGCTTCTAGCTCTAGAAGCTTTGTAACGGAAGTTTGGTAAATGGTTTGGCCGGATGGGTTCAAGGATGTCAGTTTGGGCTCCTTTCCCCTATAATGATGGAACTACCTAAAGGGATAAGACCTTCTCCCATGATAAGAGGATCCATCTCCCATCCATTCATCTTATATAAACCTCCCTTCTTCCCAAGCAAAAGCTAGTGTTAATGTTGGTGTGATAGTGCTATTTTGGTTTTGAGTAAACAACAAGATATTCCTAGTTGTAGCTATCTATTTGTGTGAGGAGAAGTGTGATTTGGTTTGGAGTGAAGCCTAAAGGGAAGAGCCTTAAAACTATTGTTGATTGAGGCCATCATGGAATGCTAGCAGAAGTGTGTGGGAACCTCGTCTTGTCAAAGGAGAACCACAACATCAAGACAATGGTTGTAATCTCTCTTTGATTCAATATATATGCAACTATAGCTTGATTTCCTACATGATTTTTCATCTTACATATTCATGGCTTAATGTTTCTTGACTTGTTAAGTAGGTTGAATTATAATTTTTCTGTTATCATGGTTGTTGTTTGTTGTTGTTTACTTGTTTCAAGTGTCTGAAGAAGGAAGCGAGAGATAGCTGAAGCATGCAAGCAAGGACATCATCAAATAGGATAAGCATACTAAGAGGTAGGCCCTCTTATTGTTTCTAACCTAAGGAAATATTCCATAGAATGTATATGTTGTGGCTAGACCCATTATCGGGCTAGAGGAATTTGTTTGTGTTTGCACTTATAATTTTACTTCACCGCAGACCTTCGGTAGGGGGACCCTATATCGCCCTTCTTGTTCATCATTGCAGCAGAAGGATTAGGCTGGTACATAAAAAATGAGGTTAGAGAATCTAGACTTTGAGGCCTAAGGATATGGGGTAATGACTTAACCATCACCCACCAACAATTTGTAGATGATATCATGCTCTTCTGTCAGGTCTCCTTGAAGGAAGCCCGTCGAATCAAGGAAATCCTAAGCACTTTCATGGAGGCCTCGGGGACAAGGATAAACAACGAAAAATCTTGTATTTTTTTCATCAATACCCAAGGGAATTTCAAGAATCATCTAGCCAGAATCCTTGGATTTAGCACCGGAAATCTCCCGTCCAAATACCTAGGCATGCCCCTTTCAGATAACCCTTTAAGAATTTCCTGTTGGCAGCACATCCTCCAAAAATTACAAGGAAATCTAAATTGTTGGGCTTTTAGATTTCTTAATACAGTTGACAAAACAATCCTTCTCAAAGCTATGTTATAATCAATACCTATCTACCAACTCTCAGGCATGGAAACCCCCAAAGGAGTGTGCTCTAAAATGATCGATATATTTTTAAAAAATCCTATGGGGATGAGCACAACAGATCAAGAAATGGGCACTGGTATCATGGAAAGGATTGACAAAAAAGAATTTGGATGGTGGGCTTGGCCTCAGAGATCCCTATATTTTGAATCAAACAATGGGAGAAAAACTATGGTGGCGATGGATCGGAGGGGGAACTGACCTATGGAAACAAATATGGACAAGAAAATACAATATGCCTGAGAGAACAGAGGATATCCTAATATATCAAGATCCCCCAAAAGGATTGACTGTGTGGAATTTGGCAGCCCACAATAGACACCTTATTAACCAGCATGCCTTTTGGGAGATACGTAATGGAAAAACAACAAGATTCTAGATGGATCCATGGCAACAAAGGGAAAGAATGATAGAGAGACAAGAACTTAGGGACATATACCATTATACCAGGGACAAGAATAAGCATGTGGTGGAGAAATTCTAGAAAGAAGACCAAGGAATGGGAAGCTAGAGGAGATGGAAGACAAAGGAAGACTGGGACTAGGCAATGGAAACTGAAAAGTGGAAATCTCTTGAAAAAGAATTGAAATCAAGACAGCTAACAGTCTGACATGATCCATATATTTTGAGATGGGGACACACCACAAAAGGAACCTTCACCATAAACAAAGCCTATGACATCCAAGTAAGACAAGATCAGGACAGGCAAGATATAATATGGAAAAAAATCTGGAAGGGAGGATGGTGGCCCAAGGTAACCCATTTCCTTTGGATGGTTTGCAAAGGGAGGATCTTGACCTGTGATCAATTGCAGAAAAGGGGATTTTAGGGACCCTCCTTTTGCTAGCTATGCCATAAACACAGAGAAGACATGGAGCATTTCCTAAACACATGCCCATTTGCAGTGCAAAAGTGGAGGCAAATGCAAGGAGTTTTTGAAAGAATGGACCAAGACCAAAACAACATCAAAGAAACAATTCTCCTCTGGCGAAATCATATTTTCTCCAGTTCGGTAGTAAATCGAGCTTGGGGTCTGTCCCTAGGATTCAATCTATGGGTGATTTGGAAGGAATGAAACCATAGAATCTTTAAGAATAAAGCCACTACTCAGGAGAAAGTATGGGAAGGAATAGTCCAGAACATCAGGGAAACAATTCTAGCTAAGAAATGGCATCAAGAAGACTGGAAAGTGCCCCCCCAAGAAGCCTGTATCCTACAGAAACTCAACCTTTCCCCTAAAATGATAGCCTCCTTAGTGTGGAAAATAAACAAGGCGGGTTTGAAATTCTAGTCTCATTTTACTCCTCCAGAAGCAGGTTTCATGAAACTTAATTTCGATGGAGCGTCTAAAGGGAACCTAGGAGAGGCAGGACTAGGTGGCCTCTTTCGAGACCCCCAGGCTAACACTCGGCTAATTAATGCTGAATTTTGTGGGATAACCAGTACTAATTGTAGAAATTTTGAATAATATGACACATATTCACAAAGATTATCCTGATTATACACTTATAAGTGGAACATGCATAATACATAACCTCCTCTACGTTGATCATCAATTTACAGAAGCAGAAACATTCACAGGCGCACATAGAAGCATCAATCACACATATCAACACAGTATTTTCCTGGGGAAAGCATCTCGCTAAAAACCCCAACTATCTGTATATTATAATGATTGAATCATGTAACAATACATAGTACAATACTCATCCCAAGTACTCAGTACTATCTCCTCATGCTACACACAATACAGCTCAGATTTGATCTCCAAATCTCCCTCGCTGCTTTCTTGCCTCCACAGCTCAATACCTGCTCAAGAATGAATGAGAATGGTTTACCAAACTCGTATTTAACCTCCAAAGAATCACTCACACTGTGAAAGACGTGAGCATAGGCTATAATACTTGGTATTGGCCAATTCATTGGCATACCCAATCCCTTTGATTGTGCAAATAATCATGCACAACTATAGTCACAACTGATAGCAATTTGATCCTCTAACACCTGTCCATGCTGAATTGAACATGCACTGACATGCAACTGAGTTAACTGATGTATTCTATAGTTGCATTATGAGTTAATAATTAGTCTAACAACTCATCATTAGTCTATTTGCAGTTAGACTAATTACAACTAGTTTAACCAAGTCAAACTGAACACAACTTCATTAACTCTACAATCAACTCCACCAAACTCAACTGATTGAGTTCTAACTGAAGTCATGCATGCAACAACTCAACTGACCCACAAAGAAAGTGTACTTCCTTCTGACAGCTGAATGTGCCACATCTGTAGCTCAAACTGAAGTGCTCCAAGAGAATAAGATCAAGTTTATAGTCCAAATATTATTATGAGACAATAATATTTGACTTTTCTATTTTTGAGTAGCAGTCTAAAAATAGACTCTGATCACTCTTGTTGTGATCACTCCTGCTGTGTGATCACTCCTTCTGTGGTCACTCCTGTTGTGATCATCCCTGTTGTGGTCACTCCTGGTGTGATCATCCCTGCTGGAATCCAAAAATAGAACTTGCGCCATAATTTTCCTGCGGGCCCACTTAGTGAAGGCGACTCTTTTCACTAAGATCCATCATCTTGTTGCATTCTCAACAAGCATTTCTTTTTTCACACTTTTCAACACTCTCTCTCAACAAGAAGGGCTTCCTCTCAAACCCGATCCTGTAACTCTGGAATTTTCTCCATGCAACACATCTGGTCGGTCCACTTGCTCTGTCATCAAAGTCTCTAACTGCTATTGCCTCTGTCGATTGAAAACTCTGCATCTCTGTGCTCTTTAGTATCTGACTGCTCTAGCCTCTGTCACTTTGATCTCTAACTACATCTGTGCTGCTGCTAGTTCTATCTCCCGGCATTGCATCCGCACTGCACCTCCCAACTAACCTCCCTGTTGGGCTAGAAACACCCTCTGATGCTGAAGCTCTTCCTACTGCTGAAAAGTGCTCCCCCTCTGACATCTGCGCTACTACAACATCTCCATGCATCTCACACCATTTCACACCTCTCTGTGCCACCTAGCACTGTGCAAAACACTTGTGCCTCTCGCATTGCTGCAGCCTGCTAGCTATGCACTGTCCTGGGATTCCCTGCATTGTCGCTCTCTCTGCCACTCCATCCGCATGTTTCTCTACCCAATCAGTCAGTTCCTGCTACTCCACATCAGGGCTCTCGTAGCAAGGTCTCATCCAAGAGGTTGGGTACCTCAAGGATCTTTCCCCTCCTCCTTGGGACGATCAATCCACATCACCCCACCTCCTACCTGGAGGTATGGCTACATGCGATCCCTCAGGCCACCTGGCTCGAAGTTTCCCCCTACCGTAGGTCTCTGGATGAGTAGATGTCTCTACTCAATCTCCACTCAGCTCCCCCTGTTGTGGCTGCTCCACAACCTCCTGAAGCTGCTGCGCCAATCGTGGCTCCTCCACAATCGTCTGAGACTTCTTCTGGCTCTGCATGTTAAGAATTAATATACGCTCCCTCTCAACCACCAAGTCTCCATTAGTTGCCTCGCTGCTCAAGGCTTTGCATGCATCTTAAACCTCAAGAGCATATAGGTTCTTGACCCGTGAACCAATCTGCTCCACCTGTCTAGTGATGATGTGTCTAAAGAAAACCTTTCCCTTACTGAAGACTACATCATAACCTCTGTCTTCCAGCATAGCGATCGACACCAAGTTTCTCTTCAGTCCTGGTACATACTTGACATCGGTCAAGGTAAGGCGAGCTCCATGCTCCCTCTAAAAAACAACCGTGCCTACACCTGAGACACTATACTTCTCATCATTACCCATGCCTATGAGCATCTGGAGATATTTCTCCTCCAAAGTACTGAACAAAATTTTGTCACCGATCATGTGGAAAGAAGCTCCATTGTCAAGAAACCAACTACTTCCCATCATGGATTAAACCATGCATGCGAAGAGTGTGAAATCCAACTCAAACTGTGAAGCAAGTGCCTCACCTTCAGATCCTTCCCCGAATCCCTTCTTGGACTTCTTCTTTGGGCAATTAGTAGCATAATAACCCAACTCATGACGACGAAAGCATCGCACCTTCGACTTGTCAACCTTCTTCCCATCATTGGAAGAACTGTATTCAGAAAGAGAAACCTTCCCCTTCCCATTCTTCGCCTTACTCGCTAAGGCACAGTTCTCCTGATCATGCATAGATGAAGAACTGTGTCTGGTGCGCCGTCTAATCTCCTCTTGCACAAGATCCGACCAAAGTCTCTCCCATCCTGGCAATTTCTCCCTTCCATTCAACGAGTCCTAATAGCTATGCCAACTCTTAGGAAGGCCAAGGAGTGCTAGACTCACTATATCCTCATCCTCAACAGTTACCCCCACACTTCTCAGCTCATCCCGACATTGGGTGAACTTCGTGAGATACTGGGGCATACTGTCTCCATTCTCACACCTAATGTTTCTGAGTTTATCCTTGAGCACCAGGTTCCTCTGATCGCTCTTGCTTTGGAATAGATCTGTTAAAGCCTTCCACATCAAGTATGGAGAATTCTTTCCATGCAAGCTAGACACAATGTGATCCTTCACGCCCTCCAACAGAATCCTTCGACACTTTGTTGTCTTCTTTTGCCAATCCATGACTTGAGCAGCATCAGTAGGTTTTGGGACATCCGCATCTATGAACTCCTTCAACCCATTATCATCTAATACCACCTCCATCCTGTCCTTCCATGAAATATAGTTCGAGCTTCCCTCAAGGGCATACGCCAATCGCAATCCGTTGAAAGACATTTCAACTTTGACACCAAGAAAACACTGCTGCAAATTCGAATTCCACCAGCTCAACAACTCAACCGCCTCTAATCTAGGATTCATGAGAACAAAGTATTTCTTGTACAGAGATCGACTGTATGGGAATTCACCGGATATCTCACCTTCCAAAAGAAGGATGAATCTAGAGGCTACCTGGCCCGATTATAGACTTTACATGAAGAAATAGAATGTAAACACTTCCTGAATAGTAGATCTGATGATCAACAGCTCTGATACCATGTAGAAATTTTGAATAATATGACACATATTCACAGAGATTATCTTGATTATACACTTATAAGCAGAACATGCATAATACATAACCTCCTCTACGTTGATCATCAATTTACAGAAGCAGAAACATTCACAGGCGCACATAGAAGCATCAATCACACATATCAACACAGTATTTTCCCGGGGAAAGCATCTCGCTAAAAACCCCAACTATCTGTATATTATATTGATTGAATCATGTAACAATACATAGTACAATACTCATCCCAAGTACTCAGTACTATCTCCTCATGCTACACACAATACAGCTCAGATTTGATCTCCAAATCTCCCCTGCTGCTTGCTTGCCTCCACAACTCAATACCTGCTAAAGAATGAATGAGAATGGTTTACCAAACTCGTATTTAACCTCCAAAGAATCACTCACACTATGAAAGATGTGAGCAGAGGCTATAATACTTGGTATTAGCCAATTCATTGGCATACTCAATCCTTTTGATTGTGCAAATCATCATGCACGACTATAATTACAACTGATAGCAATCTGATCCTCTAACACCTGTCCATGCTGAACTGAACATGCACTGATATGCAACTGAGTTAATTGATGTATTTTATAGTTTCATTATGAGTTAATAATTAGTTTAACAACTCATCATTAGTCTATTTGCAGTTAGACTAATTACAACTAGTTTAACCAAGTCAAACTGAACACAACTTCATTAACTCTACAATCAACTCCACCAAACTCAACTGATTGAGTTCTAACTGAAGTCATGCATGCAACAACTCAACTGACCCACAAAGAAAGTGTACTTCCTTCTGACAGCTGCATGTGCCACATCTGTAGCTCAAACTGAAGTGCTCTAAGAGAATAAGATCAAGTTTATAGTCCAAATATTATTATGAGACAATAATATTTGACTTTTCTATTTTTGACTAGCAGTCTAAAAATAGACTCTGATCACTCCTGCTTTGATCACTCCTACGGTGATCACTCCTGCTATGATCACTCCTGTTGTGGTCACTCCTACTGTGATCATCCCTACTGTGGTCACTCCTGTTGTGATCATCCCTGCTGGGATCCAAAAATAGAACTTGCGCCATAATTTGCCTACAAGCCCACTTAGTGAAGGCGACTCTTTTCACCAAGCTCCATCATCTTGTTGCATTCTCAACAAGCATTTCTTGTTGCACACTTTTCAGCAATAATGAGGTTGAGTTTGCAGCAGCGCGAGAGGGACTCCTAATCGCTGTCAGAATGGGATACCGAAACTTAGTGGTGGAATGGGACTCAAGCCTGGTCATAAAAACATTAGCAAAAATAAACAATGGCACCAAGTGGGATAAGCTCAGCCAAAGCTAGAGGACAGCAAGACTCATCCAAGAAATCAAAGAAATAATCCCTAAGTTCAACTACATTTAGGTCAGAAATGTAAGAAGCGAAGGGAATAAAGGGGCAGACTTTCTTACCAACTAGGTATGTAACCATCAACATGAAATGTTAGAAAAACGATGGCCAGTCCAACCCTAGGATGAAAACTTCAAAACCCTAGGGGAAATTCTGGAACAGGACCTCAGACAAAGCAGGGATAGTAGATCCCCGGTAACTCAATAACCCGATCAGGGTGCAAGCCGACAATTGGGAGAGGATGGTTGTAGTAATAAACGGTACCTTCACAATTAGTGCTATTTACCCCCACATGCTCAAGGTAATGCATGCGACGACCCTTGGCATGAATGCATGTTGGGGAGGTGGGAAAGGTGGCAAGACAGGAGGTAAGGTAAGGAATATAGGTAAGCGAGGGAGGCCAATGTTCAATGTTGGAGTGTTAGCTTATGGAGAAGGTCATATTGCAGCAGTGCGGGAGGGAGACAAAACCATAAACTCCAAGCTTGATGACAATCGCTTATTGATCCCAAGTATGTTATTCAGCTTCACTCCACCACTTTAATTATGTTATGGTTGGGGTTTTTCTGGGGGGAGAGGAGGGTAAATAGGAAGAAGGCCTAGGGGTGGAGAACTGCTGGTGGCAATGGGGAAGGCAATTGCCAGCAATTGTCTGGTTTGGTATCCATACCCTCTGCTAGATGGGTAGTGCCTACGACCGCCAGGGGGATAACTACTTGTTGTTGGGTTTTGATGCACCACACTCCTTAAACTGTGCTTGGGGTGAGGCTGACTACTGCAAGTGAACGAATGAGTGGAACTGAATGACATCAGGTTGGATAGAATTGACTGCCACATCCCTTGCATAGTAGAACTGAATGACAAGCCTGGGCATCCACCAAGGATTTGGCACCTGTTGAATCTACCTCGGAGGAGTAAAAAGAATAGACTCTTACATATGCATATTTTTGTTTTATGTGGATAGCTTTTAAATTTTGTGACGCAAATATCAGTTTAGATAGTTATGTAGTGTATGGACATGAAACAGAGATATATCTAGCTTGGCTAGAGAGCTTAAGACTTTACTATTTTTGGATGGCTTACAATGCAAACAAGTGGCTAACAGACTTGGTTTCCCTTTAGGGCAAGTTGAGGCCACCTGGTCAATATTTGTGGTGTAAACTTGATTTTGTTTAATAGAAAATGGAATGGTCCTGCCAAGCTTAACAAAAAAAAATAGCATTTTAAAACTTGTCCAGTAGGAACTACATTGTTATGGACCACTTGTTATATTTATCTTATTTGCAAAGTTAGAAATTTGAAATCAAATTTTGTTGGTGAGAATAGTAAATATTTGCAATCTGATCTTATAGGTGATATTATTGCAAAATATATCATTGGAAGCTTCAAGATAGAGGCTCTAATTTTTGGAATTTTTGCATTTTAAACTAGATAGTGCCAATCAAGTTTAATAAATTTCTTTGTTTAATAAACAAGGTATAAAACCCTAATATCAATGGAAATAAAAAGGAAATTGCAAACTAATACATTCTCTTATTAGACATGTTCTAATAAAAATGTATAAGAGAGAAGTATGGCTTAAAAATTTCACTGTATCAACACATTTAACAAATCATTATTGACTTGCTTTTGTAGCCACAATATGATTAACAAATCACTAATGCTTTTTGCTTTCACTAATTTTATATAGGGACCTAAATTTTTAAAACTACTTTTTTTTTAAATAAATTAGTATACCTCAACATTGAAACTAAGTTTTGGCATTTTCATTAATACTTATCTCAATTATTGTTTCGAAAATGGGAACAATAACATTGTTTTCTAAATGTTGAAATGAGGCAGCCTCTCGGAACTACTTAACATATTTATTTTCTATCATGTATTTATCGAAAACTCAAATCCCCACGAACTGACTTCCTTCCTCAATTATGTTCTTCTTTAAATAGGGTTAAATAATCGGTTGCTACATTGTTCTAGTGATTCAGATAAACAATCCTTTAGGGTTTGAAAGTTCAAGATATAAATAATGTTATGGAGTAATTCTTGAATGGTTAGAAAAGTTTTGGTGGCAAACTTGCTTTCCTAACTAAATGACATTAATTGTATGGAGCCAGACGTATTGAAATGTCGAGTGTCAACTAATTTCTAGTGCTTGTCCAACATTTTTGTCAAGTACCAACAGTTGTTGCTCTTTCTTTCATGATGTTGAGGTGTAGAAGGGTTTCCATGGACAAAGCCATGCACAAGGACTTTGATTTGTAATGGGAAAAGGCTTCTTCATAGGTCCTTCATGAATACCAGGAATCTGGGTTCCAATTTGACGAAGTTTCCATCCTTTCACCTGAATTATCATATGGAGAATATTTGAGGATGTAGGATTTTCTATTTCCAAACCCCTGTTCCCGAGATTATGTAATTTAGTTCTACTTACATCTCTCGGATCATCATTGCAGCTTTTATTATTTATTATATCTCAACCAGTAAACATCCCCTATTTGAATCCCTTGAGAGAATTTTGTGCTTGGTAATATTTTGGTCTCCTTTGTTCTACTCTATGCATTAGCTCTTTACAGTTTTAATTGGCTCAAAGCATGCCATTGTTGGATTACTGAAGACAAATCATAAGATTAAATTTATGGAAGGAAGAGGTATAGCCAGGTGATGTGGGCATGGTCCTCAAATTGGACAATAAATGAAAAATTCTTGGATGATACAAATGACAAGACCTCCTTGGTATATATAGTAGTCTAAGTAGTCATAATATAATCAAAACCTACATAACAATAATAATGTAAGGGCGCAACAATAACAATAGGGGGTCTACATGGACACAACAATAACAATAGGGGGCTACACTAGTATTATAGAAACCTAACATGTCCATTTCCTTCAAAAAAGTGTTGTTCTCAACACTTGAGTAGTTCTAGAATCTTCTGTATGAAATTTTCATTCTCCCATGTGGAATCTTCATCGGATAAGTTCTTTCACTCAATAAGATACTCTAAAATTGATCGATTCCATAGCTGTCGGGTTCTTGTTTCCATGACTGCTTCAGGCTCCAATATGATTTTTCCTTCTTCATCAAGTTTTGACAATATTGTTTGAACTGGAAGCTTGTCACCGATAACCTTCTCAAAAAAGGATGAGGATGTGGAAGCATTGCTATGATACCAAATGTTATGCAACTAGATCACAAAACAGATGAATAGATAGATTGACGACTTGAAAATCAATCTCTTCGAGGGTGCAACCTCCTTTACATCACATAAGTGAACAATTCTTGGATGATACAAATGGAAAGACCTCATTGGTATATATAGGAGTCTAAGGGGTTACAATATAATCAAAGCCTAAGTAACAATAATAATGTAAGGGCACAACAATAACAATAGGGGGTCTACATGGACACAACAATAACAATAGAGGGCTACACTAGTATTATAGGGACCTAACAATGAGTTCCTCTACAATAACTTGTTCCATTTTTGAACCTTAACTAGGAATTCAGATAACAACTTGGTATGATCACCACAACATCAATTCTTATATATATTCTAGGGGAAGTTGGTTAATCATGGAAAGAAAACATCAACCATATCACAGAAAGCAAGAAGCAATTCCTATTACATGTTGTTGATTATGCTTGTTTGGCTTTTGTTGATGCTTACTTGGTTGTAGGAGAGAGAAATGGGTTATTCAAACTAACATGGATTTAGCTATGATGAAAATAAGTGTTTATTTTTCAAACCCCCTAATTAAAGCAAGAAAGAAATCCAAAAACAAATAAATCCTTATAGCAGTGACTGTTGGAAAGAAAGAGAAACTAAAAAATCAATACCAAAATAATTGAATTGATTTTGAAAAAGCATTGTTATCATTAAGAATGCTGACTTTTTGGGCCATGGGCTAGTTGAAGCCCAAAAATCCAATTGAGTACTCACATTGTTAAATATCACCTTGCTTGAATGCGTGCAGTTTACTAGATTTCCACTCGAAAAAATGCCATTGGAAAAATCATCGATTTTAATGGTGTCACCCACTTCAACAATGAGAGAGAGAGAGTAAACTTTAGTGTAAGAGCACTCATAGATGCAATAGCCATTTATAAAATTATCTTTTTTTCATTTTAAAATGATTTAGCTATTTACTTCAATTTTATTTGACCATAAAAATTTATTAAAAATTAAAGAAATAAAATTAATAAAAAGTGAAAACAATATTTTCTCCGGGAACCTAGTGAACTCGGCTAGTCTAACAAAATCAACACTCAGTGATACATATTGGGTCATGAAATAGAAGGAAATCAATAACTCCAACACACGGATACATGGTTTGACCCATACCATTGTTACTTATCTTGTGTCACTCATTTGATAGCCTAGCTAGCCCAACAAAATCAACACTGAATAATACATAATCAACATTGAGTAATACATATCGGGTCATGAAATAGAGAGAATCAACTACACCAAAACACCCTATACATGGTTTGAACTACACCAAACTACACCATTGTTGCTTATCTGTGTCATCTCATTGATATCAAATTGTAAATATATTAGGAAAAATCATTTTATCCCAATGCCTAATACAGCCCTCATCTGATTGTTTTGAGGTGCAAGAAAGTTAAAATTATTGCTACTTAGAACTTTCTTTGAAAAAGAATACAATCGAACCTCGAATTCTCAGATAAGAACCCTGCAAAAATAAATATATATATTTTTAGTTTGCTGTATGCAAAACAATCCTTTAACCCTTTCTTAAGCTGTATATAAGAACGCCAACAAAACCAAGAACTTGTTTTATAAAAATGGGTTCTCTCAAACAGGTGCAGAATTCCGCCGCCTCCCAAAATTAAATCATAAATTATCTAACGATCGAGGGGTGAATTAACCATTTGAGGTTTCATTGTTAGGTAAATATAGTGTGAATTAACAATTTGAGGTTTCATTGTTATGTAAATTGATGTCTAGTTTTTGTTTAATTTAACAGCCGTAGTTGTGTTTCACTGTGTACTCTGTTTCTTTTTATTCCTTTCTCCTGCATATTTTAACACCATATCCACCACAACTTCTACACACTACTGCTCTTGAAACCAATTCTCCTTGCTCGTTGGGAAAAATCTGCTTTGGCCTTCATCACGTGGTTGAAAATAATCTGCTCTGGCCTTCGTGGCCTTCATCATGTGGTTGAAAACAACGTTGTATTTACACACAACAGTAATTAGAAAAAGAAAAGAAAAAACGTATAGAGCGCGCCTCATCGTCTGCGTGGGTTGTTATCTCTATGCATGGGTGCCACGACTTCAAGTTTTGGGCTACATTAGTTGAAAGCAGTATCACATAGAAGACACTTGTCCATCTCACTCGCTGCGCTCCCTCATTATATAAGGGACTCTGCTACTCATTCTTCTCAACGCAAATTATCGCATTACATTACCTGTATTAGTGTTGAAGAAATCGATCGATCTAGTTACTATTCACAAAGATGGCGGAGCAGTGCAAGCAATATGGGCAGGAGAAGGCTGAACAAGCCCAGCAAACAACTCAAGTAATTTTTGTGTTTAGTGGTCATATTTCAACTCTTTTGATTATTATTTTTTAAAGGACTGGATTGTATCAGTTAGTAATTTCACTGATATTGATGTTAGTGCTGCTGGTGATGGTATTTTATATTCGTTATTGATGTTATTGCTGCTGGTGATGGTATTTTATATTTTGCATCATGAAGGGGATGAAGGATATAACTGAAGAGAAGGCTTCTCAGGGGACTGACGCGACAAAGGGAATGGGGCAGTCCATCATGGGAAAAGCCCAAGAGGGCAAAGATCAAACTGGCTCTTTCTTCCAACAGGTTGTTTTTTATTTCATGATTAAACAAGTAATTATTAATTGAAGCTGAAAGTGTGGTGGATTTAATTGAGTTTGGATGATGTTAATGCAGGCGGGGGACAAGGCGAAGGGTACTACGCAGAGCTTCATGGACGCTGTAAAGAGCCCCTTCGGTGGTGAACAAAACAAATGATGACGACTGTGGTGCTATGCTATACTATGATTTTATGTTGAGAAGGCAGATTGTAATAACTCTCCCATTTTTGTGGATAATAAATATTTGATGCATTATTTTATTACCAACCAAATGAAATGAATCCGAATCTGAGACTCTGGAGATGAGGCTTTGAATATTTGAGGCTCTCATTTTCTTTGCATTCCGGAGTTACATGTTTGATATGGCAATCTATTTATGGTTTTTGCAGTTTGTTACTTTTCTGTATCAGAAATAATTTTATAGTGTACGAAGTTTTGAATTGGATTTTTCGTTATACAAGGATTGGTATATGATTCATTTCCTTTCTATTGCTTTATCTTATGGGTGATACATGATTTATGTGGTTGTCATTGCTTTATGTCGAGGCATCTGTCGTTTTAAACAAATTCCGGTTCTTTCATTCGTTTCGTTTTCACTTTTCATTGAAATATAAGTTTTCCTAGCTATTAATACACTTAGTTTCTTGAATTTACACTCAAGAATTTTCAGCTTCATTTAGCTCGACCTCCATTAAAAAAATCATATTTTTATTTTATCTAAATTAGTATTCTTATACCAGACTTATATAAAATTCTGGATTCTTCTGGTTGTAAAAATCATATTGTTATTTCATCATCCAAATTAGTATTCTTGTATTCGTCTTATATATTTATTTTTTATATTTTTAATAAATTTATTTTTTTTATATTTTTAATAAATTTAATTTTTTTTTATGTCTTCATATATTTAATTTTATATATCTTTAATAAATTAACTGGGTTGATTTTATATTTTTAATAAATTTAATATACTTTTATTTTTGATAAATTTAGTTTATTATTTTGATTGATCCATTTTGGTTTGATTTTATATTTTTAATAAATGTAATATACTTTTATTTTTAATAAATTTAGTTTATTATTTTGATTGATCCATTTTGGTTTGATTTTATATTTTTAATAAATGTAATATACTTTTATTTTTAATAAATTTAGTTTATTATTTTGATTGATCCATTTTGGTTTTGATTTTATATTTTTAATCAATTTAATATACTTCTATTTTTAATAAATTTAGTTTATTATTTTGATGGATTCAGCTTAATTTTTAATGGGTTTTTGATTCAGGTTAATTTTTAATGGGTTAGTGTAGTTTAGTCGGGTGGTTTGCAATACAATTTGAATATCTGTTCGTTTTTTTCTTTTTTTCTTTTTTTTAATGTTGGAGCATTTTCAAAAATCTATAATAGCTTAGTGTAACTTATTAGCTGGAATTAATTCATCAAAATTTGACAATACAATTTCAAGATTTTTTTGTTTAAAATATATTTTTGAATGATAAATGGTTTCAATATCCAATTTGATAAAGCACTCTAATTATGCAGAGTTCAAGATTTTTTGTTTAAAATATATTTTTGAATGATAAATGGTTTCAATATCCAATTCGATAAGGCACTCTAATTATGCAGATTAAACAATTTAGATTGTTTTAACAATTTAGATTAAACAATTTAGATTGTTTTTATGTGAAGTGGGTTTGATTTGCCTTGAGATAGTTCAGATTTTAGAAAAATCCACGCAGAATAAAATTCGATAAGGCACTCTAATTATGCAGATTAAACAATTTAGATTGTTTTTTATGTGAAGTGGTTTGATTTGCCTTGAAGTTCAGATTTTAGAAAAATCCACGCAGAATAAACAATTTAAATTGTTTTTTTTGATGTGAAGTGGGTTTGATTTGCCCTGAAGTTGTTCAGATTAATTATTTTTTAGAATTTTTTTAGAAAAGTTATAGTTACAAGTTCAAATTAATTAATTTTTTTGGAAAAATCCATAATGGCTTAGTTTAACTTATTAAAAGTATTTTTTTAGAAAAATCCATAATGGCTTAGTGTAACTTATTAGCTTAATCCATAATGGATTAGTGTAACTTATTGACTGGAATTAATTCATCAAAATTTGACGGACAATTTCAAGATTTGTTTTTGTTTAAAATATATTTTTGATTGTATAAATGGTATCAGCATTCTCAAAAATCCATAAGGCAGATTAAACAATTTAGATTGTTTTCGATGTGAAATAGGTTTGATTTGACCTGAAGTGGTTCAGATTAATTAATTTTTAAAGCATTCTAATTATGCAGATTAAACAATTTAGATTGTTTTTTGGATGTGAAGTGGGTTTGATTTTACTTGGATGAATCCAAAAGGCACTCTAATTATGCAAATTAAACAACTTAGATTGGTTTTTATGTGAAGTGGGTTTGATTTAACCTGAATCTAATTATGCAGATTAAACAATTTAGATTGTTTTTTAATCTGAAGTGGGTTTGATTTAATCTGATGGTTCAGATTAAGTTTTAGGGCACTCTAATTATGTAGATTAAACTACTTAGATTGTTTTTTATGTGAAGTGGATTTGATTTGACCTGAAGTGGTTCAAATTAAGTTTTAATGTTAAAATATCTCTCTAATTACCTTACACCATTTTTAATTTATTTTCAATTTAATTTCTTAAACCATTTTTAATTTATTCCATTTTTAATTTATTTTCAATTTAATTTCTTAAACCATTTTTAATTTATTTTCAATTTAATTTTATTGGTTTCTTTTTTTCACTCTGAAGCACAATCTAATTATAAAGATCAAACCATTTAAACTTAAACTTTTAAGAATATCTCTCTAATTATCTACCATACCATTTTTAATTTATTTTCAATTTAATTTTAGTGGATCCCATTTTTTCATTTAATATATATATTTTTTTATTACAAAATATATGTGTGGACATGTACTTTTTTTTAGTGTCATAGTCTGATTTGGATATATATATATATATATATGTATATGTGTGTGGAAGATAGATGTGTGGATATTAATTTTTTTTGAATTTAGTATTTTTAATATTATTTTATATAATTTTTTAAAATTTGTTTAATTTTGATTAGTTGCGCAATTGATTGGTTGATTTTCAATGATTGATTCAGTGGTTTCGGATTTTCGTGAGTCGTTTTTATTTTTTTATAATGATTTGGTTATATATGTCATGGAGAGGTCTAGCTGCCATTATTCAGTCTCATACAGGATTCAGCCACTCGTCAACCTTTGAGCCAGGCAGCGTTTCAGGAGATTCTAAACTCCTTGCGGTTGATTGGTTTCTCAGGTTTAAGCGGGTGTTATCATAATGTGCGCCTCCCTAAGACATCTATAGACCCCTGTCAAGACTGCTGAGTGGTTCATGGGTTGGTAGGATTTATAGGCCTCCTACACGCAGCGCCATCCTGCATCCAACAGTAGATTTCTGCATGCACCCCCAGCCTATCCTATGGACACGTAGAGCTGGTATCGCTCTCAAGCCCATGCAAGAAGACGCCTGGCGGGGGAGTCGTTTTTGGTGATTCGTTTTTGCTTGTAAGTTATATATACCTCCCCAGAAGCTTTATTGTGGTTTCCTTTTCCAATCCTGGGCCTTTCGGCCTCGGGTTTCTCTGTATGTATCGTCAGGAGGGTGGTCTGAAAATTTTCCTTTACTATAGATTTTCTCCCAGCAGTAAATATCAGTTTCCTTCTGGGCCTTCGTTCTTGAAGGCTCTCTTCTATTTTGCTGGTTTCGGTTTTCTCAGTAAGTATTGCCAGGAGGATGGTCTGTATCGCTATAGATTTTCTCCCAACAGTAAATATCAGTTATGCAATGGTATTGGACGCTCTCTCTCCTGTTTCTCCGGCGAAGCTCACAAGGTTAGTTTCGTTTCCCTTCTTATGTCATTTGATCGTTGGTGTTGAGATATAGGGTGTTTCTTAGTAGTGTCTGAAGTAATCTGTTGAAGTAATCTGTTATCCATTATAGCAATTGATATAGGCGATTTTTCTGGGTTTGTTTAAAAAATGCTGAAATCGATTTATGTTAAGATAAAGAACTCTATAGTCTTTTACAGTCCCTATTCTGATTTCAGCATTAGAATTGGTAAATGGTGGTGTGTTGTCCAGCCATTCTGTTGTTGTATTGATTGTCAAGACCATTCTCCTGCATAGTGTTACAGTTCTAACTATGCAGTTCTAATTTGGTATCTGACACTGAAAGCTATATTAAAATGGATGCCGGAAAACCAGTTGAGTCTCTGGCTTTTCCTATCTACCCGGTGATCTGAAAAATTCAAATTTTCTCAGATAGTCGTCAGCACCCCTCATCTGTTGTGTATTCTGCACTTGTTAGTACTCCCTTATTGGCACAGTACAAAAAATCTATCCCATTCAATTCTAGTCTTTCACTGGGGAATGGAATTGTCCTTTCATGTCTTATCATTAGAAGCATTTTCTAGAGTGTCAGTCTTATCGCCTCCATTTTCCCTTTCTGGAGCCTTCTATCTTTCGGATCCCGAATCCTCATCTTGCTGGTACTCTTAATTATCCCTGTCCAGCTGCGTCCTTTTGTCAGGATCAGATCTACGGTTTTGATCTTGCCTTATTCGTCCTATTAATTTCCTCACCCTCTAGGAGTTACTCCATCTGGGGAGTTTATTCAGAAAGGATTTTGCGGGTTGGATATTTTCTGTACTGTTGCTGTGGCTGAAGGTCTCAAAGTACCTTCCGATTTTAATTGCATTCCTACCCCCATCAATATGGCGGATGGGTCTGACTCATCAGCCACGAGGGCGCTTGTACAGGCCACTATACAAGCTGAGGAGGCGTGGAAAAAACATACGAACCTTACAGGCTGGCAAGCTACAGTGGAAGACATGATAATTAATCCAGCTTGTAAAGAGTTTCATAAGTCTAAAAAGGATTTTTCCAGGAAAGTCGGGTCTCCATCTCTTTTCTTCAACAAATCCAAAAATCATGTCAAGATAGTACCTCCCCCGAAAGCCATTTCTTTGGATGGTGCCACTCTTTCAAATCGAATTGACAGTCTGAAGAATTTAGCTCTGGTTGGGAAATGGCAATTCCCTTAAATGGGTGATACGGACATGAGGAAGTGGCTGTCAGACAAATGGGCTCCTTTGATTGGGTATACTCCTATCATCTCCCGCCTTATGAAGGAATGGTACTCTTTCCATTTCCTAAAAGTATCTGATTTAGAGATCATTCTAAATAATCCCTGGGTTTTTGGAAGGAGCTTCTTGGTCCTATCTCGATGGTATATAGGTTTTGATCCATTAAAGAATACCCCATCAAACAGTCTGATCTGGGTGAAACTTCCAAACTTGCCTTTGGAACTTTGGTCGGAGGGAACTCTCTCAAAAATTGGGAATTCGATAGGCAAGTTTGTTTATGTAGACCCCTGGTGTACAGGAGAGAAAGATAAGAGAATTGCTTGGATCCTTATAGAGAAGCCGTACAAAGGAGGATATCCCGATCATATGGAGATTGCATGGGGCAGTTTCAAAATCCATCAAAGATTAGACTTTTTGGGTATACCCTTCAGGTGTTCCTTATGCCATAAGACTGGACACTTGATTAAAAATTGCAGTCATCGTTTCTCTCGAAGAATCAAGAAATCTAATGTCAAACGAGTCAGGAAGTCTGAGTCAGAGTACTCCCCGGATTCCCTGGACATTCGGGAGATCTCTCAACAGGATAATCTAAATCACTCGGCTCCTAGTCAAAAAATGTTTCATAAGCTCCCTACTCATGATCCACCATCTGAGCTGGACTTATGCTGCTCTCTTCAAGACTCTCTTGGTCATTTTGATACAATTACCTCACCTCATTTATGCTCTCCAACTCCAGAACCCAGAGAGGACATCCCGGTTCCCTCCCCCCCTGATATGAATCAAAGGGATTTTGTCGTTGGCTCTCTTCCTATTCAGATATCCTCCTCTTCTCTGACTCCTGTCAAATATCATCTTGCTAACCCGAGAGGGAAGGATCCTATCCAGATACAAGAAAAAGATCTTTGTCATATGCCCTCCCCGGATAATCTACTCTCAGAATTTCCGGCAAACAATTTTGACAGCGATGTTGACTGCCTTCTCAATAGGACATCACTGGAACTTGAACCACTGACCATTCATAAGCTTTCCAGCCCATCCCATCTCTTCATAAGTCCCAAATCTGCAAAAAATATCACAGTCAGGAAGAAATCAAAGGGTGGTAGTCGTCATTTTAGAGGGAGGTCTATAGTTACTGAGCATGGCGTGAGAAACTTATCTCTAGTGGAAGTTCCTGTCCTGGATTCACCGGAGTTTCAGCCTCTTAGAGCATGCGTGGCTGGCGAGTCATCTAAATGACATTCCTCACTTCTGTGAATATCAGGGGCTTGGGCGCAGCCCCGAAGTATAATGCGCTAAAGGATATTTTCTACACGGCTCATCCAAAGATCATTTTTATACAAGATACCATTCATCCCAGCTATGTGTCAATAGCCTTCTTTAGGAGAATGTTTCCTATGTGGTATATGGTTGCCACTGAGGCAAATGGTCAGTCTGGTGGTCTTGTGGTTTTGTGGGATCCAGCTTGGATTATGGCAAAAGCCTACAAGTGTTGTGCAGGAATTTTAATATCAGCATCTATCAGGGGTCAAGCTTTTGCACTCAACTTGCTAAATGTCTATGCTCCATATAAAAACAGAATTTCCTTTTGGGAAAGGATTTTTGAATCCCGAATTCTTGAGATCGAATCGTTGTTGATAGCCGGTGACTTAAATTTGACCCTCAGTTCTGATGAATGTTGGGGTAATTGCAAGAAAAATGACCCTCTAGCTGACAAAATAAAGAAGGAATTACTAAACAGGGATCTGGTGGACATTGCTCCTGATAAAATGATGCCCACGTGGGACAATAGCAGGATTGGGCAGGCCTACATAGCAAAGAGAATTGATAGAATCATCATACATGCTAGCATTATTGGGAAAATGGGAACGCCAGTATTATCTATTGGGAATGATCACTCTTCTGACCATAGACTCGTACTCCTAAAATGGCGTGATAATGTAATCAGACTTGGTTACCCTTTTAAATTCAATAGGACTCACTTAGAAGACCCATCCTTCAATGAATTTATCTCTGGAAAATGGAAGAGCCTCCTTGAATCTGAAATGGCACCTTTTATGCCATTCCATGTAAAGATGGAAAGATTGAGGTCAGTGACGAAAGAATGGCAAAATCAAAAGAGGAGGATGGATAAAAAGGAGTTAAATAATATACGTAAGGAACTGGACTCCCTTCTAGAGTCGGTTGATCCCAACAGTCTATCTCTAGAACAGAAAAGCATGATAAGAAAATTAGAGAAAAGGAAACATTTGATCTTACTAAAGGAGCAGGCTACATGGCGTCTTAAGAGCAGAGCCATCTGGCTCAAAGAGGGGGACAAAAATACGAGATTCTTCCACAAGTTTGCAAGTTCAAGAAGAGAAAAAAAGTCCATTTGGAGCATTAAAGATGAAAAGGGTAATGTTTTCTTATCATAGCAAGAGATATCGATGGAGGTTGTGAGATTCTTCCAAAATCAATATAGAAGAAGGGAGGTCCTCATTCAAGATGCCCTATGGGGCATTGAGCTGGTGCCGGAAATGTTTGATGACGCTGCAAAAGAAGATTTCATAAAGCCAATCTCTGAAGAAGAACTTTTAAAGGCTATCAAATCTTTTAAAAAGGATAAAAGTCCGGGGCCGGACGGTTGGCCAATCGAATTTTTCTCTCACTTCTTTGACCTTTTCAAAACAGATCTGTTGCGGATGGTTGAAGCATCCCGGATGTCTGGAAGCATTCATTCGGCTACTTCCTCAACCTTCATAGCGCTAATTCCAAAAAAGAACAAGTCTGAATCCTTTCACGACTTTAGGCCTATCTTGCTCTGCAACATTATGTTCAAATTAATCTCAAAATCATTACGGAGAGAATGAAGCCTATTCTAAATTCCTTCATTACTGGGGACCAACATGCGTTCTTAAAGGGCCGTTTCATCTTGGACGCGGTTGCCATGACACAGGAAAGTTTGTTTACAATGCTGTGAAAGAATATGGATGCGGCTGTCCTCAAGATTGACTTGTAGAAAGATTATGATTGTGTAGATTGGGGCTTTTTAAGAATTCTGCTGGCTAAGATAGGACTGAAGTCACAAAGTGTCAATTGGGTCATGTCCTGTGTTGAGAACGTAAGATATTCAGTGATTATAAATGGAATTCCCTCGTCTTTCTTCCAAGCGGAGAGAGGACTCCGACAGGGATGTCCCCTTTCCCCACTGCTCTTCATTCTGGTAATGAACTCTCTCAGTCTGCAGATAAATAAAGCAGTTGAGGACAAAAGATGTCGCCCGGTAAAGATTTGTAAGGGTATTTCCATTTCTCACAATCTCTTTGTTGATGATGTCCTCATTTTTGCTATGCTCTGTAGGGTCTCCTGGGCATGCATAAATGACATTCTTTCAAAATTTCAGAAAGCTACAGGTTTGTTTATCAATAAGGAAAAATCTTCTTTGTTTCACAATGATGCAAACATGGAAACCGTCCTCTGGATATCTGATCTGTTGGGCATTGCTCCTTTTTCAATTAAGAAAGGGTTTAAATACTTGGGCTTTGCTTTAAAGGCAAAAGGATACTCAAAAAGGGACTGGCAATGGTTACTGGACCGATTTTATAAAAAGATTTCAGGATGGGAGTTTAAATTTCTTTCTCTAGCTGGCAGATTCATCTTAGTACAGGCTGTCCTATGCCAACTTTCAGCCTATTGGGCTCATATCTTCTTTCTCCCTGCCAGTATTATAAAACGAATGAACAGATTAGCTGCTAATTTCCTCTGGGGAGGACATGCATATCAGAACAAAATTCATCTTGTCAAGATGGCTTCTATATCAAAACCAAAAAGGGCTGGTGGATGGGGCCTTTTAGATATGCGCACATTTGGGAAAGCCCTCCTCTGTAAGTCTCTTTATAGAGGTATTTTTGGCAATGGGCCATGGAGTAAGATTATAAAGGTGAAATATTTAAAAGGCAGGAGCATATAATTCTGGTACAGGAGGCGTCCATTGGCATCAGGAGTGGATCGATGATATGGCAAAGTCTCAGGAAGGTCCATCTTTTTTTCATGAAAAATTTTCGATGGAAAGTCTGCTCCGGAACTAGTATATTTATTGGTTATGATTCTATTTCATCTGCCCGGGAGTTCTCGTTCCCCTCTCCGTTGGTTCACAATCTTCATAGGTTGGGATGCTTCACATGGGACAAGCTGATAAAAGACTGGTCTGGTTCTTCCCCGTTTTGGATTGATGGGGAGGATCTGCATCTGCCCCAATCGATGCTCCCTCTTTGGCATTCGGTAAAAGCGAGACTTGATAGTATGGGAATCACACGATCTGGATCAAAGGATCGCCTGGTATGGTCTCTCCAAAAACCAAATCTGCCTGTGAGCGTAAAGCATATTTATGCAGAAATGATCTTTGTTATCGCTGGGAGTCCTCATTCGCTTTTCCCTCCCTGTCTTTGGAAGGCTGCATGTCCACTTAAAATGATTATATTCTCTTGGCTGTTATTTGGGAACAAAAATCTCACATGGGAGGTTCTTCAAAGGAAAAACTGGCAGGGTCCGAGCAGATGTTCCATGTGCCAAAATGATGCGGAAACAAATCTGCATATGTTTTTTCAATGTGCCTCGTCCCTTTATATCTGGTATGATCTGTCTTTATATTTTGGTTTTCCTTACATCATCTTTTCTTCTGTTCAAGAAGGTTTTATGTGGTGGAGTAGACAATCCTCATCTTGGAGATCGCTGTTCATTATTACATGTTGGTTCTTGTGGAACTGGAGAAACACACAAATTTTCCAAGGTTCTAAGGAACCCCTCCATGCAATTCTTCAGCGTATTTTGGCATGCCATGATTCCTTTCATCAGAATGACTCTTTGCCAAATATGCCTGCTATATGATGCCGTGGGTCTTTGTTCCTGCAAGATGGTTTCTCCTTTCAGATCTCCAGTATCAAGTCTTTTGGGTTCTCTTTTCCAAGGCTGGGCCGTCTGCCCCAATTTCTTTATGTGTTATTGCATGTAATCTTCACATGGGGCTGTTTCTTCAAGTGATCGTTTGTTCTGTTGCAATTTTGGACAAGCAGGCTTTGTAGAAGTGAAGTATATGTTTTTCTTATTTCAGATTTGGTAAGATTCAGACTATCTGTATCTATTTTGTGCAAAGGTTGATGGGCTTTTTTATGCCTCAATGGACTATTTGGATCTATTTTTTGCAAAGGTTGTTGGGCATTTTTATGCCTCAATCCAAACATGATATGTATTGAAGATCTTTATATTTTCTTAATATAAATCTATGATAGTTTTTTTCTCTGAAAAAAAAAAATATTTTTAAAATTCAGTATTTTTAATATTAGAGTTATAATTTTTTTAAATTGATTTAATTTTGATCAGTTAAGCAGTTGATTGGTTGATTTTGAAAGATTTATGGGGTTTACTTTGAAAAATTAATAAGATTTTATTACACTTTGGGCATGGTTTATATTGGATTTATATGGCCAACGAATTTTAATATTAATAAATTAAAAATATTTCAAATTTTTTTATAAATTAAGAATTATACAGATTTAACTTAGATTTAATAATAAGCTAAGAATATTTTCGTCTAAATCACAATCGGTCGGACGGACTAAATCTTGGATTTGGGAAATGCAACATAAGGATTTCCCCTCCGGGTTACGACGGATCCTGACGGTTGGACTTGACTATCTGCACTGGTATGTTATAATCCGCTTGAAACCAAAACAAATTTCTGATGAATTGTAAGGGAGAATCCATTAATTAATTCTTATATTCATTTTCTATAGTTCTTCCCTCCGTTGTTGACATTACACATGAATTGCAGTTGGTTGTCAGTTGAATGGAAAACCAACTTTTATGCAATGGACAAGTTTAATGGCGAACAAAGTTTTGGCGTACCCACTGGACGAGTTTAGTAGCTAACCAGCTTTTGGTCATATCTACTCATTTCTCTGATTTCGTGGATGGAATTTTATTGATTCCAATTTTGGCTAAAGAGTCAGAGAGAACATATAAAGTATTAATGTGCATTCTGCTATCAAAATTTACTACATAATTACCATATGTGAATTTGGATTAAACAAAAGGCCTTTTGTAACTAAAGTTTTGGGATTTTAAACTGCATAATTACTATATGGGAATTTGGATTAAATGAAAGGCCTTTTCTAACTAAACGTTTAAGGATTTTAAAAGAATGGTTTGGGATTTTAAAAGAAGTGTGAGTGAACTTATAATTTTCTGGTTATATTTTGATAAGCAAAAAATATGTCATCCATAAACTAGGTATGTTGGCCACCTAATCGCAAAATATGTCATCCATAAGCAAAAAAATAATAAGTCTCTCTAGCCATGCTATATAAACTTCGTCTTTATACTTCCTATTTTCTAAATAACTATAAACATAACTGTTAATAAGTCTAAAACTTTGGGACTGGAACATTCAAAATGTAAAAACATAGATGCACTGTCACTACTCATCATCAGTGGAATCCACTGGAGCAAGGTCCTTCACAGTGGAACCTAGCAGTGCTGTGTGGGGTATGCAAGGGATGTGTTGCTCAATTTGGCGCAACCAACCACTATGTTATTGCAATTGGAATTAAACTTTTTGAAATTCTTTGGTATAATCCGACTGTCTCCAAGGCGCTACATGCATGTCAGGAGGAAATTTCTTTAGAGCTTTTGCCAAAATGCTCTTCATAATCTAGAACAAGTATAATGTCTGGCTTGTATTGGGTTACTCTTCCACGAGTATGGCCCGGATCTAGGGCCACTGCTTGCCACTTATCCATGTCCAAATCAAACCTCTCCACGGTCTGTCGAATTTCATCTTCCCACTCTGCAATCAGCTGCCTAACTAGGTTGGAGCTACTGACATGGTAAGCTTGGGTTGCTTCTTCAATTATGCGAGAGGTTGTCTTATGCCCTCGACCCGCCCTAGTCACCCCATTGGAAGAGCTGCGTTGGCTTCTCGGTGATGAGGTGGCCTTTCTCTGCTTTCCCCGTCCTCGACTTATATTGCCATTTTTTCTTGTACCCTTTGCTCAGGCCATGTTGTTGTTGTTGCTTGACAAATATTGTTCTTTTCCCAACACCAAATTTCCACAAGCACAAGGTTGTAGTTTGGGTGCTTGACGCTGCCAAAGGTCGCGCCCACACTGCAGACCTGCTTCAAATTCAAACGAAACCAACCAAGTAAGGAACCCACTCCACATATTGCGACTAATTGGATGTCAACATAGGATTATAGTACCATTGTTTGCAATTGTCTTCCTCTTCCCATTGTAGAGCTTGAGTGAACTGACCGTGCCAACCATTTCCAAGGCCTCAGTATTATAACAACACTTTCCACCAGTTATTAACTTCACCAGGCAAACATTATAACAAGAATTGAAAGGGGATTTAAGACAACCACGGAACTGAGCCCATAGCCCACCAAACCCCTTCTTACACGACTCCATATAGAATGCCTAAGATATGGGAATAAAAACCCCATTCACAAAGACCTGATTCATATGCTCGGCATCAAGCCTACCCAATGCCGAAACTAGAGTTGATTTCTGTCTAAACAAATTTTCCCAACCTGGGATATTCTAGTCCACAAGACCGCACTGACCCAGAAACTAGCCAATAGGGCTCCTCCACCTTTGCCCCTCTACCATCAGAGGGTATATGTGGAGTTCCTTAAACCCCTGGCTCAACTATGAGCTCTCTCTATGTCAAGGTAATCTGGAACCAAACCTAATTCTCCACAGACCCAACCCCCTTTCAGCTCTTCCAAACCCTCATGATGGGAGTTTCCACATTCACAACTCTTTACCACCTCATCCATGCATGCACTCATGCGAGACAAACATATCCCATACTTTACAGACGCTGGGACAAGCAAGACAATGGAGACAAACCCAACCATGAACCCAGCGAGGCCATGCCTCTGGCACTTCTAGTTCCCGTCACCCCATAGACCAGACACATACAAATCCCCGACCAAAGGTTGAATTGACTGCTCCATGCTAACAAAATTTGTTGAGTTAAGACAGAAAACATATCAGGAATCATTGCCAAAACCTAAAGACGACGGCGACCTCCGGCTGCCCCCGAATCCCGTTCGCATACCAGTTCCATAGGAGCATAAGTTCCCAAGCTACCTTATTAAACCAACTGAACAGAATGTTTCCCACTTCAAGGGTCCTTAAAACTTTGTCGCCTTCAAACATTAAACCTCACATGCTTGCGACCACCACTCCAAGAGTTGCATGCATGTGAAGGGTGGTCATGACGATCTTTAAGATACACATTAATTTCTGGGTCTGGACAAGCCCACTAGGGCTAACTCGCACCCCGATCACAGAAATTAAAATTTATTTTAAAATATATAAATGAATTTGTTTTTAAATATATAAATGAATTTAACTTAAAAATATTTAAATTAGATAATTTAAATTTACAAGTTTAATTAAAATGGGTTAAATTTTTAAAAATTTTATCTTCCACTTTATTAAGTTTAGTTTAAGTTTATAATATAGTGTATACTAAGTTGACCTCTACTACTTATATCAACAACATTTATTAATATGATTGTGCTACTTACATAAATAATTGAAAGTATATATAATTGAGAAAAGAAACAATAATGTTGATTGTGTTGATTTTGCATTATTATTATATTTAATTTTTAAAATCACTACCCAAGAGAGACTAAATTATCATTTATTATTAATCAATTATAATGTTTATTATTTATTATTAATCAATTTCTATTTCACGATAGAAGTTTGTAATTTCACTGCCTAGCATTGAGAATAGTCGATATAATTTCAATGCCTAGCATTGAAAATAGTCGATAGCTTTGGCTATTGCATATTTAAATAATTTTTTTGAGTCTTTTATGGTGTTGTGGCCTATTTATATGCGTTTGGCCTATAATACAAGTAAAGCGAAGGAGGCTTAGAAATGCAAAAGGCCACACTTAATTTCATGCGTAGTGGTAGTCAAGGAGGCTCAAATGTAAAAGGCCACACTTAATTTCTTGCCACGTAAAAGTTGATCATTCAATAAGAGACATATACGTCCTTAAAAAAATTAACAATAATAACTTATTGGTTAATAGGAATTTTAGTATTTAACCATGCTTATTTAACATTTATTTCTAGCTTAACTTTTGATATTATTTTACTCTGATAAATTAAAAAAAAAAAAAAATTCCCAAATATAACGACTCATAATTTAATGCTTGGCACCATTTCTTTCTAGCTTAATGTTGACAAGAAGGAAATACTACTCATCATTTCGCTTTGCACCATTTCTTTCTAGCTTGATTTTGACAACATGGAAATACTACTATCTAGAGATTGTTCCCTACTCAAACAGGATAACCAAAAAAGGTAGTTAGAGTCACTAATCGTTGCTGCACTAGAAAATCAATCCAATTAATTAACAAAATAAAGGATTTAAAGTCATTAATCATTTTTGAACTACAAAATCAATTCCAAAATATTAATTAATTACTACATAGATATTAAAGAAGGGGAAGCTTGAACACACAAAATATTAACAACTACATAAATGTAGATTACTACATAGATAGTGAAGAAATGGAAGCTTGAACACACAAAATGTGGAGTCACAAATGCATAATTTATGATTAGGAAAAAAAAAAGAGTAAGCCCCCAACAACGATTCTCTAAATCCATCATTAATCTGCCAATAGTTTTCAGGTTTACATGACTAGTGAAAAGTAATTAAAAACATAAATTAAGGTGAAAGTAGGCAATTTCAAAGTATCGTCCATGCTCTTTTACAAACATCGTCGTCATATAGGCTTTCTTTTGAGTCATTTCAGGGTATAAACCTAACGTTACTTCTTCACCTAATGTTGGTGATGTTTCTGCGCAGACCAAGGTTTCGAGTAACTCGAGAAGCTAATATCCACGTGGTAACGTTTGATGAGACCTGTGGCGGTCAATTAACTACCTCCTTTCCTATTTTTAACCGGACTTCTATATTAATTTATCACATTATAATGTGTTCCATAATTATATTAATTTATTATAGTACATCTTTGTAATGAGTAAATATAATTTGATGGGTTGTTCCACGGCAAGTGCTATTTCATGGACTATAGCATTATTAATGTGGCCTGACATGGGGCCGATTTAAGACATTACAACACGCCGCTCTTTTTTTTTTCTCTCTCATCACCGCGCGGCGTGTTGTAATGTCTTAAATCGGCCCCATGTCAGGCCACATTAATGATGCTATAGTCCATGAAATAACACTTGCCGTTGTTCCACTTATACCATGCTTCGAAACTTTAAAGCAAGGTTTATCTGGAAGCTGTACGTGGATTGACAACACAAATTCATTTGCCATTATGCTGACAAATAATTTTACATAATTCCATGTTATAATTGGGATAATTTTTTTTTCCAGCGAGAAAAAAACTGCATTTATATTAATAAATATAAACCAGGCATTTATATTAATAAATATAAACCAGTATATCTTTCTAGCAACATAATATATTTGTGCATATTATTTTTATAGATCTTTTGTCAAGACATGTGACATTCAATTCTATCTCAAAGGTTATAGTAATGGAAAAGTATCATTGATCTTATAGATAAAACACACATATACTTCATCAGCGGTGTGATCCAATACAATATTGTTGTTTCAAATAGACAAAAAAATACCAAAACACAAAACAAGCTAAATTATCCATCATATACATAAGGCGAAACATAACATATTTATCCTATCCATGGAGGCGTAAAATCCCCACATCCAAAATATTGTTGCCCAGTCTTATCTCTATATGCATCCCGTCCATTGTATCCATTAATCCCATCTTTGACAGCTTATCAGCATTTTGGTTGTATTCCCTCCCAATGTGCTGAATCGAGTAGCCACTATGGGAGCCCCATAAAATCCCAATACGATTTAGCCATCCCTGTAGGTGGAGTAGTGTGATATTGCTTTTCCCTTAAATGTGTTCAATGATACCCATTGAGTCGCCAAATATGTGAATATTGGGGATGTCCAAATATGTAGTAAAATAAAGTAATCCCTATATAGCAATAATTTCGGCCTTCATACTTGAACCCTGGCCTGCACTCCAATGTACCCAGTGTTCTTGTTCCTCCGATATTCTAAGCCAAAAACCACATCCAAAAACATCATTTTGTGCTACCCCATATAAAAAACAACCGGATGTATATCCCCCAGACCAGGCTTCTTAATAGTAGTGTTCCTATTATCCTTTTTGTTATCCATAAAAATATGATACCACTCAAGGATTCGATGCACTATGTGTGAGGATTATTCTTAATTGTGTTGCGCCATCGCCATATTTCCCCAAATAAAAATAATTGAATGGTCCACCATATACTGTCTTGTTTGTTTCACGAGATGTCTGAGAAGTTTTTAAGTGGGAAATATACTGCGTAATATAGCACCAGATCTTCATAGAATAAATGTACATTATTTTCACTTATTTTAACGTTTGTTGCACCATGAAGGTAATACATGGCTTTGTAAGTGGGTACGTGTCTACATAAAACACCAGAGGCTGGTTAGCAAAGACATATTTCATAGACACATTTCAATTTATGTAGTAGCCACTTTTCAATTAAAGCGGCACCAAATAATGTGATGATTTACACGCCACTATTGTAGAGATGTGGTTATCCCTCCCTATTCGTTCCAATTGAATCCAATTTGTTCCAAATTCCAATGGCTTCATTTACCATGAAGCAAAGGGAGCTAAGACAGAGGTGTTGGAGTCACGATTGCTGTTACACCAAAACCCGCAGGTGTTAGTAAACAGACACATCGCTAGATTTAAGCACATGCCACAAAACACATGGGAAGCATTGGATTATCCTTCTACACCACCATTAGTTTCTAGATCTCTAGGATTCTAGATCCTTCTACACTGCCATTAGTTTCTAGATCTCCATTTGAATCACATATAGGATTCTAGATCCTTCTTTTGCCTCTATAAATTTGTAATTTCTCTGCCCAGGGAAAGCAAGCCAAGGTCCAGGCTTGTTACGTAATGCAAAGTGATTTCTGTTCTCTAGTGATTGTTTTATCTATTCCGTTTTGTCTGACTGAGTAATATTGTTGTTTCTCCATTTGTCTGTTTCTGAAATTATTCTTTTCTATTCCCTTCTAAGTCTCTGAGTATAAATCTGTTGTGTGTTATGTATGCTCTGAACTAACAATTGGTATCAGAGCTAGGGTCAAATATCCACTGCGCAAGCCGCTTAGTGACATAGCCTTACTCTAGCAACGTTCGTTAAAACATTGGCTGTTACCTCTAGACCTATTGAAGGATCTGTCCAGGAAATCGCTGGGGAATGCTGGAAGTAAAAGACAGTTGCTACAAGAAAAGCAAGGTTGTGGACCTATGTTGAAACGTGTTGCTGGAGTTTGAAACGTTGAGCTCCGGGGAGAATGGAGTTGAAACGTGGTGTTCATAAGTTTTTTTTTTACATCAAGCTTGCACATATACGTCAAGTTTTTTCTCAAACCAGCATATATATGTGTGAAATGTGAAAAGGTTAAAACATTATATATGTTTTTTATATTTATTATGAAACATATATAATTATATGTTGGAATTTTGAAAAGTATATTTTAAAAGGAGCAGGAATTTTGAAAAGGGTATCTTAAAAGGAGGAAGGTCATTATTACTAAATTTTAAAGAGTAATAATTAAAGTTTTATTTTTAAGTGGAGTTTTTGTGTTTTGGGGCATGAATTTGACTGAAATTGGAGACAACAGTTATAGATATGGAGAAGTTGAGCGGGGCTAATTTTTCCCTATGGAAATCACAGATGGAGGATACACTGATTTCTAAGGATCAGTGTTTTTCGATTGAGGGCGCAACAAAGAAACCCTCATCAATGACAAATGAAGAGTGGAATAAGCTAGATAGAAAGGTGATTGCAACAATCCGCCAATATTTAGCAAAGAATGTTTATTTCAAAGTGTCCGGAGAAAAGATGGCAGAAGGATTATGGAAGAAGCTCCATGATCTATATGAGAAGAACACGGCATCAAACAAAGTGTTCTTGATGAATAAGCTTTATAATCTCAAAATGAAGGAGGGTGCGTCAGTTGCTAAGCACTTGAATGCATTTAATATTATTACTAATCAACTTGCCTCTGTTAAAATCATTTTAGATGATGAACTTAGAGCCATTTTGCTAATGTGTTCTATGCCAAACGGTTGGGAAAATTCAATTGTAGCTATGAGCACTTCAACAACTACAGGGAGCCTGAAGTTTGATGATGTCAACAATAGTTTAATGAATGAGGAACTGCGACGCAAGTCAATTGCGAAAAACCAGGGAGGAGAGGCTTTAGCTCTAGTTGATTGTGGTAGGAGAATGGATCGAGGCCGTCAAGGACGATCAAGATCGAGAGGCTGATCAAAATCAAGGAGAGGTAGGATCATCTGCTTTCATTATGGCAAACCCGAGCACATGAAGAAAGAATGTCGATTCTGGAAGAAAGGTCAAAAGGATCATAGACCGTCCAGTACAAATCACAAGTCATCGAGCACAAATGAAGGTGAGACTACTGCTGTAGCCACAGATGGTGATGTGTTGTTCAATGTTTCAATAGAGGATGCATGTGTATATACATCTAAAAATAGCTTTGATTGGGTCCTTGACTCTAGGGCATCTCACCATGTAACCCCATGCAAAGATAGTTTTGTTTCATATAATCCTGGTGATTATGGTAGAGTGCATATGGGGAATAATCATTTTTACAGTATTGTTGGAGTGGAAGATATTCAGATCAAGATGAAAGATGGAAAATATATATCGTCGAAACATGTCAGGCATGTACCAGAAATGCACATGAGTTTAACCTCTATGGGACGACTGGATGATGAAGGCTATTCCACAAGCTTTGGAAAAGGAGGCTGGAAAATTAGCAAAGGAGCATTGGTAGTGGCCAAAGGACCCAAGATAGGAACAGTATACACATTGAAGACACTGATAGGAAAATCAGATTTGGCTATTGTCACAAAAGAAGGAAATTCAACAGACCTGTGGCATAAGCGCCTGGGTCACATGAGCGAGAAGGGATTAAAAATCCTTGTTGGTAAAAATTTATTGCCAAGTTTTAAATCCTACAATCTTGATCTTTGTGAGCATTGTATAAATAGTAGAAAAATAAGGGTTTCATTCCTTAGAGGTGGCCATGATAGAAAGAAAAATGTGTTAGAATTGGTACACTCAGATGTGTTTGTGTTGGGTCCCTATAATACTAGTGATTAACCCATTACTATTGTAGTTATACCCCCTATTTATATTGTTGTGCCCCTATTACCCCCATATTGTTATTTCTGTGCCCCATAGAATCCCTCTATTGTTATTTTTGTGGCTTTATATTATTATTGTTAGGTCGGTTGGATTATATTGTGACTCCTTATACTCCTATATATAGAAAGGAGGTTTTGTCATTTGTATCATCCAAGAATTGTTCATTTATGTAATGTAAAAGAGGTTGCCCCCTCGAAGAGGCTGAATTCTAAGGCGTGGATCTCTCTTTTCTATCTTTTTGTGAGCTGGTTTCATAACATTTGGTATCAGAGCTTTGGATTCTAGGGTTTTGCTGCTCCAAACAGGTCATCGTGGAATTTTCGCTATAACTTTTTTTCTGTGACATTTCAGAAGTCGCAAAAAAAAACCCATTTGAGAAGAAATCGCGCTGAACCTTGGGTCCGAATTTCAGAGCTTTTTGCGTGATATTTGCGGAGATATGATCTGAGGAAGTTGGTCTTTTTGCAGACTCCTGAATTACATTCAAAATAGGTGACCTGGGGAAAATCATCATAACTTTCTCTCTGGGGATCAGATTGAAATTTCGTAAGAAGGTACAGAAAGAGAACGGACTGTAGTTTCTTGTATGTATGTTTTAGATTCAAAGGTTGAAACAGGGACTTGTGGCACGTCGTACAAGTTCGCTCTACTAAACCAGTCTAAAAGCAAGTCACTGTGGGAGATTTCACATAACTCTTCCTTGGAGAATCCAATTTGGCTCAGATTTGTGGAATTGGAAAGAGGACATAGAAGGCTACTACAAGTAGCAATTTCAGAATTGGATGATTTGAAAGTACAGAGATACATCAGATTCAATATCAGGCTTCTATAAAGTGAAAAAAGGTGTGTAGTTTTTTTTTTAATTTTTGTGTAAGCTTGGATTAACGGAATTCAAAGGGCATAGTAAAGCATTATTATCGGTAACTGATGCCCCGAGGAAAGAAAATGCAAACACCTACTAAGGAACCTGAAAGTTTTAGCATGACTCATGAAGAAGAGGAAGAAATGCTACATGATATATCAAAATTACAAGAACAAGTGCAACAAATGTCACGCTCACAAAAGCTAACAGAAGCTAAGGTAAATGGCGTGGAATCTAAGATAAAGGGCATGGAAGCTAAGATGGAGGATTCGATGGCAAATTTGAAGATAGATTTGAAGACATACATGGAAGAATTGAAGAAGTTGCTACAAGAAAGGGTCACTAATGGTGAAAAGGTAGTAAAGGAAACTCATGATGAGAACAAAAGAAATGTTAATCATGATTCCATAGACTCTAATGTTGGATCGAAGACTCACCATGTTCCAAAAATCGATATGAGGAAGTTTGATGGCAAGGATCCCGCCACATGGATATTACAGATGGAGCAATTCTTCGATCTCAATAATGTGCAAAACACACAAAAGGTACGTATGGCAACTTTATATTTGGAACCAAATCAGTTTGTATGGTATCAATGGCTTTGTTCTCGTAAACAATTTATCACTTGGGCAATTTTTACAGAAGAATTGATAGCACATTATGAGGATACAAAAAGCAACACTTTTTTTAGCCAATTGATAAGTCTCAAACAAAAGGGTTCAATAATGGAGCACATTGAGGAGTTCCAAAAATTGAACATAAGGGTAAAAGATATTCCAGAGGAGCATAGGATTGATGTGTTCATAGGGTCTTTAAAGGATAATATCCAACATGATGTGCACCTTTGGGAACCTGATTCATTAGAGAAGGCATTCAGGTTAGCAAGAAAAATGGAAAGCAAAATTATGGCAACTAGGAAGCATACCATTCACAACTATAAAGACGGAAGTGTTGTTGTCCATAGTCTTCCACAACCTACAAGGTTGACACCACAACAATTGGAAGAAAAAAGAGCAAAAGGGCTTTGTTACAATTGTGATAGCAAATACACAAAAGGTCATAAGTGTGCTGAGAAGAAATTATTCTACATAGATTGTGAAGAGGAAGAAGAAAAGGAGCAAGAAAGGTCAAAAGAAGAGGATATATTCCAGGAACAAAGCCTAGATGAAGAACAAATAAATCCGACCATATCTTGTAATGCATTGGCGGGAATTACCACTCCTCAAACCATCAAGATAGAAGGACAAATCAAGAAGAAAAAGGTAATAGTGTTGATTGATTCAGGAAGCACCCACAATTTTATTCATTGTAGGGTAGCAAAAGAATTGAATTGCTTCCTATATCCAGCACCAGAGTGTCAAGTGATGATTGCAAATGGAGGAACAATAAATTGTTCTGGAAAGTGCCATAATATCAAGCTATCCATGGGAGAATATGTATTGACTAGCCCAATGCTTTCCATTCCAATGGGAGGTGCTGATGTTGTACTAGGAGTCCAATGGCTACAATCCTTGGGTACAATAGCTTTTAATTTTCAAGAACTTTTCATGAAATTTTCTGTGGAAGGAAAGGAAGTTGAATTAAGGGGTATTGCAGGGAAACCAGGAAAGATAATCAGCTCTAATGGCATGACAAAGCTTCTAAAAAAGGAGCAAAGAGGTGTAATTGCACAATTATGTTCGCTAGATGTTTCCACATTGGAATCATCTATTTCTCCAGATCTCCAAAAAGTCTTGGACAATCATTCCAAGGTATTTGAGACTCCCAAAGGTCTCCCACCTATGCGTGATCATGATCATGCTATTCATCTGATTCCAGGAAGTGTTCCTCCAAACATCAGGCCGTACAGATATCCATATGTCCAAAAAAGTGAAATTGAACGTATGGTTGCAGAAATGCTAGAGGCTGGTATAATTCAACCGAGTCAAAGTTCTTTCTCGGCTCCAGTAGTATTGGTGCACAAGAAGGATGGATCATGGCGCATGTGTCCGGATTATAGGGAGCTCAACAAGCTCACTATTAAAGATAAGTTCCCCATTCCTGTTATTGATGAATTACTGGATGAATTGCATGGATCAATTTACTTCACCAAGTTGGATCTTCGTTCGGGATATCATCAAATCAGAATGAAGATTGAAGACATTCCTAAAACGGCATTTAGAACTCATGAGGGTCATTATGAATTTTTGGTCATGCCTTTTGGCCTTACCAATGCACCTTCAACATTTCAAGGTTTGATGAATTCAATTTTCAAACCATTCCTTAGAAAATTTGTGTTAGTATTTTTTGATGATATACTAATCTACAGCAAGTCTTGGAAGGATCATGTTGAACATGTTGACAGGGTGTTACAACTATTGGAGGAGAAACAATTATATGCAAAAAGATCCAAATGTTTCTTTGGAGTCCAGGAGGTGGAATATTTGGGTCATATTGTATCTCATGAAGGAGTTAAGGTAGACCCTAGCAAAATTAAAGCCATTAAGGAATGGAAAATCCCCACATCCATAAAGCATCTGCGAGGATTTCTTGGGTTGACAGGGTATTATCGCAAGTTTGTTAAGAATTATGGGAGAATAGCAGCACCTCTAACAACATTATTGAAGAAAGATTCATTTTCATGGACTTTGGAAGCAACAAAGGCCTTTGAACATCTTAAAGAGGCAATGTGCCAAGCACTGGTCTTAGCTACACCGGACTTCACAAAAACCTTTATTGTGGAATGTGATGCTTCAGGAAATGGAATTGGTGTTGTTCTAATGCAAGATGAAAGACCCATTGCTTTTGAAAGTCGTCCAATCAAGGGAAAGTTTTTAAGCAAAGCTATTTATGAGAAGGAAATGTTGGCAATACTCCATGCACTTAAGAAATGGCGACCCTACCTAATGGGAAGACACTTCAAGGTAAAAACGGATCATGATAGCCTTAAATACTTTTTAGAACAAAGATTATCCTCTGAAGAGCAACAAAAGTGGGTCACAAAGATGTTGGGTTATGACTTTGAAATCATCTACAAAAAAGGGAAGCAAAATGTGGTGGCAGATGCACTCTCAAGAAAGGATGAGGATGTGGAAGCATTGTTGTGTGCCATTTCTATTATCCAACCAGATTGGATAAACGAAGCAAGGGAGGAATGGAAGAACGACGAAGAAGTGTGGGCACTTATTCAAAAGCTACAACAAGATTCCAGTACTTCTGATACATTTAGCTGGAAAAATGATTCGTTATGGTACAAAGATCGCTTATACCTCTGTAAGAATTTCCAGCTAAAACAAAAGATTCTTATGGAATTGCACACTTCTCCCTTAGGAGGGCACTCAGGATTTTTAAAAACTTACCACAGGGTTAAGAAGGAATTTTTTTGGGATGGCCTTAAATCAGATATTCAAAAGTTTGTGGCGGAATGTTTGGTTTGCCAGCAAAATAAAGTTGAAACAATTAAGACACCAGGTCTATTACAACCTTTATCCATTCCAAGCCAACGTTGGGAGGAGGTTTCAATGGATTTTATCACAGGTTTACCCAAGTCTGAGGGAAAGAGTGTCATCATGGTGGTAGTTGACAGACTTACCAAGTATGCACACTTTTGTGCATTATCACATCCATTTAAAGCCAGTACAGTTTCTACTGCATTTATGGAAACAGTTCAAAAGCTACATGGAAACCCAAAGATTATTGTAAGTGACAGAGATCCCATTTTCACTGGAAATTTTTGGACAAAATTATTTTCTTGTCTTGGTACTCAGTTAGCTCATAGCTCATCTTATCATCCTCAATCTGATGGGAAAACTGAGATAGTAAACAAATGTTTGGAAGGATATCTTCGTTGCTTTGTATCTGATAAACAGACACAATGGGTCAAATGGTTGCCTCTGGCTGAATGGTGGTATAACACTTCCTTCCATACAGCAACAAAAATGACCCCATTTATGGCACTTTATGGGTATCAACCACCATCCATCACATCATATTTAAGAGAAAATTCTAAGGTTCAGGCAGTGGAACATCACATTGAACATCAACAACAAGTCCTCCAACTCTTAAAGGATAACCTCGTGTTGGCACAAAATAGAATGAAACAACAGGCAGATCAACATCGCAGTGAAAGAAGTTTTGATGTAGGTGATTGGGTATTCCTACGGCTACAACCATATAAGCAAATGTCCCTAAAGCAAGCTAAGAAGGATAATAAATTATCACCAAAGTATTATGGTCCGTACAAGGTGTTGGAAAAGATTGGTACTATGGCATACAAATTGGAGCTTCCTGCAGCTTCTCGATTGCACCCAGTTTTCCATGTTTCATGTTTAAAGAAGGTTATAGGTGACAAGCTCCCAATTCAAACAATATTGCCAGAACTTGACGAGGAAGGAAAAATTATATTGGAACCGGAAGCAATCACAAAAACAAGAACTCGACAGCTACGAAATCGATCAATTTCAGAGTATCTTATCAAGTGGAAGAATTTATCCGCTGAAGATTCCACATGGGAGGATGAGAATTTTATGCAGAAGTATCCAGAACTGCTCAAGCATTGAGGACAACACGTTTTTTAAGGAGAGGGGCATGTTGGGTCCCTATAATACTAGTGATTACCCCATTACTATTGTAGTTATACCCCCTATTTATATTGTTGTGCCCCTATTACCCCCATATTGTTATTTCTGTGCCCCATAGAATCCCTCTATTGTTATTTTTGTGGCTTTATATTATTATTGTTAGGTCGGTTGGATTATATTGTGACTCCTTAGACTCCTATATATAGAAAGGAGGTTTTTTCATTTGTATCATCCAAGAATTGTTCATTTATGTAATGTAAAGGAGGTTGCCCCCTCGAAGAGGCTGAATTCTAAGGTGTGGATCTCTCTTTTCTATCTTTTTGTGAGCTGGTTTCGTAACAGTTTGGACCTGTTAACATCAAATCATTAGGAGGAGCATCATATTTTTTAACATTTATAGATGATGCATCCAGGAAGGTTTGGGCATATCCTATGAAAAATAAAAGTGAAGTGTTTGGGATATTTCAAAAATTCCATGTTGTTGTTGAAAGAGAGACTAAAAAATTGCTGAAGTGTTTAAGAATAGATAATGGTGGAGAATATTGCTCAAATTAATTTAAGGAATATTGTAACAGGTTTGGCATAAAGCATGAGAAGACTATGCCTAGTACTCCTCAACGGAATGGTGTCGCAGAAAGGATGAATCACACCATAATGGAAAAGGTGCGAAGTATGTTGTCCAATTCTAGTTTGGAGAAGAATTTGTGGGCTGAAGCAATCAGGACTGCTTACTACCTCATAAATAGATCTCCAACTACAGCCTTGGATGGCGGTATCCTTAAAGAAGTTTGGACTAGTAAGAATTTGAATTATTCTCACTTGAAAATCTTTGGATATGAAGCATTTATACATATTCCCAAAGAAAATAGAACTAAGCTAGATGATAAATTTATGAAATGCATATTTTTGGGATATGTAGATGAAGATTTTGGTTATCATCTATGGGATCCAGTCAACATAAAATTATTAGAAGTAGGGATGATATATTTAATGAGTCAGAAATGTTCAAGAGGACTGTAGGTGAGTTTGAGGTCAAGAAGGTTATTGACAGGTTTGAAGAGCAACAGGAAAACATCCCACCAATGCAAGAAAATGAACAGCAAATTCAGGAGCATCAAGAACAACAAGTGGAAAATGATGAACAACAAGAAGAAGGAATCTTGCAGGAACCCTTATAGGAGATTCAACCTGATAATGCACCACCACAGTTGGTTCACAGATCTTCTAGGCCTCATAAGCCTTCACAGAGGTATCCTCCTTCAAACTATATTTTGTTGACTGATGAAGGCGAGCCTAATTGTTTTCAAGAAGCTTGTAAAGTTGAGCACAGTGAAGAATGGAAGAAGAAATGAACTTTTTGCTGGAAAATAAAACTTGGGAGTTGGTAAACCTCCCAAAATGTAGAAAGGCTCTACAAAACAAATGGGTTTACAGGATTAAGCATGAAGGTGACGAAAAGAAGGAGAGGTATAAAGCAAGACTGGTGGTGAAAGGTTTTGCCAAAAAAGAAGGTATTGACTTCTCTGGAATTTTCTCACCTGTTGTTAAAATCTCATCCATTAGAGTCATTCTTGGTCTAGTTGCTGCTTTAGACCTAGAATGTGAATAGTTAGATGTAAAAACTGCTTTCCTTCATGGTGACTTGGAGGAAGAAATTTATATGGAGCAGCGAGAAGGCTTCATAGAAAAAGGCAAAAAAGGCCTTGTTTGCAGGTTGAAGAAGAGTCTCTATGGGTTGAAATAGGCACCTTCACAATGGTACAAGAAATTTGATTCATTCATGTTGGAACATGGTTTTAGGTGGTTGGAAGCTGACCATTGTGTCTATATCAAGAGGTATGATCAAGGAAAGTATATCATATTATTGTTATATGTGTATGACATGTTGATTGTTGGGCATGATAAAAATAAGATCAATAGGTTGAAGAAATATTTGGGTAGCAAATTTGCAATGAAGGATTTGGGACCAACACAACAGATATTGGGCATGCAGATTATGTGTGACAGGAAAAACAAAAGGTTGTTGCTATCACAAGAAAAATATATCAAGAAGGTGCTTGACAGGTTTAATATGAAGGGTGCCAAGCCACTTGGTACACCCCTTGCAGCCCACTTCAAGCTGAGTACTGAATTATGTCCTAGTGATGACAAGGAGAAAGAAGAAATGAGCAAGATTCCTCATGCCTCAACAGTTGGCAGCTTGATGTATGCCATGGTATGCACACAACTAGACATTGCATATTCAGTGGGAGTAGTGAGCAGGTTCCTTGCCAATCCTGGAAAACAACATTGGCAAGCAGTAAAATGGATTTTGAGGTATCTCAAAGGTACTAGTCATTATTGTTTATGTTTTGGTCATGATGAGACTATGCTTGAAGAATTTACAAATGCAGATATGGCTGGAGATATGGACACCAGAAAGTCCACTACAGGTTATTTGTATACATTTGCAGGTGCAGTAGTATCTTGGGTATCAAGGCTACAAAGAATAGTATCCCTCTCTACAACAGAAGCAGAGTACATAGCTACAATAGAAGCTTGTAAAGAGATGTTGTGGATGCAACGATTCCTAGGAGAGATAGGAATAAAGCAGGACAAGTATGTGTTATATTGTGATAGTTAGAGTGCCATTCACTTGGTGAAAAACCTAGCATTTCATTCAAAAACCAAGCACATTGACTTAAGGTACCATTGGATCCGGCATGTGTTGGAGGAAGAATAGTTATCCTTGGAAAAAATCCATACAGATAGGAACCCTGATGATATGCTCACTAAGATTCTACCACGAAATAAACATGAGTTATGTAGAGGCATGGTAGGCCTCAATGTGACTTGATGACTCTTATTTGGCTTCAAGTGGGAGAATGTTAAGTGTGAAGCCAAATTCATGAATCACATGTAGGATTCTAGATCCTTCTACACTACCATTGGTTTCTAGATCTCCAGGATTCTAGATCCTTCTACACCGCCATTAGTTTCTAGATCTCCATTTGAATCACATACAGGATTCTAGATCCTTCTTCTGCCTCTATAGATTTGTAATTTCTCTGCCTAGGGAAAGCAAGCCAAGGTCTAGGCCTGTTACGTAATGCAAAGTGATTTTTGTTCTCCAATGATTGTTTTATCTATTCCATTGTGTCTGATTGAGTAATCTTGTTGTTTCTCCATTTGTCTGTCTCTGAAATTATTCTTTGCTATTCCCGTCTAAGTCTCTGAGTATAAATATGTTGTGTGTTATGTATGCTTTGAACTAACAAGAGGTATTGCCAATGGACTTAGTTGCTTACCTTGAGCTAGCTGACTTCATTAACCTAGCAAGCGTGTTAGAATATGCTAAGTCATTGGAATAGGCGGCAGGCCCCTATCATTCACTACGAACATAAGGAGCATATGCAAATACAGTTTATGATTTAGTTCCATATCCGATCACACCAACAACACTTGTGGCTTTGAGAGCCTTGCTGAGGTGAGACCTTGACTAAAATGAATTTCTTGCTCCCCTCTTCTGTTCCAATGGCTTCATTGGTTTGTTGGGTCAATTGCTTCGTTGTTTTCCATACTGCAAAATGGAAGAGCAAAGCAATCAATCATTTTTTTTTTTTTAAATCAAAATGGAAACTCTAGCTTTTACTAAAAATGATGTAAGGCAATCCATGGAATTATGTTGCCTCTGTAATGTGATGGAGCTTATACAAAGATGTAGAGAATTACAAGGCGATTAGTTGATTCAGGATGACAAACATAGCCACCATGCTTCAGAACTTCACGGCCGAGTTTGCTTAGTGTTGTTTTCTAGGGTGAGCTTTGCACACTCTTTAATACAACCAATTTAATCTTGCAAACCAAATAATTTGGACAATATTAAAATCCCATTATCCTTTTTTCAAAATGATTCTACCTTATTTTAAGTAAAAAAAATGCTTTCTCTCCATTTTCTTGCAATGCAAATAAATTGTGCAATATTTACATCCCATCAGCCATAATTTTAAATGATTCTACTTGATTTTAATTAAAAAAAAATGCATTTTATCTCAGTTACTTAAATTAAAAAAAATAAATAAAAAATCAATTCTTACCATTAAAATGTATCATATTTAATTACAGATGATTTGAATAATCACACGTATCATAGAGAGCCGAGTTTGTGAACATTCATCCACAAAAATAAGTGTGAAATATATTTTACATATAAATCTCATATGAGATAGATGCCCATTGAGAATATTTAGAAGGAACCCGAAGAAGAGCACTAATTTTACATTAATATAATCAAACTATAGTTGGTAAGGGGATGCTTATTGGATTATGGGCTAATTTTAATCAATAATCCTAACATTGTTGTGGGAAATTACTTAATTAACTCATCATTTACTGATGAAAAATCAAATTATTTTAGTTCTTTCCAGTATAAAATTCATATAATGATAGATTATACGTTGTTGAAAGAGAATGGATATCGATAACATTTATTGGTTATAATTTAATAAATAAGTATAAATAAGGGTGTCTCTTGAAATGCAAGAAGGGTGTCTCTTGGAATTAATAAATAAGTATTTGTGTGAACACAATTTGAAAAAATCCACATATGAGAAAGATATAACGGTTACCCTTTATGTAATTGAGATCTCATATCCACATTTCAGCAAGAGGTGTCTCTAAGTCAAGATTGACCACCATAGCCTAAAGTATTTTGTAAAACAAATGCTATCATCACCAAATTAGCATAATTGGGTCACTAAGATGCTTGGCTATGATTATGAAATCATTTATAAGAAAGGAAAAGCAAATATAATGATTGATGTTTATCAAAGCAATTTTAGGAGGATCGGTCCCTCTTTTCCTATTCCTTCACTTTCCTGTGATGGTTGGATGTATCCTATAAAGAATGGCTAGCAAAAAATAGTATGGTTCAACGAATCCAAAGGCTTTAGGAATACCGTAGTTCTCCTAAAGGGTATGCATGGCAACAAGATACATTGAGGTATACAGGGAACATTGTTTTGGTAAAGAATTCTAAAGGGTTTTAGAGGAATTGTGTTCATCACCTACAAAAATTCACTTTGGATTTGCAAAACCTATAAATGAACTATGTGTTGCTTCTTTTAAGAGGGAATGGCACCAAACATCCATAATTTTCTAGTGGTATGTGACACTTTCCAAAGAAACAAGGGTGATATGGTGAAGATGATAGGAGCATTGCAACCACTACTAATTCCAACACATATATATGGTTTTTACAATGGGTCTTCTAAATTTGGAAACTAACCAATACTACTAGTTGACAATATTTCCAAACATACTCATTTTTATACCGTATTACATTGATTCACACCTTCTTTAGTGGCACAAGTCTTTATGGGTTATATTTGTAAGGTACATATTATGCCCACACCAATTGTCTTCGTCAGGGATCCCACATTCACTAAGTTGTTTAAACATGAAGGTACACAATTAAAAATGAACATTATATATCATCCCTAGATAGACGCTTAAATTTAAGTGGTGAACAAGTGATTAAAATGCTTCCCGTGATGCTTCTCTTCCAAAATACTACACCAATGGACATAATGGCTTCACTTGGAAAATGGTGGTACAATACCAATTATCATGGAGTTACTCCAATGACACCATATGAAGCTATATTTAGCCAAACCCCTTGTCGGTGGCTTTCTATTTATCAAGAACTTGCAAGGTTCAGGTAGCAGATCACACACTTCACACAAATGAAACCATTCTCCACACACTTTAGCCTTTAGGACAATTTGTTATGGCTCAAAATAGAATGAAGCAACATGTGACTAGGACTACTAGAGTGTTTTTTGTAGATGAGGATTAGGTGTTTCTTTACCATGAATTCTATAAAGAAACATACCTCAAAGATAAAATCCACGAGAAACTAACATCATATTAATTCTATGGAGCCATATCATCATTGACTAATGCATTGAATAACTATCCTACAAACTAGTTTTTCTAGTCTAAAAAATCCAAGATTCAATGAGTGTTTCATGTATCATGATAGAAAAAGCTACTCTAATTGAATTGCATGGTGCAAACTAAATCAACAAAACTAGATGGAGGGTCCATATGCCAAAGAGCATCAATTGTGTTAGTTTACAATCTGAGATGTACCAATCTAGTGGAAATGTATGTAACCAAATGATATTGCATAAGAATGAGTAGAGATTCTACAATAATCTTCCCACCTCCAAACTAGATAAAAACATTGCTTCGGAAGGGGGAGGACATAGGGTCTTACCTTAACCCTCCTACCTTATGTTGGTTAGTAGTTACTCAATTAATGTATCTCATCATCATCATCATCATCTTCAAATAAGACCCACCAATATTATTAAATAATTATTAAATGTAAAAAAATCTTCTTTATTAAATAAAACATACTAAATAATTATTACTATTTAATCACGAAAATCCATTCAATAATGATTTTGTTATTATAACTTTATTTAAAAAACTAAAGATATATGTGTTGTACGAATAACGGAAATAATGAAGAAAAACAAAGAAACTCAACAGAATAACCTAGACAAGAAACTGAATTGGATTGGAATTTGTTATTCAACAATGATTCTCCGCTCATCACATTTCATGGGCATTTGTTAGTTTTATATCATCGACCGTCGTTACATAACTAATATTTCAGTATAAAACTGTCTAGTTACATTTTACCCAAAGTTACTAATTCATTGTCAAACTAACAAACTCAACCTTGACAACAGTTTTCCTAATCTCTTGCCCATGCCCATTCATCATCTTTTCTGCAAGCCAAGAGAAGCTAAACACCATCGCAACTTCTCTATTGTAACTGGCTTTGTGAACATGTCTGCACAATTCTCTCGCATATGGACCTTTTGAAGAGCTACTTTTCCGCCATCGATCACATGTCTCAGAAAATGATACCTTACGTCAATGTGCTTGGTTCTGCTGTTATAAGCAGGATTTGTAGCCAAGTGAATAGCGTTTTGACTGTCACAAAGTACATTCACTTTCTCTTGTGTCCTTCCAATCTCATCGAGCAGACCCTTTAACCAGATTGCTTCTTTACTGGCATCTGAAGCAGCTATATATTCAGCTTTGGTAGTGGACAACGCAATTGTTTCTTGAAGCTTTGACATCCAACTAATTGCTCCACCTGCAAGAGTAAAGACATAACCTGTAGTAGATCTTCTTTTGTCCAAATCACCTGCATAGTCAGCATCTACATATTTGCATACTGATCCTTCACTACAATTAAAGACGATGTAATGGTCACTTGTGCCTCTTAGATATTGAAGCACCCATTCACTACTTGCCAATGTTCTTTACCTGGATTTGCCATGAACCTGCTGACAACTCCAACTGCATGTGAAATGTCAGGTCTTGTAGATACCATCGCATACATTAAGTTGCCTACAACATTTGCATATGGTACATGAGACATATACTGCTTTTCTTCATTAGCTCTAGGACTCAAAACCGAAGAAAGCTTAAAATGGGAAGCTAGTGGAACATTAACAGGTTTCACATTATTCATAGAGAACTTTTCAAGTACCTTCTCCACATACTTCTGCTGTGATAACCAAAGCTTACCATTTTTCCTGTCTCTGTGTATCTCCATGCCCAAGATATGTTTTGCTGCTCCAAGATCCTTCATATCAAACGTCCTAGAGAGTTGAGCCTTTAACCTGTTGATCTCTTCCATGCTTTTGCTTGCAATAAGCATATCATCAACATACAAAGCTAAGATAATGAATATGCCATTGAAACTTTTGAAGTACACACAATGATCATACTCACTTCTTATAAAGTTCTGGCTCACCATGAAGGAATCAAACTTCTTGTACCATTGTCTGGGAGACTGCCTCAGACCATACAATGATTTCTTGAGCTTGCAAACTAATCTTCTGCTGCGACCTCGTACAAAACCTTATGGTTGTTACATATATATCTCTTCATTCAAATCACCATGTAGAAAAATTGTTTTAACATCTAACTGTTCTAACTCAAGATTAAGCAATGCAGTTAGTGCCAACACAGTACGTATAGAAACAAGTTTTATAACTGGAGAAAAAATCTCATGAAAGTCTATACCTCAACCTGAGAATACCCTTTTGCTACCAGTCGCGCCTTATACCTTTCGATACTTCCATCAACTTTTTGTTTCAGGTTGAAGACCCATTTACATCCAACAACACTTCTCCCTTCAGGAAGCTATACAAGATCCCAGGTATTGTTCTTGGCTAAGGAGTCCATTTCTTCTTCCATAGCCATTTTCCATTTCTCTCTATCTGTATCATCTACTGCTTCCTGATAACAAGAGGGTCCCCCATCTTCAGTAATCAAAGCAAAAGATGAAGTAGAATCTTCATACCTTTTGGGAGTTTTCCTTTCCCTTGTAGACCTTCTCAGAGCAACTAGTTGCTGAACTAGTTCAGAAACTTGCACTGGTTCAGAAGCTTCAACGGCTTCCTTTGTGTCTTCAACACCTTTTTCTCCAGAAGTCTCTCCTTCCTTTCGACTGTCACCGAAAGGTCTAGCCTCCAACTAAACTCGTTGATTCAGCGATACCTGTTCCTGTTCAATTCTTTCAACATTTGATTTTAACGGAGAGGATTCATCAAATGTTACATCTTTACTAATGACTATCTTCCGCAATGTAGAATCCCACAACCTATATCCTTTCACTGCATAGTCATACACAACAAAGACATAACATTTTGACTTTGGATCTAATTTTGAACGCTGATTTTTCGAAATAAGAGAATAAGCATCACAGCCAAATATCCTCAAATGTGAATAGTCACAAGACTGACCTCTCCAAACTTCTTCAGGAATTTTACAATCAATTACTACTGAAGGTGATCTGTTAAGTAAATAACAAGCAGTAGATACTGCTTCTGCCCACAACTCCTTTTGCAAGTTAGCATTGCTAATCATGCTTCTAGCTCTTTCCATAAGAGTCCGATTCATACGCTCAGCAACACCATTTTGCTGAGGAGTATAAACAACAGTTTTGTGTCTAACAATTCCATCATCCTTACAGTATTGTTCAAATTCAACTGAAGTGAACTCACCACCATTGTCAGTTCTTATACATTTAATAGATTTGTCTGTTCTTTTCTCTACTATTACTTTAAATTGTTTAAAGACACTTAATACATCAGCTTTCCTTTTTAGCATATAGACCCAAACTTTACGAGAGTAATCATCAATAAACATTAAAAAATACAATGCACCTCCATATGACACAACAGGGGATGGTCCCCACAGATTAGAATGAATATAATCTAAAACATCTTTACTATTATGATTTCCAACTTTAAATCTCTGTTTACACTGTTTTCCATAGACACAATGTTTACAGAAATCTAACTTCAAGGATTTAAGATCGGGAAGAGATTTACGTTTCATCAATATCTGAAGACCTTTCTCGCTCATATGACCCAATCGCTGATGCCATAGACGAGTACCTGCTTCTTCCTTTTCCGATGCAACCACTGCTTCATTGACCTTAGTACTTCCTTTTAACCTGCAAAGATTTCCGACCTTTTCTGCGTTCATAACCACAAGGGCTCCTTTAAAGACTTTCAAGACGCCATCCTGACCTGTAAACTTATAACCATCTGAATCCAACACTCCCAAAGAAATCAAATTTTTCTTCAAATCAGGTACATGTCTAACTGTGTTATCATACATCTTAATCCTGATATCTCCCATCCCAATAGTCTGACATGACACATTGTTACCCATAAACACAGAACTACCATTTACATTTTTATATGAAGTAAACCAATTTCTATGTGGGCACATGTGATGCGAAGCACCAGAGTCTAACAACCAACTATCAAAACCCTGAGAGACATTACATTCAGGTGAAGTTTCATCTATCATACATAATTCTTCAGCAGATAAAACTTCATCTATCATACCTAAATCGACCTGATTCGCTTCGTTCTTCGGGTTTTAGTATTCCTTTCGTTTCCAACAGTCTTTCTTCAAGTGTCCAACTTTACCGCAGTTCCAACATTTTGCCTTACACTTCTTTCCCTTCAATTTTGATCTGGAAGACCCCCTTGGTTTATCTCCTCTTTCCTTTGAGCGTCCTCTAGCGACCATGGCTTCTGATGCAAATGTTTCAGTGCTGGATTTCCTTCGTACTTCTTCAGATAGGAGAGCTCCCACGACTGATTCAAACTTCAAAGAATCAGCAGAGCTGAAGCTGATTGAAGTTACGAAGTGATCCCACGATTCAGACAGAGAACACAACAAGGTTATGGCTTTATCTTCTTCCTGTATTTTGAATTCCATATCTGTTAATTGACATATTAGTGTATTAAAAACATTCAAATGTTCTGCAACGTTTGAACCTTCTTTCATTCGAAGACTGTATACTTTCCTTTTCAGATAAATTCTTTTGGTTAATGACTTTGTCATATAGAGATTTTCAAGTTTTTCCCACAATCCTGACACCGTAGTCTCTTCAACAATGTTGAAGGGAACTTCATCCGCTAGGCATAACCAGATGGTACTGAGAGCTCGGGCATCCAAGTCCTCCCAGTCTGAAGTAGTCATGGTTGCAGGTTTCTTAGTTGCCCCATCCAATGCCTTGTGCAACCCTTGTTGCACAAGAAAATCCCTAACCTTCAGTTTCCAAAGAGCAAAATTGCTATTTCCGGTGAAATTCTCCACTTCGAATTTCGCATTCGACATCTTGGCCATTTTTCCACCTTCCTAGGGTTTCAGTCTTTCTAGGGTTTTTGCTTTTCAAGAAAAAAAAATAATCTCAGCCTCTGAACTAGGGTTTATATTTTTCCTTCAAAAAATAATAACCTTTCTTTATTTAGAGACCCTTTCTTACAAACCCCTTTGTTATTCAAACAAACAAAGAAACCCTTCCTGAACCCTTTCTTTTCCTCCAATTTCACACATTCACTCCTTTACTGAAAAAATTCTGAAACAATTTCTGAATATTTTGTTCCTTTTGTTTTTTTCGATTCAAAGGAAAAACCTTTAACAAGCCCAGAATTTATTTAGCATTGCTGGAAAAAAAAAATAATACCCGGTCTTTCACGCAGCTTTGACCAGCACCTGCTCTTCGAGTTGGCTCTGACTTCTTCAATACGCAGCACACAACGTCTCAGCAATCAGGTAGATTCACCAGCGTTTTCTTCTGGGCAGTGGTTCCTCGATCTCTGGTACGCAACAGCACCACAGACAGAGAAAATACACTTCACTCAGAACACTGCACAGCAACGATTTCCTTCACATACGCAGGCTCGGTTCCTCGCTGGACAACAACGTCTTCACACACGCAGGCTCGGTTCCTTGCTGGACTGCAGCGTCTTCACACAGTCACGTAGGTCTTTCACACAGGCAATCATTCAACTCGCACTGCATGTTCTCATTCGCTCGACCTTTTTTTAATACGCAACAATCTGGCTCTGCACGCAAGGACAGCACGTCTTCACACGACTTCTCATGTAGGGATAGGCTCTTTCATGGAAAAAAAAATACCTCACGCAGGTCTTAGTCTCACGCTCAGGTTTTTGGATTCACGCATAGCTTGCAGGTCTCAGCCTCACGCGCCTTACACCAATCGCTGATGCAGACAGCCTTTCACGCCTCGCTGGTCTTCACACAACAAAGAAAAAAGTCTTGGACTCACGCCTTCAACACACAGCCGCTTTCTTTCATGCCCAGGCTCACCGCCCTCGGAGCTCTGATACCACTTGTTGTACGAATAACGGAAATAATGAAGAAAAACAAAGAAACTCAACAGAATAACCAAGACAAGAAACTGAATTGGATTGGAATTTGTTATTCAACAATGATTCTCCGCTCATCACATTTCATGAGCATTTGTTAGTTTTATATCATCGACCGTCATTACATAACTAATATTTCGATATAAAACTGTCTAGTTACATTTTACCTAAAGTTACTAATTCATTGTCAAACTAACAATATAGATGTTTTACTAAACTATCAACTTCTAATAAAAAATCACCTCACCTCACTTTAGAAAATAATAAATAAATAAACCTCACCTTTTATTTTTTCTCATTAATAAAAAACATATTTCTCATATTATCTTTCTATATAATATTTTATATTTATGACTTTTATATACCTAATTTATTTTTAATTGAAACGATTTAACACTACCATGTAAACTTTAATGTTCAAAGGTTTGCCTTTATCTTTTCACTTTACCGGTTGCAGCGAATGACTCTACTACCATTGCCATTCATTTGATGCTCTCTAAGGATAATTTGAAGGAGCATTATGGGGGCACTTGTCATTGATCTTTCAACCAGCAAGTGTTAATATTGGTATGAGAGGATGGTTGTGGCACCCTCTCCACAAAAGGGCCAGCTGGCCAACCATAACTGTATTCCTAATAATATACATGGGAGAAGATGTTTGGAAATCTAGAACCGAGATGTATACCTTCCTCGTTGTGTTAAACATGATATAGTTATGAGATGTATACCTTCCTCGTTGTGTTAAATATGATATAGTTATTGAGTATAGTTTGGTTAATTTTTATTTTATTTATTTATTTTAAATTATTCTAAATTTAAAAATATTTAGAAAATTCAATAGCTATAAGTGAAGTTAAGTCACTTATATAATAGAATATTTTTATTTTGAAATCCTCTTTAAAAATATTTTAAATGTGTAATAGATATAAGGATAGTTGGACACAATTAAAGAGGATATTGCTTCCAAATGCTTAGAGTGATTTATGAAGTCACTTGAAAGAGGGTATGTTTCCCAATCACTTTAATCATTTATAAAATTATATAAGAATAATTCATAATTTAATTATAAATTTTAAAATATTCAAAATATTTTAAAAATCTTAAATAAATAAGTAAAATAAAAAACTGATTTGAACTTTCCAAAATATGTAATAACTATAATAATACACTACTTACTTAATCAATATTACAAAACTTATTAAGGTTAGGAAACAGGTGGATTTTTGGGATTTCCCTTCCAATGCTTAATTTGTCACCATACAGGTCACCTGATGGCAAGATGTCCCTGAAATTTTAGAAATAAGCTTGGTGATGATCATATTGAGTCTCTTCACTAGTGTTGAGCACCAGGAACTTCTGATGTGCAAAAGGATAGTGAATGTCCAGGCATCATGTTATCAATTTTTTGGTTAGGGGTTTATCTTGTCATCTACAATTTCCTCAATATATAAATTTCTTTCCAGTACATACAAGGTTTTTGGAATAGGATGGTCGAATACGAGATTTTGAAGATTGGCTCAATGATGTTAGCTAGAGATTTAATTGCTACTATCTTTGGAGAATAATTTTGGGGAACACAATGTCATATCGACCCACTGGGAAATCAGTTATGGGATCTCTTTGCGGAAAACCATTTAGTGGGTGTTAGACCTTTTCCCCTCGTCCTACATGGAGTAATGGTAGATGCGCTTTTGACCATATTGGGAGAAGGTTAGATTGGATATTGATAGATGAGAATATTCTAGAAATGTTGGGGAATGTAAGGTCATGGGTTTCTGAGGCAAAAAATTCAGATCATACTCTGATTATTATGCAATAGAGAGGGGAGAAGGCCTAGAAAGGCCACCCTTTCAAATTTAACAGGTCTTGGCTCGACAAGGGGGCCTTTAACAAAATGGTTTGATATTCTTGGATGTATTTTGATTTTTCAGAAGAAGGATCGATGATGAGCCAAATTATGGATAAGTTAAAGAGGTTAAAATATGTGATTCGATCGTGGGAGTGTAAAAAAAAATTAAATACGTGAGTGGAGTTGGAGAAGATTGGCGTTGAGATGGAAAGTCTTGGTCTTCAAATGGATCTTGTGGCCCTGTCCCTTTTGTAACACACTTACCTGAAGGAGTTGGAATATAAAAAAGAAATATTTTAAAGATTCAAGAGGCCACCTAGCATTTAAAAAGCCGAGCAATTTGGATCAAGAATGGAGGTCGTAATACCCATTTTTTCCAGCATTACGCTACCCATAGGAGGAATATGAATTCTATCTGGGAAATGGAGACTACTTCAGGGGCAAGAGTTTATAATATTGAAGACATAAAGAGGGAGGTTGTCAATTATTTTGAGGCATGTTCTTGGCTCACACGGAAGTGGATATCCATGAACAACTCTTGGGTATTGAGGCTTTCCCTATTATGTTTATGGCAGAATCAAATGTGATGTTGGGGATGTTTGTTTCAATGGAAGAGATATCCACGGTTCTTATATCTTTCACGAAGGACAAGTGTCCTGACCTGGATGGGTGGACAATAGAGCTCTTCTTACATTTTTTTTACTATGGGTAGGGATCTTTTGAATATGGTGGAGGAATCACTCATTTCTGGTTGGGTATATGGGGTGATTAACTCCACTTTTATCACTCTCATCTCGAAGTTCTCCCACCCAATTGCTTTCACATATTTTTGGTTGATTTCCATTTGCAACATTACATATAAGCTGATTTCAAAGATCATTGCGTTCATGCTAAAGGGAACTCTTTCTAGCTATATCTCTCCGGAACAATTCAATTTTCTCTCAAATCGACAGATCAAGGATGTTGTGGCAATTACTCAGGAATGCATACATACCATTCGCACAAAGAAGATATATGCTTTGGTTATGAATTTGGATCTTCACAAGGCTTATGACAATGTTGATTGCTCCTTTCTACGAATGATTCTTTCTAAGATTGAGTTATCTATGGACAATGCTTCCTGGATCATGGTGTGTGTCTCATTTGTAAATTTTGCACTCTTGATTAATGGTGCCCCATCAAATTTTTATGGGTTGTGAGAGGTTTGTACCAAGGGTGCTCATTATCCCTGTTATTATTCATCTTGGTCATTGATCACTGAGCAAGAAAATTGGGGAGGCTCGTATTGGAGGCGCTTTATGTGGCTTGTAGGGAACTCGTAGAGTCTCTGTCTCTCATTTATTGTTTGTTGATGATGTTCTTACCTTTGGATAGGTCTCTTTGGCTCAGTGGAATGTATTACATTCCATTTTCGTTAGATATGGTGCTGCATTGGGCTTTTGTCTAAATGGTAAGAAATATTTATTGATCCACTACTCTAGAAATGATGAGGAGGTAACCAACATTGTTAGGTTTTTTGGGGTGGTTGTCTTGAGTATTGAAGAAGATTTCCCGTATTTGGGTTTAAGATTGAAACCAAATAAATACCGGATAGTGGATTGGAATTAGTCACTGGATAAGCTTCAGAAGTGTCTATCATCATGGTCTTATCGCTGGCTATCTCTAGGAGGCAAATATACACTTATCCATAGGTCCTACAACATATCTCAGTGTATTGAGTGCACCTTTACATGCTTCGTATTAAGTTCATTCTATGGATCAAGGATATTATTGCACATTTCCTATGATCGGGGGCCACGGGTATCACAAGTTTCATCTGGTGTGCTTGGATGCCTTTACTAAAGGAAAGGAGTTCGGTGGATGGGACTTACTGGATTTTAGAGTTTTTGGGTGGTATTTGGTAGGAAATCATTTATGACAAATACTTGAACAACATGTATCTCTTGAAATGGTATAAAAGCCAGAGTGATGGTACAAAGAAGGGATCTCATATATGGAATAGTTTCTTAAAAGTTAGAAAGTGCATTTTTTATAATATGCATGGGTTCTTTGGATGTGGGGAAAAATCCTACAGACAGAAGGTTGCTATTTCTCCTTACTCGTCTTGGATGGACGCTGTGAAGGTTAGACTATCCCCTTCAAACACTGATTATTGGAATAAGCTCATTGCATATCTTTAGTCGTCAGGTCTTGTAATGAAGGGACGAGGGGATGACTTAGTTTGGAGTGGTTCGCTTCATAGTGGGAGCATGGTAGTTTCGGAAATTAACAAATACATTTCCTACAAAGCACATGGTTTGACAAATCAATGCTGGCACAGGGGCTATGGAGTTTGAAAGTGCATTTGAAAATAATTATTTTTGATCGACTAGCATGGAAAATACACATTCTTACTTGGGATAACGTTTGTAAAGGGGGAATTTTGGCCCAGGATGGTGTTTTTTCCACCTGGAGTCACCGGAGAATGCCCTTCAACTTTTTTTACAATGTCCATTTTCTATTTTAGTGTGGGTGAGGGTCTTGGATTTTCTCGAGCTTCCTGCAATTTGGGCTTTCTCCTTGCTTGAATTTGGCTATCAATGCTGGTTCAATAGGCGAGGGGAGTATAAATCTATTCTGTGTTCATCAGTTGGGAAATTTAGCGCGCAACGAATTATGTGATATTTGAAGATAGTTCCTTGGATATTGCCCGGATGTGTACCAACATATAGGCTTGGTTGGAGGCTGGGGTGCGGGTAAGCAAAGTTGACAAGACACCCAATCCGAAGAGGAAATTTTACAGGCGAAGTATCCTGTTGGCTTTTTTGATGGTGCCTCACAATCTGGATGATGTAGATGTAGGGTTGTGTTGATGATCAATTCACACATTCAGTTTCAGTTCTTCTGGTTTGGCGAAGAGGGCACAAATACTAAAAGATGTAGATGTAGGGTTGTGTTGATGATCAATTCACACATTCAGTTTCAGTTCTTCTGGTTTGGCGAGGAGGGCAGAAATACTAGAGGAGAGTCCCTTACCCTTTGGGGACTGTTATACATGTCCAGGAAACACCGTCTGGATCAAATTTCTGTCTATGGAAGTAAAATTTTTTGGCCCCAACTTGGTCAATTTGTTGGCTCGTATTGAGATGTTAGAACAATACTTGTTAGCTCGTATTGAGATGTTAGAACAATCCTGGTTGGCTCGTATTGAGATGTTAAACAACGTGGCGAATGGGCTGTCAAAGAAAGGTTTAGTGGTGAATCCAGGTTCTTTTCACTACAGTTTTATATTCGATGGTGCAGTGCAAGACGAGGGCGAGATCGCTCTTTGAAGAACATCTTCTGATTTCATATTTTTGTTTGTATTTTTTATATCTGATAGGCCACAATTTCTCTGCGATATGGACGTATATGAGTTCTTCATCTGTTTTGTACAGTGCCTTTAGAATTTGGATGAACATACAGACCTAATGTGTGGACAGTTATGATATTTAATTTCTCAGTCTTTTATTGGGACTGCAGTATTTTGGTTTTGCACATGATGAACATACCCGGTGATATAGGTACTGGAAACCTCTCAGACATAACAGTCATGATGAATGGGATGGAGGAGAGATGAAAAACGTGAAGAGAGTTCTTCATCTCTTTCATTTGAGCACAACCCGCCTTCTGACTCATAGTATTCGTGAATGTCTGCTTACCGAAGTCTGTGCATAAGTGACACGTCCTCAGGGGAAGGTTACATCTGTCCACAGCGGTATCACATGAGTGAGATACGTGTCAATCTCTTGTGCTCCGGTGACTGATATTTATATGGGGCTCTGCTCATGCTATTCAACGCAGTATTATCTCAGCGATACCCTATCAGAGCATTGCATATTTGCATTACCTTTGAAGACATCGGTCGATCTATTCCTTAATCACAAGGACAAGGATGGCGGATCAGTGCAAGCAATATGGGCAGGAGAAGGTTGAGCAAGCTCAACAAACATCTCAGGTAACGATTTATATATTATTTCTGTGCTCTGTCATTCTCTCTTCTTTTTTTTTGTACTGTTTAGAGATTTTGAGTTGGGTTACTGTTATTGATGACATTGTGTATTTTGTTTTGCGAAGGGGATGATGGGGACTGCTCAACAGAAGGGTGGTCAGATGAAGGATATGAGTGAGGAGAAGACTTCTCAGGCCACTGACGCGACAAAGGGAATGGGTCAGTCCATCATGGGAAAAGCGCAAGAGGGCAAAGATCAAACTGGCTCTTTCTTTCAACAGGTTATTGATTGAGCATATTAACTATTGAATTTGAATGTCACTTTTTCTTTTGAATGTATTGAAAATAATTGTGTTTTGATGATGTTAATGCAGACGGGGGATAAGGCTAAGGGCGCTACACAGAGTGTCATGGACGCTGTCAAGAAACCCTTTGGTGGTAGCGATCAGTAGCCAGGGGAAGAAATTAAGTTAGGACTGTAGTCCCATGCTGAGAGACTTTATGTTAGAGAAGGCAGATTGTAATAAGTCTCCCAGTTTTGTCTAGTAATAAAAATTATGTGATGCATCTGTTGATAATGTGGACAAGTGGATGAATGTTAATTAGAATGTGGAGATGAGACTTGGAATGTTTGATGTGCGTCGGCTATATGAAACAATATATTCAGGACTATATATGTTTGAATGGGAAATGTGCACACAAAGTGGTTTTAACCGTTTGCGAATTGTTGTGGATGATTTTCGGAATAGAACCGTGTAGTATCATGTGATGTGTCCAATGTTTCTGTTTCTGTTGGTGATTCCATTCATCGTGGGGTGATTCGATTATCATGAGGTGATTCTATTCATCGTGATCGGTTCATGTTTCATGGTTTCATACCCCAAGTTTCAAGCACCTCATCTCAAAATTTGAAACATACCTCAAGTTTCAAGCACCTCATCTCATGAAACAAACCTCAAGTTTCAAGCACCTCATCTGAAAAGAATGTAATACATAAGTTTAAAAGAATGCAATACATAAACTTCAACACTTCATCTCACCCTAAGGGGATTCAAGATCACCAGAAAAGGAGACTACCCGAGCGAAGTTTGAAGCACTTCATCTCACTCCAAGGGCACCTCATCTGAAAAGCATGTAATACATAAGTTTAAAAGAATGCAATGCATAAACTTCAACACTTCATCTCACCCTAAGGGGATTCAAGATCACCAGAAAAGGAGACTACCCGAGCGAAGTTTGAAGCACTACATCTCACTCCAAGGGGTAAGGGGAACTCTAAGGGGAGTTTAAGTTTAAAAGAATGCAATACATAAACTTCGGGGAACTCTAAGGGGAGTTTAACTTTAAAAGAATGCAATACATGAACTTCAGCACTTAGTCTCACTCTAAGGGGAGTTTAAGATTAAGCATTGAGATTTTTAAGGTGGAATAATTTTATATTATAAAATTTTGATAAATTATTTTTAAAATAAAAATAAAAAAGGCATTGACATAGTTAGTTTGGGAGTTTTTTTGGGCCAGTGGAATAATTTTATACTATATAATTAGTGAAGTTGTAAAATAATTTTGATAAACTATTTTATACTATATAATTAGTGAAGTTGTAAAATAATTTGATAAACTATTTTTAAAATAAAGATAAAATAGTGAAGTTGTAAAATAAATTTGATAAATTATTTTTAAAATAAAAATAAAAAAATTGGAAATTAGTGAGTTTGTAAAATAATTTTATATTATATAATTTTAATAAATTATTTTTAAAATAAAATTTTGATAAATTATTTTTAAAATAAAAATTGGAAATTAGTGGATTTATAAAAAAAAATTGGAAATTAGTAAAAACATGGATAATTAACCCACCTACTAATATTAATTTTTAAAATTTTCTCAATAAAAACAACTTTAAAATTTTCTCAATAAAAACAACTTTAAAATTTTCCCTCTATATAATCTTTAAAATTTTCTCAAAAACAACTTTAGAATTTTCCCTCTATATAAAACAATGGATATGGAAAACAATATTATCTCAATAAAAACAACTTTAAAATTTTCCCAATATATATAAAACAATGGATATGGAAAACAATATTATCTCAATAAAAACAACTTTAAAATTTTCCCTCAATATAAAACAATGCATATGGAAGCAATGTAAAATGTAAAATTTTCTATATATATAGAACAAGGCACTTTAAAATTTTCTATGTATATAGAACAAGGCACTTTAAAATTTTCTCAATAAAAACAACTTTAAAATTCCCCCCCTATATAAAACAATGCATAGGGAAGCAATGTAAAATTTCCCTTGTATATAGAACAAGGCATATGGAAACAATGCTTTTTAAAATAAAAAAATTGGAATTAAAAAATTTGGAATTAAAAATTGTAACTTGGAAGTAAAATTTTCTATCAATATAGAACAATGCATATAGAAGCGATGAGATGAAAAATTGTAACTGGGAAACAATGCATATAGAAGCAATGAGATGAAAAATTGTAGCTTAGTATGTAATTCGTATGTTTAAAAAAAAATAGAAATGGAAACAACTAATGAGATGAAAAATTGTAATTTAATATATAATTCATATCTTTTTAAAAAATTGGAAATTAGTGAAAATATGGAAACTTAATCTACCTACTAAATATATGAAAACAATGTATATAGTACTAAATATATGAAAACAATGTATATAGAAATTGAAATGGAAAATTGTAAGTTAGTATGTAATTCATGTGCTTCTGTATTTAAGATTTTCTCTGCATATGGAAGCAACGAGATGAAAAGTTGTAGCTTAGTATATAATTCATATGTATTTTTTTTTTTTTTTTTTTTAATTTAAGTGTTTGTCAAGCTCTAGATGTAATTGAGGATATTTGTCTCTTCAACTCGAACACGTCAAAAATCAAAACTAAAAGAAATCAACTCTTCAAAAACCAAAATCCACTCAGATCAAATGCAAAACATACTAAAGTTTCAAACACCTAATTTCTATAAAAGTAGGTTAATCCGACAATTTTCCTGTATATAGAAAAAATGTTTATTGAAAAGAAACAATGCATGCATATGGAAGCAATGAGATGAAAAATTGTAGCTGAGTATGTAATTCATATGTGTTTGTGTATTTAAGATTTTCTGTGTATGGAAGCACTGCGATGAAAAGTTGTAGCTTAGTATGTAATTTATATGTATTTGTGTATTTAAGTGTTTTTTTAGCTGTAGTTGAATGTATTTGTCTCTTTAACTCGAAAAGGTAAAAAATAAAGCTAAAATAAATCAACTCTTAAAAAAAACAAAATCCACTGAGGTCAAATGAATGCAAAACATACCAAAGATTCAAACACCTAATTTCTATAAAAGTAAGTTAATCCAACAACTCAGTTTGATAAAAAGTTAAATGAAATTATCTCTTCAAAATCCACATAAAAACAAAATGATTACAAAACATACCTAAGTTTCAAACACCTCATTTCCATAAAAGGTTAATCCAGCACCAGATAAAAAGCTAATTCATCGCTTGAGAGCTGGGCTTGCTGGGATCAAAATCAAACCCAAAAGCTAATTCATCGCTTGAGAGCTGGGCTTGCTGGGATCAAAATCAAACCCAAATGAAATCAACTTTTCAACTCTTAAGGGACCAAAATCAAACCCAAATTCTTTTCAACTCTTAAAGGACCAAAATCAAACCCAAATTAAATCAAAATGAATGAAAAACATGCTCAACTTTCAAGAACCACACATTTATCCAAAGCCTGAATCCCTAACTTGACAGCACCCCCTCTGCCACTACTAATCCTTCCCATGGAACTTCTGATTGTTCTCCTTGGTACCCTCCTCAGAATGTATTTACACGGCCACTCCTTTCATTAATTCCATTGTTTGAATTTATTTATCATTTCCAAGTCATTTTTCATCGTTTGAAACATGTCCTAAATGCTGTGGATCGTGGTTGCTATGTGAATCCAACTGAAAATGTTTTCGTTTCTTCATTAATTTTTCTCAGCTCTTCGTTCTTTTTCTTTCAAACATGTTTTTCTCAACTGAAAATGGGTCGTTTCTTCGTTCCTTTTCTCTCGGTTGTTGTTTATTCTTTAGTTTTAATTTTTAGCTATGCGATGATAATACATTTTTGAAAAATGATAAGATGGTCTATTTCCTTGGTTCTTTTTCTTGTTTCAATTTTTAGGTTTGTGATAATTAGCCAAAGCTCCCCTATTTCCTATTTCAATCTGAGTTTTTTCCCACCCCAACGTTTTCTTGGTTCTTTTTCACATCCTTGGCACAACCATATTTGCTTTCTTGTTCTCTTCACCATTGATTCTATACATTGCTCAAGGCTTTGCATGCTGCATGTTTGTTTTGTTCCATCGATCACAACATTTGTCATGGATATTGGAGTAGTAGTATAGCCCTGTTGTTTTCATCATTATTTATTGTGCGTTGGTTGGTTCAACGATGAGGGTTGTTGGGTTACTGTTTAATGCCGAGCTTACTTCAATTATCCAGTTTGTGTTTTCATTGATTATTGAATCAGTATTTTTCATTCCCAGTATTAGATTATCTTTTAACATTGTTTATCATGGTTCTTGATATAACTCCATTGTTTTAAGTTTTAACATTATTACTATGACGGTTGTATAGATTAATGGTTCACTTGTTCTAGATCAACGCATTGTAATGCATTACTGAAATGCAGGTGGTCACAAAGTGTTAACAATGCTTCTAAGTTGTGTGGAAATCAATCTAGGGGCGTATGGCGTCCATGCATTTTTGCATCATTATCTCATATGCACAGATATCGAGGTGGAACTATGGTTTCCTTGGATCGGTAGGGTGGAAAAAGAGTTTAATGTCTAGAATTAATCACCATTATCACAACCTAAAAAAAATCAGTAAATTTATGCACCATGTTTTCATCTAATGATTAGTTCACAATATTTTCCCAAATTTCCAAGTTCAAAATACATTGGCGATAGATTCGTTTACAGGGAAAATTAAAATTGAGTTAAATATGATAAATCCTGACCACAACAAGGCACCATCTACCTTAACCACATATTTTTTTTTATTAGAGATGGGTAAGATTGTCTTATGTTTACAAACAGAATGCCACACCCAGACATGCATGTGTTTTAATTTTTTTATTATGATTTGCACATCAAACACCTATATCGAGAAAAAGACTCCCACCCTGGGGGCATTGTTATAGGCGTTGCTCGTAGCGTCATCTCAGAGGTTTCATGCAAAAGTATTTGCGGGGACCCCGTCACTTTCTTATTGTTTTGAAGAGTATTGAAGATACTTTCAAATTTATTTGGGTACAGTAAACGCTCACCCATAATTGCACAATTCAGGTCTAATTTCCATATTGAGCATGATTGAACATTTTGCAACATTTTTTATTTTTGTTTGTATCTTAGTTTGAATCCATAAGCAACATGTAAGAAATTTACAGCAATTGATGTAATGTGCATTTAAAACTACATTGTTATTGTATTTTCCTGAAATATATATGCCCTTTAATGTTTAAATTTAATTTAATTTTTATATAAATGTTAAAATTAATACATCTTGATAATAGGCCTTAAATTTAAGGGAAAATGGACTAAATATCATCACCACATACTTCTCCTTTGGCATTCTAACCACTCCTTCAATAATAATGACATGAAAGAAAATTTTAATAGCTTGAATATCCATCCACTGAAGTGTTTGAACTTCTTTTGAAACAGTCAGTATTAGATGTCTATTATAAATATTCTGATAAATATTTTTAATAATAAAATAGCGATATTGTTAATTATTACAACCAATGTTTATTCAAAATAATAATAATAATTGTATATTTTTAAAACAGGCTTTGATCAATGAATTGCTATACATTTAAATAAATATATGGAGACCCAGTTTGGGTCACTGGTTTAAGAGTTCCGTTATTCATGGAAATATTGGTTGACTGGTTTAACAGTTTTGTTATTCATGGAAATATTAAATAGCTATAGAGCTGCTTCAAGAATTATAGTTAAACATTCGAAAAATTAATATTTTTTTTTAAATGAAATTATACATATTTTATTATTGGAAAAATAATTTTAAGTAAATAATTTGTCTAAAATAATTAAAAATAGATTAGTAAATGATTAAAAATTGAATAAAGATATGATGCAAACCATGTTTAGTTTGGTCCTTGAACAATTCCAATGCTCATGGAAATATTACTTACAAGAATTTATTTTTGAAAAGGTCAATAATTTTGTTTCAATATAATTATACATATTTTATTATTGGAAAAACAATTTTAAACCCAAAAAAACTATGTTTTAGAATTTAAATAAATAATCTATCTAAAATAATTAGAAATCTATAAAGATAAGTATATAGATGATGAAAAATAATGTTTTCTATCTTATCTTAGATGATGAAAAGTAATGAGGGTAGGCCAAATAGATTAGCCTAGTCATGATGCTTCAGCATCATCCAATCTCTTCGGCTAACTACAACCAGTTCTTTATTTGAAAAGATAAAACTAAAAGTGAAATTTAATTGTTCTTTATTTAAAAAAAATAAATTAAAAGTGCAATTTAATTGTCTAACGAAATTGTAAACTTTGGGCTTCATCTAATCTCTTAAACTTGCTATAGAAATATCAAGTTCTTTATTATTCCCTGCCGTAAAATAAGTTTTCTAATCTAAAAGTTGGAAAAAAAAAATTATATATTTTTTTAAAATTTTAAAATTTATTTTTTCTCCATTTTGATTTGGTAATTTGCTTAAGCTCTTATTATAATAATGTACTTTCGGACACAATACTATTTTATTAATTCATGTCAGATGCAGGCAGTCGGTGCCTTAGATGTTAATTTATCCTACAAGCATCGAGTTAATTTTGGGGGATGTTTAGCGGGGTTTTATTCTGGCAAATTGCCATAACATTTTCACTGAGAGATATTAGCAGGGGGTTTTATTCTGGAAAATCGCCATAACATTTTCACTGAGAGATATTTGTTAGAAATTTAACAATTCTACAATGTTGAATTTGAACTTAATGCGGAATTATCATAGAATGAAAAACTTAAATGCCCAAATGAAAAATACCTCCACCCATTGATGCTGCTCACACTTTGATTGCAAACTTTCTGCAACGCTTCCGGCAGTTCCTTCTTTTGTTTTCTGGCGTTGGCTTGAAAAGAATAAAATTAACACTGAAGTCTTTAAGCAGCTCCACTCTTTGCAGGATGTTTGTTAATTTACACAACAGGTTAAGTTGAAATAAATTTCAATAAAACTTTTCATCGAATGAGTATCTTCCAACTCCGAATGGACCTAAGAAATCAAGTTCAGAATCTTTATTGTCAAAAGATGCAATCGCTGTACATGTTTGTTCTGCTTGAGAAGTACTCCTAGCTTTGCTATCCCCTGGACTTGAACTAGCGACCTACCAGCAAAACGTCGCTGTCCACAATAGAGAGTAGAACTTCACGTGCTTAGGCAGGTTCAAAAGCGCATGGAGAAAAAAAGGGGTGGGAGAAATCACAGAGAAAGGAGCAGAAGCAAAAAGAGATCTAGTCAACTATAATCTCTAGTAGTAGAGTCACTAGCACGAGTGGCATAGGTCCTCTCCACCCAACGGGTCAAATCTGTGCATAGTGGGGACAAAACAACCTCATGCAAGCAGAAATAAAAGAACACAAATAATCTGGAAGGCACTTCCAAGCTCTGCTCTCTCAACTTGATGGTGTAAAAACTGAAGGGGATTGAGATGCAAGCTTGGGGACCAAACAGATAAATATATAGCCAAGCTTCCATCAAGTTTTTGTTGGCTATGTGTCAGGTGTTCCGCAGATCAAGGTAGAGAACTCCAGATGGAGTAATGGACCACTTCAGAAAGCTCCAACAAGAAATTAATTTAACTGCACATAGTTTCCTGAATTAATGGAATCGGTTGTCAGATGGAGCTGATTCGGTGGCAAACAGATTCCAGATAATCAACAACCGTTATGGGAGATGGAGCTTAACATTCTCCCACTTGGTCCATACTTCCAAACTTAATGTCTCATCTTAAAACCCATTGATAATCTGTATTAAGTAATAGATACATGAATCATGGCGATAAGTCCTTTAATGACGAGTATTATCTTCCATGTATTACTATGTATTTATACTTATTATAATTTATGTGGCAACAATTTCTTAATGAATAAACCTTATGTTTATTCCTGGTCCTACACAGATGAATTTTCTCAAAACAAATTAAGGTGCACATAAATATGAGAAAAACATCACAATAATTAAGAATTTCATTAAAATAACATTGTCCATACAATGAGAAACTACATAATGGAACCAAGTCCCATATTCATTACATGATCCTTGAATTTAAATGATGGCATGCCCTTAGTCAAAGGATCAGCAATCATCAACTCAGTGCTGACGTGCTCAATGACCACTTTCTTTTCTTTAACACGTTCCCTTATAGCTAAATACTTAATGTCGATGTGTTTATTTCGACTCCCACTTTTGTTGTTTTTAGCCATAAAAACAACAGCTGAATTATCACAATATATTCTCAATGGCTTAGAGATAGAATCCATAATTCTAAGCCCAGAAATGAAACTCTTAAGCCATACACCATGTAAAGTAGCCTCAAAATAGGAGACGAACTTGGCTTCCATAGTGGAAGTGGCAATCAAGGTCTGCTTGGCACTCCTCCATGATACAGCTCCACCGGCCATCATAAAAATGTAACCTGATGTTGATTTGCGTGAATCAACACATCCAGCAAAGTCAGAATCTGAGTAGCCAATTACTTCCAAGTTGTCCATCCGTCTATACATAAGCATGTAGTCTTTGGTTCCTTGAAGGTACCTCATTACTTTCTTTGCAGCTCTCCAGTGGTCTAAACCTGGATCACTCTGATATCGTCCCAACATTCCCACAACAAATGCAATGTCAGGTCTTGTGCAGACTTAAGCATACATTAGGCTTCCGACAGCAGAAGCATATGGAATGTTCTTCATTTGTTCCCTTTCAAAGTCGTTCTTCGGGCATTGGTTCAAATTGAACCTATCACCCTTCACAATGGGAGCTACACTTGGTGAACAATCCTTCATCCGAAATCTCTCTAAAATTTTATTAATATAGGTTTCCTATGACAGACCCAAGATGCCTCGAAATCTGTCTCTATGGATCTTAATGCCAATGACATAAGATGCCTCACCCATATCCTTCATATCAAAATTTTTAGAGAGGAATTGTTTCACCTCATGTAGCAAACCTTTATCATTGGTTGCTAGCAAAATGTCATCCACATATAAAACAAGAAAACAAATTTTACTCCCACTAACTTTCAGGTATATACATTGATCCATAATGTTTTCTACAAAACCGAAAGAAGAAATTACATTATGGAATTTCAAATACCATTGGCAAGATGCTTGTTTTAAACCATATAATGACTTCTTGAGCCTGCAAACCAATTGCTCACCATCACTAGAGGGGAATCCTTCAAGTTGTTTCATGTAAACCTCCTCCTCTAGATCTCCATTAAGAAAAGTTGTTTTCACATCCATTTGTTGCAACTCCAAGTCAAAATGGGCTACTAATGCCATAATAACGTGCAAGGAATCTTTCTTAGATACAGGAGAAAAAGTCTCTGTGTAGTCGATTCCTTCTTTTTGAGTGAATCCCTTAGCAACAAGTCTTGTCTTGTATCTCTCAATGTTGCCCAATGAGTCTTTCTTTGTCTTAAATACCCATTTACATCCAATGGATTTTGCACCATTAGGCAACTCAACAAGATCCCAGACTTCGTTACTCTTTATGGAATTCATCTCTTCCTTCATGGCATTGTACCATAATTCTGATTCTTTGCAACTCATGGCTTGTGAAAATGACTCGGGATCATTTTCGGCTCCAATGTTGTAGTCAAATTCTTGCAGATACACAACATAATCATCAGGAATCGCTGATCTCTTTGGTCTAGTAGATCTTCTTAATGTTGTACCATCATCTTCCTGAGAAGTATGTGGTTCAACTTTTTGTTCAAAAGTTCTTGGCAACTCTTGAACTCCTTGATCTATTGGAATATCGTCAACAACTTGTGGAACTTCAACAATTGGTTGTTCAACACTAGTTTGTACTTGAGGGGTGCTATGAACAATAACCAATCTATCACTTGAAGTGGAAGGTTGAGATTCTGAATGATCCTTCTCAGAAACTATGTTTCTGGTTTGATCACTCCCACTGATCAAGTCATTTTCAAGAAACTTTGCATTTCTTGATTCCACAATCCTAGTGCTGTGAGATGGACAATAAAATCTATAACCTTTAGACCTTTCAACATATCCAATGAAATACCCACTAATGGTCCTTGGGTACAGCTTCTTCTCTTGTGGATTATAAATTCTCACTTCAGACGGGCATCCCCAAACGCACATATGTCGCAAACTCGGTTTCCAACCTTTCCATAATTCAAATGGCGTTTTAGGAACAGCCTTGGTTGGAACTCGGTTTAATATATACATTGCCGTCTTAAGTGCTTTAGTCCACAAGGATTTAGGAAGATTGGAGCTACTAAGCATACTCCGCACCATGTCCAATAATGTTCGGTTTCTTCTTTCTGCTACACAGTTCTGGTCGGGTGAACCAGGCATGGTGTATTGGGCAACAATCCCATGCTCTTGAAGAAATTTAGCGAATGGCCCAGGTGCTTGTCCATCTTCTATGTATCTACCATAATATTCTCCACCTCTATCTGATCTCACGATCTTAATTTGTTTGCCGCATTGTTTCTCTACTTCAGCCTTAAAGATCTTAAAGGCATCTAATGCTTCTCTCTTTTTATGAAGCATGTAGAGATACATATATCGTGAGTAATCAGCTATAAAGGAGATGAAGTATTTCTGACCATGTGAGTCTATGTTTGGACTACATATATCAATATGTATGATCTCTAATATGTTTGAACTCCTATTTTCACCTTTCTTTGACTTGTTGGTTTGATTTCCCTTTATGCAGTCCACACAAGTCTCAAAATCAGTGAAATCTAGAGTATTAAGTATTCCTTCATTTACCAATCTTTTAATTCTTTCTATGGAGATATGACCTAGTCTTCGGTGCCATAATTTAGAGGAATCTTCATTAATAACACATCTTTTAGTGCCAATGTGAACATGCATTGAATCATAAGTGACATTGTTTTGTAAATTAATGTAGTAAAGACCATTAGACAAAATACCATTCCCAACATAATCAGATTTATAAAATAGACTGAAAGATTTTTCTGAAAAGTTTAAGGAATATCCAAAAGGTACAAGCCTTGAAACTGAAATCAAGTTTCTAGAAAAACTTGGAATATAAAAGGTCTTTTCTAATTCTAAAACAAAGCCACTACTTAAAGTTAAATAACATGTTCCTATAGCTTCCACATGCGAGCCCATCTTGTTTCCTGATAAGATGCTTTGCTCACTTCCCACTGGCTTCCTTAGGTTTTGCAAACCCTATAAGGAATTCGAAATGTGAATTGTTGATCCAGAATCAATCCACCATGTGTTAATATTGACGTTAACCATATTAGATTCATAACAAACAAACGAGATTAAATTACCTTTGTCCGCAAGCCATTTCTGAAATTTGGCGCATTCCTTCTTCATGTGTCCATTCTTTTTACAGAAGAAACACTTGGAATCCTTTTTGATATCGGCTTGGGGAGGTACTTTACCTTTCCCTTTCCGATTGGCTTGAGATTTGCCCTTTCCACGCGTTACCAGAATTGCACTCTCTCCCAGTTCCATCACCAGTCTCTCTTCCTCTTGAACACACATGGTCATGAGTTCATTAATTGACCATTTATCCTTATGTGTGTTATATGAGATTTTGAAAGGTCCATATTGGTGCGGAAGGGTGTTCAGGATGTAGTGCACTAGGAAAGACTCCGATATTTCAACCTCGAGTTTCTTCAATTGAGCCACAGTGTCCCTCATCTGCGTGATGTGATCGCGTACACCTTTCACACTGGTGAGCCTTAGGGATGATAACTTCATGATTATGGTGCTTCGTAGTGCCTTGTCTGAAGTGACGAATTGATCATCAATGGCCTTCAACAAGTCTCGGACCTTTTCATGCTGATCAACGGAACCACGAATACCAGCTGAAATTTTAATTTTAATGAACATCATGCTTAGACGATTGGATCGCTCCCATCGTTTATAAAGCGTGATGTCCGCTGCAGTGCTGGTATTAGTGAGTTCCGGTGGTTCATCTTTCCTAATAGCATAGTCTATGTCCATCCACCCCAAATGAAGGAAAACCCTCTCCTTCCAAACTTTATAGTTATCTCCCTTAAGTTTAGGATTGTTACAACGAATTTCAGAGAAATTTGCAGGTTGTACAACTGCATCAAAATTAAAAATCACGTGCTTATGTTAAAATTGAGGCTTAATAAAATTTCATGTTTTACGAATGTAAATCATGCTCAAAATTGAATCTAATGACATAAAAATTGCCTGTGGGCTAAATTTTTAATTCAAGCAGATTCAATTATTCATAGTTTTGAACTTTATGATAAAACTATTAATTCATAACCCCTGTGGGTAAGTTATGAAATTTTATCCTAATTAATTACATAAATATAATAAAAATTCCTGTGGGATAAAATTTATTATATTTAGTCTAATTAATTACAATTTAATGTCTAAATAATCTTTATGTGATCTAACCAATCATAATATATAATTTTATTTAATTAAAGATGTTGTGGCTATTCTCTAATTAATTAAAATTATATGGATCACTAGACATTATTTCTTACATAAATTGCATAAAAAAAACTTAACCAGAGAAAAAATAATGTTTCCTGAAAGGAGTAAGTCAAAATGACATTTTAAATAAACTCCATATAATTGTTTCTTGTAAAAACTGCCATAAATGACGGTAATAATTCCTCATAAAATAAAATTAAAGTTAAAGTTAAAGCAGTCAGCATTACCGTAAATGACTGCAAATCGATTGTTCAATTTATAAACAAAACTTGGATATAGACTGAAGCAACATTGATCTACTTTGCACTTGCATAGCAAATGCAGTTCGAAGGCTAGCTAGCTTGACTTCAGGCTCCATCCTTAAGTTTATAAAACAAACAAACATAGACAAGCAAACAAGCTATTTGCTCACAAGATAAATAAAATTAAAATTAAAATTAAATTAAAGCACTGTTTTATGCAAATTAAATATGAGCACAGTTATTTATACACATCAAGGTAGAGATAAATTAAGGCTCTGATACCAAATGTTAGAAATTTAATAATTCTACAATGTTGAATCTGAACTTAATGCGGAATTAACATAGAATGAAAAACTTAAATGCCCAAATGAAAAATACCTCCAGCCATTGATGCTGCTCACACTCTGATTGCAAACTTTCTGCAACGCTTCCGGCAGTTCCTTCTTTTGTTTTCTGGCGTTGGCTTGAAAAGAATAAAATTAACACTGAAGTCTTTAAGCAGCTCCACTCTTTGCAGGATGTTTGTTAATTTACACAACAGGTTAAGTTGAAATAAATTTCAATAAAACTTTTCATCGAATGAGTATCTTCCAACTCTGAATGGACCTAAGAAATCAAGTTCAGAATCTTTATTGTCAAAAGATGCAATCGTTGTACATGTTTGTTCTGCTTGAGAAGTGCTCCTAGCTTTGCTATCCCCTGGACTTGAACTAGCGACCTGCCAGCAAAACGTCGCTGTCCACAATAGAGAGCAGAACTTCACGTGCTTAGGCAGGTTCAAAAGCGCATGGAGAAAAAAAGGGGTGGGAGAAATCTAGTCAACTATAATCTCTAGTAGCAGAGTCACCAGCACGAGTGGCATAGGTACTCTCCACCCAACGGGTCAAATCTGTGCACAGTGGGGACAAAACAACCTCATGCAAGCAGAAATAAAAGAACACAGATAATCTGGAAGGCACTTCCAAGCTCTGCTCTCTCAACTTGATGGTGTAAAAACTGAAGGGGATTGAGATGCAAGCTTGGGGACCAAACAGAGAAATATATAGCCAAGCTTCCATCAAGCTTCTGTTGGTTGTGTGTCAGGTGTTCCACAGATCAAGGTAGAGAACCCCAGATGGAGTAATGGACCACTTCAGAAAGCTCCAACAAGAAATTAATTTAACTGCACATAGTTTCCTGAATTAAAGAATTCGGTTGGCAGATGGAGCTGATTCGGTGGCAGAGAAATTCTAGATAATCAGCGACCGTTATGGGAGATGGAGCTTAACAATATTAGCCGGGCTCGCATTTGTTCCATTAAAAAAATTGAAATATCTCTGCAACAAACACCTTGGAATTTTTTGTTGTTGGAGTAATCGAGCCTTTGGATTGTGAATGCAATTAATGGAGAGCCCAAATTAATAAAACAATGAATCTGTGAGTTTTAGGCGTACAAATTTCAAAGTGAAGACTGCATCATACGGAAGTTGGCAAATAAATTGCCCATCTGCAACGGAAGTCGTGCATGGGTCAGATTAAAAAAAATATAATTATCCCATAGTTTCGGAAAAGCTAAATAAGTAAAATATTATTTGATCCACAGCAAGAGGAGGAAGGGCGTAGGTCTGGTATGGGCTTTATTTGTCCACGACGTGAATATAGGTTATTGGTGGGGTATCCTGAAGCAATGTAAAAGAACACGGAACCATCATACAAACTATCATGTATAATGTATTGTATTACATAAAGGATACTAGTCTTAGTTGACTCTAAATTTAATATAGTTGAGAAAATGAAAAGTTATTGTTGTCAGGGGAGTCACATCAAGTCATTCATGTATCAACTAATTTAAATATGAGTAAAAAAATTGAGTTATACTCTCCATCCATGTAATGTAAGTTCGTTGTGTTCTTAGTGAGAACCATTTATATCCACTCAACAACATTTAATCGAGAATGTAAAATCTTGATACTAGAAAAGGAGCCTTTTATATTTTAGTTTTAATGGAGTATTTAAAATCTTGATACTAGAAAAGGAGTCTTTGATTATTTTGATACTAGAAAAGGAGTCTTTGATTATTTTAGTTTTAGATAGATTATATTTGAATTTTAGTTTAGGTTTGTACCAGTTAGTTAGGTTTGTCATCATTACACTAGAATCAACATCTTTGGGGACTCGCAGACTGTTATAAATTGGTTCAATGATATCACGATTTGTCACATGCACACACTCAGAGCTATCATGGATGAAGTGCATCGATTAAAAGATGCTTTCTCACATATCTCTGTTACACACATTTACAGGGAGCATAATATGGACGCTGACAAATTATCCAAGGAGGCCGCGGTGATGGATCGTGGCATCTGGGAGATTACGGAAGTTTTGGGCCAGCAGCAACAGAAATACTACCACCGGCCATATATAGATCAGGACTACCCAACAGGGGGTCCTCATCTCGCATAAAATAAGGACAACAGCATCCACAGATCACTGATTTTTGCACAGCAAACACAGAAAATTCACTAGGATTATGCTATCAGAATAGTTGCAGAAATTGAAACAACACATTTACAGACAATTGATAGAATGTATTGATGTAAATTTTGAACTTTTGTACAGATCCTACAGTGATCACAGATCATGATATACTGATATATATGTAAATCTCTTCATATTAATGAAAGTTTTTACGGATTTTCCCAGGGGAAAAGGTTTGTACCAGTTAAGTCAAGTCGCGATCTTAAATTAGAGTCATAAAATTGAGTTATATAGTAAGTCATATTTCATGTAAATTTAAATTGAAGATTTCAATATTACAAGAGACATTGAACAAATCCATCTAAATTTGTTATTATTTTTTGTCATAGCAGGGTAATAACATTTTTACAATGCATTGATGTTGACATGAAAAGCACTAAAGTTCTTGAAGCATTTGGCTCCGTAGATGACACATTAAAAGAAAAAGAGAAATTGTTATATAACATTTTGGAAAAAAAGCAATATGACAACAACATTACTTTTGATCAATTTTTCGACTAATTACATTTAACCAAAAATAATTACATCATAGCATTACAAAATCAATTAGTAGCTAAGTTAAACTAAGCGGCAGGGAACGCTAGCTATTCGGCCTAATTTATAAAAAGTGAAGCCATACTCTAATTGAAGATAGTTGAAAAGTTATTGAATGAGCTAATGCAAAGGATATATCAATTATATTTAATATTATGGAATGAATACAATGGATATATTGCAATTATCATTAATATTGCAATGGAGCTAATGTAATGGATATATCAACTATGTAATTGTAAATTATCAGTTTATATTAATTATTATAATTATTTTTAAATTAATTATAATATTATTATAATTATAAAAATCATTTTTATTGTAATAGTTATTTTTATTATAATTTTAATAATTAGTTTTAATTATAAATTATAGATTAATTTAATTAGTTTAACTCAATTACTTTAAATTTATGATTTTTATGGAGTTTGATCTCTCTCGATCGCCAATTAACATCCAAAAACAATGCCAGGTTTTTAAAATGCAATATATAAATTTGTTAAAATAAATAAATGAATCAAACCGAAGAATGAAACATGGTCAACCATGGTCAATCTTGGTCAAACATGATAGAATGTTGCATTGTGACAAAGATTGTCTCGATATGAAAATTAATCAAAGTCATACATGGTCAACCATGGTCCAACATCGCATTGTGACAAATATTGTCTTGATATGTAAATCAACCTTAGTCTCGAATGTCGCATTGTGACAACAATTGTCTCCATATGAAAATGATGGAGAATCATGGAAAACCATGGTCAACCATGGTCAGCCATGGTTGATCATGGTCAACCATGTTCTATAGAATGAAACATGGTAAACCATTCTTATTTTAGCATTTATAATATCTCTCCCTTAGGTTTATTATTCGCTTGGGTTTATAATACCAATCATTGTTAATCATGGTCAATCATAGCTAGCCACGGTCAACCATGGTCAAATCTCGCATTGTGACAAAAATTGTCTCCATGTGAAAATCATGGACAATCATGTTCAACAAGGTCAAACATCGAATTGCAAAAGGGATTGCCTCGATATGAAAATCAACCATGGTCAACCATGGTCCAACAACGCATTGTGACAAAGATTGTCTAGATATGAAAATCAACCATGTTCAACCATGGTCTAATGTCACATTGTCACAAAGATTGTCTCCATATGGAAATCAACCATGGTCTAACGTCGCACTGTCATAACAATTTTCTCAATATGAAAATCAACCATGGTGAACCATGTGTTTATAATATTTATCTTAGTTTTTATATACCTTGGGTTTATAATATTTGTCCCTTGGGTTTAATATTGTCCCCTTGGGTTCATAATCCCTTGGGGTTTTATTATTAATCCCTTAGGTTTATAATATTAATCCATTGGGTTTATTATTCCTTTGGGTTTATAATATCAATCATGGTCAATCATGGTCAATCATAGCGAGTCATGGTCAAACATCGTCGAATATTGCATTATGACAAAAATTATCTCCATATGAAAATCATGGGAAATCATGGTCAACCATGGTCAGCCATGGTTGGTCATTGTCAATCATGTTTTATAGAATGAAACATGACCAACCATGGTCAATCTTGTTCAATCGTGTTTGAATGTCGCATTGTGACAAATATTGTCTCAATATGAAAATCAATCATGGTCAACCATGGCCAACCATGGTCCAACGTCGCATTGTGACAAAGGTTGTCTCGATATGTAAATAAACCATGTTCAACCATGGTATAACGTCACATTGTGACAAATATTATCTCGATATGAAAATCAACCATGGTCAACTATGGTTTAATGTCGAATTGTGACAAGCATTGTTCAATATGTAAATCAACCATAGTTTAGCGTTGCACTGTGATAATAATAGTCTTAATATGAAAATAAACCATGGTCAACCATATGTTTATAATATTTATCTTAGGGTTTATATACCTTAGGTTTAAAATATTTGTTCCTTGGGTTTAATATTATCCCCTTAGGTTCATAATCCCTTGGGGTTTTAGTATTAATCCCTTGGGTTTATTACTCCCTTGGGTTTATAATATTAATCCCTTGGGTTTATTATTCCTTTGGGTTGATAATATCAATCATGGTCAATCATAGCGACTCATGGTCAACCATGGTCGAATATCGCATTATGACAAAAATGGTCTCCATATGAAAATCCTAGACAGTCATGGACAATCATAGTCAACCATGGTTATCGATGGTTGATCATGGTTAACCATGTTTTATAGAATGAAACATGGCCAACCATAGTCAACATTGGTCAACCATGGTCGAATGTCACATTGTGACAAAGATTGTCTCGATATGAAAATCAATCATGGTCAGTGATGGTCTACCATGGTCCAACATCGCATTATGACAAATATTGTCTCGATATGTAAATCAACCATGGTCTCAAATGTCACATTGTGATAAAAAAATTATCAATATCAAAATCTACCAGGGTTTCCATCGTTGAATGTTGCATTTTGACAAAGATTGCCTCGATATGACAATCAACCATGGTCAAACATGGTCTAATGTTGCATTGTGACAAAGATTGTCTCGATATGTAAATCAACCATGGTCTAACATCACATTGTGATAAGAATTGTCTCAATATGAAAATCAACCATGGTCAACTATGTGTTTATAATATTTATCTTAGGGTTTATATGCCTTGGGTTTTTAATATTTTTCTCTTGGGTTTAATATTATTCCCTTTTATTCGTAATCCTTTTGGGTTTTAGCATTAATCCCTTGGGTTTATTATTCCCTTGGGTTTATAATATCGATCCCTTGGGTTTATAATAATAATAATCATGCTTAATCATGGTCAATCATAGCCAACCATGGTCAACCATAGACGAATGTCACATTGTGACAAAAATTGTCTCCATATGAAAATCATGGACAAGCATGATCAACTGTGGTCAAACGTCGCATTGTGACAAAGATTATCTTGATATGAAAATCAACCATGGTCAACCATGGTCGAACGTCGCATTGTGACAAATATGGTCTTGATATGAAAATCAACCATGGTCAACCATGGTCCAACGTCACATTGTGACAAAGATTGTCTTGATATGTAAATAAACCATGGTCAACCATGGTCCAATGTCACATCATGATAAGGATTGTCTTAATATGAAAAACAACCATGTTTAAGCATGTTTATTTTAGTGTTTATAATATTTATCTTAGGGTTTATATATATTGGGTTTATGATGTTTGTCCCTTGGATTTAATAATATTCTGTTGGGTTTATAATCCCTTGGGGTTTTAGTAGTAATCCATTGGGTTTATCATTCCCTTGGGTTTATAATATTGATCCCTTAGGTTTATTATTCCCTTTGGTTTATAATATTAATCAAGACCAACCATGGTTAACTATGGTCAAATGTCACATTGTGACAAAGAATGTGTCAATATGGAAATCACTCGTTGTCAACCATTGTCCAACATCACATTGTAACAAAAATTGTCTCAATATGAAAATCAATCATGGTCAATATGGAAATTAACCATTCTCAACCATGTTTATTTTAGTGTTTATAATATTTATCTTAGGGTTTATATACCTTGGGTTTATAATTTTTATCCCTTAGGTTTATAATATCAATCCCTAGGGTTTAATTTTATTCCCTTAGATTTATAGTCCTTTGGGTTTTAGTATTGATCCCCAGGGTTTATTGTTCCCTTGGGTTTATAATATCAATCATGGTCAACTATGGTCAACCATGGCCAACCATTGTCTACCATGTTTTATAAATTCAATCATGGTCAACCATGGTCCAACGTCGCACTATGACAAACATTGTCTTAATATGAGAATGGACCATGGTCAACCATGGTCCATTGTCACATTGTGAGAAAGATTCTCTCAATTTGAAATCAATCATGGTCAACCATGGTCCAAGGGTTTATAATATTTGTATTATAAACCCAACAAATTGATATTATAAACCCAAGGGGTTAATAATAAATGCAAGGGGTTAATAATAAAACCCCAAGGGATTATAAACCCAAGGGAATATTATTAACCCAAGGGATAATATGCCTAAGGGATTATTACTAAAAACCCTAAGGTTTATATTCCCTTGGGTATATTAATAAAAGGGTTTATATTCCTAGGTACAATATTATTCATAGGTTTATATTATTAATCCGTTAGGTTCAATATAAATCATGGTCAACCAAGGGTTTCTATGCATTGGATTTATAAACATGGTTGACCATGGTTGAAAATGGTTGATTTTCATTTTGAGACAATTGTTCATAATGCAATGTTGGACGATGGTTGACCATGACCAACCATGTTTATTCGAGGGTATTTAATATCTTAGGGCTTATATACCTTGGGTTTATAATATTAATTCTGTGGGTTTAATTTTATTCCTTTGGGTTTATAATCCCTTGGGTTTTATATTAAAAATTCAATGGTATAATATTCCAAGGGTATAATATTATATATGGGATTTGTAATTAATATTAATCCCTAGGGTTTAATATTACTCCCTAGGGTTTTGTTGGCTTGATGAGGCCTGACCCAGGTTCAGCTTTAACTGCGCCAACCAAAAAAACCCTAATGTTGGCCCTTTTGGCAACAACCTGCATAGCGCAGGATGCAGTCTCACTCGAAGTAGTATTGGGGGATTCTAGAACTAGGTTTCTACATCTAGAGGCCTGTGTGATGGTTTCCTGATACCCTTGCGGCTTAGATCTGACTTCACACAGATCTAATCCTTCCGACAGATAACTACTACAAAGTTATATAAACGACTTCCAGATTTTCGCGAAGGTACTTAGTTATACTTATCATGCATAAATATTATAGATCTACCAGTTCCGTGTAGTAAATAAGCATTAATTCATATTAAAAAAATTACAGAGGGAAGATACATAAAATTTGCAGAAGTAAATAAAAGGACACAAATGCTTCAATTTCGAACTCAAAATAGTCTTTATTTTGAATAGAAATGCTTAGATACAGACTTCTTATCCATGCGCACTTAGCTGCAGGGGCCCATGCACTCAGCCTGCAGACTTACCAAGGTCTCTGTGCACTCAGCTGTAGGATCCTTCCCCTTTTGCCTAAGTATAGGAAACATACCTTTCTTTCCTTAACACCTTTCCCTTACAATGATTCTTCACCAAAACAATTCTTAAGGCTCGCTATGACTCAACTGTATATAGCCTTTTCTTTATAATATCATGGTCTGCGGACCATGGGAAAGTCTCAAAACAATCTATCACCTACCCAACTAAGGGACTAAAACCCCTTTGACTTCAACTAGCTTAGCGCTCTGCTTTCCACATTTCGCAGAGACCTTACATTCGATACCACAAGATATTACAAAATTGACTCAAAAATTAACAAAATTTACCCCAGGGACCCCATCCCAACAGGTCCCCAACACAAATTGGGTGACTCACCCTCAAGTCACTTAGCTGGTGACTCTATCTTGTTGCAGAGGTTGTTGAACTCCATCTTCAACACAGCTATGTCAATTGAACCCTATACCAAAGCCTATTGTATTTCCTCTACCATATTTTCTGTAGTCAAGTCTTCGACCATGAGGTGCATCATCCTTTGAGTCTGCTAGAGTGTCTTCAATTTTTCGTGGATTGACAGTGTAAGCTGACTTTCTTCCTCTGTTTATGGTTTTATTCTAGCCTTTAAGACAACCTATTTCCTTGTAGCTCCTTAATGTGCATTTGAAGTTATTTTCCTTCTATTAGGTGAGCGAAGTGCTAGACAAGCGCCAAATTGCACGCATTTGCCCTGAGTTCATGAAAGTATTGTTGCATCTCCCTGATATTTGTGCCAAGTTTCTGCAGGTTTGGGTCCTCCTGCAGATTCGTCCATAGTTCCATTACTTGCTCGAAGATCAGTGTGTAGCCTGTGGCTGTTGCATCCAAATTGGTCATACTTTCTCTGATATTTGCTCCTCGTTGTTCCCTGAATTCTTGCATAGTTCGAGATCTGAGATCTTCATTTGGAACTCAAATGTTACTTGGCTAACCTCAGTCTTCAATTCTCTAACTGTGGAAGCCAACCTATGAGTCTTCATTACTGCTGCATATTCTGGAATGTGAAGTTTTGGCAAAATCTAACATGCCTATCTAATTGTTGCCTCTAAGCTCTCACTGCGCACGACCAATTTTTCATTTTCCTTCAGCCCCTGAGCCTTTTCTGCAAAAATATTCTCATTATTCATCTTGACTTTGCCGATAATTGATAGTGTGCGCTTCTCCCTGATCCTAAGTTCATTTGAGACCCCTTTATGAAGAGCGTGGAGGCCGGTCTGAATAGGCAGCACAACTAAGTTGACACCCACATATTTTATCTGTCTGAGTTGGGTATTTGCTTCATCTACTTCTATGCGCAGTGAACCATCTGGTAAAGGAATAACTCTGAGGTCCAGAGTTCTATTTGTGTCTAGCAGCGACATGCTGGCTTGCTGCAAGCTCTCTTGAATCCCACTCGCCTCTCCCATGCTTTCTTGAATTTGACGGTTTTAATCTGCAACTCACATAGATCCTTCTGCATGATCCCCAGTGTTTGCATGTACTATTTTTCAAACTGTGCCCACAACTCTGTCATTGTGTTGTTGACCTCATCTCCAATATCATCCATGTCCCCCTCAATGAGGACCATTGGATCCACATGGGCATGCTTGTCTGATTTCTGCTTCTTCCTGGGCCCAGAAGTCGTCTCCTTAGTCTGCTTCTGCAATTTAAAGGGATTGCTCTGCTCCTCGCCACCGCCCCCTTCATCGTCAGACCCTTCATTGTCCACGATATGTTGAGAAGTAGACTCCTCAACTTCTATAGTGACCTCCTTTGTGGCACACTCCTTGTTAGCGACTGCCTTAGAATCATCTTCCTTCTTTTCTTGTTTTTATTTTCTTGGGTTGCGGCCTACTCAACCTCTTTATTTTTCTGTGCTTCTTTCTCTCAAGAAACAACCATTCTTCTGTGTTTTTATGGCTTGCACGAAGAATTTTCCCTGGCCATGTTGGTTCCTACACTGAGATCTGATGATTGTCACCAATCACTTGGCCATTTTCCCACGACTTCATGTACATCTGTGTCAGTGACTAGGTATGACAGCTTGTACCATACTTTCTTGGGATTGTGCCTTGTGTGGATGGATACGTTATGAAAATTTGCTTTAAAATCTGCTTAGGCCTCTAATTTTCCAAACAATGTTGGTGACAACCTTGGCCTCTGGCTAATAATAGTGCGAAGGTCCGTCTCGAAAATCAACCATAATACTTTTGTCTCCATGACCCTCTCTAGGTCCTTCATTTCACATATCAAATCAAACTTCACGGCCTTTAGTAAATCACCATCCTCTAAAGGGAACTATTTGTCCTCTAGGAGCCTCCATGCGATGAGGGTAATCAATAATAGAAGCCAAGCATAATGGAATGCATTGCCGTCGTCCTGTGCTTCACAAAAAAAAATTGGAATTCTTTGCAGAGGTACTGCGCCTAGTTATATTGCACCCCCTTCATGCACTGTGCGGCCAATGAAATGACTAGCATCGGTACCTCATCCATGCAACACTTTATCATAATCTTGCAAGCCATAATCTAGGCGGAAAACTGCACCGCCCTATCGATGATGGAACGAACAGAGTATCCGCCTCACTTCTTCACTAAGCCATACTCGAGCTTCATTTTGTTTGCAATTTGTTTCTCTTGACTCTTGCCTCCAAACTCCTTGGCAGGATCCACCCCTTGGTAGGGAAACCTTATGATATAGTGGATCAACATATCTATGATGGGGATGGGCTCTCCCATACAGAGACACCCATCATGCACCATTGTAAGCAATTGGTGTATGCACACTGTGTTGATAGTGGTTTGTCTAAAGTGTGGTACCCACAACATATTTAGTAACTTGGATTTTTCAACCCTCGCGGCCCACTTCATAGTCTCCTGTCACGTGACTTCGGTCTGCTCATAGTATATCTTTGCCAAATATTTATTTGCGCTAAATGTGGGAATTTCTCGTGATCATCGAGATCCTAATCCTCCATCTTGAGTGCGGGAATGCACCCTAACAACATGCCTTCAAAGGGTACTTTCTCCTGCAATAGTAGTGTGGAGACCATAAACTTGCCATAATTGGGATCCTTAGGTACCTTCGCTTTTCCATTTCACGAAGGGATGTATTCAAGAAGCCTAGTGATAGGCTCTCCCACCTTAGCATCCAACTCTTCAACCCCATCGCGAAGCTCGTCTGTGTCAAGATCCAAGGGTTCATATGGTTTTTTCGACTTGTCTATATTCCCTTTCTACTGAACCTCCATAGGGTTCTTCCTTGGTGACTGCCTCACCAGTACAGCCTGTGGTTTCTTTTGTTTCTCCTTAGAAGTGGATGGTTTAGGCCCAGGTGATCTCGGAACCATAGGCATAGACGGTGTAAATTCCATGGCCGACACAATTTCAAGGGCTGTGCCATTAGAGACAATGGCTTAATAAGAAATAACTTTGGAGACAAAAACTTCTGCGGGATCAGTCATTTTCTCAAGGAAGAGCTTACGGCTCCACTCGGGAAAGTTTGTGAATTTCAACTGCAATAGAAGTTCCTCCAAATCGTTTTTAGAAATACATGGGGGGAAACAAATTTTATGAAAGAAAAGTGTTCGACTGTAGGCCAACATGCCATATTTATAAGGAATTTTAAATTCAAATCCGACCATTCCCTCCAATTCCTACTCATAAATGCATATTTGGCGGCAGATTGCCAAATATTTGCACCATAAATGCAGCCTACCCACTCCTCCTAATGATATTTTTGCCATCCAATCATCTATAGTGCATACAATGGCTATTTTTAGACTCATCTACGTGACACTTGAATTCCCTTGCGCAGCCCCCTTGCTTCGTTTTCTCAGTCTTCAGGCAGTGTAGTTTATAGTCCCATACTCCCTCGCAGCTGCCTGGAGTACTAAGACTGTCTTGCTATCATGTAGTCATTGCACAGGGGCAAGATCCCCTTGATATAACTTCTGATGACTTCCATTGAATTTTCCTGGAAATAATTTCCCATTCAAATTCGCGGGTTGAATTGCGCTACCATCTGTAATTTCCTTGACTACATAGGGCCCCAACCAATGCATTTGAAACTTCCCAGGGAACTTCGTGAATTTTCTATCATATAGTAGCACTAAATCATTCACCTTGAAGGTGCGCAGCTTAATATGTCAATCATGCTATGCCTTCTCACACTCCTTCTGCACCTGCTGGTGAAATCTTGCTAGAAATCGGTCTTCTTCTAATTCCATCAACTATGTGAGGTGTTCCTCCATAGTTTCACAGTCTGCCATATCAGTTAATGCTGCAATTCGCAAGCTTGGCACAATATACTCCATAAGACTCATAGCATCTATCCCATAGACCAGTATGAATGGGGTTGGTCCAGTCAACTTCTTACACGTCATCCTATATGCCCATAGGATGTTGGTATGTGCACATCCCAGTCATTTCTCTGCACATTACAGACCTTCGTCAATGCATTCTCCAAGATTTTATTGAATGCTTCAACCATACCATTTTCTTGAGGATGATAGGGTGTACTCTTTTGATGATAAACCTAAAATTATTCAAGCATCGCAACAATAGTTTCATTCATAAAGTGCATTCCCCTGTCATTCATTAGTAGATTAGGACACCCAAACCTTTTCAAGACATACTCAAATAAGAACTTAGTGGTTGTAGAGGCACTACAATCCTTCACTGGTTTGGCTTCTTTCCACCTCAAGTATTCAGCCGCAGTAATAATATGCCACGTGCCAGTCTTCTTCCCCGGGGGCTGTGTCGGACCCACAAGGTCAATAGCCCATTTGTCAAACACCTATAGTGAAATCTGAGGATTCAAGGGAAATTCATCCCTTCGCGATGGATTTCCCATCCTTTGACATGCATCACATGCCTTGCAATATGCCTTAGAATCCTTATGTAGCGTTGGCCACCATAATCTTGTGCGTAGAATTATCTGTGCAGTCGCTCTACCTGCATAGTGTCCTCGTGCCACTCCTCCATGTGCTTTGATGAGGATACTAGAATGTTCAAACTCTGGAACTTACTAGCGTAGTATTTCATCATTACCCATGTTATATAAGTGTCCTGCAATCATAGTAAAGTCATCTGCGCGGACCACCAATTCCTTTTTCTGTTGTGTAGATTATCCTTCCAGGGTTGTTCCACTAGTTAGAAATTGAATTATATCATCAAATTGATCATTTGCGACACATACAACGAAGAGATGCACATTCGAAAATCCTTCTTCCAAACTAGTTGGTTCTTCGTCTGTCTCAATCTAAGATAAATTATCTAGTCCCGAATTCAATTGTCCAAGCTTTACAAACACTTCAAAATCATATTCTTGGAACAATAATAACCATCTATAGATCTTCCCCCCCAACACAGGCTTGTTGACTAGGTACTTGAGAGCGAACTTATCTATATACATTTTGTAATGTGCACCCAACAAACAATTTCGAAACTTTTGTTGTGCATAGACCATCGCTAATCCTTCGTGCTCGGTAGTCAAATAGTTCTTCTTGGCCTTTGACAATTTCCTGCTCGTGAAGGCTATAAAGTGATCTATCTCACCTTCGCCTGGTTGGGTCAATACCGCACCCAACACAATACAAGAGGCATCCACATGCACATGAAATTCTTTCTTCCAATTGGGAAACACCAAAATAGGTGTAGTCACCACCTTTTCCTTTAACACATCCATACTGCACTGACACTCTTCATCCTAGTAGAAGGTCACGTCCTTCTTCAATAATTTCTCCATCGGCATGATTATTTGTGCATAAGCTTTGATGAACTTTCTATAGTAACCAGTGTGCCCCAACATTGTGCGCAATTGCTTTACATTCTTCGGAGCTTCTAAATTTAAAATCACTGCTATCTTCACAGGATCTACCATTAATCCCTGCTTGTAGACCACATGACCTAACAGCATCCCATAAGGCACGCAAAATATACACTTCAAATTTAGAGAAATTTGGTATCTGCAAAAAGTATCCAACATTAGGCGCAGACTTGCAACATGGCATTTTACCAACCCAAACACATTCCATTCATCGAAATATACTTCTAAGAATTTAGGGATGAATTCTTTCAGTGTTGCAATTACAACTCTTGAAAAGATTGCAGACACATTCTTTAGTCTGAATGGCATCATTATGTATTGGAAGCATCCCACTCCATTGTGAAGGTCATCTTGTTGTGATCCTCCCACGCGATCTTAATATGATGATACCCTAAAACCCATCAGTGAACGAATAAGCTTCATGTCCTCCAACATTCTCCAAAACTTCATCCGTAAATGGTGTTCAAAATGGGTCATTAATGCATGCATCATTGAGCTTCCTCAGGTCTACACATATTTTGATTTCACCCTGTTGCTTCTTCTCTTGAACTACCATAGGGCTCACCCAATCATATTCTTATACTTGCTCAATAATTCTTGCTTCTAGCATTTTGTCTAGCTCTTTGCGCACCTTTTCCTTACACTTCGGATTCATCCAGTAAGCTCTTTGTTTCACGAGCTTCACATCAGGATTTGAAGTGATCTTCATCACGCCCATATGATTCCCCTACTATTCCCTTCAGGTTCGAGAACTTGGTAGGAAAAAAGTTCTAGTATTCGCGCAGCAGCTCCACAACTTTATCAACTGTATCTTCATCACAATAATCTCCTACCTTTGCAAACTCAGGCTACACGTCGAATCCAATGTTTACTTTCCTAGTCTTCAAATGTTCTGATATATTAGGGTTCTCTGCTTTAGGTCCTTCAACCTCGCACTATCCTTCAGTCTTTGGAATATTGATTTTGCACAGTTCATCTTCTTCTTATTATGCGGTCACATTGTAGCATTCCATTGCGTGGCACAACTATGTACTCCAATCCAGTTGAACCCATTCTACTGGCTCTTCAGGTGTTCTAAAGATAGCGGCCTTAATTTCCTAGAGTGCTTCAGCAATGCACTCGAATCCATCATCAAAGATGAAAGTTAATAATAATATCTCCCTCAAGATGTCCCATTTGGTCGTCCAATGGCGTAGCTCTATTTCCAAATACCAGTTCATTGGGATAGTATCGAGGGTATGACAGAAGATATGCACCCATTTCATTTGTGGCTCTTCTCCCCAAGCTTTAGTCCACCATGCAAAGTGTTCACATGGATCATCCTTTCTGTTATATTTCTCAGTCATCCAGGTATTAGCATATCCAAACCTTAGCTTCATCATCCACTTGTATTCCCTCCAGTCAGCGAAGCTTTCCTTATGCGTACCCCACCAACGGGTAGGCGTAGCGTGCAGTGCCAATTCAAGTGCATGGAATAGAGCTTCCTCAAGCACCTCCCTTTCAAACTCATCCAAAAAGAGATTAACATCATTCAAACCATTATAATGCAGGAGATTTCTTAGCTTTGTAGATACGCACTGTACTGATTTTGTCATCATATTGCAACATAACGTAGCGACTTCATGCAACTGATTCTACCAGTGTTCGAGCTCTTCATCTTAGTCTGAGGTACAAGAATTGTCTTTATCCCACGTGATCTGCCCATCTGCAGAGGGATTGATCCAATATTCATCATGCACAGTTATCTTGTATATATGATCTAGATCATCATCTTCCACATAATCGCAGACTGGTTCAATGCAGCGTGCTCCTTCAGTAGGGTCTAGTGACAAAATAACCTTGAGTGCCTTCTTCTCAAATGTCATCCTTCACTTCTTAAGATTAATCATTGCATCCATGTCCAAGTCCAAATCAATTCCTTGTAGTGCAAGGTAAGGATTGTTGTCATCCACTATTTCAATTACCTCAAAGTCAACCAACACACTCACTCCTTCAATGTCCATTGTTACCCATACAGGCACCCCATAGGAATGATATTCTATTGATTGGCCATGCAGCTGTATAGGAGACCATTGTAGCATAGGTCTTCCCATCCTTTCCCATGTCTTCTTGGGAAGTACATTTGCATCATAACCAAAATCTAGGATGACTTGGTCCATTTCATACTCCTCAATTTGTGTGGTTAACCTCATCTCACACCTGTTTTGCTTCTTGTGTTTACCTAGTTTCCTCAAAGCATGTTGTTCTGAAGGAATACTAATTTTTCTTGTACAATTTTCAATCAGCGCCTGGATCCCTTCTACCACCTTCTGCTCCCTCAACAACTTCATACAATTTTTTATAAAAGTGGCTAACAGTGAAGGATCCACATCTTTCACTTCATTGTTCCCAAGTGATTTCTCTTGACTCCTGGATGTAGATGCTTAAGAAAAATTCTTCTTGGCCTCCATAAAAGTTTCTTTACCTTATTTGAGGTCAAACCCGACTTCCTTTTCAGCAGCCTTGCACACCGATCCTTTGGTTTCTGGCTTTTTCCCCTTATCTTCTCCTATAGTCATACCACTGTGCGTTACAGTATTGAAGCTATGATCCTCTTTGCGAGGCTCTACCCTCATCATCTGGATATTCTGCGTAGGTTGTTGTGTCTTTTTCTCCTTCATCTTGGTTGCAATCAGCACCGGGAAATCTTCTATCACATGATCAAACTGTCGGCAATATTGACAAGATGGATGCGTTGGGTTCTGACAGTCACATGAAAAATGTCCATCTTCGCCACAGTTATAACAAATAACTTGTCCATGACCTCTGCCAACCCCTCCTCCTCTTCCTCTTCCACGAACTTGGAATCCTCTGCACACTGCCCCTATGCCTTGATCTTGAGGCCAATTTTCCGCCTGCATTCAATAAGTAGGGGTCCTTTCCATCATCAATTCGTAACTTCGACAGTTTTTCTCATCATGTCCAACCAATTTACATAAAGTACAAAACAATTGTTGTGGTGTATGTAATATGTTTTGCAAAAGGTGACAATTATCTGTCATGTGCTTTCCAACGATCTAGCAAATAGCGCACCATAATAGTATTCCCGTGCTCGATCCCACAATATTTTCAGGCTTCAGAGGCACAAGACCTCCTTCAATTAGGTAATTCTGATACACATGGCAATGATCCTTATCATGTCCCTTGTCCTTGCATTTTATACACCAGACTTCAGCGTGCACCTCTGGTTGAGCTTCCTTTCCTGTTTTCAAGCTTTGTAACTCCATGTGCAGACTTGCCAGCTGCAACTGAATCTGTTGTACTCCAACATTCGTATCCTATACTAGAAAGGCTTCCAACCTCATTGTGATCTCCACAGCCTCTGCTTGTGTTCCTATCTCCTACTACGATAATGGTAATCTTAGGTGAGGCAACAATGAAACAATGTACCAGTCTTTGTGTTGATCATCCATGATGTTCATATTAGCCTGTCGGATCATGCATTTTAGCCTCTGATCGAAATCCCATGAGGATTCATTTAACCTTTTTGTATCTCCTTAAACTCTGTGATAGATTGTGCGTGAGACTGAGGTTTCTTAAACTCACTGTTCAATGCTTGCCGAGTCTCTAGCAATGTCGTGCCAAGTATGTATTGACAAAACTTGATATACCAAGTCAGCGCCCTATCCTGTAGTGATGTGACCAACTGTGATTTCTTTATATTATCAGCAGTGATCTACTACGCTGTCCACACAACATTTGCAACAAACCAAAATTGCCCAGGGTCTTCGCTCCCGACCCCTTTGAAGATCGGCATATTCATTACATTTGCCATGTTTAATGGTTGAGGCAGAGGTGGAGGTGGAGGTGAAGGTGTAGGTGTATGCGATGGAGGTGGAGGTGGAGGTGGAGTGGATGGATGAGGTATCCTCAGGATACCCTAACTTACCAACTGCAATGCACTTCATGGTGTATTCAAAACATTTCCTTTGTCATCGCTAAAAGAAGATCCTAACAGCGGACTATATTCAGAGCCTGATTCTCTGCTCCTTCTAAAGGATTTTCTACTTCGCGTAGTCCAAACATCAAGGTAATGGAATAACCCATTTTTCACACAACAACATCTTAATCCAATTTTTCAGAGATTTTAAATACTTACCTCATGGTCCCTTGAATATCTTGTGCTCTGGTTCGCTATAACTGATGGTCATATCAATCGTGAGCTCAGTGATGAATCCTCCTACAATACAATCAATCGAGTGGTCAACAACCCGCATGATTTTATTTTCTGAATCTTCCAAGTGCCTCACCAGCTCTGGAGTCCAGACAATAGGGAATTCAAGTCTCCACGTACCCTGACTCTCTGCTAATCTAGACAACCACTCATGCAATTCATAGGGGAAGAAATAGAAAAAGGCTTCGATCTCGTCTGTGTACAGGTATCTCTCCAACCACTGTTCCTTGGATAACCGTGAGTTTTTGTTCTCATGAGCTAAAAACACATGTATCTTCCGATCTATCCACTTCTCAATTTCTTTTTTAGTAGGAAACCACTTATTCAACATCACACATTCCTCAGATAGATCCTGACCCCGGCAACAAAACCATTTGTTGGCTTGATGGGGCCTAACCCAGATTCATCTTTAACTATGCCAACCAAAAAAACCCTAATTACTGTCCCTTTAGGCAACAACATGCATAATGCAGGTTATAGTCTCACCCGAAGCACTATTGGGGGATGTTAGGACTAGGTTTTTGCATCTAGAGGCCTGTGTGAGGGTTTCCTAATACCCTTGCGGCTTAGATATGCCTTCGTGTAGATCTAGTCCTTTCGATAGATAACCATTGCAAATCTATCTAAACGACTTCGAGATTTTCGCGAAGGTACTTAGTTATACTCATGCTGCATAAAGAATACAAATCTACCATTTCCACACAGTAAATAAGCATTCATTCATATCAAACAGATTACAAAGCGAATATACATAAACTTTACAGAAGTAAATAAAAGGACACAGATGCTTCAATTTTGGCTCAAAACATTCTTTATTAGATAGAAACATTTAGAAACGGAGTTCTTATCCCTGTGCACTCAACTACAGGGGCCTGCGCACTCAACCTACGGATTTACCAAGGTCTCAGTGCACTCAGTTGCAGGATCCTTCCCTTTCACCTAAGTACAGGAAACAAACCTTTCCTGCCTTAGAACCTTTCCCTTATAATGATTCTTCACCAAAAAGTTTCTTATGACTCGCTATGACTCAAATTTATATAGCCTTTGCTTTACAATACCATGGTCCGCATACCATGGGCAGGTTTCAAAACAACTTTATCACATACCCAACTAAGGGAATAAAGCCCCTTTGACTTATACTAGCTTCGTGCTCTGCTTTCCACATTTCGCAAAGACTTTTCATTCACTACCACAAGATATTACGAAATTGACTCAAAACTTAACAAAATTTACCCTAAAGACCCCATCCCAACAGGTTTATAATTCCTTGGATTTTTAGCACTGAATCTAAGGGATTATAAACCCAAATGAACTAATATTATAAACTGAAGGTATATAAACCATAAGATAAATATTATAAATCCTTGAATAAATATGGTTGACAATTTTCAACTATGGTCCAACATTGTATTGTGATAAGGAATGTCTCAAAATGAAAATCAACCACTGTCAACCATGGTAAACCATGTTTATCCTAGGGTTTATACACCTTGGGTTTATAACATTAATCCCTAGGGTTTAATATTATTCCCTTGGGTTAATAATTCCTTGGGTTTTTAGTATTAACCCGTTGGGTTTATTAGGGGCTCATAACAAAGCATTTTCATTTTTTGAATTTGGAGGGAAACTCATGTAAGAGGAGAATTAGGGTTTCTAAATGGCCATTGAGATCAAATATATATATACTTACTATGTAGGAGGCCCAATTTGGGCACCATTATGTTGGTGACGTTCCATTTTGTGGTTTTGACTAGGAAGCATGCCCAATTTGGGCACCATGATGTTGGTGAGGTTCCCTTTTGTGGTTTTGACTAGGAAGCTCCTATATAACGATTGATGCACTACTTTTGAATTCATGATGTCACGTAGTTTCTATACCTTCACATGTCCCATTACCATTCAATATCCTCATGGATAAGGATCCATCAATCTTATCCAATATGTCGTATTGATGTGGAAGCCTCATTCAAAGACAATATGGTGTTTTGTGTTTCATTGAGGAAAGGGAAAATCTTGCTGGAGGCCACAAAATTGGTGAAGGTATATGCATTTTCTTTAATTCCAAGAATTTTCCAAATTTGATATTTTAAGGATTTCTTTTTATTTGGAGGGAGTTTGTATGTAGAGAATGGTGAATATTTTGGGTGTAAAGTTCAAGGTGGGAAAGTTCAATGGGAAGATATGGATAAAGATCTCATTTTTCTAAGCACTCTCAACACCACTATGTTGTGATTGGTAGAAAATTTCATTTTTGATATTATTGGGGATAAAATGACATCAAGCTTATGGAGTAAAATAAAGAGTATCTATATGACAGAATCTCTGATAAGATGAATCTACTTGAAGTGGTAGTTGTAATTTATCGATGAAAGAAGTTGATAATTTTTTTGATTATTTGAATACACTTAATACTCTTACATGCCAATTAACTAGTATGGATGTAAAAATCGATGAGAAAGATAAGGCAGTGACATTTTTGTGTTTGTTACTTGAATCTTGGAACCATTTAGTCACTTCCATTAGATCTAGAATAACCAATACTCTTGACTATTATTTTGTTGTTGGTGTGTTCCTGTTTGAGGAACTGAAGAGGAAAATCTATTAGAGAAACCTCCACACCAAAAGCAATGGTGACTAGATATTGATCTAGGAAAAGATAAGAGAAGGCGAGTGATACATTAAGATCTAGTTTGAGGCAAGAAGGGTATGCTAAAAGGTTGGCATTACAATGATACATTAAGATCTAATTTGAGTCAAGAAGGATATGCTAAAATGTTGGCATTACAATAAAGCAGAGCATCTCAAAAAATATTGATGGAAGCAATAATACCTAAGGAAGACTCTGAAAAGGAAACAAATCTAGTTGATTCAAGTTTAGGTATGCTTTATGAAGTTTTATCTATATGTAATGTTTCCCAATATAACGAAAAACATTTATTAGATTTTGGTGCTTCGCATCACATGTGTCCACATAGAAATTGGTTTTCTTCTTATCAAATTGTTGATGGTGGTATTTTTCTTATGGGAACTAGGGTTGGGAGCATTAAGACTAAAATGTCTGATGGTATTATAAGAACATTGACAAAAGTAAGACATGTAACTAAACTTACAAGGAATTTAATTACTTTGGGAGTTTTATATTTTGGAGGTTATAGGTTTATGGGTCAAAGCGGACCACAAAAAGTGTCCAAGGGAATCTTGGCGGTTATGAAGGCTATAGATATTACGAACCTTTACAAGTTGGAAGTGCCCTAATAAATAAAGTCACATTTTCATTTGAGGATGCAAACGAATCTACTCATTTATGACATCAATGACTAAGTCATATGAGAAAAGAAATGGATAAATGAACTAATAAATTGTAATTTAATTCCATATTTGAAATCTTTGAATTTGGATTTTTATAAGCCATGTGTCTTTGGGAAGTAGTCTGAATGAAAGTTTAAAACTAGGAATCATACAAGTAAAGGAATTATTAGTTATATCCATTCAAATGTTTGGGATCTACTATAGCTTGTTTTGGTGGATCCTCATATTTTGTAACATTTATAAATGATTACTATGGAAAAGTGTGGGTCTATGTTCTAGAAGTGAAAGTTATTAAGAACCAATAATGGAGGTAAGTCCAAATCCTTGGAATTTGAGAAATATGGCAAGGAATCTAGGATTGATGATATAAAACCACAATATACATTGTCCCTCAAAATGGTGTGACATAATGCATTAACAAGACTCTTCTAGATGATAAAGGGGCAAGCTCAACCATTGCATTCATTAGGGAAATTTTGCGGTCAAGATGAAATTCAAAACAAAGCATGTATTTTCATGTATTTTCTCCGAAAGAAACATTTTTTTTTTATGTATTTTCATTTTTTTGTGGGTTTACTCAAAAGTATGTAGAGACATTAAATGTAGACTTAAATTATACATAAAATGAGTGTCCACACTGGAAATTTGAGTAAACATATAAGGAGATAAGCTTAAAATACAATAAAAAAATTGTTTTTCTTACTTTTCCTTAAAAAATTCATAGCTCTTATTTGAATATTTTCCTTGGGAGACCCATTTTAGACCTCAAACTTCCCCTAACACTAAAACAAGAATTACAAATCTAATAAGTCACCATTGTTTTGTTTTGGTGAATCAATCATTATTAGTTGCAAATAGATTTTAAAATTCCCAAAGAGTTATGGAAAATTCATCCTTGTGAATACTTAGATTTAAAAACTCCTAATTATGAAGTTTGTGCTCTTACTCCTAAAAATCAACGTTCTAAATTAGATCTCAGATTGAAGAAATATTTTTTTGTTGGTTATGATGGTGCAATTAAGGGATATATATCATGGGATTCTACCATCCACAAAATTATCATAAGTTTACATTTAGTATTTGATGAATCCTCTCTCATAAAATCAGATATTGTAGAAGTTGAATTGAAATGGGAATAGGAATCACATCACCAAGAAATTTAGTTCAAGACTCAACCATCTAGAGAAGAAAGAAGGCAAGAAGAAGCTTCTAAAGAAGAAGAAGAAGATAAGGAGATAGAAAATGTTTAGGAAAATGTGGAAATGCCACAACCAACATTGAGGAGATATATATGTGACAAAAATCATCCTAAGAAGTATGAAGATTATGTTTCCTCTATTTCTTTTATTACTAATGATTGGTAGCCTTCATGTCAGAAGGAAGTAATGAATCTCTCTCTCTCTCTCTCTCTCTCTCTCTCTCTCTCTCTCTCTCTATATATATATATATATATATATATAGACACACACACACACATATATCCTCATTGAGGAAGACATGGTATGTCAAGGAGAGTTTGTTCGAGATTGAAAGAGAAGATTTGTTTACAAACTCATGAAGACATTGTATGTCCTAAAGAAATCTCCCAAGCAATGGTACAAGAAGTTTGATTCCTTTATGTTGAGCCAAAGATTGTTGGAAGTGAGTATGAACATTGTGTTTACTTCAAAATTTTAAAGAGAATATTCATTATCTTTATTTTATATATTGACAATATGCTTGTTGCAAGAAAAATCATAGTTGAGATCAATAAGTTAAAGGCTTTGTTGGTGAGGACATTTGTCATAGCACCCTCCTCCCACATCTACCCAAGTAACCGGCCAGCCGGCGTAAACATGTGACGAGAGGATACTATGATTAGATTCAACTTCCTATGTGACCTTAAAGAAGTGGAATTGATGGAAACACAACATACAGACCTTCCACATTAGCTACGGGACTCCCAAGAACCATCCCAAACACTCAGATAACTAGCCCTTGGGTCCCACTGAGGTTTTAGATCACTTGACCCTAGGATGCTCCCATGATATGGACCTAAGGAGGATCTGGACGCTCTCATGCCAAAGCATGCCAACATCCAAAGACTATTTTTCCCATTTTTGTGCCAACGTCCCTAGAATTTGACTCACTTTTTAAGGCCTGGAGCTCAGGACACCGCCCAAAATTGAATGGCAGCTTCAAAATAGAAAGATAATAGGGAAAAAATGATGCAAATGTAAATACTTGAACAAGCCCTTAACCAGACCCCTACTATCCATGACTTGCATTTTGTCAAACATATCACGAATATGTGATCTACAAGTTTAAACAACATATTTAAGCATAGGGGTCTCTTACTTATCTAAGAATTTCTATGAAGCATTGTTCCCTTATATCATTTGTTGCATTATCATCTATTAGGTCATAGATACATTTTTCATTCATTTACAAGTAAAAACATGATGAGAGCCATACATAGTAAAACATATACATAGCTAGCATAATAGCAAAAAAAATACCAAGGAAAGCAGAGCCATATGATCCACATATAAACCAGTATAATACTCATAGAAATACAAGGAGAAATAAATTCATATTAATGATGCAAAATCCAAACCCGATATGGGACAACTACGTTCCACCCAACCATAGGATGGTTGAGTCAAATCTCTCTTCAGCCATTCACCCTTGTGCCATATTCCAAGCATGAATGTGGGACTCATAACCAACCAAAAATGACCAAACAAGAATGGATGCTACCCGAGTTCTCCACCTACACCATGAGGAATTTTAGTTCCTCCTAGTCTTTGAGGCTTTAACGTAATCCACTGTCTGATCCAAGGAACACTAGGCCCTACACTGAGACCCACTCTCCAATATTTACTATGCATCCCATCCCGAGACTACTACGCCCAACAGATAGAAACTGTATATCTCGCCATTCACCGGTAAGGATTCCTAATCCCACCGAGGCACACGTTCCTGGTTTTACCACAACCCATAGTCTAGCTTAGGGGTTACTAGGCTAGTGTCTTTACCATGATCCACAGTCCAGTTCAGGGACCACTAGGCCATGTGTTTATCATTTTGGTGATCCACCTCACTCAACTTCGAATCCATCTACCAATCAATCAGCTAAAGTATGAGAACCCATTTCATCAAGGCTATTCAGAAATGGCAAGGCTAGGATGAAAACACTATCACACCTGGAAAAACCCATGTCATGATAGAAAAGAACCACATGAAATACCATGCATGCCAAGTTTAGCAAGGAAACTACACATGCAAATCAATACCTGCAAAGAATCATGTTGTAGTTGCTTGATCCTGCTCTTCCTTGCTTGCTACTTCCTTCTTATTGCCTTCTTTTCCTTTCTTGTCCAATGCCAAAATGCTCCAAGAAAACTCTAAGTGTCCAAGAGTGAAATAGAGAGAGAGAGAAAATAATGAGAGAGCTCCAAAACTGAACTGACCAAGCCTACCCACTGATCCTCAGAAGCCTTTTTATTAATGAGGCCTTTGTTTGCTTCATTTTCCATTATTTTCCTTCAATTTCCTCCTCACATTCAACCTATGACCTTTCACCTTCCTTTTCTCCTAATTTCCTTTATTTCCATAAATAAAATGCCAATAAATGTTGCATGCATTTCCAAATCATTTGCCATTTCCTTTTCCAATTTCCTTAGCCATAATAAACTGAATGAACACCCACTAGGATGTTTTTCCCACCATTCAGCTTGGAATACGTGTCCCAACAACTGTGGCCTTATATATTTTTACATGAATTTTTAACCAAATATGTTACAGAACCCTCCCCCTTGGGGGAACATCGTCCTCAATGTTCAATGACACCTATAACCAAAAATACTGCTGAAAAAAACATACTACCCATGGAACTTTATAACATAGCTCGTTGCAGTATTTACTATGACCATCTGCTAAAACATGACAAACATATCGTTTACGAGAGCTTTATAACATAGCTCATTGCGATATTTATAATAATCACCACATATACACACATACACATTTTCTTCACCCAACAAATAATCATATTGTCTATGGAGCTTTATAAATTAGCTTGATACAGTATTTACAATAATACACACATATAGACATATGCACATTTTTTCAACCAACAAATAAAAGGATATGATGCCTACATCCGCGATAAGGGAATCTAGAGGCTCACACCTCCACCCTCAAATTAATACCAGGATTCACCTCCTTCCCAGGAAGTCCAGAATCCACTGCCACAGTCAAACTGGATCCAATGTCTAGCGCTATAATCCTATGCCACTTGTCCTCTTAGCGAGTAGTTACCAACTCATTATTCCAGGGTGCACTCCCAATGTGCATTTGATTCCATATGGCTATGATAATGACCAAAAAAATTAGATCCTCCACCTTCCCTTCTCTACTACACAGTCCCTCGAGCAACTCGGTCACCCCTTCTGTGCAGTCACTCACTTTCCAAGTTCCCCAGTATCCCCTATTCTGGGTGATCCATCCCTTGGAAAGGCTTCCTCGCATCGGAAAGCCAGAAGACCAAGGCATATACCTACCTCAAACCATCATATTGGTCATAGAATGCTCATGGAAATCAATGGACACTATTGTGTATCAGTGCCCCCTAATGGCCCTGCTCCTTAAGTGCGATTCATTTTTAGGAAAAATGGAAATTAAAGAATATTTTTTTTAGAAAAATCATGGATAATTAGCCCATTTGCAAATATTAGCCCCTAAAATTTTCCATGATGATACTGACCTGATAGATCTTTTAGGGTTACTCTCCCCACTTCCTCATAACCTAGGAAGCTCTTCATGTCATTCACCTACATAAGCAATCATTCCTCCACAAAAATGATTCCTAATGACCCTGTCAAATAGAAAAATACATGCATACATATATATACATATAATATTGGCATTAAACAATCATGATCCTGTCAAGCAATGATATACATACATACATGTATACATATAAAAATTAGCATAAAGAAATCATGAACACAACATAATTAATAGATATCAAGGTCAAGGTTAAGAGAACTCCCTTTATGCATCCAACTCATGTGCAACATCGAGAACAATAGTTCCCAATATATCCAAGGAATATGACAACTCAAATCCATTCACCATTCATGATTACCTTGCTCATGATTATACTGCCACTATCCATTTACACCAATGGACCCAACTTGTCCAACTTGTTTTCATACTCTTTCCTTTAACTGCCCTTATACATGCACTGACTTCATCTGATTCATACATTTCCTTATGGGTTTGATTTAGCTTCTCGTGAGCTCCATTAACTTTCCTCTTTCCCAAACCAATTCCCAAGGCTCAAAACATAAAAGGAAAGAAAAACTCAAACAAGAAGAAAACCATGAAAACCAATAACAATATGTGATCTGAAATGGAGAAGATTAGTAATGTTGTGCTAATTACTCATTCAGAATAAAAACCACGATGATTATCATTTACTTATCAAGTGCTTAAGGATTCGATATTTTTTCTTAATTAACTAATTCCCATGAGATTTTCTTATGTAAATGTTAGAAATAATTTAACATAAAACATATAAAACATACGCTAAACAACAACAAAATAACAGTAAAGAATATCAAAATACAACACATAGCAAGTACATGATAAAGGAGTTCACCCCTCTTGGGCTACGTCTCCCTGGTCCAACTTCCAATGGCTTAGGTCTCTCTATTATGCTCAAACTATAACAAAAATGCATTTACAATGCTCAAATGCCTTTGAAACCTGTCTCAATGAGTTCAAAATACTCAAAAATGGCCATCTAGCCTCTTTTTGCATCCCATTTGGATAAGAACTAAAGAATTTATGTCTCCTCCTAGTTCTCCCACTATTTGTTCCATAAATCGCTCCAACCCCGACCAAAAACCCCATTTCCACTCCAAAATCTGCTAACGAAGTGAGAAATTTGTTGCACTGTGAGCTATATCCTATAAGTCGTATCGCAAATCACAATCGGCAAGTGTTGCGGGATCTTATGTTCTGTGAATAGAAAACGGGTGATTTGCAATTGCAATATTGCGGACCTGACGTGATATTAAATTGCAACCTATAGTGGCATCGCATCCGGGGACTATCACATTTTGCAACCAGCATAAAATCTCGATGGATGGTCTTGTAAACATAACAAACCATTACAATTGCGATATCGTGGACCCGACAAAGATATTTAACTATAACATATAAAATCATACGTCTGGGGTCCATCACTCATCACAATCGACGAAATTCAGTGGCCGAAGGTCTTGTTAACACGACAGAACACTACGATGCGATATTGGCGGACCCGAAGGGAGCTTAAATTGTGACATATAACATCCCGCGTCCAGGTAATTTATCGCATCGCAACCTGGTAACTGATGAGGGCTGATTCTGACTTGTTCTCCCCTCATCGATTTGCGATTGCGATATGCGATAGCGTTATCGCATTGCAACCCTCAACCTATCGGGGCCGATTTATAACATTTTTCTGCCTTGCGACTGCGATTTGCGAAATGTGGGGGCCAATGGAAGCCTATTGCTTGGCGCCTCCTCATTCGTTGAAGAACTTGTCACCTCATCCCAATCCTGCCATGTAGACAAGTCAAACTTGAACTTTGAATTGCTCTAACTTCTACATACGAACTCAGATTCGAGTATCGTTGGATTCAAAATGACAAGCTCTTCAATTTGAAGTTGAGTGTCACAAGAATCTGACACTTTTATTTTTGAGCATAATTATGAGCACCTGATCACTCCTCCCCACTGGAAGCCTTTTAGACCCCAAAATATTTATATTCAGTTATTGAACAGATGAGGGTACTATTCCCTCACCTTCCCCACTTCAATCCATTTGGCCTTTGATGGATGTGTACCTTTGAGACCCACCTGAAGATAATCAATACTTCCCCTTTTAGTTGTCCTTGTCCTTCTGACAAGTATAGTGTCTTGCTGAAGCACATCAAGAAATCTGGACAAAAGTATTCAATAGATGGAATTTGAAATTTCTTTGCTTGATATTCAATCAAAGGAGGTTCATACAATTTCAAATTTTCAACATTAACAATGGAATAGATTTTCATATATGAAGGAAAATCAAGATTGGATCATTATTACCAATCTTTTCTAGAATTTTAAATGGACCGTAACAAATTGGTTTCAGCTTTTTACCTTCACCTCGAAGCCTTTCCTTGTTAATGTATAGCCAAACTTCATCGCCTACTTGAAACTGATGATCCACACGATGCTTAGCATACCTTGCCTTATACTTTCCTTGACTCTTTTCTAGTTGTTCTTGAACTGTTTGGTGAATCAACTGAATTTTCTCAATGAATTTCTTTGCTCTGTCTGTGCCACTATGTCCATCTATAGCTACATCTTTCTCAAAGATAAAATCCAAAGGCGATTTAGGAAAATAACCAAGACATGCCTCAAAAGGCGAAGTTAGAGTAGAAGAGTATTTTTCTCGGTTGTAAGCATGCTGAATATAATGCATATGTTCATCCCACAACTTAGGATGTTTGCTGCAATATCCTCTTAGCAAATGAATAATTGTCCTATTAACCACTACAATTGACCATCTGTTTGTAAATGGAAGGTTGTACTTTTCTTCAATTGGTGTCCATCAAGTTCCATAAACTTGACCAAAAATTCCCAACAAAGTGAGAATCACGATCACTTACAATAGAAGTAGGCAATCCAAAATGTACCCATACATTTTGAAAGAAAAGTTGATTTGTTTGTTCAGCTGTAATTTTCTTTTTACAAGGCATTAATATGCACATCTTTCCGAACCTATCCACAACTACATACAAATAATCATGACCTTTTCTTGATAAAGGAAGACCTCCTACAAAATCCATAGAAACACTCTCCCATGGACGTGAAGGTACTGGAAGTGGTGTGTACAGTCCTAGCTTCCTATTACTAGGTTTACTGAATGCACACAATGAACAACCTATGAAAAAACGTGACACACTTTCAAGCATATGAGGCCAGTAACAATACCTCTGAAGATTTGCCACTATTTTACTTACACCAAAATGTCTAGCAATAAGAGAAGTGTGTGCTTCCCTTGTGACATTTACTCTCTCTCCCTATGGAACACAATTTTTTCCAAAATGATACAACAGATTATCATGCACATGGTAGTTTAATTCCTCAACTTGGTGGCCTTGACTCAAGTTTAAATATACCTCTTGAAATTCAAAATCATGTGTGTATTGTTCAACATAAATTTAAGGCATAACATAATGATTCTTGAGTAAAATGGCTACATTAATAGTTGGTCTAGAAACCATATCAACAACTTTGTTATAAATACCTTTCTTGTACCTGATTACAAAGTGGAATTGCTGTAAAATTCCCATCCAATGAAAGTGCCTTCACTGCTGCAATTTGGTTTGAGATTGCAGATATTGCAAAGGTTGATGATTGGTGTGAATAATGGTTTCTTTTCCCAATAAGTAATGCTTCCATTTATTCACACTTTGCACCAATTCATAAAGCTCTTCATCATACGTAGGATAATTAATAATAACATAATTAAAAATATCATAATGAAATGAAATGGCCTTACCATGTTGTAAAAGAACTGTACCCATGGCGTAGTCACTTGCATCTGTTTGTGTTTCAAATGGTTGTTTCAAATCCAGAAATGCTAAAATTGGGGTTGAACTGATCTTTTTTCTTAAAGCATCAAATGATTTTTTTTGTTTGCCTCCCCACTGGAAGACAACCTTCACACTATTCAAAGCATGTAGTGGAGCTGCTATGGAATAGAAATTGGCAATGAACTTCCTCCAATACTATGCTGCTCCCAGAAAACTCCTTACTTCTGTGACTGATTTGGGTATTGGCCAATTCACAATGACCAAAACTTTAGAGGGGTCAATCTTCATCTCACCTCCTCCAACTATATGGCCCAAATACACTAAGGAAGTTTTCCAAATTCACATTTAGACATCTTCATAAATAAATGTTCTCTTTTCAAGACATCCAACACTTTCCTCACATGCTTGACATGCTCTTCTCGTGATTTTTTGAATATCAAAATATCATCTAAATATAAAATTCAAACTCATCAAGAAAAGATCTTAAAACAACATTCATAGCTCTCATGAATGTAGCTGGAGCATTGCAAAGACCGAAAGGCATAACTAGTCACTCAAACAATCCTTGTTTGGTTTTAAAAATAGTCTTCCAAATATCCTCCTTAGCTAATCTAACTTGATGATATCCACTTCTCAAGTCTAATTTAGTGAAATATTTTTCATTCTTCAACTGATCTAGAAAATCATCTATCATGGGCAATGGGTATTGGTTCTTTATGGTAATTTTATTCAAATCTCGATAATTTACACACACACTCCATGTTCCATATTTCTTGGGTACCAAAACTGATCAGGTGCTCATGTCCTAAGTGTCGTAAAATGCTCAAAAATGAAAGTGCTCAGAACTGGTTCAAAGTTGAACGACTGAAAAGTGCTCGTCCTCCTGATTCCAGCGCCGCAAACGGTTCGAAAAACGGTCTCTGTATGCGGAAGTTATGCCAAAAACAAAAATGCCCAATGACTCGTAATTTTTGAATTTTTTCCCAAAAAAAAATTAAAAAAAAATATTCTATAGAATATTCCTTGTAATATTCCAGGGAATATTCCTTTTTGGCAGAAAATCATAGGTTGCCACGTGGCAGGCCCAGAGGCCACCACGTGGCCCAAGGTGACATCATCATAACGGGCGCATATGCTTAAAATTTTGGTCGGATTGTGAATCGAACCCACGACCGCTCCAACAACATTACAATGCTTTACCATTGCACCAATGTAGTCGAACTTGATTTGGTGGCAGATTTAGCCATATTAGAAGGTTGTATTACATTGGGCATGGCATAAAGGGGGCCAGCCCCCATCACATATGTCCGCAGCCTAGGAACCGAGGGCTTTAACCCCAAACCGCCGCCGTGATTCCAGCAGTCTTCCGTTTAATGTGTGGGACATGTTCACATGGTATAATAAAGCGGAGTTAAGATAACTGCCCGCCAACCGAAGATTATGGCACGAACTCCAATGCAAACCGCCGATTCCGAAGATCCCGTTCACATGCGCGGGTAACATGACAGTTAGGTGGCAGTTAAGATGGCAGATTTTTGGTGGAGCGCCAAATTTGGGCGGTCCCGCCATAATTGGCGGAGCTAACTGGCCCCAACTACAGTTAGCTGGAGTTTTTTTAGGCCAAACTGGAGGGAATCTTTAATGAGCCATAACTTTGGCTAGGAAAGTCCGTTTTGGACAATTTTTTTTTTTTATTTTGGGTATCTTCGACCTTCTGAAGCCATTGGCACAGGTCTTACAGCCATCTGAGGTCATTTGCAGAGGTTTTGGAGCCATGGAAGTTCTAGGAGCCACCAGGGCCCAGTATTGGGAGAACTGTATAGGGTTGCAGGTACTCATTGGAGGTGAACCAGTAGTCAATCCTAAAGGATTCAAGTGTTTTGAATCCATTTTTACAGTCTATTCCACATGTAGATACTTTTATTCAGCTGTATATTCATTTTGAGCATTTAATTAAAATGAGGACAGGCCCATTTGGGAGCCTTGGACCCAGTAGACATAGCCTAGGAGGGGTGAATTACTTCATAAACTTCTTTTGCATCTGTGGTTGATTTATTTTGCAGAACAATTTTTTTTTAGTGTGTTAAATAGTAAAAGGAAATAAATCTGCTATCCTTAAATGGGTCATGAACAGCTGAAATTTTCATTTGTTTTTTTCTTGCAAGACATGGACATCCTTTAAACATGTATATTACTGAATTGAATACCTTGCAAACCATTTACAAGTAGTTTCAAATTCAGATCAAGTTGGTATCAGAGCTATGTTGTTGTTTCTTTGTATCAAAAGCAGTCAAATAAACTATAGACAGAGCCTGAAACGAGCCAGGAAGCCTTCTAAATGCTCTTGTTATACAATTGCAAAGTAGATAAATGCTCTTTTAGTCAATATCTGGTGTAGTTGTCTTTTGATTGTTTTTGTGCAAAGATCTTCTAACTGTCTTGCAAGTATTGATGCTTACCAAGTCGAAACTTAAAAGAGGGGAAGGACAGTTGACTAGAGAATGAGAGAATCCTCAATCAAGGAAGGCCAGAGAGCCATCACCTCCACCTTCAATTTCACCCTCAAGAGTCTCAGCAGAAGCTTCAAGAATGTCTGCACATGAAGGAGAAATTCCTGCAGACATGGATCCAAAAGAAGAAGAAAGAGTCTTCAGAAAGGCTTTCTTGGACTCACCGAAATGGTGAGCATATTGTACCAAGAAAGAAATGAGAAATTGGCTAGAGAAGGGTCCAAACATCCACATGAAGGAGAGGGCTCTTCAGGAGGTAAGAAGGATGATTATCATTCCAAGAAAGAACATGGAGGTAATGGTGATCCACCACCCCCATCGTCACCTTCTTCCTCTTCATCCTCGTCTTCTTCTTCTGTGCATAAGCATAGATCCTCTGGAAAAAGTCCTTTTTTGAAGCTTGATGTAAAATTTGAATTACCTATGTTTAATGGTGAAGTGAATGCAGAAAAGCTTGACAACTGGATTAGGCAGTTGGAAGTTTACTTGAGGATCCAGAATATGCATGATGATGCCACCAAGATTCAGTTGGCTTCTTTGAGAATGGATGGAGCAGCATTGGTCTGGTGGGAGGCCAAGACTAAAGAGGAGATCAAGAAATTATGTAAGGTTACCTTAACATGGCCTGAATTTCTGTTAGCCATTAAAAAATAGTTTTATCCTCTTGCTCACATGCAGAAAGCCATTATGAACTGGCAAAATTTTAGACAACTTAAGGGTCAGAGTGTCCAAGACTACACCCAAGAATTCAGGAGAAGATCTCTCTTGTTAGGGGTAGATTTACAGACCCAGGAAACCTTGCTGAAATACATTGGTGGCTTGCATAGCTACCTTAGACACACCATCTTGATGTTTAACCCTACTAGCCTGGACGAGGTTTGTGTCCAAGCTACCCATCTAGAGGCAAGGGGAAAAAACACATTTGAAGAGGGTAGAAACAAGCCCCCCAAGGGGAAAAACAAAGAAAAAACCTCCAAGGGAAAGGGCAAAAAGAATGCATCTGTCAAACAGGAGAGTGAGAAAGTGATCTGTAAACACTGTTCTAAACCAGGCCATGAGGAGAAAAACTGTTGGAAATTACATCCTGAAAAAAGACCTCAATTTAACAAATCCAAAGGGAAACAGAAAACTGCTGCTACTACATCTACACCACAAGATTTAGGGGATGATTCAGGTGATGAAACCAAAATTGCAGCCTTGGGTTTGAAAAACTTGAAGGGAAAAGAAATTGAAACTCAAGCCAACACTAGTACCTCAAACTGCCATGTACAAGCTCCTAATGAGGAAGAAAGAATTGAATTGTTTCATGTAAGGGTGATTTCAAAACATACTAAAATTGACACACTTTTTGATAGTGGGTCACAAGCAAACCTTATATCAGAGGAATTAGTCAAGTAGCTTAAACTTGAGACCGTTCCACATCCGAAGCCATATCCACTTGGATGGATTTGCAAGGATGCAAATTTACAAGTTTCAAGAAAGTGCACATTGCGCTTTGCAATTCCTGCACATTTTATTGACACAGTTGAACTTGATGTGGTACCTTTTGATATAGCAGGAATTGTTTTGGGAAGTCCTTACTTGTTTGACAGGAAAGCTATCTTTCATCACCATGAAAACAAATATCATCTTTTCAAAGATGGCAAGGAGTTCATTGTTAGAGCTCATTGCAAGAAGACAAATATAGCGATGGTGAATGCTGGACAGGTAAAAAGGCTGGTCAATTCAAGTAAGAATTTGTTCTTCTTATGATTAAGCCCAAGATTGATGTGAATCATGAGTCATTTGACAATTGTGATCCAAAACTTAAGTCAGAACTGTATGATGTAGTTGATGCATATCATGAGATGTTTCAGGAGCCAACAGGTTTGCCTCCTAAGAGGGAGATTCGGCATGAAATCCATTTGCATCCAGATTGTCCTCTTCCAAACATAGGCATGTACCGCATGTCTATTATGGAGAATGCTGAAATAAAGAAGCAAATCAAGGACTTGTTGGACAAGGGTTTCATAAGGCCAAGTACTTCGCCATGTGGGTCACCGATTGTATTGATTCCAAAGAAAGATGGCACTTGGCGTATGTGCGTTGATTTTAGGGCCTTGAACAAGATAACGGTAAAGAATCATTACCCACTCCCAAGGATAGATGATTTGCTAGACTAGCTGAAAGATGCTCAATATTTCACTAAGTTAGACTTGCGCAGTGGATATCATCAAGTAAGAATTGAAGAAAGTGACATTTGGAAGACAACCTTTAAAACCAAACAAGGACTCTTTGAGTGGCTTGTGATGCCGTTTGGTTTGTGCAATGCACCTGCAACTTTCATGCGGGTAATGGATGATGTCTTGCATCCTTTTCTTGATGATTTCGTTATTTTCTACTTAGATGACATCTTAATTTTCAGCAAGTCTAGAGAAGATCATGTCATGCATGTTAGGAAAGTACTTGATGTTTTGAAGAAGAATCAATTATTTTTTAAAATGTCAAAGTGTGAATTTGGAAAGACTTCTTTGGTTTATTTGGGACACATAGTAGGAGGAGGTGCTTTGAGAATAGATCCTGCTAAAATAGAGGCTATTGTGAATTGGCCTACTCCCAAATCCATAACAGAGGTAAGAAGTTTTTTGGGTGCAGCTCAATATTGGAGGAAGTTCATCTCTAACATCTCTTCTATAGCAGCTCCTATGCATGCAGTGACAAGTGTGAAGCATGCTTTCCAATGGGGAGGCAAGTAGCAAAAAGCTTTCGAATATTTGAAAGAGAAGATTAGTTCAGCTCCGGTCCTTGCATTACCAGATTTGAGACAACCATTTGAGATACAAACCGATGCTAGTGATTATGCCATGGGTGCAGTTCTTCTACAGCATGGTAAGCCTATTGCTTTTCATTCTGAAACTTTTAATGGTGCTGTTGTAAATTATCCTACATATGATAAGGAGTTGTATGCATTGGTACAAAGCGTCAAAAAGTGGAATTACTATTTGATGGGCAAAGAAACTGTTATACATACTGACCATCAGCCCTTATAGTACTTGCAATCACAAAGCAAGTTACAACAGTCACGACACTTCAGATGGATGGGTTTCTTGCAACAGTTCCATTTGGTAATAAGGTACAAGAAAGGTACTCTGAATAAAGTTGCTGATATGCTTTCAAGACCTATTATTGGTGCTGTTACTTTACTTAAGAATGATTCCATTGTACATGATAGTTACATAGAACAATATGCATCTGATGATGACTTTAAAGATGTGTATGCTAACTTGAGTAAAGGGAATCATGTAGAGGAAAATGACTATCACGTGCATAACAATTTGCTGTTTCATTTGGGCAAGTTGTGTATACCACAGGGGGAGAGAATAAATGTCATAAGAGAAGCTCTTTCTTCTCTTATTGCTGGCCATTTTGGTGTAAGCAAAACAGTTGCACATCTACAGAGGTATTGCTATTGGCCTCGCATGGTAGATTCTGTTTCAAGATTCATAAGAGGTTGTTCATTATGTGCTACAAGCAAGCCTGGTAATAGGAAGCTTGGCTTGTATACTCCTTTGCCGGTACCTTCTAGAGCATGGGAGAGCATCTCTATGGATTTTGTAGGAGGTTTGCCAAAATCTAGAAAGCAGCATGATTATTTATATGTAGTAGTTGATTGTTTCAGCAAAATGTGTATACTTATGCCTTGTAAGAAAACTATAACTACTGAACAAACTGCTGAATTATTTTTTCATCATGTATGGATTCACTTTGGTTTGCCTACTTCCATTATTAGTGACAGGGATTCCAGATTTGTGAGGAATTTTTGGTCAAACCTATGGGAGATGATGGACACAAAGTTGAAGAAAAATACTGCTTTCCATCCACAAACAGATGGACAAACAGAAGTTGTGAACAGAACCATTGTGCACCTCTTGAGAGGTTATTGCAGCAAGCATCCCAAGCTTTGGGATGAACATTTGCACTACATACAACATGCTTACAATCGTGCCAAGCACCCTTCCACAAACACCTCACCGTTTGAAGCTTGTTTTGGTTACTTGCCAAAATCACCTCTTGATTTCATTCTTGGGAAAGATGTCGCCATTGAGGGACATAGTGATATTGACAAAGCTCGTTCATTCATTGAAAGAATTCAGCAAATACATCAGCAAATTCAAGAACAGCTTGAGAAGAGTCAAGGCAAGTACAAGGAAAGACACGACAAGCATAGAGTCGATCACAAGTTTCAAGAAGGGGATGAGGTATGGCTGTACATTAGTAAGGAAAGGATGCAAGGAGAAGGTAAAAAGCTAAAGCCTATTCGTTATGGTCCATTCAAAATCCTCAAGAAGGTTGGAAATAATGCTTTTCAATTAGATTTGCCTTCCTATATGAAAATGTATTCTGTTGTCAACGTGGAGAACTTACGTTTGTATGAACCTCCTTTGATTGCTGATCATGAAAGTGTTGTTCAGCTACCATCTATAGAAGATTTCTCGCCAGAATTCTTAGATGAGCTGAAAGAAGATACAATCCTTGACAGAAGGACACACACTTCAAGGAGGGGCAATGTAGATTATGTGCGGGTTGGTTTCAAAGGCAGCAAACCGAACAAGGCAAAGTGGATGGAGGTGGATAGAGTGAGGGAGCTGTACCCTCACCTCTTTAACAGGTAGTTGAAGGCTTTTGGGGTCCAAAAGCTTCCCAATGGGGAGGCGTGATCAGGTGCTCATGTCCTAAGTGTCGTAAAATGCTCAAAAATGAAAGTGCTTAGAACTGGTTCAAAGTTGAATGACTGGAAAGTGCTCATCCTCCTGATTCCGACACCACAAACGGTTCGAAAAACAGTCTCCGTATGCAGAAGTTATGCCAAAAACAAAAACGCCCAATGACTCTTAATTTTTGAATTTTTTCCAAAAAAAAAAAATTAAAAAAATATTCCAAGGAATATTCCTTTTGGGCAGCCAATCACAGGTTGCCATGTGGCAGGCTCGGAGGCCGCCACGTGGCCCAAGGTGACATCATCATAACGGGCGCATATGTTTAAAATTTTGGTCGGATTGTGAATCGAACCCACGACCACTCCAACAACATTACAACGCTTTACCATTGCACCAATGCAGTCAAACTTGATTTGGTGGCAGAGTTAGCCATATTAAAAGGTTGTATTACGTTGGGCATGGCATAAAGGGGGCTAGCCCCCACCACATATGTCCGCAGGCCCGGAACCGAGAGCTTTAACCCCAAACCGCCGCTGTGATTCCAACAGTCTTCTGTTTAATGTGTGGGACGTGTTCACATGGTATAATAAAGCGGAGTTAAGATAACTTCCCGCCAACCGAAGATTATGGCACGAACTCCAATGCAAACTGCTGATTCCGAAGATCCCATTCACATGCGCGGGTAACATGACAGTTAGGTGGCAGTTAAGATGGCGAATTTTTGGAGGAGCGCCAAATTTGGGTAGTCCTGCCATAATTGGTGGAGCTAACTGGCCCCAACTACAGTTAGCTGGAGTTTTTTTAGGCCAAACTGGAGGGAATCTTTAATGAGCCATAACTTTGGCTAGGAAAGTTCGTTTTCGACGAATTGTTTTTTTGGTTTTGGGTATCTTTGACCTTCTGAAGCCATTGACACAGGTCTTACAGCCATCTGAGGTCATTTGCAGAGGTTTTGGAGCCGTGGAAGTTTTAGGAGCCACCAGGGCCCAGTATTGGGAGAACTGTATAGGGTTGCTGGTACTCATTGGAGGTGAACCAATAGTCAATTCTGAAGGATTCAAGTGTTCTGAATCCGTTTTTACAGTCTATTCCACCTGTAGAGACTTTTATTCAGCTGTATATTCATTTTGAGCATTTAATTAAAATGAGGACAGGCCCATTTGGGAGCCTTGGACCCAGCAGATGTAGCCCAGGAGGGGTGAACTGCTTCATCAACTTCTTTTGCATCTGTGGTTGATTTATTTTGCAGAACAAATTCGTTTTAGTGTGTTAAACAGTAAAAGGAAATAAATCTGCTATCCTTAAATGGGTCATGAACAGCTGAAAATTTCATTTTTTTTTTCCTGCAAGACATGGACATCCTTTAAACATGTATATTACTGAATTGAATACCTTGCAAACCATTTACAAGTAGTTTCAAATTCAGATCAAAAACAATTGGTGAACTACATGGCGAAGTAGTGGGATGAATTACACCTTTATCTAACAATTCCTGGACTTATTTCTTAATTTCTAAACTTTCCAGAATTGACATTTGATACATACTAATATTTGGGAGTGGACAGTCTTTTGTAGTTGAAGTTCATGTTGAATTCCCCTTTTTGGTGGCAATCCATTTGGTTCTTGAAACATGTCACCATATTGATTGACCACATCAACCAATTCAGCTTTCAGCTTCATGTCACAACCTGCAAAGGATTCCTGTTGTGTGTCATTCTTCTGCTTTATCATAAGGAGCATGACACTCTTGATGGAATTGACCATTTGCTTCATTTCCCCTGCGCTTGCTAAAGATAGACTAATATTTCTACGATGGGCTCTCACAACATACTCCACTCCATCTTTGAACAAATGATATTTGTTCTCAAATCAATGGAAAATGAATTTCCTGTCATACATATACGAGCATCCCAACACAATCCCAGAAATATCCAATGGTACAATGTCTAATTCAACATCATCAATGAAATTGGCAGTAATTGCAAACTTGAAAACACATTTCTTTGTGACCTGCAAATTGGCATCCTTGGTTATCCAACCCAATGGATATTGTTTATGATAAGGCACAGTTTCGAAATTAAACTTCTTGACCAAATCTGTAGAAATTAAATTTGCCTTAGATCCATTGTCAAACAATGTATCAATCTTGGTGTGTTTGGAAATAACTCGGATATGGAGCAACTCTATTATGTTTTCCTCATTTGAAATGTTATTGGAGTTATTTGCTGCACTGGTGCTTGCCACAGATTCCTCTTTGCTTGTCTTTTCCATGGCTTTCCCTTTAGTGACTGTGGTTGCAATCTTCGTTTCATCACCTGAGTCAGAACCCAAGTGTTGTTGTGTAACAACGTTTGTCCTATGTTTCCCTTTATTGTTATATTTCTTCGGTCATAACTCTGGATGAATCTTTCATAAATTCACTTCATCATGGCCCTCTTTGGAACAATTCTTGCACACGGGTTTCTTCCCTTCTTTCTTAACAGAAGCATTTTTTCTTCTTCTTTCCTTCTAATTTCTTCCCTTTTTCACCACTCTAAAATGGCTTCTTCTTACCTTCTTCCTATACATTTTTCCCTTTTGCTTCGAGGTGTGTAGCTTGAACATAGACCTCATCAAGATTCGTGGGACTAAACATAAGAATGGTATGTCTAAGATAGCTATGAAACCCTCCTATGTATTTCAACAACATATCTTGTGACTGTAAGTCTACTCCTAGAATAAGAGCTCTTCTCCTAAAATCTTGAGTATACTCTTGCACATTTTGACCTTTTAATTTTCTGAAATATTTCCAATTCATGATAGCTTTTTTCATATGGGCTAAATGGTAGAATTTTATTTTTATAGATGAAATCAGACTAAGTAATAGAGATCTTACCATGTTTTTTGATCTCATCTTGAGTCATTTCTTCCCACCAAATGAGTGCTACACCCTCCATTCTCAATGAAGCTAACTGAATTTTGATATCATCCTCTTGAAGGTTCTGAATTCTACAATACACCTCCAACTGATGAATCCAGTTATCCAGCTTCTCCGCATTCACTTCACCATTGTACATAGGAAACTCAAATTTAACATCAAGATTTAGGAAAGGTGATTTATCAATCCCTTTTGAAGAATGATGATGAGTATGAGTAGCGGTGGTATTAGTGGAAGGATGGGAACATGCTTTTGAATAAGAAGATGAAGAAGATGGTGGAGATGGTGGAGGCTTGTCTCCATTCCCGTTACCTCCTTTTCCATTACCTCCTCCTGAAGAGCCTTCTCCTTTGGGAGGCTTGGATCTTTCTCTGTGCAATCTTGTTGTTCCTCTCTTCATAGAGGACCTTCACCATCTCCGTCATATCACAGAAAGCCTTTCTGAAGGACTTCTCATCATCTGTCATGATAGATTCTCCTTCATGAGACATGATCTCTGGAGACTCAACTTCAACTTCTGCAACTTGAGGATGTACTAGTGTAGAAGACTTTCACAACCTTTCTCTTCTTCCACTTTACCCAATTTCAGGGCTTTCAACCATCTTTCCTTCACATCTTTTGAGCTTTAACCTTTTAAGCATGACATAAACTTGCAAATAATTATATCCTTCTTTCACAAAGCAAATCTAGTAAGAAAAAACTAGTGCTCTGATACCAACTTGTTCTGAAATGGAGAAGATTAGTAATTCTATGCTAATTCCCCATTCAAAATAAAACCCAAGATTCTTATCATTTGCTTATCAAGTGCTTAAGGACTCAATATTTTTTCTTAATTAACTGATTCCCATGAGAGTTTCTTATGTGAATGTTACAAATAATTTAACATAAAACATATGCTAAACAACAAAAAATAACATCAAAGAACATCAAAATACAACACATAGCAAGCACATGATAAAGGAGTTCACCCCTCTTGGGCTATGTCTCCTTGTTCCAACTTCCAATGGCTTAGGCCTCTCTATTATGCTCAAATTACAACAAAATTGTGTTTACAATGCTCAAATGCCTATGAAACCTATATGAATGGTTTCATAATACTAAAAAATGGCCATCTAGCCTCTTTTTGCATCCCATTTGGATAAAAACTGAAGAAGTTATGACTTCTCCTAGTTCTCCCACTATTTGTTCCACAAATTGCTCCAAAACCGACCAAAAACCCCATTTTCGCTCCAAAATTTGCTAACGGAGTGAGAAATTCGCCGCACGGCAGGCTATATCTTGTCGTTCGTATCACAAATCGTAATTAGCAAGTGTTGCGGGCTCTTAGGGCCTGTGAATAGAAACGGATGATTTGCGATTACGATATTGCAGACTCGACGAGATATTAAATCGCAACCTATAGTGGCACCGCATTCGGGGACTATCGCATTTCACAATCGGCGTAAAATCCTTGCAGAGCTCTTATAAACACAACAAATAATTGTTATTGTGATATCGTGGACTCATTGAGAATATTTAATTGTAACATATAAAATCCCGCGTCTGGGGTCCATCGCTCATCACAATTAGCAAAGTTCAGCGGTTAAAGGTCTTGTTAACACGGTGGAACACTGTGATACAATATTGAAGGACCCGACAATAACTTAAATTGTGACTTATAAAATCCCGCATCCGGGTAATTTATCGCATCGCAACTTGGTAACTTCTGGGCGTCGATTCTGACTTGTTCTCCCCTCGTCGATTTGTGATTGTGATATGCGATGGACTTATCACAACGCAGCCCTAAACTCATCGCGGCCAATTTGTAACGCTTTTCTACCCTGCAATTGTGATTTGTGAAATTCGGGGGCCAATGGCAGCCTGCCACTTGGTGCCTCCTCATTCATTGAATACCTTGCCACCTCATCCCATTCCTGCCATGTAGACAAGTCAAACTTGAACTTTTACTTGCTCTAACTTCTGTTACGAACTCGGATTTGAGTATTGTTCACACCATTGGATTCAGAATGACGATCTCTTCAATTTGAAGCTGGATGTGACAAGATTCTGACACTTTTATTAATGAGCATAATTCTAAGCACTTGATCAATATGACACCATGAACAATGTGGTATGGCCATACACTAGACATAAAAAAAATCGCAATCAAGCACAAAAAATCACAAAAGACCAAAAGCAAAAGACTAGAAACAAACACCATGACTCAATCCCCATTTTCTCAAAGCCTCTAAGGGAAATCCCAAGTTAAGCCTTCTTCGTGACTTCATGGCAGTCTCTTTTCCATACAATCCCTTGGATCATACTGCCATCAACGCATAACTTTCAGTTCATAAATAAACATAAAAATACATTGGTTACCTTACCTTGTTTTTCCAAGCACATTTCCTTGTAGTTGAACACATTTGTGCCATGTCTCAAGGGACTCCATTTCCCTTGACATATCTAGCTATAACTAGACACCAGTTGCTATACCTATCAAATACATGTCCATCAATATAGCACATATCCACATAATTTTAGACAAGATTAGGGTTAAGAAGACTTCCGATATGCAAATCACTCATTCGTTTGGAATTAGAGTTTCCAAACATAGCCAAAGGAATTATTTCCCTTCTTTTCTTTTACCTTTTTACCTTGTTGCAATCGAGGTTTACTATGTATTTTCACATCTCCCAATGGATAGTTATATAAAAAAATCAACTATTACCTTGTCATACTAATGTCAAACATGTTATCCCACAACTGCTCACACATGTCAAACACATGTTCCAAATTTCTGTATTCAAGCTTCTGTGATCCATAATGAATTAAACAAAGTATTTTGGTAGAAATCACATGAGAGATTCTTTTGGCCGACGCATTTCTAACCAACAAGTGTGGTTCATCATCAGGACAAGATGAAGAGGTAGACCATGACAAAGGCTTAAATAGAGAGCAATGTAGAGACATAATTTCAAGTAACGGCTATATTTGAACAATAATGTTTAAATTATAATATTAATTTATTAATATATCAAAAACAAATATTATTAAGTAACGACTATATTAAACAGCTAGTTTTTGAAAAATAATATTTAAATTAATTTATTAAAATCAAATATTACTAGTTTTTGAAAAATAATATTTAAACTGTGATATTAGTTTATTAATTTATTAAAAACAAATATTAATTAGTAACTACTATATTAAACAGCTAGTTTTTAGAATAAATAAATAAATAATCAAAGTCAAACTTTAAAGGAGGGGAGTCAAAAATTATAAAAACGAGTGAAGACCCTAATCGAGACAAAACATTTGATAAATAAAATAACTAATGGAAATAAAATAAAATAAATTAAAAATAATTAATGGAAATTAAATAAAATAAAACAAGTCATATATATATAATATATATATATATATATATATATATATATATATATATATATATATATATATATATATATATATATATATATATATATATATATATATATATATATATATATATATATATATATATATATATATATCCAAAGAAAAATAATCAATAAATAAAACGGGGTCAACAATAAAATATGGGGCTCAGTCCCATTAAACAAATAACAAAAATACTAAAAGGAGTTAAGAACGAATAAGATGATAAAATACATAAAGAAAACACGAAGGATCAAGAAAATAAACTCTAATGAAGAATAAATCAACAACAAATACTATAAAAAGGATGCCAATACCTATATAGATAATAATAATAATAATAAAAAAAAGAAACTATGAGGACAAGGCAGGGACCCAACTTCTACTAATATTCCAACCATCATCTCTATTCAAATTATTGGGTCTCTTTTCAATTTCTGGGGCCTCCCTCAATTTACGATGATGAAAATGACTAACCTTAGCAACGACTTGGGCCTCCTCAATGCAGATGTGATGCTTAGATTTATCTGCATGCTCTGCCAAAGCAGAGGAGCAGGTCCTGCCATGCTTGATGTTAGCAACATGCTCACGAATCCTTTGATTAATCGAGTGACCAGTCTCACCAATGTAGGGAGTCCCACAAGAGCATGGGATAACGTAAACACCCTTCATATTCTTGGGGTCCACTAGGTCTTTTACAGATCTAAGGGAGCTCCGTATGGTATTTAAAGGCCGAAAGGTTGAAGCCACCTTATGCTTCCTTAGGATCCTTGCAATCTTGTCAGTGGTCCCTTGGATAAAAGGAAGATGAACACCAGAAAATCAATCCTTGGTATCTTTCTTAGCACTAGGACCTTTTTCAGCTCTGAGGAAAGCCTTAGTACATTGGTGTCTACTATACCCATTATTAAAGAAAACACTTAGGAGATGTGCTTTCTCTTCCTTGAGATGGTTCTCATCAGAAACTCTTAAAGCTGTAGTTGCTAAGGTGTTGAGAACACCAAGCTTTTGAGCTGGGAAATGATGAGAATTAGCATGAAGATATTGTTCCGTATGAGTTTTCTTATGATATACATGTTCCAAATATCAAGACAATCATATCTATCAATTTGAAATCAACCTTTACCAAGAATAACAAACATTTCATAATCCATAGTCAACTCATAGTCATTAAACATAATGCTACAACTGTCACCTATTACACTCAAGTACATGCCAGCTATCTCAACACATATGTGTGAGAAAAACCATCTTAAAGAAATATCATTACTTGATGCAATCTTATAGACACATACTCATATCATGCGATTAATAAAACATTCAACAACAGATAGAAGACATAATAGACACCAACACTCAAACACCAAATAAATGACATAATCAAACATTCAAGCATAAAGTAGATGACATAAGCAAGCTCATACCTTAATGTATCTCAAGGGAGGCTATCATGTCTGCACAATCAAGCTAGATTAGCATGATATAATTTCACAACACCTCACCTCAAACACAAATAAGATCATAATATCCATAATAGTAGCTAACTAACATGTTCATAACATAAGCTCATAAAGAATTTTCGTTCATGCATAAAAATAAGATATGTACAATCAATCTAGATTAGTACAACACAATGTCACAAATAAATTGACTCCTACCTAAATGTCATAACCCTAACCATCAAGTTACAAGCATATAACTAAAACAAGTTATATATCCTCCTCATCAACAACATATAACCTAATCATCAAGCTAACTATCATAGAACAACAACAAGTTAACCTGTAGCATACTCATCAACAACATATAAAATAATCATTAAGTTATCTAACATGAAACAACAAGAGAAATGAATGCAACCACAAGTTACTACCACTCATGATTATTTCACACGTGCATATGACTACACTAATCAACTAGCATCTATCATGTATGTAACCATAACATCAATAGAATGAAAGGCATACACATAACCATAACGCATATAACAACCCTTAATCTACATACCTTCATGTCGAACATACATCCTTGTATGATGACATGATCTTGCCTCGAGGTTCAATGTTGCAAATTCACTTTGATGATTTTCATCTCCTGCTCTATCTCATCCAACACATTAGCATAATAACATACCAATACCATCATGATGACCTAATTCCATACAATGACCTCACAATGCATGTCTGACCTACTATACATGCATAACAATAACCATGACAATGCATGCATAATAATATATAGACAACAACATGCATAAAAAATGCATATACAACCATACACTCATGATGAAACATCCCACAAAAACACCATCAACCTTCACATGGTGACATCACTACAACCATGATCAACACCACGCAAATGCAACAAGCATATGGAAGACAAACATAAGGAACACATATGCAACCGACATGAATGCATGACCAACACACTGCCCATTCAGTCTGAGGGGTGAATCATGCTATGATACCACTCTTTGGTATTAGATATGACCCAAAGAGAGCACAACCCGCTCTGATACCACTCTGTAACACCCTCCTCCCACATCTACCAAAGTAACTGGCCAACCGGGGTAAACATGTCACAAGAGGCCACTATGTTTAGATTCAACCTCCTATGTGACCTTAAGGAAGTGGAATCAATGGAAACACAACATGAAGACCTTCCACGTCAGCTAAATGACTCCCAGGAATCATCCCAACCACTTAGGTAGCTAGCCCCTGGGTCCCACTAAGTTTTTAGACCACTTGACCCTAGGACGCTCCCATGATTTGGAACCGAGGAGACTCTAGATGCTCTCATACCAAGGCATGCCAGCATCCAGGGACTATTTTTCCCAGTGTTGTGCCAGCGCCCCGAGATTTGAGCCACTTTTTCTGGCCTAGAGCCAATGTCACTTCCCAAAATTGAATGACACCTTTAGAATAGAAAGATAATAGGGAAATAATGATGCAAATGTAAATACTTGAACAAGCCCTTAACTGGACCCCTACTATCCATGACAGGAATTTCGTCAAACATATCACGAATATGTAATCTACATGTGTAAACAACATATTTAAGCATAGGGGTCTCTTACTTATCTAAGAATCACTATGAAGCATTGTTCCCTTATATCATTTGTTTCATTATCATATATTTGGTCATAGATGCATTTTTCATTCATTTACAACTAAAAACATGATGAGAGCCACACATAGACACTCTCATAAAACATATACATAACCAACATAATAGAAACAGAAATACCAAGGAAATCACAACCATATGATCCACATATAAACCATTATAATATTCATAGAATATAAGAAGAAATAACCTCATATTGATGATGCAAAATCCAAACCTCGGATGGGACTATCACGTTACACCTGACCATAGAATGGTTGATCCAAATCTCTCTTCAGCCATTCATCCCTGTGCCATATTCCAAGAATGAATTTAAGACTCATAACCAGCCAAAAAGAACCAAAAAATCATGGATTCTACCATATTTCTCCACCTACACCATGAGGAATTTTAGTGCCTACTAGTCTCTCAGGCTTTACCGTAATCCACAGTCTTATCAATGGATCACTAAGCCCTACACCAAGACCCACTCTCCAAGATTTACCATGCATCCCATCCTAGGAACTATTGCGCCTAACGGAGAGAAATCCACCTCTTGACTTTACCGTATATCTCGCCATTTACTGACAAGGATTCCTACGCCCACTGAGGCACACAATCCTAGCTTTACCACAACCCACAATCTGGCTTAGGGGTTACTAGGCCAGTGGCTTTATCATGATCCACAATTTGGTTGAGGGACCACTAGGCCATGTGTTTGTTATTTCAGATATCCACCTCACTCAGCTTGGAATCCATTCGAGAATCTAGCTCAACCGAAGTATGAGCACCTATCTCATCAAGGTTATCCAAAAATGGCAAGGTTAGGTTGAAAACACTGTCACACCTAGAAAACCCCATGCCATGATAGAAAAGAAACAAATGTAATACCATGCTTGCCAAATCTAGCAAGGAAATTACACATGCAAAATCAATGCCTGCAAAGAATCGTGCTATACGTGGTGTTATAACTACTTGATCCTACTCTTCCTTGCTTGTTCCTTCCTTCTTCTTGCCTTCTTTTCCTTTCTTGATCCAATGCCAAAATTCTCCAAGAAAACTCCAAGTGTGCAAGAGCTATAAAGAGAGAGAGAGAATAATGAGAGAACTCCAAAACTGAATTGACCAAGCCTACCCACTGATCCTCAGAAGCCTTTTTATTAATGAGGCTCTATTTTCTTCATTTTCCATTATTTTCCTTCAATTTCCTCCTCACATGCAACCTATGAACTTTCACCTTCCTTTTCTCCTAATTTCCTTTATTTTCATAAATAAAATGCCAACAAATGTCTCATGCCTTTCCAAAGCCTTTTCCAATTTCCTTAGCCATAATAAACCGAATGAACATCCACTAGGGTGTTTTTCCCACCATTCATCTTGGAATATGTGTCCCATCAACTGTCGTCTTATATATTTTTACATGAGTTTTTAACCAGGGTTGTTACATTTGATATGAAAGATCTAAGCCTCAACAAAATAACTTTTGGGCATCGAAATACTCAAAAGATAGAAAAATTGGTAAGATTTGGCTATCAAAACAAAAGTATGTGGAGAAAATATTTATGAAGTTTGGTATGAATAATGTGACACTTGTACATGACCATTTGGCTTCCCATTTTAAGCTTTATTCAAAAGTATGTCCTAGTACTAAAGAATAAAAGGATTATATTTCCCATATATTATATGTCATTGTACTAGACTATATATTTCACATGCAATTGGTGCTTTTAGTGGATAGATGGAAAATAAAGGAAAAGATCATTGGGAAACAATGAAATGGGTGCTTTGGTATCTTAGAGGCACTAGTGATTATTGCATCACCTTTGATGGTTGTAGTGATTTAGTCTATGGTTATGTTGATTTAGAATTTGGAAGTGATTTGAATAAGAGGATACTACTTGAAGTTATGTATTACTATTGTAGGAAGATTTATTAGTCAAATGTGAAAGCTTCAAGAAGCAAATTCGCTATCCATTATCAAGGAAAAATATATTGTTATTTCACATGCATGCAAAGAGGAGATTTGTTTAAAGGATCTTCTAGGTGAGTTTGGAAATATGCATAACATGGTGAATATATTATTGATATTCAAAGTGTTATACATTTGGATATTAATCTAGATTATCATAGCAATAATAAGCATATTGATAATACCATTTTGTAAGAAAAGTTATTAATGGAGGCAAATTAGATCTTAAGAAGGTTCATAATGAAAAAAATTGTGCAAACATGTTCACAAAATTGACACTGTTAGATCAACCATGGTGGAGTATTTCTTCTCTTGACTTGTTTAAAAGGTGATGAATAGGCTTGGGAAAGGTATTAGGTAAATTTTTTTCAAAGTGGAGATTATTGGGTTTGTGACAAAAATACATTTTTCAAAAACATATGGTTGTTCCTCTTTTGAATAGTGAAGGGTTTCAAGACATTTGGCTTTTCATATTTCTAAAATGAAAGCCAAAAGTTTTATAAATGCATGTGGTGGTGAACTGTGTATGCATTTCTATGAATTTCTTGAGCAATAAAATTATATATCTTTTCCCTATGGATGAATTTCTTACATGTTTCATTTTTTCTCTACAATTTTTTAATTTTAGTATGTGTACCTGTGGATGTCTTTTCCAATAAGGGACCAAAGTCAACCTCTCAAGGATTAAAAAAAAAACCTCTTCATCTTTATAAAGGTGGTACTACTCTTTTTTATCACTCAAATATTCAAAATAACTCAAAACATGGAAATGTAATCATTCAATGCATTCAACTGTGAGTGGACCAAGTGGTTTATCAAAAGAATTAAGGGAAAACAAAGAGAAAAACAAAAATATAAATCATCTATTGGTTCATTCCAATGTACACATCCATCCATACATTATGATACGTAAAGTGGTCAAATTGGAAGGTCTCGTTTCTTTCTAAATGTATTGAAAATAACTGAGTTTGGATGATGTTAATGCAACCATGGGACAAGGAAAAGGGTGCTACACAAATTGTCATGGACATTGTGAAGAAATCCTTTGGTGGTACTGAGTATCTAGAGCAAGCAAAACAAGTGAGGACTTTCGTCCCATACTAAGATCCTTTGTGTTGTGGAAGGTAGATTGTAATAATTCTCCTAGTTTTGTATAATAATAAAATATATTTGATGCACCAATTGATAATAATGATGACAAGTGGATGAACGATAGAGTGTGGAGATCAGACTTGGAATGTTTGAGGCTTGACTATATGAAATTATGAAGGTGTCCTTGTTTCTTGAGACATTATATTCAGGACTATACATGCTTAAATGGGAAATATGCATGCATTTTGTTCATTTGTTCATGGTTTTAATAGTTAGTGAATTAATTTTGAAGTGTGCAAAATTTCTAGTAGGTTGTAAAGCTTGACCATACGAGGTTTGATAGATTATTTTTATAGTCATCATCATTCCTATACATAGATGAATTTATTAAAAGGTGAGCAAGATTGGAAGGGGGATCAAACTCAAATGAAATACTCAAAAGGGGATAACCTAAATGATATTAAAATGATTTATAATACTCAAAGGCGATCAAGCTCGGAAGGGGACTAAAAACCAAATGAAATTAAAATCATAAAATCAAAGCCCAAATGAACTCAAAGTGAGCTTGAAACACACCCAAGTTTCAAACAACTGATCTCAGAAGAATATTTATACATAAGGTTAAAAGAATGAAATACACAATTTTAAACACCTCATCTCGCCCTAAGGGGGCTTTAAGATCACTAGAAACAAAGACCATATGGAAGCAATGAGATGAATGCTCAGTTTGGGAATCATAGCTTAATATGTGTATGTGGAAGTAATGAGATGAATCCTCAATTTCAAAATCGTAGCTTAATAGATAATTCATATATGTGTATTTAGAAGCAGTGAGATGAAGAATTGTATCTTAGTAATTTATATGTGTGTTTGTGTGTTTAAAGGGTTTGTTTAGTTGTGTTTGTGTGTTTAAAGTGTTTGCAGCTTAGTATATAATTCATTTATGTGTGTGTGTTTAAGTGTTTGTTTAGCTGTAGTTGAGAGTATTTGTCTCTTTGAACGAGTCAAAAATCAAACCTAAATGAAATCAAACTCTTCAAAAACAAAAATCCACATAAAGATCAAATATATGCAAAACATACCAACTTTCAAATACCTAATTTTGATAAAAGGTTAATCCAACAACTCAATTTGATAAAAAGTTAAATGAAATTAAATATTTAAAAATCAAAATCCACATAAGATAAAAATGAATACAAAATTGTTGGGAATCACGATTGTAGTTAGACAAAAGCCTATAGGTGTTAGTTAATGAACGCATCTCTAGAGATTAGGATCCAAGAGAGATGATTAGTCCATGTCATGAAACACACAGGGTGTGTTGGTTTATCCAATGTCCAACAATATCCTCCCCAACGCAATCCAGGTGTGTATCGAACCGATGACCTATGCTCTGATACCACTTGTTGGGAATCAAGATTTCCATTAGACCGAAACTCACAAGTGTTAGTCAAAGATCGCATCACTAGAGATAAGGATCCATGAGAGGTAGTTAGTTCATGTCGCAAAACACATGGGGAGCGTTGGTTTATCCAATGTCCAATAAAAACATACCAAGTTTCAAACACCTCTTTTTGATAAAAGGTTAATCTAACACCTCATTTTGAAAAAATTCTATTCATAGCTTGACAACACCAGATAAAAAGTTAATTCATAGCTTGGCAACACCAAATATGGCATTGTTGGGATCAAAATCAAACCCAAATGAAATCAACTTTTCAATTTTAAGGGACCAAAATCAAACCCAAATTTAATTAAAATAAATGAAAAACATACCCAACTTTCAAGCATCTCACATTTATCAAAAGCCTGAATATGTAACTTGACAGCACCTCCTCTGCCACAACTGATCCTTCCCATGGGGCTTCTAATTGTTCTTTTTGGTACCCTCCTCAGAAAGTATTTATGAGAGTAATTGTGATGACAACATCTGCAAATCTCACAACCACTTCGTTCATTAATTCCATTGTTTGAAACATGACCTATTTCAATGTTGTGGGTGGTATTTGCTTTCAATCCTCTAATTTGGAGGGGATTCTAAATCAGTTTCTCTGGAAGGTCCTCCAAATACATCAAAGGAGGAGCAATACTAAGTTGGGGGCGATTGGAGATTAGGAACCAAATGAGTAATATTATGTGGGGCCGACAAAGATCAAGAAGTAGAGGAAGTAATTGAAAATGTTGCCATTTATTTATTATTTTTATTTCAAAAATTTCTAATTGTTTGGTTGATAGGATTGTCCTTTATTCTTTAGTCTTTTTGGGTTTATGACAACAATGGTCGTTTCTCTTCTGAATAGGGGTTTCAAAATGTTTGGCTTGGGTTTTAAAATGTTTGGCTTTTCACATTTCTAACGTGCAAGTTAAGAATTATATAAGTGTGTGTGGTGGTAAACCCTATGTGCATTCCCCCCAGAAAAAAGAAGTAATAAGATCATATATATTTTCTCTTTACATGAAATTTTGAGCATCATTGTGTTTCATTATGTTTTATGTAATTTTTTAATTTTCAGTGTATATAACTTGTGCATACCAATAAGTGGTATCAAATTCACGCAAAGCGCAAGGGTATGGAGGCATGAGAGGAAAAACATAAAGCATTGGTATTTTTCAGATCTGGAGGGAAACTTGTGCAAGAGGAGAATTGGGGTGCATTCTTTAATTTGACATTTAGAAAAATAATACTTGATGTAGAGGGATGTAGATAATGGTTAAGATTTTAGGTGTAAAGTTCAATATGGAGAAGTTCAATGGGAATCTCCAGGTGCGATATTTATTGGTAGAACAAAGATTGTACAAAGCTCTATAAGGAGAGAGAAAGAAATTGGAGGTTGTGTTTGATAAATACTGGGAAGATATACATGCAAGTTCTCTCATCAGAATTAAGTTGTGATTGGTAGAAAATGTCATTTTCAATATTATTGGGGGAGGAAATGGCATCAAGCTTATGGAGTAGAATGGAGAATCTATATGATAAATTATCTGATAAATCGAATCTACTTGAAGTGGAAATTGTGTAATTTATGGATGAAATAAATTACTAAAATTGTTGATCATTTGAATGTAATTAATACTCTTATATGTCAGTTAACCAGTATGGATATGAAAATTGATGAGAAAGATAAGGTGTTGACATTTTTGTGTTTGCTACATGAATCTTGGAACCATCTAGTCACTTCCATTATCTTTAGTACAACCAATACTGTTGACTATTATGCTTTTGTGGGTGCATCCTTGTCTAAGGAGGTGAGGGGGAAATCTATTATAGAAACCTCAACACCAGAAGCAATGGTGACTAGATATTAATCCTGAAAAATATAAGAGAAGTCAAGAGGTACATCAAGATAATATTCAAAAGGAAATAAGGGTATGATAAAATGTTGGCATTACAACAAAGCAGAGCATCTTTGGAAATATTGATGGAAGTGATAGGACCCAAGGAAGCCTCCAAAAGGTAAGTAAATCTAATTGATTCAAGTTTCGTTGTGGTTAATGAAGTTTTATCGATATGTAATGTCTCTCAATATAATTAAAAAATGGTTATTAGATTATGTTGCTTCATATCACATGTGTCCACATAAAATTTGGTTTCCTTCTTATAAAACTATTCATGATGGTATTTTTCATATGGGGAACAATGTGTCTCATAAAACTACTGGGGTAGGGACAATTAAGATAAAAATGTTTGATTGTATCATAAGAACATTGACAAAAGTAAGACATGTAACTAAACTTAGAAGGAATTTAATTTCTTTGGGAGTTTTGTATTCTATAGTGTAACAACCCCGGGTTAAAAGTTCATGTAATAAAGTTAATAAAGGAAAAAATAAGACCAAGGTCATGGGACACGCATTCCAAGCTGAATGTTGGGAAAAACATCCTAGTGGGTGTTCATTTGGTTTATTATGTCTAAGAAAATTGACAAAAGAATTGACAAAGGCATTGAAAAAGCAAAGAGGCATTAATTGGTATTTTATTTATGAAATAAAGGAAAATAGGAGAAAACGAAGGTGAAAGGTCATAGGTTGCATGTGACAAGGAAATTGAAGGAAAATTAGAGGAAATTAAAGAAAATAGAGGTTTGAATAATGAAAAGGCTTGTGGGGATCAGTTCATAGCTTTTAAAGTTGTATCTAGTAGTTAGTTCAGTTTTGGAGCTCTCTCTCTATTCTCTTTACTCTCTCATACTATTGCTCACTTAGAGCATACTTGGAGCACTCGAGCATTGGATAAAGGAAGGCAAAGGAAGGCAATGGAAGGAATAGAAAGCAAAGGGAAGCAAGGATCAAACAAGGAAGAGTTGCATCAAGCAGTTACATCAGGATCAATTTGTAGGTATCGAGTTGCATGTATAATTTCCTTGCTAGTTTTTGCATGCATGGTACATGCACGTGTGTATTTGGTTCCATTATTGTAATTAGCATAGCTTTTTCCAGGTGTGACAGTGGTTTCAGCCTTGCCTTGCCATTTTGGGATAACCATGGTGTGATGGGGTATTTCATTAGTTGAGCTTTGGATTGTCGGATAGTTTTGGAACCAGGTGAGGTGGTATTAAGAAAATTCCCAAGGGCCTAGAAATCCCTTGACCAGTTTTTGTGGGATTGCGGTAAATCCCGAGGGTGGAGATGGGAAAATTCCTCAAGGTATTGATGAATAAATACGGAGGCATCCAAGCTTGTTTAGGCCCTAGTGATCCCTTGACCATTTTTGGTGGGATTTCGATAAATCCTGCTAGTGTATGTTTTTGTTTAGGCCTAGGAATCCATTGAATTGTAATGTAGGGATCATGGTAAAGACTAGTTGTGTAGGTGCTTGTTTCGGGCTTAGGAGTCCCTTGACCGATTTTGGTGGGATTGCGGTAAAGCCTAAGGAAGCTTGGTTATTTTGTTGTGATTCCCACATTCATGATTTGAATATGGCATGGCGATGATTGGTTGAAAGAAAGATTTGGTTCAACCCAATCTATGGTCATTTGGTACGTGGAATTTCATGACTTGGTTGGCTTTTGCATATGTTAATAAGAGATCTTTCCTCTTGTATTTTATGAGTAAATGTACTTGTTATTGTGAGTAGATGTTCCTTTGGTGGTTGTTCTATAATTGTTATTATTATGGTTATAAGTTGGTTATAAGCATGGTTTTATGGCATATTCTAGTTATGGCTCTTATAATGTTTTGATTGGTAAATGATTGGTTATTGAATGCATGACCTAATAGATGTTATTGCAACTATTGTGAGAGAGCATTAGACCTTCTTGATGTTTCTCAAAAAAATATTAGATGCCCATGTTTAAATATGCATTCGAGACCTATAGATTACATATTCATAATTTGTCTAATGAATTGTCTGTCATGGTTAGGCCTAGATAGGTTAAGTTCTTGACTAATTTTTTCATTAATGGCTTTCTCCTTGTGTCATTCATCATTCTGGAAAGTTATATGAATTTCTAGGAAGAGTTTTGGATATTGGCCCTGAAAAAGTGGCTCAAATTTCAGGGTTGCATGCTCAGAACTTGAAAATCTGGACTGCAATCATTGACTGGTAGGGTTATCCATACGACTGGAGGGTCACAATCATTGGCTTGCCTTGTTATGGAAGTGAATCAGAGTCCTAATCACTAAAATGGAAAGTTAGCTCAGGGTTTAGGCACCTCGAGTGGTTGTTTAGCTCCTGTGGGTCTTGTAGCTCTTGAGGAAGGCCAGTAAGGTTTCATTTTGTTGGCTCCATTTCCTTAATGTGATCTAGAATTTCTATTCATGTCATAGTAGCCCTTAGCTCATGTTTACTGTGGTAGGCCGATGAAAGTGGGTAGACATGGGAGGCATGGTTACATATTGATATCAGAACATTGTTCAATACTTGGATTGTATGTGTGGAATGTGTGTATCATGTGCACATGTTAGTTGTCTATATGTTATTATGCATGCATGTATCTAGTTGGTGTTACAGTTTATGAAATCATGCATGGTAACTGGGATGCTTATTGAGATGATGTCTGTATATTGATATGATTATGTATATACATGTATCATGCTAATCTGGATTGATTTTGCAGATGAGATAGCCTCCCTTGAACTTCACTAAGGTATGTTGATTATGTTTATATTTGGTTTAGCTAACAGCTATACTTGTAGGAAGAAGAAGATCAAATATGACTAGAAAAATGGTGGATTACAGTTCATGAGACTCCTTTTACAGATCATATGAGAATCCAAGAGATGAGCGTTCTCTAGACCTAGTAGACACTTTGAGAAGCTTAAAGGCAGAGATAAGAAGTTGTAAAGAAAATAATAACGGAATCATTTAGTCACAGGAAATACTTTTCGAGGCACAGGAGAAGAAAGTAGAGGTCAATACAGTTATCCTTCAGAGTTTTTCATACTTACAGATACATGGACAACCACGAATCAGTTATGGATAGGAAGACAAGACTAATGGGGCATGTGGTAGTACATCTCATGGTGGGCACAAATTGGATAGAGATGACATGGTAAGAGATGGTAGGTTCTTTAATACACTTGATAGGAGAGACAGTGGACATGGGTTCTACTCTAGTTATAGGTCAAATATGTATCATGGTCATCCTCTTTATCATCCTTACAGGAGGAGTGATAGGGGATATTTTTTGGATGAGTTCAAGAAATCCAAGCCACCTATTTTTTATGGAGAGTTGAAGAAACTGGAAGATGTAGAGGCATGGTTGTTTAGGATGAAGAAGTTCTTTGAATTGCATCATTACATAGAGAACATGAAGGTTGGGATAAATATTTTTAGTCTCAAAGGGAAAGAAGACATCTAGTGGGAACATGTGAATCATGTCAGAGAATTTTCAGGAAGAAGTACTTGTCGGAGTGGTACTATGACAGTAAAGACAAGGAATTCATGAGCTAAAGATGGTATCGATGACAGATGAGGATTACATGACTAAGTTCTTGTAGTTGTTAAGGTATGTATCGTATCTTAAGGATGAGAAAGCGAAATTTCAAATGTTTTTCAATGGATTTATTTCCATTATCATTTATTGATCGGATTGTTTATGATGAGCCTTGGTCGTTGAAAGAAGTATTGAGTCTAAGAAAGGTTGTAAAGGGAATGAAAAGACTAAAGGTAAATGGCTACTGAAGTGAACAAGACCTTAGGATGCAGGTGAGAAGGAGAATGTTGTTCCTTACAAGATGTTTAATGCAGTTGATAATGGACATGGATCTGAGCCTGAAGAGAAACATAATAGAGGTGATGGTAGGAAATAGTTACAGTGTTGGATATATGGAAAGGAGAATCTAATGAAGGATTGTCTGTCGTATTAGGGTGGTAGGCCTCATATCTATAATTCTCAAGAGATGCAGACAGTTGGGGATGTTGGATAGAGCATTCCTTGGATCTATGTAACATTGGATAATAGGAAGGAAGATCATGAGGCATCTATTATTGAGATGGACGGTAAGATTTACGATCAAGTTGTTTCTATTTTGATTGACCCTAGATCTAATTATAGTTATGTTAACTCTGACTTGGTGGATAAGTGTGGTTTGAGAAAAGAAGTGCATGAAGAGTCTTGGTTGGTGGAAGTGGACGCAGGCACTAAGAAAATAGTTCATCATTGGGTAAGAGCTTGTGAATTTGAGTTGAATGGTATGCCTAAATCAACGCATCTCAATGTACTTCCATTGGGATCATACAATATGCTTATGGGTATGGATTGGTTGTATATTCATAGGACTAAGGTGGATTGTTATGAAAAATATATTGATTGCTTGGATGACAATGGGGAATAGATAATTTTACAAGTTAAGAAGAAGGAAACATCAGTCTATAATGGTTACAACTATGTAGGGGAAGCACAGTCGCATGAAAGGGTGTGTATTATTTGCAATGCATATTTCTAGTGATAAAGGTAAGGATGTTGAGGATGTAGAAGTCTTGAAGAGGTATTTGGTTTTAGAATAGTTTTAATATGTATTTCGACCATAGATTTCAAAGTTGTCACCTCACAGGGAAGTGGAATTTTCTATTGAGTTGGTATCAGGGGAAACACCAACATGAAAGGCATCATACATGATGAGCACACTAGAGTAAGTGTAATTGAGGTTGCAATTGAAGAAAATGCTTGACAAGGGATACATCAAGGCAAGTGTATCACCATGGGGTGCACCAGTGTTGTTTGTGAAGAAGAGAGATGGTACTCTCAAGTTATGTATTAATTAGAGAAAGCTGAACAAGGTAACCATCAAGAACAGGTATATGTTGCCAAGGATCGATGACTTGTTTGGTCAGTTGAAGGGAGACACAATGTCCTCGAAGATTGATTTGAGGTCAGGATATCATCAGGTACACATCAAAGAAGATGACATCTACAAGACTACTTTTCGAACCAGGTATTGACATTATGAGTTTGTTGTGGTTCCTTTTGGTTTGACTAATGCTCTAACTACTTTCATTTTTTTGATGAATACAGTGTTGTGCTCTTATCTGCATAAGTTTACGATTGCTTTCATTGATTATATATTGATATATTATAAGAATGAGGAAGAACATGTCGAACACTTAGCAACAATATTGATATTGCTAAGAGATCATCAATTGTATGCCAAGATTAGTAGGTGCACTTCTTTCAAATAGAGGTACATTACTTGGGACATGTTTTTCCCAACGAAGGCATAATAGTGGATCCAAAAAAGATCAAATCTGTCATGGAATGGGAAGCTCCTAAGAATGTGGATGATGTTAGATCATTCATGGGCTTAGTAGGTTGTTACAGGAGGTTCATCAAGAAATTCTCACAAATTTCCTATCATATTACATCATTACAGAGGAAAGGAAAGAAATTTGAATGGACAGAAGAATGTGCAACAAGTTTTGAGTAGTTGAAACAGTTGCTTACACTTGCTCTAGTTCTAAATATTCTAGAGATAGATAAAGAGTTTATGGTGTGTACAGATGCTTGGAAGAGAGGACTTGGTGGATTCCTAATGCAGAAGGTTATTTTTGTTAGAGTTGAATGGAAGGTTATTTGTGTTAGAGTTGAGTGGAAGGTTATTTGGTCCTAGAAAAAGAATTAAAGTTGTTAAATTCTAATGTTTTAGAGTTGTCATATAATTATATATATTTTAAAACTTTAAAAGGGTTGAAGATTCTCCATTCTAATGTATTAGAGTTTAATGGAAGCTTGTTTGTGATAGAGTTGAGTGGAAGGTTATTTGGTCTTGAAAAAATAATTAAAGTGGTTAAATTCTAATGTGTTAGAGTTGATTTGAAAGTTATTTGGTCTAGGGAAATAATTAAGGTTAAAGTTGTTAGGTAATAAATGTGGTTTTAGACTCTTGTATTGGTGGAAGGACTGTGATATAGTTATATATAATTAAAACCTTTAAAAGGCTTAGAGATTCTCCATTCTATTGTGTGGAATATTTATTTGGTCAGAGTGGGGTATTAACCATGTATATTTAAGTAAAAAATATTGGCTAAGTTCAAATAAAATATATTCACTATCCACTTTAACATTAGTTGACTGATGGATAACATTAATTGAGTTTTAAGATCATAAAATAATTTATTATTAACTAAATTTTTTCAAATTATAACATTAGCTTATTGATGGATAACATTAATTGAGTTCTTAAACCATAAAATAATTTATTGTTAACTATTTTTTTACAAACAAACATTTCCATTAAAATTAAATGAAAGGTTTACTTAGTATAAAACACTATATAACCATTTGCATCTAAGTTAAAGACTAATTTTAAATCAAGAATATTCACAGTAATATTAGTTGAATTTGATTTAGTTTACTGTATTAACCATTTGCATCAAAGTAAAAAATATTGACTAAGTTTCACAAGAATGAAAAATACTCACAATAATATCGAGTAAATTTATTCACAAAGATATGTGTTGTTTTTAAGTTATAATATAATTATTATTTTATTGTAAACTATTTTTTCTAAATTAAATTTTCAAAATAAATATCTCAAAATTATGAGGCTGTTTGAATGGGGAATGGAAAAATTTCCACATAAAATTGGCAATGTAACAATTTATTCTTTAGAGTGGCCTTACGAAAGTTATTAAAAATTTATTCAAGTACGTGAAGTAATAATTCTTTCGCTATTTCAATGTTGCAATATTCTCTTACATTGCAATAATAGTTCTTACACTATTTTGAAAGGTTGGAATTGATGGATATTGAGAGGAAGTTATAACTGTCAAGGCATTGGTGTAAGTCTCTCTTTCTCCTTATTAATACAAAATATATTTCTTTCCCACATATGTTGTATAATTGTGCAAATATTGTAATGGAACTTTTTGATCATTCATTTAAGATTTGTTGAGTATTTTATATATCAAATGCTTTGATTAGTTGTTTGTTGGTGATATTGTAGGTTTTGGCTTTGAGGATCAAAGGCATTATGAGAGCTACAACAAACAAAGAACAAGTGAGGACAAACGTTAGATTACCAGGTATGTCCATGTTTACATTTTCAATAGTATTATAGGGAAATCTTGTATATTTTTGTGTGTGATTTGTTCTATTGTTTGGTTTTTGAACCTAGGGATATTGCTCTTATAAGCAAGAACAATTATTACATTGTTAATGGTAGAAAAAGGATAACTCTAAAAGATGGTTACACCATATTAACTATTGGGATTTCATGCTATTTGAGATTTCTTTGTTCACATTGAATAGGGTTTCGATTTTTCTATCGAGGTTCAACGATTCTTGAGAGTGTTTCCCACTGGATCACAAAAAAATCTAATTTCTCTTTAGGGGAAGGATGAGGTCTCCCTTCCCTAGCCTCCCCCAACTCCATAAATTTGGCTCTTAGCTCTTTTCAGGTATTATGGTTTCACTCTAGTGAGGTAAGAGTGAAATGTACAAGGATGAGCTTGAATTTCTCTTTGTTCATGGTAGCTTTGTTTAGAGGAAATTGTTCTTTGGTATCTTTTAGTTTGGACTCTGGTTGTTTCATTTCTAGCTCTCATATTAATGGTTGGCTCCCACTACTTGTTAGATATGCATGCTTTTATCTAATTTTTCCTCCATATTCTTGATGGTTTATTTTGGTTGGAGATTTATTTGATGAGTATGGTCAAGCTAGTGTCGGTTTATTCTTATTCTCATCAACTTCGATTAACATGTGTGATCCCGTCAGTGTTGGTTTTTTCTTTACCTTTGACTTCCACAAGCCCCAACTTTCCCTCACTACATTACCCTCTCACAACTTCTCCCAGTTGAATCCTTTGCATGTGCCTCTCCCCACCTGTGCATTGCCTATCTTATTCTCTCCACCATGCCTCGAAAATGCACTTAAAGTCGATGAGACTCATCGAGTCATGGGGAGGGTAGTGCTCAAGCTCGTCACCATGTGCATTCTGCGGCCCAACTCTTACACCCTCATACTCCAACAAACATTGAGGAAGAAATTTATCAGGAAATTGAAGAGGTTGTGGTGAATCACTAGAAAATAGAGGGGAATTTACTGGCACATAGATCTTGACCTTTTTCATTGACTGGGTTCTTGATATGGGCCACACTAGAGGTAGGCAAAGTGAATATCGTTGACAATTTAACTCTACTAGCATATCAAAGCACACCTTGGCGAGGTCCTCCTTGAGAGGAACAAGGCCAAAAAATAAATTCTCCTTCAAATGGCCAACCTTTCAGATGACCATTGGGATATGGCACTTCAACTAGATCGCATAGAAGCCATACTGACTTGTGGCAAGGGCTTGCTTTGCTAGGCACTCTAGCAAACCCCATTGATGTTTCAACTTCCTTTCAAGTCAATTCAGATGGCTCATGATTTTGATTGTATAGTTGGTTCTCTTCGTGGCTCCATGTTTCTATTATATAGTTTACGTATGCAATAGTTTAGCTTTTATTTCAGGCATGCATATTGTATACACAAGATTGATAACATTAGTAACATTGGAAATTAGCTAAGGCAATATGACTACTTTTGTAAATTTTTGGATTAACATCCTCCTTTTTGTCCTAGTTTGGTTTTTCAATGGAAACTTGTTGCCATAGTTGTCCCAATATGAGGGGGACATATATTTTAAAATATAGTAATAACAATAAATGTCGACAATGTGGGTCATAAATAAAATATTTATATCCATGTTGAGTACAATATTTTAATGCCATTTAGGTGGATATCATATAACACAATTGAAAATAATAAAAAATTGAAAGTTAAAACACCTTATTTGTTTGTTGCTCAAGAGGAAGGAGATGTGTAATTCCTTCCATGTTAGAGTTGACATATATATATATATATATATATATATATAAGAGATTCATTTTACTTATAAATTTATCAAGAGCTAAGAGGGATCAGATCTTTTGATATGCCAATTTTTTTTGCAACCAAAAAGAAATTCCAGATTTAATCCGTCTTAACATTTTGATAAAACCAAAATCAATATAAATTTAATTTAAATTCATAATTAACATAAATATTCCTAAATTAACATAAATATATCATATTTTTTATTAGTTAATTTTTAATTTAATTTAATTAATAATTATTTTAATTATGAATTTGAATTATTAAATTTATAAGTAATTTTTTAAAAATTTAATTACATTTTGCTTATACAAAAACCATGTAACAAATTCTCATTAGTAATAAATAATTAAAAGTTATAATTAAAACCTATAACTTTTAGCATCCGCAGCATTGAAACCATTACCACGTGCTTTTTGAAAAAAATTGGTGTCGCTAGCCTCCGCATCTATGTCTGTGCATGGTTGACACGCTTTCATGATTTTGGCGACATCTGTCCAGAGCCGTCTCACTCAAGGAAAGATGTGTCCATCTCAGGTGCTCCCCTCCCTCATATTTATAAACGACCCTCCCCTTCATTGGTTCCCACGATTGCAAGCACTACCAATCACAGCACTGCATTACCGTTGAAGCAGGGGTCGATCAATCTACACACTCTTATTCTCATAGATGGCGGAGCAGTACAAACAATATGGTCAGGAGAAGGCTGAAGAAGCTCAACAAACAACTCAAGTAACGATTTATATATTATTTCTACTCTCTCATTCATTCTCTTTAGTCTCTGCATTTTTTTAAACTTTGTGTTACTGTTATTGATGTAATGGCTGGTATTCTATATTTTGTTTTGCCAAGGGTGTAATGGGGACTGCTCAACAGAAGACTTCTGATGCAGCCACTGCTACTCAACAGAAGGGTGGTCAGATGAGGGATATGACTCAAGAGAAGGCTTCTCAAGGGACTGACGCGACAAAGGGAATGGGTCAGTCCATCATGGGAAAAGCCCAAGAGGGCAAAGAACAAACTGGCTCTTTCTTCCAACAGGTGGTTCATAATTTTACTTTAAAATATTGTATGGTTGGATTTTATTTTTTTTCAATTTGGTTTATACTGGGTGGCAGTTATGTTCACAACAATTATTTAGGTAATGGCAGAAAATGATTTCTGCCAGCTTATTAGTAAAGTCAATGATAGCTTATTATTAAAGTCTAATTCCCAGTCAAATATGCTAGCTTATTACTAAAGCCTAATTATTAGTAAATTCAAATAAGTTAGCTTTTTAGTAAAGTCTAACTCTCGGTCAAAGTCTAACTCCGAGTCAAATATGTTAGCTTCTACTAGTAGAGTCAAATATGTTAGCTTATTAGTAAAGTCAAAGCTAATTTATTACTCCAAAAGTGCTGATTCTCTTAAAAAAAAATTGATACTAACTTATTAATAAAACCTAACTCCTAAAGTGTAGATTCGCCAAAAGTGAAATCTCCAAAGGGTGTAGATCCCATGAACCTAACACCAAGAATCTAGATCCCATGAGCCTAACTCCCAAGAATGTAGATCCGTGACCTCCCCATTGACAAAGTTTTTTAACATCAATTAAACTAACATCAATTAAACTAACCCTTATAGGCTATTAGGCTATATTCTTGGATTTTATAAGAGCTCATTGAAAAGATTAACAATTAAATTGGAAGGTCCCATTTCATTTGGAATGTATTGAAATTAATTGAGTTTGGATGATGTTAATGCAGGCGGGGGATAATGCAAAGGGTGCTACACAGAGTGTCATGGACGCTGTGAAGAAACCCTTTGGTGGTAGCCAGTAACAACCAGGGCAAGCACAACAAGTGGAGCCTTTATGTTGTGAAGGCAGATTGTAATAATTCTCCATTTTGGTCGACAATAAAATTTGATATTAATAACAAGCAGATGAATCGGAATCTGGACATTGGACTTGGAATATTTGAGGCTCTGGATATTTGTAATTATGATGTTTCTTCGTCTTTCTGCGAGACTTTGCATGCAATGTAACAATTTATTTTCATTGTGACCTTGCAAAAAGGTTATTAAAAAAATATTCAAGTTGAAGTGATAATTCTTACATTATTTCAATGTTGTATTATTCTGGTACATTGCAATAATAGTTATTACACTATTTTCAGATTATTCAATAGTTATTACACTATTTTCAGATTATCCTCCGAAAATAAAGGGATATCTGTTTTAAAAGTCGACAAAGGAGTTGTGGCATAGCGATAATTGGGATAGTTCTTACATTATTCTAAGTGAAGACAATGTCAGAGAAATTGGGATAGTTCTTGTGTTTCAGTGCCTGAGGGTGAGACAGGTAAAGATTCGGGGACTTGGGACTGTGGTGGGGTATGGGGTTTTAGACTAATAGGTGGGGAATTTGGGATGGTAGCAACAGTTGCCGCTTCAATTGACGTCCTCATTCGTCTTCAGGGTAAAAAGGTAGGGAGAGCAGTAGTTTTCCTTTTATGAGTGGGTTTTTTCTGAGGGGGAGGGCTATCAGAGATGATGGCTTCTTTGGTTGAGGCCCTCGTTCATCTTTTTGGTAGGAAAACAGTCTTATTTTGCCTTTTTCTTTTTAGCATAGCGAGGGGAAGGTTATCTTCGGAATCATCACTAGGAATGTGGACAGTAGGATTAGATGATTCTGCTAAATTATGGGATGGAGTTGATGTGGTGGGAGGGTCAATTGGGTTGGCTAATTCTACTGGTGGAATTTCTGGGGGGTCAGGAATGCTCCCTAGTTGCTGTTTGGAAGGATTTTCAAGAATTTCTTGAGGATTCTCAGCAGCTTACTGAGGGATTTCAGGAGCTTGTTGAGGAATTTCAGGAATTTTAGCTGTTTGCTCAGGGTCTAGGGGTGGGTTATTGAGAAGGGGTTCTGTCTAGCAAAACCTCTCTGAATTAGTAGCTGGACAAGGTGGTGGTGGGTGAGGGAAAGGAGTGGGAATTTTCCTGTCTACAGTAATGTGACATATTCTTTAGACACCCAAGTAAATAATACGGCATATTCAATAGTCGACCATGTCTCAAATGATTTAACAAGACAAAACCATGCTGATAGACTACCTGGTAGCGACCTTCATAGGTGCGATAATGCTTGACGAATTCAGCAACCGTCGGCCATCGAGGTGGTAATGAATGAAGTCGGACACCTCGGCCTTTAGGCTCGACCTACTCTCCTGGCAGAAGAAAGTCCTGCTGTGCATTCAGAATGATATGCTTACGACTAAACCATCGAGTGCCAGTGACTGGTAGGCCTGAAACCTGTGCTCTGTCGTACTTTGAGACCGGAATTCGAACTCCCTAGATAGTAGAGTAGCCATCTCGTAAATTACGTGCAAATTCAAGGACTTGTTGTTGATAAAATCCCTAAAGCCTCTGAAAATAGTCTACCCAACCTGACTGCTGAAAAATCTAATATACCTCTGGGTGTAATTCTAGTAGAGCTATCGAGCCTGGCTCATGTTGAATATCAGGTCCTCCCATATTTAACTAGCTTCAGTAAAATGCACAGTCAAAAACCGAGTTACCGCACTTTGGATAGAGTAAATTTTGCAAATGAGAACATGGAGTAATAGCACAGAGGCAGGGTGATAAGACGTGATCGTGGGTTAAAAAAATGATGGTAATTGGCTTGTTGTGAAATGATGGCGTATAATCTTGGTATTCCCCCCAACTATGGCTGAAATAATGACGTTGAATGTATAGGGATCATGGTAATAATGACATAATCTTCTCATTTAACTATAGTTTAATAGTATTTACACATAATAATTACATACCTCGTGTTTACCTTTGATAGATATTCCGAAAATATAGTGTGCGTTGATCATAGATCATCAATAGTTATGGAAGAGGGTTTTGAAACATGAGGGTGATTATATGAAAGGCTTGTATAATCATAGGAGAAGGCAGTGAAAGGACAGTTATAAAAATAATGGAAGAAGTAATTTTCACAATGGAAAGTAGTGTGTGGTAATGTTTTTCTTTGAAAAGAAATGGTGTTTCAGCAACGGGGAAGATAAGAAAAAGTGTTGCTGAAAAGTACTATTAATGGGAGAAATAGGGGAAATGTTGCTGAAGAATACTATTTCATTGATGATAAAAATAGGAAAAATGTTGTTGAAAATAATGGGAAACATGGGTGGGAGGAAAAAAGGGGAAAGATGATGGAAATGTTATGGAAAATGGAGGGATGAACTATGGATTGAAATGAGATGATAGTGCTTCACAAAATGAAGCTTAGATTTTCCTGTAGTGAGATTGTCCTTTCCAATCAGCCTTTCCTACATTTGGAATCTGCAAAATAATCAATTGTAACATGCCAACCCTTGACAGGGATTATTAGTTAAGAAATATAATCTAATGCTAAAAATACAATGCAGAAATTAAATGCAGTGAGGGCAGCAGGCTCCCCCAAAAATATATAATGTGAATCTGCCATGCAGGTGGCCTTAAAATCCTCTTTGGAAATGGGCTGCTGGTACAGACGGAGTCGATACCCATTTACTAATAATGGTGTTCTAGAATCATCAATTGTTAGGAGCCTTACTGTTCCATTGGGAAAAACAATATCTATTTTGTAAGGTCCCAACCATCTTGTTCGTAATTTCCCTTGAAAATTTTCAAACCGAGAATCATACAATAAAGCCCAATTACCTTTCTGGAACTGCTTATGCTTGATGGTTTTATCATTCCACCTGGTTCTTTGCTGTTGGATCATAGTTGTTTGATGGATGGCATCTAATCTATTTTCATCCAATTCCTGAAGCAACTGTAACCTGGCTGTATGTGCATCAGTCAAATCAAGGTTAACAGCTAAAACAGTTCTTAAGGTTTTAATTTCAAATTCCACAGGAAAAGCAACACTTTTACCATAAACCAATTCATAGGGAGAAAATCATGTAATGTTTCTCCAGGTAGTTTTGTAAGCCCATAGTGCTTCAGGGAGCCTTTGAGACCAATCCTTCCTATTTTCCTTCACTGTTTTTGTTAGAATGGCTTCTATAACTTTATTTGTGCTCTCCACCTGTCCATTGGCTTGGGGGTGGTATGGTGTAGTCATTCTATGATGAATATGATATTTTTGAAGGGTGGCTTTAAAACCATGAGAATTGAAAGGAGGTCCTCCATCTGTAACTAGCTCTCTAGGCACTCCAAATCTAACAAAGATTTCTTCAAATAAAAAGGCTAAAACAAATTCTTCATTAGCTCTAATGAGTGCCTTAGCCTCCACCCATTTAGTCATATAATCTGTACAAACCAATATATAAACTCTTTGATTGGATGGAGGGTTAATGGGCCCTACAGATTCTAGAGCCCATCTTTCAAAGGTTTCAAGTATTACCTGGCGATTCAATGGCATTTCATCTCTATGATTAGGTTGACCCATTCTCTGACAAGTATCACAGGCCCGAACATATTTCTTTGCATACTTGAAGAGTGACGGCCAATAATAACCCATCCTGAGAATTTTATGTGCCGTTATTTTATCAGCAAAATTCCCTCCACAAGGGCCATCATGAAAGCCTTCAGTATATCATAAACCTCATCTTCGCTAATGCATCTTCAGATTTCATGATCAAGTCCTGTATGGAAACGACACCCACTTATCCAGCTATACCGAGCACTTTGTTGAATGATCTTTCTTTTCTCTCGATGTGATAGGTGTGATGGTAACTTCTCTGCAAACAGATAATTGGCAATGTTTGCATACGAAGGTGAGTGAGCAGATACTGCAAATAAATATTCATCACGAAAGGAATCATCTACTGGAGTATTATCATCAGCTTTTAACCGAGAAAGGAAATCAGCAACTACATTTTCTTTACCTGGTCGATCTACAATTGTAATATCAAACTCTTGTAATAACAGTAACCACCTGGTGACTCGAGAATTTTTGATAGATTTTTTCATTAAATACTTAATAGCCGAGTGGTTAGTATGGAAAAAAGTAGGGTAACCAGTAATGTAATGTAGAAATTTATTAATAGTATAAATGACTGCTAAAAATTCCTTCTCAGTAACTGTGTAATTAAGCTCAGCAGGAGTTATATTCTTACTAAGGAAATAGATAACATAAGGAAGATGGTTTTCCTCTTGTCCCAAGACAGCTCCAATTGCAGTATTCGAAGCATCAGAGGATATATGGAAGGGAAGTGCCCAATCAGGTCCCCTTAGAATCAGAGCTGTAGATAGCTGATGCTTGAGTTCATCAAATGCTTTCTGGCAAAGATCAGTTCACTTGAATTCCGCATTTTTCATAAGTAACACAAACAAAGGAGAAGCTATTTTAGAAAAAAATTGATAAATCTTTTGTAGTATCCAGCATGTCCTAAAAAACTTCTCACATCAGTTTTTGTTCTATGAATAGGAAGGTTCTCAATTACCTGTATTTTGGATGGATCTACCTGAATTCCTTGAAATGAAATAAAGTGTCCAAGTACAATTCCTTCATTCATCATCATATGACATTTTTTAGTACTTAGGGAAAGGTGAGCTTGTACACAACGTTTAAGTACTTTCTCAAGGTTCTGTAATGCATACTCAAAAGACACACCATAAGGGGTAAAATCATCCATAAATATCTCCATACAGTCATCAAACATATCAGAGAAGATTCCTATTACTGTCCTTTGAAAGGTTGCTCGAGCATTACATAGTCCAAATGGGAGAACTCTATAGGCAAAAGTTCCCTAGGGACTAGTAAAAGTGGTCTTATCTTGGTCTTGGGGTGCAATTTTGATCTGATTATATCCACTAAAACCATCTAAAAAGGAGAAGAATTTCTTCCCTGACAAACTATCTAACACCTGATCAATGAATGGCAAGGAAAAGTGATCGTTTTGAGTGGCTTTATTTAAGGCTCTATAATCTATACACACTCTCTATTTCCCATTTTTCTTAGGTACTATCACCAATGGGAAACCCATTCACTGTCAGATATGGGGTATATAAACCCTGCATTAAGCAATTTTTGAAGTTCTTCTTTAACAATTTCCCTCAAATTGGGATTCATTCGTCGCTGGGGTTGATAGATTGGTCGGCAACCTTCCTTGATATAGATGCGATGAGTACATAATTCAGGAGAGATTCCCTTCATATCTGTATAGTCCCATGCAAATGCTTCCTTATTTTCACGAAGTAACTTCATTAGTTGTTGTGTTTCAGCTTCTGTTAAATTGGGGTTTATGTTCAATGTTTTGCCAAGTTTGATTTCTACTGTTATGCTTTTAGAGGAGATGGTAGTTGATGTTTGAGGTAGATCTTCATATTTAAGCTTTTCCTGGGTTTCAGATTCCAAAATTGCAGTCAATTGATTATATGTTTCAAAAGTGACCGAGGAGGGTTCACAAATAAAATTACTAATTACTTCATCCTCCATGGTATCTTTAAGAGTTAAAGCTTGTCCGATAGTCAAAATAGGTTGAGTAGCATTGTCATCATAGTCCAACCATACAAAATTATCATTATTAATCATGGGTGTGGCATGAGGGTAGAGAGTAAGCTGCTTGGTTTCACATCCATTAGAAATTGTCATTGAACCAGATCTACAACTGATAAAGGCATCGGCTGTAGCCAACCAGGGCCTTCCCAGAATTAGGGGATGTCCCCCCAACTTTGTTTTAGTCTGCAATACCACAAAGTCAGCTGGGTAATTCCAGGATTCAACTGAAATGATTAGGTCTTCAATGACTCCTTCCGGTTTGATTGTAGAACGGTCAGCTAATTCTAGAATGGTTGGTGTCTCTCTGATCACATTCTTCAGCTGTAACAGTTGTGAAGTTTCAAGAGTCATAATATTTATAGCAGCACCTAAATCTACCAGAACTCGTGAAATAATAGTTTTTCCAATTTGTACTGTAACTGTAGGATGGCCGGGATCACCATATTTAACAAGAGGGGCTTTTCCAGACATTAAAGCAGATAGATCACCCATCACATGAACTGTAAGGGGATCTTTAGCTTTCCTACCAGGTTTCTTAATACAAATATCTCTCATAGTTTTGGCATAAATTGGTACATCTCTGAGTGCTTGTAAGAGTGGAATTTTAACATAAAGATTCTGCAATTCCCCTAGAAGATTAAAAGCAGGCGGCTCAGGTGTCTTAGTCAACGCTAAACGTTCAGGGAATGGTGGCTCTGCTGTTTCAGCACCCTTATTAGCAGGTGGTTGTACCTCCTTAGGTAAATTATTTCTCTCTGTCTCTTCTTTATCAGAATTAGAAGAGGTAATATCATCAATAATAGGTTCAACTATTTTCCCAGATCGTAAATGAATATCATTACACTACGCAGGGAAAATAGGAGATATAGGCTGGTTCTGAATATCAATGACTTACACAGCTTTATTATTGGGGTTAGGGTTTGGTTGTACAAGCAGCTGGGGTCTCATCATTTGATTATTTGGTGGAGTACCTGATGGTAGAGGGAGTGGTTGTTGAAACTGAGGAAATTGATTTGGAAACGAGATTTGTTGACCTCTCCAGTTTGGATTCCATTGATTAAAATAAGATTGTTGTTGTGGAGGCCAAGGAGTCCACATTGCTGGGTCTACAAAGGGAGGGTTTGTTTGCTGCATGGGTGGGTAACTCATTTGATTGAAGGGCGGGTATTGCATCTGGTTAAAGGGTGGGTAATTTGCTTGATTAAAAGAAGGATAATTATTCCAACGATTAGAAGATGTAAATGGCATATTAGAGTTCATACCTTGTCCTCGTGGTTGCCATTGCCTTCTCTGTGTCAGCAGATAGACTACTTCAGCTTCTTCTTCAGTTGGCTGCAATGCTGCTTTTATTCCTGGTAAAGAAGGACATTGTTGCATTTCATGATCCTTCTCAAAAATGGTGCAAATTGGCACTCCAATGGGCATTCTCTTAGTGGATGTTTATCTCTGCATTTGGGATAGGAGATAGCCAAAGCAGCTTCTGCTACTGCTTGTTTCTTCTTAACCTGCAAGGTATCAACCTGTGAAGCAAAAGAACTTAACATTTCAGTTTTGAATTCCTCAAGTAAATTACGTATTTCAGCTCTTATTTCTCCTCCACTGGCTGATTTTTTAACTCTTGAATATGTATTATCCTTGCTGTTTGATCTATTCCTTGTAGCTCCTCTTGAAAATCTTTTGCAGAGGTTAACAATTTCATCATATGATTCTTTAGATATGTCCCCTTTACCAAGCATATTTAGCATGTCTAAACAATCATCCCTTACCCCTTTCAATAATATTGTTTTAAGAATATCTTTACTTACATCGGGATGATTGGATCTCTGTAGATTATATTGTAGCCTTTCCACAAAGTCCTCCAGATTTTCGTCCTCCTTTTGTACCATCTTAAATAGTTCCTCCCTTTTTTCTCTCGTCTGACAGTAGTCTTGATATTTGGTCAGAAACTTCTGCTTCATTTGTTCCCATGTTGTGATTACATGGCCTCCCAGACTCATGAACCATCTTAGTGCATTTCCTTTTAGTGTTGTTGGAAATAGCTTCAGTTTCTGAGCATTAGTAACATAATCATAACTTCTGCATAATATATCAAACTCAAAAAGAAACTCATCAGGATCTTCAGAAGATAAACCATGGAAGTTAGGTAAGGCTGAAAGTGGGATATTCTTCATGGGAGTTGCCCCTCTGGGAAGATCACCAATAGGAAATCCCAAGGTAGAGAGGGAATTCTCATCTCTTCCTTCTCCTCCTCCCAGTCCTCCACCAAAGAGTCCTTCATTGTTCCCTTCCATTGGTTGTTCTCCTGCTGCACTTGCCCGGTCTTCAATGTTTTCTGTTGGCTCCTCAATGTCTTCAACTAGTTCCTCAATATCTTCTACTAGTTCCTCAATGTCTTCTACTATTTCCTCAACCTTTCCAGGGCCCACAACTTCCTCCGTTTCGTAGTTTGTTTGAACATAATGTTGAGTCTTTGACTTTTGAGAGCTTAGTCTTTGAAAAGTTTCAGCTTTTGATATAATCTCATCAATAAAGGTCTTTCTTCCTCCTCTTCCTTTGCTCTTGCCACTTGTAGGGTTAGTTTTCTTGTGTCCTCTCATGCATTTTGCACATCTAAAAGAAAATCATTAATGCTTTTGAAATCTATGATTTCCTTCCCCGACAATGGCGCCAAAATGTTGGTCACTTTAATTGCTTATTAATTCAAATAACTAAGTGCTACATGAATTGTCAACCCAAGGAAGTCTGTTTATTTCAAAGGCAACTGCACACTGTATATGCTCAATCTCAAAAGCAATAAAAAAAGTTGTAGTAATAAATATATTAATCACACCTTGCCTTAAGCAAACTGAAGCTCTACTTTGAGTTACAGAAAAAACAATCTATTGCAAAAAATTATCAAAGAATCCTTGATTACATTAAAAAGAACAATCTAGGAAAAGAAATCAATCTGCAAAGGAAGAGACTAGTTAAGTTGCAATAAAAAACAGGACCCTATTCCCCAAGCAAGAATCTTCAGCACCTGTTTTTGATTCCTATGCTTCACAAACTCACTCCGTAATCTCAATTACCAATTAAATCACTCACTGATTAACTGTGAATGAATTTAGTAGAGTAATGCAACAATCAATTGAAAAATAGAGTTTCAGCAATAACGCATAAGCAATATTCAGTAAACATAACTTAATAAGGTATGGATAGAAAATACACTTAACACACTACAGGAACTTAATGGGTGAATATTGTGATGAAGGTGGGCCCCTTCCTTCTCACAAGATTCCCCAGAAAGAAGAACTAGAAAGGAATGCTCAGAATAATATTTTATTCATCTGTCGATGTATCATATTACAAAAGATTTCAATTCTTTTACTTTTAGCTAGACCTTCCCGCAGTCTTTTCATCCCCCTCTAATGTAGATGTCTTCTCTTTTTAAAGAGGAGACATCTATTACAATTGTTTACATTATTAGTCCTATATTTAACCCGATATGCCAAAATAGGATAATTAGTTCTTCCATTAACAAAATGTTGTTACAATGGTTGTGACAATGCCGACTTTGGAATGTAGTTGTTATGGCCAGTGTAACAGCTCCTTCGATGATCTCCTTTTGTTGCTGCCGAATCTAAAATGCAAATCACGGGCTGTTTCAGCAATGGGATTTGCACACTGTGCTAACTGTTTCAGCAACGTAAATTGTAATGATAAACGTGTAGTCTTCAGACTGTTTCAGCAATGTAGATTGCAATGATAAATTGTTTCAGCAACTATTCGATCAACGATTAACTATGAAGGTAATGTAATTATATGTAAAATAAATTAAACGTATAGTAATGAGAAGAAATATTGTATACCTTTGGAAAAATGGATTAAAGTAATAACATGGACTTTAAATACGGATTGAGAAAGGGTGACATAATAGCAAAATATATGATCAAAAAGGGACAATGTAGGGTCCTAACACTAATGACCAAAAAAATTATATCCTCCACCTTCCCTTCTCTACTACACAGTCCCTCGGGCAACTCGGTCACCCCTTCTGTGCAGTCACTCACTTTCCAAGTTCCCCAGTATCCCCTATTCTAGGTGATCCATCCCTTAGAAAGGATTCCTCGCATCGGAAAGCCAGAAGACCAAGGCATATACCTGCCTCAAACCATCATACTAGTCATAGCATGCTCATGGAAATCAATGGACACTATTAGGTACCAGTGCCCCCTAATGGCCTTGCTCCTTAAGTGTGAATCATTTTTAGGAAAAATGGAAATTAAAGAATATTTTTTTTAGAAAAGTCATGGAAAATTAGCCCACTTGAAAATATTAGCCCCTAAAATTTTCCATGATGATACTGACTTGATAGATCTTTTAGGGTTACTCCCCCCACTTGATTCCTCATAACCCAGGAAGCTCTTCATGTCATTCACCTGCATAAGCAATCATTCCTCCACAAGAATGATTCCTAACAACCCTGTCAAATAGCAACATACATGCATACATATATATACATATAAATATTGGCATTAAACAATCATGATCCTGTCAAACAGTGATATACATACATACATGTATACATGTAAACATTAGCATAAATAAATCATGATCACAACATAATTAATAGATATCAAGGTCAAGGTTAAGAGAACTCCCTTTATGCATCCAACTCATGTGCAACATCGAGAACAAGAGTTCCCAACATATCCAAGGAATATGACAACTTAAATCCATTCACCTTACCTTTCATGATTACCTTACTCATGATTATACTGCCACTATCCATTTACACCAATGGACCCAACTCGTCCAACTTGTTTTCATACTCTTTCCTTTAACTGCCCTTATACATGCACTAATTTCATCTGATTCATACATTTCCTTATGGGTTTCATTTAGTTTCTAGTGAGCTCCATTAACTTTCCTCTTTCCCAAACCAATTCCCAAGACTCAAACCATAAAAGGCAAGAAAAACGCAAACAAGAAGACAACCATGAAAACCAATAACAATATGTGATCTGAAATGGAGAAGATTAGTAATGTTATGCTAATTCCTCATTCAGAATAAAAACCAAGATGATTATAATTTACTTATCAAGTGCTTAAGGATTCAATATTTTTTTCTTAATTAATTAATTCCCATGAGAGTTTCTTATGTAAATGTTAGAAATAATTTAACATAAAACATACACTGAACAACAACAAAATAATAGTAAAGAATATCAAAATACAACACACAGCAAGCACATGATAAAGGAGTTCACGGCTCTTGGGCTACGTCTCCATGGTCCAGCTTCCAATGGCTTGGGCCTCTCTATTATGCTCAAATTATAACAAAAATACATTTGCAATGCTCAAATGCCTCTGAAACCTATCTCAATGAGTTCAAAATACTAAAAAATGGCCATCTAGCCTCTTTTTGCATCCCATTTGGATAAGAACTAAGGAAGTTATGTCTTCTCCTAGTTCTCCCACTATTTGTTCCATAAATTGCTCCAACCCCGACCAAAAACCCTATTTCCACTCCAAAATCTGCTAATGGAGTGAGAAATTTGTTGCACCACGAGTTATATCCTATCAGTCATATCACAAATCGCAATCGGCAAGTGCTGCGGGATCTTAAGGTCAGTGAATAGAAAACGGGTGATTTGCGATTGCAATATTGTAGACCTAATGTGATATTAAATTGTAACCTATGGTGTCATCGCATCCAGGAACTATCACATTTTGTAATCAGCATAAAATCTCGATGGATGGTCTTGTAAACACAACAAACCATTGTGATTGCGATATCGTGGACCCGACGGGGATATTTAACTATAACATATAAAATCCTACGTCTGGGTCCATCACTCATCACAATCAGCGAAGTTCAACGGCCGAAGGTCTTGTTAACACAACAGAACACTACGATGCGATATTGGTGGACCTGAAGGGAACTTAAACTGTGACATATAAAATCTCGCGTCCAGGTAATTTATCACATCGCAACCTGGTAACTGATGGGGGTTGATTCTGACTTGTTCTCCCCTCATCGATCTATGATTGCGATATGTGATAGCCTTATCGCATTGCAACCCTCAACCTATCGGGGCCGATTTGTAACGTTTTTCTGCCTTGCGACTGCGATTTGTGAAATGTGGGGGCCAATGGAAGCCTATTGCTTGGTGCCTCCTCATTCGCTGAAGGCCTTGTCACCTCATCCCAATCCTGCCATGTAGACAAGTCAAACTTGAACTTTGAATTTCTCTAACTTCTGCATACGAACTTGGATTCGAGTATCATTGGATTTAGAATGACGAGCTCTTCAATTTGAAGTTGAGTGTGACAAGATTTTGACACTTGATCACTCCTCCCCATTGAAGCCTTTTAGACCCCAAAATATTTATATTTAGTTATTGATCAGATGAGGGTACTGTTCCCTCACCTTCCCCACTTCAATCTGTTTGGCCTTTGATGGATATGTACCTTTGAGACCCACCTGAAGATAATCAATACTTCCCCTTTTAGTTGTCCTTGTCCTTTTGTCAAGTATAGTGTCTTGCTGAAGCACATCAAGGAATCTGGATAAAAGTATTCAATAGATGGAATTTTAACTTTCTCTGCTTGATCTTCAATCAAAGGAGGTTCATACAATCTCAAATTTTCAACATTAACAATGGAATAGATTTTCATATATGAAGGCAAATCAAGCTTGAATCATTATTACCAATCTTTTCCAGAATTTTAAATGGACCATAACGAATTGGTTTCAGCTTTTTACCTCCACCTTGAATCCTTTCCTTGCTAATGTATAGCCAAACTTCATCGCCTGCTTGAAACTGATGATCCACACGATGCTTAGCATGCCTTGCCTTATACTTTCCTCGACTCTTTTCTAGTTTTCCTTGAACTGTTTGGTGAATCAACTGAATTTTCTCAATGAATTTCTTTGCTCTATCCATGTCACTATGTCCATCTACAGCTACATCTTTCTCAAAGATGAAATCCAAAGGCGATTTAGAAAAATAACCAAGACATGCCTCAAAAGGTGAAGTTAGAGTAGAAGAGTATTTTTCTCGGTTGTAAGCATGCTAAATATAATGCATCTATTCATCCCACAACTTAGGATGTTTGTTGCAATATCCTCTTAGCAAATGAATAATTGTCCTGTTAACCACTTCAGTTGATCATCTATTTGCGAATGGAAGGTTGTACTTTTCTTCAATTTGGCGTCCATCAAGTTCCATAAACTTGACCAAAAATTCCCAACAAAGCGAGAATCATGATCACTTACAATAGAAGTAGGCAATCCAAAATGTACCCATACATTTTGAAAGAAAAGTTGAGTTGTTTGTTTAGCTGTAATTTTCTTTTTACAAGGCATTAATATGCACATCTTGGCAAACCTATCCACAACTACATACAAATAATCATGATCTTTTCTTGATAAAGGAAGACCTCCTACAAAATCCATAGAAACACTCTCCCATGGACGTGAAGGTACTGGAGGTGGTGTGTACAATCCTAGCTTCCTATTACTAGGTTTACTGACTTCACACAATGAACAACCTATGACAAAACATGACACACTTTCAAGCATATGAGGCTAGTAACATTACCTCTGAAGATTTGCCACTATTTTAGTTACACCAAAATGTCCAGCAATAAGAGAAGTGTGTGCTTCCCTTGTGACATTTACTCTCTCTCCCTGTGGAACACAATTTTTTCCAAAATGATACAACAAATTATCATGCACATGGTAATTTAATTCCTCAACTTGGTGGCCTTGACTCAAGTTTAAATATACCTCTTGAAAGTCAAAATCATGTGCGTATTGTTCAACATAATTTTAAGGCATAACATAATGATTCTTGAGTAAAATGGCTACGTTAATAGTTGGTCTAGAAACCATATCAACCACTTTGTTATAAATACCTTTCTTGTACTTGATTACCAAGTGGAATTTTTGTAAAATTCCTATCCAACGAAAGTGCCTTCACTGCTGCAATTTGGTTTGAGATTGCAGATATTGCAAAGGTTGTTGATTGGTATGAATAATAGTTTCTTTTCCCATTAAGTAATGCTTCCATTTATTCACACTTTGCACCAATTCATAAATCTCTTTATCATACGTAGGATAATTAATAATAACACAACTAAAAATATCATAATGAAATGAAATGGGCTTACCATGTTGTAAAAGAACTGCACCCATGGCATAGTCACTTGCATATGTTTGTGTTTCAAATGGTTGTTTCAAATCCGGTAATGCTAAAATTTGGGTTGAACTAATCTTTTTTCTTAAAGCATCAAATGCTTTTTCTGTTTTCCTCCCCACTGGAAGACAACCTTCACACTATTCAAAGCATGTAGTGGAGCTGCTATGGAAGAGAAATTGGCAATGAACTTCCTCCAATACTGCGCTACTCCCAGAAAACTCCTTACTTCTGTGACTGATTTGGGTATTGGCCAATTCATAATGACCAAAACTTTAGAGGGGTCAATCTTCAGCTCACCTCCTCCAACTATATGGCCCAAATACACTAAGGAAGTTTTCCCAAATTCACATTTAGAAATCTTCATAAATAAATGTTCTCTTTTCAAGACATCCAACACTTTCCTCACATGCTTGACATGCTCTTCTCATGATTTTTTGAATATCAAAATATCATCTAAATATAGAATTCAAACTCATCAAGAAAATATCTTAAAGCAACATTCATAACTCTCATGAATGTAGTTGGAGCATTGCAAAGACCGAAAGGCATAACTAGTCACTCAAACAATCCTTGTTTGGTTTTAAGAACAGAGTTCCAAATATCCTTCTTAGCTAATCTAACTTGATGATATCCACTTCTCAAGTCTAATTTAGTGAGATATTTTTCATTCTTCAACTGATCTAGAAAATCATCTATCATGGGTAGTGGGTATTGGTTCTTTATGGTAATTTTATTCAATGCTCGATAATCTACACACATGCTCCATGTTCCATATTTCTTGGGTACCAAAAAAATTGGTGAACTACATGGCGAAGTAGAGGGACGAATTACACCTTTATCTAACAATTCCTAGACTTGTTTCTTAATTTCTAAACTTTCCAGAATTGACATTTGATACATACTAATATTTGGGAGTGGACAGTCTTTTTGTAGTTGAATTTCATGTTGAATTCCCCTTTTTGGTGGAAATTCATTTGGTTCTTGAAACATGTCTCCATATTGATTGACCACATCAACCAATTCATCTTTCAGCTTCATGTCATAGCCTGTAAAGGATTCTTGTTGTGTTTCATTCTTCTGCTTGATCATAAGGGGCACGACACTCTTGATGGAATTGACCATTTGCTTCATTTCCCCTACGCTTGCTAAAGACAGACTAATATTTCTATGATGGGCTCTCACAGTATAATCCACTCCATCTTTGAAAAAATGATATTTGTTCTCAAATCAATGGAAAATTACTTTCCTGTCATACATATACGAGCGTCCCAACACAATCCTAGAAATATCCAATGGTACAATGTCTAATTCGACATCATCAATGAAATTGGCAGTAATTGCAAACTTGAAAACACATTTCCTTGTGACCTGCAAATTGGCATCCTTGGTTATCCAACCCAATGGATATTGTTTATGATGAGGCACGGTTTCCAGATTCAACTTCTTGACCAAATCTTTAGAAATTAAATTTGCCTTAGATCCATTGTCAAACAATGTATCAATATTGGTGTGTTTGGAAATAACTAGGATATGGGACAACTCTATTATGTTTTCCTAATTTGAAATGTTATTAGAGTTATTTGCTACACTGGTGCTTGCCACAACTTCCTCTTTGTTTGTCTTTTCCATAGCTTTCCCTTTAGTGACTGTGGTTGCAATCTTCGTTTCATCACCTGAGTCAAAACTCGAGTGTTGTTGTGCAACAACACTTGTCCTATGTTTCAGTTTATTGTTATATTTCTTCAGTCATGATTCTGGATGAAGCTTCCAACAATGTGCTTCATCATGGCCCTCTTTGGAACAATTCTTGCACATAGGTTTCTTCCCTTCTTTCTCAATAGAAGCATTTTTCTTCTGCTTTCCTTCTAATTTCTTCTCTTTTTCACCACTCTAAAATGGCTTCTTCTTACCTTCTTCCTGTACATTTTTCCCTCTTTCTTCGAGGTGTGTAACTTGAACACAGATCTCATCAAGATTCGTGGGACTAAACATAAGAATGGTATGTCTAAGATAGCTATGCAACCCTCCTATGTATTTCAACAAGGTATCTTGTGACTGTAAGTCTACTCCTAGCATAAGATCTCTTCTCCTAAACTCTTGAGTATACTCTTGCACATTTTGACCTTTTAATTTTCTGAAATTTTTCCAATTCATGATAGATTTATTCATATAGGCTAAATGGTAGAAATGTATTTTTATAGCGACAATGAAATCAGACCAAGTAATAGAGATATTACCATGTTTCTTGATCTCATCTTGAGTCATTTATTCCCACCAAATGAGTGCTACACCCTCCATTCTCAATGAAGCCAACTGAATTTTGATAGATCATCCTCTTGAAGGTTATAAATTCTACAATACACCTCCAACTGATGAATTCAGTTATCCAGCTTCTCTGCATTCACTTCACCATTGTACATAGGCAACTCAAATTTAACATCAAGCTTTAGGAAAGGTGATTTATCAATCCCTTTTGAAGAATGATGATGAGTATGAGTAGCATTGGTATTAGTGGAAGGGTGGGAAGATGCTTTCGAATAAGAAGATGAAGAAGATGGTGGAGATGGTGGAGGCTTGTCTCCATTCCCATTACCTCCTTTTCCATTACCTTCTCCTGAAGAGCCTTCTCCTTTGGGAGGCTTGGATCTTTCTCCGTGCAATCTTGTTGTTCCTCTCTTCATAGAGAACCTTCACCATCTCTGTCATATAATAGAAAGCCTTTCTGAAGGACTTCTCATCATCTGTCAAGATAGGTTCTCCTTCATGAGACATGATCTCTAGAGACTCAACTGCAACTTCTGCAACTTGAGGATGTACTGGTGTAGAAGACTTTCACAACCTTTCTCTTCTTCCACTTTACCCAATTTCAGGGCTTTCAACCAGCTTTCCTTCACCTCTTTTTAGCTTTAACCTTTTAAGCATGACATAAACTTGCAAACAATTAAATCCTTCTTCACAAAGCAAATCTAGTAAGAAAAAACCAGTGCTCTGATACCAACTTGATCTGAAATGGAGAAGATTAGTAATTATGTGCTAATTCCCCATTCAAAATAAAACCCAATATTCTTATCATTTTCTTATCAAGTGCTTAAGCACTCAATATTTTTTCTTAATTAATTGATTCCCATGAGAGTTTCTTATGTAAATGTTACAAATAATTTAACATAAAAATATGTTGAACAATAAAAAATAATAGCAAAGAACATCAAAATACAACACACAATGAGCACATGATAAAGGAGTTCACCTCTCTTGGGCTATGTCTCCTTGGTCCAACTTCCAATGGCTTGGGCCTCTCTATTATGCTCAAATTACAACAAAATTGTGTTTACAATGCTCAAATGCCTATGAAACCTATATCAATGATTTCATAATACTAAAAAATGGCCATCTAGCCTCTTTTTTCATTAGTTCTCCCACTATTTGTTCCACAAATTGCTCCAAAACTGACCAAAAACCCATTTCCGCTCCAAAATCTGCTAACGGAGTGAGAAATTCGCCGCACGGTGGGCTATATCTTGTCGGTTGTATCACAAATCATAATTAGCAAGTGTTGCAGGCTCTTAGGGCCTGTGAATAGAAACGGGTGATTTGCGATTGCGATATTGCAGACCCGACGAGATATTAAATCGCAACCTATAGTGGCACCGCATTCGGGGACTCTCGCATTTCACAATTGGCGTAAAATCCTTGCAGATGCTCTTGTAAACACAAAAATAATTGTGATTGTGATATCACGGACCTGTCAAGGATATTTAACTGTAACATATAAAATCCCGCATCTAGGGTCCATCACTCATCACAATCAGTGAAGTTCAGCGGTTAAAGGTCTTGTTAACACGGTGGAACACTGTGATGCAATATTGAAGGACCTAATGAGAACTTAAATTGTGACATATAAAATCCCACGTTCAGGTAATTTATCGCATCGCAACCTGGTAATTTCTGGGGGTCAATTCTGACTTGTTCTCCCCTCGCCGATTTGTGGTTGTGATAAGCAATGGCCTTATCGCAACGCAACCCTGAATCCATCGGGGCCAATTTGTAGTGCTTTTCTGCCTTGCGACTGTGATTTGTGAAATTTGGGGGTCAATGGTAGCCTGCCACTTGGTGCCTCCTCATTCACTGAATAACTTACCACCTCATCCCAATCTTGCCATGTAGATAAGTCAAACTTGAACTTTGACTTGCTCTAACTTCTGCATACGAACTCGGATTTGAGTATTGTTCACACCATTGGATTCAGAATGATGATCACTTCAATCTGAAGCTACACGTGACAAGATTCTGACACTTTGATTATTGAGCATAATTCTGAGCACTTGATCAATATGACACCACGAACAAAGTGGTATGGCCATACACTAGACATAAAAAAATCACAAACAAGCACAAAAAATCACAAAAGACCAAAAGCACAAGACTAGAAACAAACACCATGACTCAATCCCCATTTCTCAAAGCCTCCAAGGGAAATCCCAAGTTAAGCCTTCTTCATGGCAATCTCTTTTCCATGCAATCCCTTGCATCATACTGCCATCAACACATAACTTTCAATGCATAAATAAACATAAAAATACATTGGTTACCTTACCTTGTTTTTCCAAGCACATTTCCTTGTAGATGAACACATTTGTTCCATGTCTCAAGGGACTCCATTTCCCTTGACATATCTAGCTATAACTAGACACCAATTGCTATACCTTTCAAATACATGTCCATCAATATAGCACATATCCACATAATTTTAGACAAGATTAGGGTTAAGAAGACTTCCGATATGCAAATCACTCATTCGTTTGGAATTAGAGTTTCTAAACATAGCCAAAGGAATTATTTCCCTTATTTGCTTTTACCTCTTTACCTTTTTGCAATCGAGGCTTACTATGTATTTTCACATCTCCCAATGGATAGTTATATAAACAAATCAACTATTACCTTGTCATACTAATGTCAAACATGTTATCCCACAACTGCTTACACATGTCAAACACATGTTCCAAATTTCTGTATTCAAGCTTCTGTGATCCATAATGAATTAAACAAATTCTTTCAATAGAAATTACATGAGAGAATTTTTTGGCCGACGCGTTTCAAACCAACAAGTGTGGTTCATCATCAAGACCAGATGAAGAGGCAGACCATGGCAAAGGCTTAAATAGAGAGCAATGTAGAGACATAATTTCAAGTAACGGCTATATTTGAACAATAATGTTTAAATTATAATATTAATGTATTAATATATCAAAAACAAATATTATTAAGTAACGACTATATTAAACATCTAGTTTTTGAAAAATAATATTTAAATTAATTTATTAAAACCAAATATTACTAGTTTTTGAAAAATAATATTTAAACTGTGATATTAGTTTATTAATTTATTAAAAACAAATATTAATAAGTAACCGCTATATTAAACAGCTAGTTTTTAAATAAATAAATAAATAATCAAAGTCAAACTTTAAAGGAGGGGAGTCAAAAATTATAAAAACGAGTGAAGACCCTAATCGAGACAAGAACATTTGATAAATAAAATAACTAATGGAAATAAAATAAAATAAATTAAAAATAATTAATGGAAAAATAAATAAAATAAAACAAAAATATACACAAGTCAAAATAAATATACATATAAATAAATAAATAAAAAATAGAAACACACACACACACACACACACACACACACATATATATAGATATCCAAAGAAAAATAATCAATAAATAAAACGGGGCCAATAATAAAATATGGGGCTCAATCCCCTTAAACAAATAACAAAAATACTAAAAGGAGTTAAGAACGAATAGGATGATAAAATACATAAAAAAAACACGAAGGATCAACAAAATAAACTCTAATGAAGAATAAATCAACAACAAATACTATAAAAAGGATGTCAATACCTACATAGATAATAATAATAATAAAAAAAAAACCTATGAGGACAAGGCAGGGACCCAACTTCTACTAATATTCCAACCATCATCTCTATTCAAATTATTAGGTCTCTTTTCAATTTCTAGGGCCTCCCTCAATTTACGATGATGAAAATGACTAACCTTAGCAACGACTTGGGCCTCCTCAATGTAGATGTGAAGCTTAGATTTATCTGCATGCTCCGCCAAAGCAGAGGAGCGGGTTCTACCATGCTTGATGTCAACAGCATGCTCACGAATCCTTTGATTAATTGAGCAACCAGTCTCACCAATGTAGGGAGTCCCACAAGAGCATGGAATAATGTAAACACCCTTCATATTCTTGGGGTCCAGTGGGTCTTTTACAGATCTAAGGGAGCTCCGTATGGTATTTAAAGGCCGAAAGGTTGAATCCACCTTATGCTTCCTTAGGATCCTTACAATCTTGTTAGTGGTCCCTTGGATAAAAGGAAGATGAACACCAGAAAATCAATCCTTGGTATCTTTCTTAGCACTGGGACATTTTTCAGCTCTGAGGAAAGCCTTAGTGCATTGGTGTCTATTATACCCATTATTAAAGAAAACACTTAGTAGATGTGCTTTCTCTTCCTTGAGATGGTTCTCATCAGAAACTCTTAAAGCTGTAGTTGCTAAGGTGTTGAGAATACCAAGCTTTTGAGCTGGGAAATGATGAGAATTAGCATGAAGATATTGTCCTGTATGAGTTTTCTTACAATATACATTTTCCAAATATCAAGAAAATCATATCTATTAATTTGAAATCAACCTTTACCAAGACTAACAAACATTTCATAATCCATAGTCAACTCATAGTCATTAAACATAATGCTACAATTGTCACCTATTACACATAAGTACATGCCAGTTATCTCAACACATATGTGTGAGAAAAACCATCTTAAAGAAATATCATTACTTGATGCAATCTTATAGAGACATACTCATATCATGCGATTAATCAAACATTCAACAACAGATAGAAGACATAATAGAAACCAACACTCAAACACCAAATAGACGACATAATCAAACATTCAAGCATAAAGTAGATGACATAAGCAATCTCATACCTTAATGTATCTCAAGGGAGGCTATCATGTCTGCACAATCAAGCTAGATTAGCATGATATAACTTCACAACACCTCACCTCAAACACAAATAAGATCATAATATCCATAATGGTAGCTAACTAACATGTTCATAACATAATCTCATAAAAAAATTTCGTTCGTGCATAAAATCAGATATGTACGATCAATCTAGATTAGTACAACACAATGTCACAAATAAATTGACTCATACCTAAATGTCATAACCCTAACCATCAAGTTACTAGCATACAACTAAAATAAGTTATATATCGTACTCATCAACAACATATAACCTAATCATCAAGCTAACTATCATAGAGCAACAACAAGTTAACCTATAGCATACTCATCAACAACATATAACATAATCATCAAGTTGTCTAACATGAAACAACAAGAGAAATGCATGCAACCACAGGTTACTACCACCCATGATTATCTGACACGTGCATATGACTGCACTAATCAACTAGCATCTATAATGTATGTAACCATAACATCAATAGAATGAAAGGAATACACATAACCATAACGCATATAACAACCCTTAACCTACATACCTTAGTGTCGAACATACATCCTTGTATGATGACATGATCTTGCCTCGAGGTTCAATGTTGCAAATTCACTTTGATGATTTTCATCTCCTGCTCTATCTCATCCAACACATTAGCATAATAACATAACAATACCATCATGATGACCTAATTGCATACAATGACCTCACAATGCATGACTGACCTACTATACATGCATAAAAATAACCATGACAATGCATGCATAACAAGATATAGACAGCAATATGCATAAATAATGCATATACAACCATACACTCATGATGAAACACCCCACAACAACACCATCAACCTTCACATGGTGACATCACTACAACCATGATCAACACCATGCAAATGCAACAAGCACATGGAATACAAACATAAGGAAGACATATGCAACCGACATGAATGCATGACCAACACACTACCCATCTAGTCTGAGGGGTGAATCATGCTATGATACCACTCTTTGGTATTAGATATGACCCAAAGAGAGCACAACCCACTCTGTAACACCCTCCTCCCACATCTACCCAAGTAACTGGCCAACCAAGATAAACATGTCACAAGAGGCCACTATATTTAGATTCAACCTCCTATGTGACCTTAAGGAAGTGGAATCGATGGAAACACAACATGAAGACCTTCCACGTCAGCTACATGACTCCCAGGAACCATCCCAACCACTCAGGTAGCTAGCCCCTAGGTCCCACTAAGTTTTTAGACCACCTGACCCCAGGACGCTCACATGATATGGAACCGAGGAGACTCTAGACACTCTCATACCAAGGCATGCTAGCATCCAGGGACTATTTTTCTCAGTTATTGTGCCAGCTCCCCGAGATTTGAGCCACTTTTTCTAGCCTAGAGCCCATGTCACTTCCCAAAATTGAATGACACCTTCATAACAGAAAGATAATAGGGAAATAATGATGCAAATGTAAATACTTGAACAAGCCCTTAACCAGACCCTTATTATCCATGACAGGAATTTCGTCAAACATATCACGAATATGTAATCTACATGTGTAAACAACATATTTAAGGATAGGGGTCTCTTATTTATCTAAGAATCGCTATGAAGCATTGTTCCCTTATATCATTTGTTTCATTATCATCTATTTGGTCATAGATGCATTTTTCATTCATTTACAAGTAAGAACATGATGAGAGCCACAAATAGACATTCTCATAAAACATATACATAACCAACATAATACAAACATAAATACCAAGGAAATCACAACCATATGATCCACATATAAACCATTATAATATTCATAGAATACAAGGAGAAATAACCTCATATTGATGATGAAAAATCTAAACCTCGGATGGGACTATCATGTTCCACCTGACCATAGAATGGTTGATCCAAATCTCTCTTCAGCCATTCACCCCTATGCCATATTCCAAGAATCCATTTGAGACTCATAACCAACCAAAAAGAACCAAAAAATCATGGATTCTACCATATTTCTCCACCTACACCATGAGGAATTTTAGTGCCTACTAGTCTCTCAGACTTTACCATAATCCATAGTCTTATCCAGGGATCACTAAGCCCTACACTGAGACCCACTCTCCATGATTTACCATACATCCCATCCTGGGACTACTAGGCCTAACGGAGAGAAATCCACCTCTTGACTTTACAGTATATCTTGCCATTTATCGACAAGGATTCCTAGGCCCACTGAGGCACACAATCCTAACTTTACCACAACCCACAATCTGGCTTAGGGGTTACTAGGCCAGTGGCTTTATCGTGCTCCACATTTTGGTTCAGGGACCACTAGGCCATGTGTTTGTAATTTCAGATATCCACCTCACTCAGCTTCGAATCCATCTGACAATCTAGCTCAACCAAAGTATGAGAACCCAGCTCATCAAGGTTATCTGGAAATGGCAAGGTTAGGTTGAAAACATTGTCACACCTGGAAAACCCCATGCCATGACAGAAAAGAAACAAATGTAATACCATGCTTTCCAAATCCAGTAAGGAAATTACACATGCAAAATCAATGCCTGTAAAGAATCGTGCTATACGTGGTGCTATAGCTACTTGATCCTACTCTTCCTTGCTTGTTCCTTCCTTCTTCTTGCCTTGTTTTCCTTTCTTGATCCAATGCCAAAATGCTCCAAGAAAACTCCAAGTGTCCAAGAGCTATAAAGAGAGAGAGAGAGAGAGAGAATAAAGAGAGAGCTCCAAACCTGAATTGACCAAGCCTACCCACTGATCCTCGGAAGCCTTTTTATTAATGAGGCCTCTATTTTCTTCATTTTCCATTATTTTCCTTCAATTTCCTCCTCACATGCAACCTATGACCTTTCACCTTCCTTTTCTCCTAATTTCCTTTATTTTCGTAAATAAAATGCCAATAAATGTCTCATGCCTTGCCAAATCCTTTTCCAATTTCCTTAGCCATAATAAACTGAATGAACACCCACTAGGGTGTTTTTCCCACCATTCATCTTGGAATATGTGTCCCATCAACCGTCGTCTTATATATTTTTACATGAGTTTTTAACCAGGGTTGTTACATTTTATATGAAAGATCTAAGCCTCAACAAAATAACTTTTGGGCATCGAAATACTCAAAAGATGGAAAAATTGGTAAGATTTGGCTATCAAAACAAAAGTATGTGGAGAAAATATTTATGAAGTATGGTATGAATAATGTGACACTTGTACATGGCCATTTGGCTTCGCATTTTAAGCTTTATTCAAAATTATTTCCTAGTACTAAAGAATAAAAGGATTATATTTCCCATATATTATATGTCATTGTACTAGACTATATATTTCACATGCAATTGGTGTTTCTAGTAGATAGATGGAAAATAAAGGAAAAGATCATTGGGAAACAATGAAATGGGTGCTTTGGTATCTTAGAGGCACTAGTGATTATTGCATCACCTTTGATGGCTGTAGTGATTTAGTCTATGGTTATGTTGATTTAGATTTTGGAAGTGATTTGAATAAGAGGATACTACTTGAAGTTATGTATTACTATTGTAGGAAGATTTATTAGTCAAATGTGAAAGCTTCAAAAAGCAAATTCTCTATCCATTATCAAGGAAAAATATATTGTTATTTCACATGCATGCAAAGAGGAGATTTGGTTAAAGGATCTTCTAGGTGAGTTTGGAAATATGCATAACATGGTGAATATACTATTGATATTCAAAGTGATATACATTTGGATATTAATCTAGATTATCATAGCAATAATAAGCATATTGATAATACCATTTTGTAAGAAAAGTTATTAATGGAGGCAAATTAGATCTTAAGAAGGTTCATAATGAAAAAATTTGTGCAAACATGTTCACAAAATTGATACTGTTAGATCAACCATGGTGGAGTATTTCTTCTCTTGACTTGTCTAAAAGGTGATGAATAGGCTTGGGAAAGGTATTAGGTAATTTTTTTCAAAGTGGAGATTATTGGGTTTGTGACAAAAATACATTTTTCAAAAACATATGGTTGTTCCTCTTTTGAACGATGGAGGGTTTCAAGACATTTGGCTTTTCACATTTCTAAAATGCAAGCCAAAAGTTTTATAAATGCCTGTGGTGGTGAACTGTGTATGCATTTCTATGAATTTCTCGAGCAATAGAATTATATATCTTTTCCCTATGGATGAATTTCTTGCATGTTTCATTTTTTGTCTACAATTTTTTAATTTTAGTATGTGTACCTATTGATGTCTTTTACAATAAGGGACCAGAGTCAACCTCTCAGGGATTTAAAAAAAATCCTCTTCATTTTTATAAAGGTGGTACTACTCTTTTAGATCACTCAAATATTCAAAATAACTCCAAACATGGAAATGTAATCATTCAATGCATTCAACTGTGAGTGGAACAAGTGGTTTATCAAAAGAATTAAGGGAAAACAAAGAGAAAAACAAAAATATAAATAATCTATTGGTTCATTCCAATGTACACATCCATCCATACATTATGATACATAAAGTGGTCAAATTGGAAGGTCTCATTTCTTTCTGAATGTATTGAAAATAATTAAGTTTGGATGATGTTAATGCAACCATGGGACAACGAAAAGGGTGCTACACAAAGTGTCATGGACATTATGAAGAAACCCTTTGGTGGTACTAAGTATCTAGAGCAAGCAGAACAAGTGAGGACTTTTGTCCCATACTAAGATCCTTTGTGTTGTGGAAGGTAGATTGTAATAATTCTCCTAGTTTTGTATTATAATAAAATATATTTGATGCACCAATTGATAATAATGATGACAAGTGGATGAATGATAGAGTGTGGAGATCAGACTTGGAATGTTTGAGGTTCGACTAAATGAAATTATGAAGGTGTCCTTGTTTCTTGAGACATTATATTCAGGACTATACATGCTTAAATGGGAAATATGCATGCATTCTATTCATTTGTTCATGGTTTTAGTAGTTAGTGAATTAATTTTGAAGTGTGCAAAATTTCTAGTAGGTTGTAAAGCTTGACCATAGAGGTTTGATAGATTATTTTTATAGTCATCATCATTCATATACATAGATGAATTTATTAAAAGGTGAGCAAGATTGGAAGGGGGATCAAACTCAGATGAAATACTCAAAATGGGATAACCTAAACGATATTAAAATGATTTATAATACTCAAAGGCGATCAAGCTCGGAAGGGAACTAAAAACCAAACAAAATTAAAATCATAAAATCAAAGCCCAAATGAACTCAAAGTGAGCTTGAAACAATCCCAAGTTTCAAGCAACTCATCTCAAAAGAATATAATACATAAGGTTAAAAGAATGAAATACATAAGTTTAAACACCTCATCTTGCCCTAAGGGGGCTTTAAGATCACTAGAAACAAAGACCATATGGAAACAATGAGATGAATGCTCAGTTTGGAAATCGTAGCTTCATATGTGTATGTGGAAGTAATGAGATGAATCCTCAATTTCAAAATCATAGATTAATAGATAATTCATATTTGTGTATATGGAAGCAATGAGATGAAGAATTGTATCTTAGTAATTCATATGTGTGTTTGTGTGTTTAAAGGGTTTGTTTAGTTGTGTTTGTGTGTTTAAAGTGTTTGTAGCTTAGTATATAATTCATTTATGTGTGTGTACTTAAGTGTTTGTTTAGCTGTAGTTGAGAGTATTTGTCTCTTTGAACGAGTAAAAAATCAAACCTAAATGAATCAAACTCTTCAAAAATAAAAATCCACATAAAGATCAAATAAATGCAAAACATACCAAGTTTCAAATACCTAATTTTGATAAAAGGTTAATCCAACAACTCAATTTGATAAAAAGTTAAATGAAATTAAATATTTAAAAATCAAAATCCACATAAGATAAAAATGAATGCAAAATTGTTGGGAATCACGATTGTCGTTAGACCAAAACCTATAGGTGTTCGTCAATGAACGCATCTCCAGAGATTAGGATCCAAGAGAGATGATTAGTCCATGTCGTGAAACACACAGGGTGTGTTGGTTTATCCAATGTCCAACAATATCCTCCCCAACGCAATCCAGGTGTGTATCGAACCCGTGACCTACGCTCTGATACCACTTGTTGGGAATCAAGATTGCCATTAGACCACAATTCACAGGTGTTAGTCAAAGATCGCATCGCTAGAGATAAGGATCCACGAGAGATAGTTAGTTCATGTCGCGAAACACATGGGGAGCATTGGTTTATCCAATGTCCAATAAAAACATACCAAGTTTCAAACACCTCTTTTTGATAAAAGTTTAATCTAACACCTCATTTTGCAAAAATTCAATTCATAGCTTGACAACACCAGATAAAAAGTTAATTCATAGCTTGACGACACCAAATATGACATTGTTGGGATCAAAGTCAAACCCAAATGAAAACAAATTTTCAACTTTAAGGGACCAAAATCAAACCCAAATTTAATTAAAATGAATGCAAAACATACCCAACTTTCAAGCATCTCACATTTATCAAAAGCCTGAATATGTAACTTGACAGCACCCCCTTTGCCACAACTGATCCTTCCCATGGAGCTTCTGATTGTTCTTTTTGGTACCCTCCTCAGAAAGTATTTATGAGAGTAATTGTGATGACAACATCTGCAAATCTCACAACCACTCCATTCATTAATTCCATTGTTTGAATATTTATCATTTCCAAGCCATTTTTCATTGTTTGAAACATGACCTATTTCAATGTTGTGGGTGATATTTTCTTTCAATCCTCTAATTTGGAGGGGATTCTAGATTAGTTGCTCTTGAAGGTCCTCCAAATCCATCAAAGGAGGAGCAATACTAAGTTGGCGGTGAGTGGAGATTAGGAACCAAATGAGTAATATTATGTGGGGCCGACAAAGATCAAGAAGTAGAGGAAGCAACTAAAAATGTTGCCATTTATTTATTGTTTTTCTTTCAAAAATGTCTAATTGTTTGGTTGATAGGGTTGTTCTTTATTCTTTAGTTTTTTGGGGGTTATGGCAACAATGGTTGTTTCTCTTCTGAATAGGGGTTTCAAAATGTTTGCCTTGTGTTTTAAAATGTTTGGCTTTTCACATTTCTAATGTGAAAGTTAGGAATTATATAAGTGTGTGTGGTGGTAAACCCTATGTGCATTCCCAAAAAAAAAAAAAAGTAATAAGATCATATATCTTTTCTCTTTACATGAAATTTTGAGCATCATTGTGTTTCATTATGTTTTATGCAATTTTTTAATTTTCAGTGTATATAACTTGTGCATACCAATAAGTGGTATCAAATTCACACAAAGCGGAAGGGTATGGAGGCATGAGAGGAAAAACATAAAGCATTGGTATTTTTCAGATCTGGAGGGAAACTTGTGCAAGAGGAGAATTATGGTGCATTCTTTAATTTGACATTTAGAAAATTAATATTTGATGTAGAGGGGTGTAGATAATGGTTAAGATTTTAGGTGTAAAGTTCAATATGGAGAAGTTCAATGGGAATAATAACTTTTAATTGTGGAATCTCCAGGTGCAAGATTTATTGGTAGAACAAAGATTGTACAAAGCTCTATAATCAGAGAGAAAGAAACTGGAGGTTGTGTTTGATAAATACTGGGAAGATATACATGCAAGTTCTCTCATCACAATTAAGTTGTGATTGGTAGAAAATGTCATTTTCAATATTATTGGGGGAGGAAATGGCATCAAGCTTATGGAGTAGAATGGAGAGTCTATATGATAAATTATCTGATAAATCGAATCTACTTGAAGTGGAAATTGTGCAATTTATGGATGAAATAAATTACTAAAATTGTTGATCATTTGAATGCAATTAATACTCTTATATGTTAGTTAACCGGTATGGATATAAAAATCGATGAGAAAGATAAGGTGGTGACATTTTTGTGTTTGCTACATGAATCTTGGAACCATCTAGTCACTTCCATTATCTTTAGTACAACCAATACTGTTGACTATTATTTTTTTGTGGGTGCATCCTTGTCTAAGGAGGTGAGGGGGAAATCTATTATAGAAACCTCCACACCAGAAGCAATGGTGACTAGATATTAATCCTGAAAAATATAAGAGAAGTCAAGAGGTACATCAAGATAATATTCAAAAGGAAAGAAGGGTATGATAAAATGTTGGCATTACAACAAAGCAGAGCATCTCTAGAAATATTGATGCAAGTGATAGGACCCAAGGAAGACTCCAATTTGTTGTGGTTAATGAAGTTTTATCGATATCTAATGTCTCTCAATATAATTAAAAAATGCTTATTAGATTATGTTGCTTCATATCACATGTGTCCACATAAAATTTGGTTTTCTTCTTATAAAACTATTCATGATGGTACTTTTCATATGGGGAACAATGTGTCTCATAAAACTACTGGAGTAGGGACAATTAAGATAAAAATGTTTGATTGTATCATAAGAAAATTGACAAAAGTAAGACATGTAACTAAACTTAGAAGGAATTTAATTTCTTTGGGAGTTTTGTATTCTATAGTGTAACAACCCCGGGTTAAAAAGTACATGTAATAAAGTTAATAAAGGAAAAAATAAGACCAAGGTCATGGGACACGTATTCCAAGCTGAATGTTGGGAAAAACATCCTAGTGGGTGTTCATTTGGTTTATTATGTCTAAGAAAATTGACAAAAGAATTGGCAAGGGAATTGAAAAAGCAAAGAGGCATTAATTGGTATTTTATTTATGAAATAAAGGAAAATAGGAGAAAATGAAGGTGAAAGGTCACAGGTTGCATGTGAGGAGGAAATTGAAGGAAAATTAGAGGAAATTAAAGAAAATAGAGGTTCAAATGATGAAAAGGCTTTTGGGGATCAGTTCATAGCTTTTGTAAGTTGTATCCAGTAGTCAGTTCAGTTTTGGAGCTCTCTCTCTATTCTCTCTACTCTCTCATACTATTGCTCACTTAGAGCATTCTTGGAGAACTCGAGCATTGGATAAAGGAAGGCAACGGAAGGAATAGAAAGTAAAGAGAAGCAAGGATCAAACAAGGAAGAGTTGCATCAAGCAGTTACATCAGGATTAATTTGTAGGTATCGAGTTGCATGTATAATTTCCTTGCTAGTTTTTGCATGCATGGTACATGCACGTGTGTATTTGGTTCCATTATTTTCATTGGCATAGTTTTTTCTAGGTGTGACAATGGTTTCAGCCTTGCCTTGCCATTTTGGGATAACCATGGTGTGATGGGGTTCTTTCTTTGGTTGAGCTTTGGATTGTTGGATAGTTTTGGAACTAGGTGAGGTGGTATCCAAGGGCCTAGGAATCCCTTGACCAGTTTGTGTGATTGCGGTAAATCCCAAGGGTGGAGATGTGAAAATTCCTCAAGGTATTGATGAATAAATACGGAGGCATCCAAGCTTGTTTAGGGCCTAGTGATCCCTTGACCATTTTTGGTGGGATTTCGATAAATCTTGCTAGTGTATGTTTTTTTTTAGGCCTAGGAATCCCTTGAATGGTAATGTAGGGACTGTGGTAAAGACTGGTTGTGTAGGTGCTTGTTTCGGGCTTAGGAGTCCCTTGACTGATTTTGGTGGGATTGTGGTAAAGCCTAAGGAAGCCTGGTTATTTTGTTGTGAGTCCCACATTCATTATTTGAATATGGCATGGGGATGATTGGTTGAAAGAAATATTTCATTTAGCCCAATCTATGGTTAGGTGGTACGTGGAATTTCATGACTTGGTTGGCTTTTGCATATGTTAATAAGAGATCTTTCCTCTTGTATTTTATGAGTAAATGTACTTGTTATTGTGATTAGATGTTCCTTTGGTGTTTGTTCTATAATTGTTATTATTATGGTTATAAGTTAGTTATAAGCATGGCATTATGACATATACTAGTTATGGCTCTTATAATGTTTTGATTGGTAAATGATTGGTTATTAAATGCATGACCTAATAGATGTTATTGCAACTATTGTGAGAGAGCATTAGACCTTCTTGATGTTTCTCAAAAAAGTATTAGATTCCTATGTTTAAATATGCATTCGAGACCTGTAGATTACATATTCATAATTTGTCTGACGAAGTGTCTGTCATGGTTAGGCCTAGATAGGTCAAGTTCTTGACTAAGTTTTTCATTAATGGCTTTCTCCTTGTGTCATTCATCATTTTAGAAAGTTCTATGAATTTCTAGGAAGAGGTTTGGATATTGGCCCTGAAAAAGTGGCTCAAATTTCAGGGTTGCATGCTCAGAACTTGAAAATCTAGACTGTAATCACTGGATGGTAGGGTTATCCATATGACTGGAGGGTCATAGTCATTGGCTTGCCTTGTTATGCAAGTGACTCGGAGTCCTAATCACGAAAATGGAAAGTTAGCTCAGGGTTTAGGCACCTCGAGTGGTTGTTTAGCTCCTGTGGGTCCTGTGGCTCCTGAGGAAGGCCAATAAGGTTTCATTTTCTTGACTCCATTTCCTTAATGTGATCTAGAATGTCTATTCATGTCATAGTAGCCCTTAGCTCATGTTTACTGTGGTAGGCCGATGAAAGTGGGTAGACATGGGAGGGGTGGTTACATATTGATATCAGAACATTGTTCAATACTTGGATTGTATGTGTGGAATGTGTGTGTCATGTGCACATGTTAGTTGTCTATATGTTATTATGCATGCATGTACCTAGTCGGTGTTACAATTTATGAAATCATGCATGGTAACTGGGATGATTATTGAGATGATGTCGGTATATTGATATGATTATGTATATACATGTATCATGCTAATTTGGATTGATTTTACAGATGAGATAGCCTCCCTTAAACTTCACTGAGGTATGTTGATTATGTTTATATTTTGGTTTAGCTGACATGGTATACTTGTAGGAAGAAGAAGATCAAATATGACTAGAAAAATGGTGGATTACAATTCATGACACTCCTTTTACAGATCATATGAGAATCCAAGAGATGAGTGCTCTTTAGACCTAGTAGACACTTTGAGAAGCTTAAAGGCAGAGATAAGAAGTTGTAAAGAAAATAATAACGGAATCATTCAGTCACAGGAAATACTTTTCGAGGCACAGGAGAAGAAAGCAGAGGTCAATGCAGCTATCCTTCAGAGTTTTTCATACTTGCAGATACATGGACAACCACGAGTCAGTTATGGATAGGAAGATAAGACTAATGGGGCATGAGGTAGTAGGTCTCATGGTGTGCACAAATTGGATAGAGATGACACGATAAGAGATGGTAGGTTCTTCGATACACTTGATAGGAGAGGCAGTGGACATGGGTTCTACTCTATTTCTAGGTCGAACATATATCATGGTCATCATCTTTATCATCCTTACAGCAGGAGTGATAGGGGATATTTTTTGGATAAGTTCAAGAAATCCAAGCCACATATTTTTTATGGAGAGTTGAAGAAACTGGAAGATGTAGAGGCATGGTTGTTTGGGATGATGAAGTTCTTTGAGCTGCATGATTACATAGAGAACATGAAGGTCAAGATAAATATTTTTAGTCTCAAAGGGAAAGAAGACATCTAGTGGGAAGATGTGAATCATGTCAGATAATTTTCAGGAAGAAGTACTTGTCGGAGAGGTACTATGATAATAAAGACAAGGAATTCATGAGCTAAATATGGTATCGATGACAGATGAGGATTACATGACTAAGTTCTTGTAGTTGTTAAGGTATGTATCGTATCTTAAGGATGAGAAAGCCAAATTTCAAATGTTTTTCAATGGATTTATTTCCATTATCATTTAAGGATCGGATTGTTTATGATGAGCCTAGGTCGTTGAAAGAAGTATTGAGTCTAAGCAAGGTTGTAAAGGGAATGAAAAGACTAAAGGTAAATGGCTACTGAAGTGAACAAGAGCTCAGGATGCAGGTGAGAAGGAGAATGTTGTTCCTTACAAGATGTTTAATGCAGTTGATAATGGACATGGATCTGAGCCTGAAGAGCAACATAATAGAGGTGATGGTAGGAAATAGTTACAGTGTTGGATACGTGGAAAGGAGAATCTAACGAAGGATTGTCTGTCGTATTAGAGTGGTAGGCCTCATATCTATAATGCTCAAGAGACGCAAACAGTTGGGGATGTTGGATAGAGCATTCCTGGGATCTATGTAACATTGGATAATAGGAAGGAAGATCACGAGGCATGTATTATTGAGATGGACGGTAAGATTTATGATCAATTTGTTTCTATTTTGACTGACCCTGGATCTAATTATAGTTATGTTAACTCTGACTTGGTGGATAAGTGTGGTTTGAAAAAACAAGTGCATGAAGAGTCTTGGTTGGTGGAAATGGTCGTAGGCACTGAGAAAATAGTTCATCATTGGGTAAGAGCTTGTGCATTTGAGTTGAATGGTATGCCTAAATCAACACATCTCAATGTACTTCCATTGGGATCATACAATATGGTTATGGGTATGGATTGGTTGTATGTTCACAGGAATAAGGTGGATTTTTATGAAAAATATATTGATTGCTTGGATGACAATGGGGAATAGATAATCTTACAAGGTAAGAAGAAGGAAACATCAATCTATAATGGTTACAACTATGAAGGGGAAGAACAGTCGCATGAAAGGGTGTGTATTATTTGCAGTTCATATTTCTAGTGATAAAGGTAAGGATGTTGAGGATGTAGAAGTCTTGAAGAGGTATTTGGTTTTACAATAATTTTAATTGTAGAAATTTAACCTATAGAACAAACTGATATACGCAATGTCTTAAAGCATAATACTTGTTCTACTTCTACAAACCATTAAGCATAAGCATAATCGAATTCATGAGCAACATCAAGTAGAAACATGCATAACTGATCAAGAGAAATAATCACACATAACACAAGATATATCCAAGGGAAAGCACCAGCATAAAACCCCAACCGTGTATTATCAATCAAGTGGAGATCCTCAACAACATACAAAAAGAATCAGCTCAATAGCTATCCTTCTCTCTCTGTAATTAGAAGATGAAGATCATAGACTACCTAGGCCTCAATATATAAGCCACAAGTCCTCCAATCTCCTATGATACATATTTCTCTTAGAAATAGATCATTCTCCATGCAAGGAATACTTATTAGAAATACCCAAGCATCTGATAGTACATTGTCCCTCATCTGATCTCAACTGGGTCTCTAATAGAACTGACATGCAACAGTTATCCATGAGTGAATCCTCAGTTATCTAAAATAATAGTTGTCACATGCATGCAAGAATTAACAAACTATATTTTATTAATTTAAAAACTTGTTAAATTAATCTAACTAGACTTGACTCAGTTAACTGAGCCAACTAATTGCAACTCATCCTTTATCTCTTTAACTGATGGATAAATTCATCAATTAATAGATAAACGGTTGCATGTCCTCACATAGACTTCAAGTTTGTTTTTCCTTAACTAATTAACTCATGGAGATTAATTAATTAATATTTTAAACTGTTGTTAAGATCAAATTCGTTTTTACTTCCTATAGTTAGACCAAGGACTGCTAAAAATAGGAAGGGACCCAGAAATGCTATTTTTAGAACTTTCTATTTTTAGTAGTTTCACCTCTCACCTAATGTGGCCAATGACCTCACTAGCCAAACTGATATTTTTAGACATGCTATTTTTAGCAGGTCTATTTTTAGCACAATCTAAATTTAACATTTATTGTTGCACATTTTCAACACTCCCTCTCAACAAGAAAGGCTTTCTCTCGAACCCGATCTTGTAACTCTGGAATGTTCTACATGCAACACATCTACCCGGTCCACTTGCTCCAACAACACTTGGAACAAAAACACTCCCAACTGACCACTTTGTTGGGCTAGGAACATACTCTGATGCTGAAGCTCTACCTGCTATTGAAAAGTGCTCCCTCTCTGACATCTGCACTACTGCAACATCTCCATGCATCTCACACCATTGCACACTTCTCTATGCCACCTAGCACTATGCAAAACACTTGTGCCTCTCTCACTACTACAGCCTACTAGCTATGCGTTGTCCTGGGATTCCCTGCACTGTTGCTCTCTCTGTTGCTCCATCCGCATCTGTCTCTTCCAAATCAGTCAGTTCCTGCTACTCCACATTGAGGCTTTTGTAGCAAGGTCTCATCCAAGAGGTTGGGTACCTCAAGGGTCCTGCCACTCCTCCTTGGGATGATCACTCCACATCATTCCACCTCCTACCTAGAGGTATGCGTGCATGTGATCCCTCAGCCCACCTAGCTCGAAGTTTCCCACTATCGGAGGTCTCTGCATGAGTAGATGTCTCTACTCGATCTCCACTCAGCTTCCCCTATTGTGGCTGCTCCACAACCTCCTGAAGCTGCTGCACCAATCGTGGCTCCTCCACAATCGTTTGAGACTTCTTGTAGCTTTGCATGTTGAGAGGTATTATACCCTCCCTCTCAACCACCAAGTCTCCATCAATTGCCTTGCTGCTCAAGCGTGCATCTTGAACCTCAAGATCATACATTTTCTTGACCCGTGAACAATCTGCTTCATCTGTCTAGTGATGATGTGTCTAAGGAAAACCTTTCCCTTACTGAAGACTACATCATAGCCTCTGTCTTCCAGCATCGCGATCGACACCAAGTTTCTCTTCAGTCTTGGTACATACATGACATTGGTCAAGGTAAGGCGAGATCCATGCTCCCTCTAAAAAATAACCGTGCGTACACTTGAGACACTATACTTCTCATCATTACCCATCGCTATGAGTATCTGGAGATCTTTCTCCTGCAAAGTACTGAACAAACTCTTGTCACCAGTCATGTGGAAAGAAGCTCCACTGTCAAGAAACCAACCACTTCCCACCATGGATGAAACCATGCATGCGAAGAGTGTGAAATCCAACTCAAATTGTGAAGCAAGTGCCTCACCTTCAGATCCTTCCCCGCATCCCTTCTTGGATTTCCTCCGTGGACAATTTGCAGCATAATGGCCCACCTCATGATAACGAAAGCATCGCACTTTCGATTTTTCCACCTTCTTCACATCATTGGAAGAACTGGATTCAGAAAGAGAAACCTTCTCCTTCCCCTTCTTCGCCTTACTTGCTAAGGCACAGTTCTCCTCATCATGCATGGATGAAGAACTGTCCCTGGTGCTCCGTCTGATCTCCTCCTGCATCAAATCCGACCATAGTCTTTCCCAATCTAGCAGTGTCTCCCTTCCATTCACCGAGTCCTGGTAGCTATGCCAACTCTTACGTAGGCCAAGGAGTGCTAGACTCACCATATCCTCATCCGATGTCATGACCCCTACACTTGCAAGCTCATCCCTGCATGTGATGAGCTTGGTCATGTTAGAGTCAGTCTTGTCAGTCCTCCGACAAAGATCAAAACTCTTTCTGCATTTCTTTTTTAGGTGTCTCGCTCCATTCACTCAGCCGCATTCCACTAGGGGCATGCCATAATCTATCGAAAAGGTCATGTCAGTCATTTCCCATCATGTCTGGCACCTGCTGGCTTAGGTCTTTTCATCAATGTTCACTAAAGTCCATGACAGTCAATGTTTGATCTTTTAATGGACGAGAGTCATTTTCACTCATTAGGTCTAGGGATCAGATAAATTGGTCTTCAAACATGTCCAATAAAGCCATGCAGGCCAGAGGGAGGCCCTTACAAAGTTATGATTCAGAGATTTTCATCGTCATGTTGACAAATTACGACTATTCTTCAAAACTCTGTTTTGAAGAAAAGTCAAACAGTGTGTCATTTGTGATAATTTTCAAAAAAGTCTCCAGTTGATTTCTTCAGGTGCAGTCATGGTTTCCTTGGCCAAATGCCATGTCGTGCGACCCCTACAAAAGTGCCAAAAAATTTCATCATTTTAGCTAAAAATTCAAAGGGAAAAGTGAAATTTAGTGTTGCATTAAATCAGTGAAAAGTGTCAAAACAAAACATTAGAAAAATGGGTTTTGGAGAAGCAAAAATCAAACCCATGACTTCAAAGCCTTTATATACAAGTTTCCACAAGAAACAAAGTCATTGTGAACACCAAGGAAGAGAGAAACATTGCAAAGTGAGTGTGAGAGTGCAAGCACGCGTTTGGAGTGAGTTTGGAGTCGTTTTCAGGAGCACGGCGCACAAAGCGCGACCCCGCAGTGTAAAGTTAACACGGGCGCAACGCATATACCGAGCGTGGCGCACTGGGTTTGTTGCGCAGCACACACCCACAAAGGCCCGAATTTGTGCCAAACTTGCAACCAATCATTTTGAAACCCTTCAAATTGACAGGTAGGCTCTATATCTTGGCTTGCTCATCAAATTTTGTGGATATGATGATGGTTTATGGCCATGTATAGTTGCAATAAAAACGCCTAAACCCTACCTCTTGAAATCATCAAATCCATTGCTCTTAGGATTGCAAATTTTTTGTGTTGAGGCCAAGGTTCCTCCTCCCTTTCATTTTTCCCTTCTTTCCATTCTTCCCTTTCCCCCTATTCCATTTTTCCCATCTTTCCCTACCCTAAAACAATACTAAACCTCTATTCCCTATCCCCTCCACTCATTTGTCAATGTAAAACCCCAAAACCCTTCCTTATAGATCCCCAAACCCTACTACATGTCCCTAAAACAAAACTTCTCCCCATAATCCCTAACCCCATCATATTAATCCCCTTCCTAACATTCCCTTTTTGCATTGTTCCCCTTGGTGGCAGAGTTCATAACAACACATGATTTCACTACCATCATCAAAGGGTAGTCCAAGAACAGTCCATATAGTCATGGCATCTAATCATTCATCGAAGTACGAGGTGGAAACTGAAAGTGATTCATCCTTAGAAGAACAGGCTCCCCGGAGGCATCATAAAAGTGGAAAACATGTTAGGGATGAGCCAACCACCCTCACAGAATTGCAGGCATGCCCTCTTGCTATGTCATGTTTCCAACATCTATCATGTTTTGAGTTTTGTCAAAAAGTGGCTAATGTTCGAGTTCATTATGAGCTGGCCCATATTTTTGTGCTTCACCTACATGGAGATCACTCTATCTTGGTCGGTGTCACCTTCACACTGACACCTGAAACTATCTCATTAGCAACCGACATACTGAATGTTGGAGAACCATGGCACAAGAAACAGAAGGTTGATCGGCAGCATTATGAGCCTTACATTAAGGCCAGTTGCTTGAGGCAGCTCACAAGAGTCTTTCCATTCCGATATTTGAAAGATGAATATGCTCCACTCATGAAGTTGATCATGAAGTACTTTAGCTGTGAGGGGAGGTTCTCTCGTCTATATGCCTATCACATCAGGTTGCTCATGCACTTTACCAGGGTACGGATGATGAGCATTCCATATTTCATTTGCAGGAACATAGAGAGGATGAACACCTTCATGCAGCACAAGACCCCTCAGCAGCAACTTAACAGTGTTTATCATTTTTCTCTTATTAAGATTTTGGTGGATCATCAGCTGGGATTGCAGGGCATTGCTTGGGAGGACTTCATCTCCCGTGACCTCTTCAGCACTTCACAGGTATTATCAGAGGTTGAACATGAGATAGGTGGTCCTTCTCATCAATATGAGCGCCATAAGACCACTACTATGCCAGTATTCATCACATATCATAAAGGCACCAGACGTTTGTTTGCAGCGGCAACGCGAGTGTTATCTTCACCCGGTGTGGAAGGGGCCTCGCTTCCTCCATCAGCATCACAGGAACAAGACAAAGGCAAGGAGCCAATGCAAGATGAGGGGCCTTTAGGTGAGCATTCAGGTGAACGAGAGACCGAATTCGTTCTCCTTCATGATGATGATACATATACAGAACCGACAAGTGCACAGCTTAAAGAGATCATCCAGGAGCAGCAAGCAGAGATTTAAGCCTTGTCCCTTGATTTGGAAAGAGCCAAATGGAACATGAAATATCTGGAGCAGAGGAACAAACATTTGGAGGATCAGCAAGCGATCATGGAGCTACAAAACATTCATGAGCATCACCAAGCTGCACAAAGGAGAAGAGTTGAGCGCACGTCATTGGAGCAAGAGATTAATGAGGATCGGGAGACCAATCTCGACAGAGTTAACATGCACTTGGAGAGGCTGCTGGACAAGGCTGACAAGGACCATGCATTGTCAAGACACATGGCTTTCCACTACATGGCGTGAAACAAAGTGTGCAAGGCCCGAATCACGAATTTGAAGGCGAAATTGAGGAAGGCAATCAAGAAGCAAAAGAGGCAAAGGGAGCTTGATAGACTTCAAATATTGGCCGAAGCCTCTTTGGCCCAACATAACACTTGATAAGGAAGCTCCAGCCCAAATTTCAAGAAATTTGGGGCATTTTTGGTGTTTCTGGAAATTTTTGTGCAAAAAACAGGGTTTTTCTCCATGTGGCACGACGCATAGGATTGGGAGCTCCAAATCACAAATGGTTTGCATTTTTGGATTCAGCATGAAAAATCATGACTGTTGGTGCATGGACAAGAAGTTTGGGCAAGTTTTGAGTCCGCAGGAGGTCAAAAACACTCAAAAAATGACCTTTCTGCCCCTATTTTGACACACAGGAAGCAGTCTTGGGAGAATGAAGTTTTGGAGGGGAAAATGAGCACCAAATTCAGAAATTCCACTTGGGTTGGAAAGTAGATAGGTATGGATTTCCAAAAAGCACACTTGGGCACAATTTGGACTCCTGCAGGTACCTTAAAATCTCCTCCAAAGTGGCGTGATGCATATAGATTTGGGCGCGGCGCACAGGGACCCAAAAGGCCAAAATCACTTCCGCTCTGCGACATTTCGATTCGCGAATTTCTCCAAGTGGGCCCGCTCATTTACACTATATTTTTCTTGGCAACTAAGGCAATTTTTAAAAAGTATTTTCACTAAAGGTGGGCTCCTATCCAAGTGGCGAAGGAAGGCGAGCAGTCACCCAAGCCATTTGTCATTTCTGTAACACTGCATCTGTAACTAATGGTTGACTTTCCATTTCCAGTTTGTAATCATTTGAAAAACTCCCCAACTGTGGGTCATTCTATTTCGCAATGGCATAGTATATTTATTGTATGCAACACTATTTGGAAAGGGTTGGCATTTCTGGGAACTATGGGAGAGAAACCCAGTCACTCACTGTACATTTTGACAGAGAATTAATGAAAGATTGCAGCTCTGGTTCATGAGATTCCTGTGGCGTGAGTTTAGAAAATGTATCTTCTTTATGTTTCATATGTATTTCGTTATGTTTCATATTTTCATTCACATTCATTTCCAGTGAAAGCTTTCTAAGTAAAAAAGGTAGAATTCAGTGCACTGCTCTGCCTTGGGATAGTTTTCATGCTCTATGTTTTCTTTTGGTTAAAAGGATTCATGTATTTATGCCCTTTTCACACTCTTAAACAATCTCTCCACTTCATATTATTTCAAATCTAATTGCTAGACTTTCCGCCTGTCTTGCCTCACAAAATAACCTGAGTCTTTGAGTTAAATTCTCTGCTCATGTTGTTCCTTGGCCCCCACACATCCCAGAAAACTCAGTTATTCTTCAAATACCACCATCACATCCATTTACCTAGCCTAAAATCAGTATTCATTTTTTAGTCATCTCAGACCCTATTGTTTATTTCCTGAGCGTGACCCGAAGAGAGCTCTCTCCTGTTCTGGTAGGGCTAGATACTAGATTGAGCGTGGTTTGTGGTTACCCTGAATTTTGCCTTCCTTTAGCCTGAGGCAAATTTAGGTGCTAACATAGTGGCGACTCAACTGGGGAACGAAAATGGTTTGCTTGAAGATTGTTTTGCCCCAGTACATATCTCAAGTTCAGAGCTAATTGTTGATGGTGAACAACGATCAGACATAAGAAGGCTGAAATCATTCACTTGGCGACTCCATTCACTGAATAATCCAGCAATCAATCCTTCATGGTGACTCTACTGCAGAGAGATCAGTAGCTTTGAGATTTTTAAAATGGAGCGGGTTGCAAGAAGATACACTCCCATGAGGCGAGATCACATCCCAGGTTTTTCAAATAAAATTCCGAAGGTAGATTGGTCAAGGAATCTTCCTACGTTTAAAGATGATGATAAGAAGGACGCTGCTTTACATCTAGTTCGATTTCACATGCATATTCGCAAGTTGAAGGTTGATTTTCCTGACGATTGCTTGATGAAGATATTCCTGGCCACTCTGGAAGGTGAAGCCCAATCTTGGTATGAAAGTTTACCACCTGCTTGTATTTACTGTTTAAAGGATTTTCATGCCCTGTTCATTGAAAGATATCAAGAATCTTATTCATCATTAAATCTAGTTCATTACTGTTGCAAACATGCTTCTACTTTTATTGAAAGCCTTGAAAAATACTATGAGGATGATAATTTTATGGATGATGAGATCATGGAAGCCTTGTATGAGAATCCATTTCAACAACATGAAGAGAAACTAAAGGAGTCCCATAAAGATGCTCAGGAAACGTTGCAGCAAAATCAAGATCTTTGTACGGTGGAAAATGAAGGAATTTTGCATCTTGATAGTCAACATGAATTACCTGAAATAGATCAGCAGGTTGAAGATTTCCATATGGCTGAAAGTGATGAAAGAAAAAGTGTCGGTTTAGATCTGTCCATAGAAGAAGACAGCATGCAAGGAAGTCCAGTTCTAATTCCAGAATGTGATAATGTCAAGTCACCCATTTCAGATTCAGATTCAGATTGTGATGACCAAGAAAACCTTGTACTAAGTCCCATGAAAGAGAACTCTGCTGCTGAAATCATCTGGGATGAAGAAGACAGAGTTTTGGATCCGAATGTTCTCATGTTAGCAAAACACAGTCTTCATGAAGAGGTAATCCAGTCAGCTCATGAACAGCAAGATGAGATCGTTTCTCAAGCAAGTAAAAAAGTTCCTCTGGATGAATTTATGGTAGATTATAGAAATGTTAGTGTTAGGTTTCAAAAAACAACTGAAGTTGCTTTTCTCATGATTGATGAATGTGATGAATGTAATGAGAATTTGGTTGTCATATCGTATGAATATGACCTACCATATATTTAGACTTCAGCAGACCAGACTATTCAGGATTCCCTTTCAGATTCTTCCTCATATGTCTCATGTTTTGAAATGTTTTTTGAAGAGGAAATCTGCTCATCCACTTGTTCAGAAATTTTTGAGGACTAGGACCATACTTTTTCTGAAGAACATTATGAAGGAAGATCAACATCAAAAGAAAAAGACATCTTGTTTCCTAAACAGGAGGTAAATCTTCATGTTTTTCATGATCCAATGGAAAATCTGTTGCAGTCAGCAGTGAAGGTGATTATTGTAGTATTCAGTGATGAAGGAGATCATGGTCGACTGTGTTTTTGGATGCCCAGTTACCAGTATCTGTTGTTGACCAGGAGATCTGATCAGGAGAATCAATCAAGAAGGCATCTGCTTGATTGGTTATATTGGAAGACACATTACACATGATTGTACATATTGCATTAATATGCAGGTGGCTGTCATCATAATTTGAAACCCTCGAATCTTGATGGACTGCTACCATTGAATAATTTTTGTCAGTTCTTGTTTTAGTTAAGTCAGTCATGAGTCATTTCCTTTTGCATTGAGTCAGTTTTTTTAGTCATGTTGGTTTCATAATTAATGTCGGTTTAAGTCAAGTTCCAATCAATAAATGTGTCAAAGTCTTGTGTTGTTTGTCGGAATAATGGACTCCATAGCCCAATGGATGAAGGCACTGTCTGCTCTCCTAAAGATCTGTCATTCTTGGCACCTCCAAGGAGCTACCATCCCCATTGGAGCCAATGTTAGAGTCGGTCTTGTCAGTCCTCCGTCAGCGATCAAAACTCTTTCTGCATTTCATTTTTATGTGTCTCGCTCCATTCACTCAGCTGCATTCCCCTAGGGGCATGCCATAATCTGTCAGAAAGGTCATGTCAGTCATTTCCCCTCATTTATGGCACCTGCTGGCTTAGGTCTTTTCATCAATGTTCACTAATGTCCATGACAGTTAATGTTTGATCTTTTAATGGACGAGAGTCATTTTCACTCATTAGGTCTAGGGATCAGATAAATTGGTCTTCAAACATGTCCAATAAAGCCATGCAGGCCAGAGGGAGGCCCTTACAAAGTTATGATTCAGAGATTTTCATCGTCATGTTGACAGATTACGACTGTTCTTCAAAACTCCGTTTTGAAGAAAAGTAAAACAGTGTGTCATTTGTGATAATTTTCAAAAAAGTCTCCAGTTGATTTCTTCAGGTGCAGTCATGGTTTCCTTGGCCAAATGCCATGTCGTGCGACCACTGCTAAAGTGCCAAAAAAATTCATCGTTTTAGCTAAAAATTCAAAGGGAAAAGTGAAATTCAGTGTTGCATTAAATCAGTGAAAAGTGTCAAAACAAAACATTAGCAAAATGGGTTTTGGAGAAGCAAAAATCAAACCCATGACTTCAAAGCCTTTATATACAAGTTTCCACAAGAAACAAAGTCATTGTGAACACCAAGGAAGAGAGAAACATTGCAAAGTGAATGTGAGAGTGCAAGCACGCGTTTGGAGTGAGTTTGGAGTCGTTTTCAGGAGCGCGGCGCACAGAGCGCGACCCCGCAGTGTAAAGTTAACACAGGCGCGACGCATATACCGAGCCTGGCGCACTGGGTTTGTTGCGTGGCGCACACCCACAGAGGCCCGAATTTGTGCCAAACTTGTAACCAATCATTTTGAAACCCTTCAAATTGACAGGTAGGCTCTATATCTTGGCTTGCTCATCAAATTTTGTGGATATGATGATGGTTTATGGCTGTGTATAGTTGCAATAAAAACGCCTAAACCCTACCACTTGAAATCATCAAAGCCATTTCTCTTAGGATTGCAAATTTGCTATGTTGAGGCCAAGGTTCCTCCTCCCTTTCATTTTTCCCCTTCTTTCCATTCTTCCCTTTCCCCCTATTCCATTTTTCCCATCTTTCCCTACCCTAAAACAGTACTAAACCTCTATTCCCTATCCCCTCCACTCATTTGTCAATGTAAAACCCCAAAACCCTTCCTTATAAAATCCCCAAACCCTACTACATGTCCCTAAAACAAAGCTTCTCCCCATTCCCTAATCCCATCATATTAATCCCCTTCCTAACATTCCCTTTTTGCATTGTTCCCCTTGGTGGCAGAGTTCATAAAAACATAGAGTTTCACTACCATCATCAAAGGGCAGTCCAAGCACAGTCCATATACAACAGTCATGGCATCTGAGCATTCATCGGAGTACGAGGTGCAAACTGAAAGTGATTCATCCTTAGAAGAACAGGCTCCGCGGAGGCATCATAAAAGTGGAAAACATGTTAGGAATGAGCAACCCACCCTCACAAAATTGCAGGCATGCCCTCTTGCTATGTCATGTTTCCAACATCTATCATGTTTTGAGTTTTGTCAAAGAGTGGCTAATTTTCAATTTCATCATGAGTTGGCTCATCCTTTTGTGCTTCACCTACATGGAGATCACTCTATCTTGGCCAGTGTCACCTTCACACTGACACCTGAAACTATCTCATTAGCAACCGGCATACCGAATGTTGGAGAACCATGGCACAAGAAAAAGAAGGTTGATCGGAAACATTATGAGCCTTACATTCAGGCCAGTTGCTTGAGGCAGCTCACAAGAGTCTTTCCATTCCGATATTTGAAAGATGAATATGCTCCACTCATGAAGTACTTCAGCTGTGATGGGAGGTTCTCTCGTCTATATGCCTATCACATCAGGTTGCTCGTGCACTTTACCAGGGTACGGATGATGAACATCCCATATTTCATTTGTAGGAACATAGAGAGGATGAACACCTTCATGCAGCACAAGACCCCTCAGCAACAACTTAACAGTGTTTATCATTTTGCTCTTATTAAGATTTTGGTGGATCATCAGTTGGGATTGCAGGGAATTGCTTGGGAGGACTTCATCTCCCTGGACCTCTTCAGCACTTCACAGGTATTATCAGAGGTTGAACATAAGATAGGTGGTCCTTCTCATTAGTATGAGCGCCATAAGACCACTACTATGCCAGTATTCATCACATATCAGAAAGGCACCAGACGTTTGTTTGCAGTGGCAAAGCGTGTTATCTCCACCCGAGGTGGAAGGGGCCTCGCTTCCTACATCAGCATCACAGGAACAGGAGAAAGGCAAGGAGCCAATGCAGGATGAGGGGCCTTCAGGTGAACGAGAGACCGAATTTGTTCTCCTTCATGATGATGATACATATACAGAACCGACAAGTGCACAGTTTAAAGAGATCATCTAGGAGCAGCAAGCAGAGATTCAAGCCTTGTCCCTTGATTTGGAAAGAGCCAAATGGAACATGAAATATCTGGAGCAGAGGAACAAATAGCTGGAGGATCAGCAAGCGATCATGGAGCTACAAAACATTCGTGAGCATCGCCAAGTTGCACAAAGGAGAAGAATTGAGCTCACGTCATTGGAGAAAGAGATTAATGAGGATTGGGAGGCCAATCTCGAGAGAGTTAACATGCACTTGGAGAGGCTGCTGGACAAGGCTGACAAGGACCATGCATTGCTGAGACACATGGCTTTCCACTACATGGCGCGAAACAAAGTGTGCAAGGCCCGAATTAGGAATTTGAAGGCGAAATTGAGGAAGGCAATCAAGAAGAAAAAGAGGCAAAGGGAGCTTGATCGACTTTAGATATTGGCCGAAGCCTCTTTGGCCGAGCATAACACTTGATAAGGAAGCTCCAGCCAAAATTTCAAGAAATTTGGGGCATTTTTGGTGTTTCTGGAAATTTTTGTGCAAAAAACAGGGTTTTTCTCCCTGTGGCGCGACGCTTAGGATTGGGAGCTCCAAATCACAAATGGTTTGCATTTTTGGATTCAGCATGAAAAATCATGACTGCTGGTGCGTGGACAAGAAGTTTGGGCAAGTTTTGAGTCCGCAGGATGTCAAAAACACTCAAAACATGACCTCTTTGCCCCTATTTTGACACACAGGAAGCAGTCTTGGGAGAATGAAGTTTTGGAGGGTAAATGAGCACCAAATTCAGAAATTCCACTTGGGTTGGAAAGTAGACAGGCAGGGATTTCCAACAAGCACACTTGGGCACAATTTGGACTCCTGCAGGTACCTCAAAATCGCCTCCAAAGTGGCGCGATGCATATAGATTTGGGCGCGGCGCACAGGGACCCAAAAGGCCAAAATCACTTCCGCTCCGCGACATTTCGATTCGCGACTTTCTCCAAGTGGGCCCGCTCATTTACACTATATTTTTCTTGGCAACTAAGGCAATGTTTAAAAAGTATTTTCACTAAAGGTGGGCTCCTATCCAAGTGGCAAAGGAAGGCGAGCAGTCACCCAAGCCATTTGTCATTTCTGTAACACTACATCTATAACTAATGGTTGGCTTTCCATTTCCAGTTTGTAATCATTTGAAAAACTCCCCAACTGTGGGTCGTTATATTTCCCAATGGCATAGTCTATTAATTGTATGCAACACTATTTGCAAAGGGTTGGCATTTCTGGGAACTGTGGGAGAGAAACCCAGTCACTCATTGTATATTTTGACAGAGAATTAATGAAAGATTGCAGCTCTGGTTCATGAGATTCCTGTGGCATGAGTTTAGCAAATGTATCTTCTTTATGTTTCATATGTATTTCGTTATGTTTCATATTTTCATTCACATTCATTTCCAGTGAAATCTTTCTAAGTAAAAAAGGTAGAATTCAGTGCACTACTCTGCCTTGAGATAGTTTTCACGCACTATGTTTTCTTCTGTTGAAAAGGATTCATGTATTTATGCCCTTTTCACACTCTTAAACAATCTCTCCACTTCATATTATTTCAAATCTAATTGCTAGAATTTCCGCCTGTCTTGCCTCACGAAATAACCTGCGTCTTTGAGTTAAATTCTTTGCTCATGCTGTTCCTTGGCCCCCACACATCCCAGAAAACTCAGTTATTCTTCAAATACCTCCATCACATCCATTTACATAGCCTAAAATCAGTATTCATTTTTGAGTCATCTCAGACCCTATTGTTTATTTTCCTGAGCGTGACCCGGAGAGAGCCCTCTCCTGTTCTGGTAGGGCTAGCTACCAGACTGAGCGTGGTTTGTGGTTACCCTGAATTTTGCCTTCCTTCAGCCTGAGGAAAATTTAGGTGCTAACAGGTCAGATACATAGAGATCGTCTCATCCCTTTCACACTTGATTTTTCGAAGTTTGTCCTTTAGTGCCAGCTTCCTCTGATCACTGCTATTCTGATATAAATCTTTCAATGTTTTCCACATTGCATGCGGAGTCTCCTTCTCATGGAGGCTCGAGACAATGTGATCTCACACTCCCTCCAAGAGAATTATCCTAGCTCTAGCCACACACTTCCTCCATTCCACCTGCTCAGTCTTGTCAGTAGGCTTAGGAATTTCTTGATCAATGAAATCCTTAAGGCCATTATCTTCCAAAACTGCCTCCATGCGATCCTTCCAAGCTATATAGTTTGAGCTGCCATCAAGGGCATACTCAAGCCTCAAACCATAGAACGCCATTGATGAAATAGATGTGATAAGAACTTGAGATCTATATCCCGAATAATAAACTTCGAATTTCTCCTGCTAGTATATTGTTCTTGCTTGATCACCTATGCTCTGATACCATGTAGAAATTTCACCTGTAGAACAAATTGATATATGCAATGTCCTAAAGCATAATACTTGTTCTACTTCTACAAAACATTAAGCGGAAGCATAATCGAATTCATGAACAACATCAAGCAGAAACATGCATAACTGATCAAGAGAAATAATCACATATAACACAAGTTATATCCAGGGGAAAGCACCAACATAAAACCCCAACCATGTATTATCAATCAAGTGGAAATCCTCAACAACATACAAAAAGAATCAACTCAATAGTTATCATGCTCTCTCTGTAATCAGAAGATGAAGATCATAGACTACCTAGGCCTCAATATATAGGCCACAAGTCCTCCAATCTCCTATAATACGTATTTCTCTTAGAAATAGATCCTTCTCCTTGCAAGGAATACTTACTAGAAATATCCAAGCATATGATAGTACACTGTCCCTCATCTGATCTCAACTGGGTCTCTGACAGTACTGACATGCAACAATTATCCATGAGTGAATCCTCAGTTATCTAAAATAATAGTTGTCACATGCATGCAAGCATTAACAAACTATATTTTATTAATTTAACAACTTGTTAAATTAATCTAACTGGACTTGACTCAGTTAACTGAACCAACTAATTACAACTCATAGTTACAACTCATCCTTATCTCTTTAACTAATGGATAAATTCATCAATTAATAGATAAACTGTTGCATGTCCTCACATAGACTTCAAGTTTGTTTTTCCTTAACTAATTAACTCATGGAGATTAATTAATTAATATTTTAAACTGTTGTTCAGACCAAATTCATTTTTACTTCCTATAGTTAGATTAGGGACTACAAAAAATATGAAGGGACCCAGAAATGCTATTTTTAGAACTTTCTATTTTTTAGTAGTTTCACCTCTCACCCAATGTGGCCAATGACCTCACTGGCCAAACTGCTATTTTTAGACATGCTATTTTTAGCAGGTCTATTTTTAGCACATTCTAAATTTAACATTTCTTGTTGCACATTTTTCAACATTAATATGTATTTCGACCATAGATTTCAAAGTTGTCGCCTCACAGGGAAGTGGAATTTTCTATTGAGTTGGTATCAGGGGAAACACCAACATGAAAGGCATTGTACATGATGAGCACACCAGAGTAAGTGTAATTGAGGTTGCAATTGAAGAAAATGCTTGACAAGGGATACATTAGGCCAAGTGTATCACCATGGGGTGGACCAGTGTTGTTAGTGAAGAAGAGAGATGGTACTCTCAAGTTATGTATTAATTACAGGAAGCTAAACAAGGTAACCATCAAGAACAGGTATCTGTTGCCAAGGATCAATGACTTGTTTTATCAGTTGAAGGGAGACACAATGTCCTCGAAGATTGATTTGAGGTCAGGATATCATCAGGTACACATCAAAGAAGATGACATCTACAAGACTACTCTTCGAACCAGGTATCCACATTATGAGTTTGTTGTGGTTCCTTTTGGTTTGACTAATGCTCCAACTACTTTCATGTTTTTGATGAATAGTGTGTTATGCCCATATCTAGACAAGTTTATGATTGCGTTCATTGATGATATATTGATATATTCTAAGAATGAGGAAGAACATGTCGAACACTTAGCAACAATATTGATATTGCTAAGAGATCATTAATTGTATGCCAAGATTAGTAGGTGCACTTCTTTCAAAAAGAGGTACATTACTTGGGACATGTTTTTCCCAACAAAGGCATAACAATGGATCCAGAAAAGATCAAAGCTATCGTGAAATGGGAAGCTCCTAGGAATTTGGATGATGTTATATCATTCATGGGCTTAGCAGGTTGTTACAGGAGGTTCATCAAGAAATTCTCACGGATTTCCTATCATATTACATCATAACAGAGGAAAGGAAAGAAATCTGAATGGACAAAGAATGTGCAACAAGTTTTGAGTAGTTGAAGCATTTGCTTACACTTGCTCTAGTTCTAATTATTCTAGAGCGAGATAAAGAGTTTATGTTGTGTACAGATGCTTGCAGGAGAGGACTTGGTGGATTCTTGAGGTAGAAGGTTATTTTTGTTAGAGTTGAATGGAAGGTTATTTATGTTAGAGTTGAGTGGAATGTTATTTGGTCCTAGAAAAAGAATTAAAGTTGTTAAATTCTAATTTTTTAGAGTTTTCATATAATTATATATATTTTAAAACTTTAAAGGGGTTGAAGATTCTCCATTCTAATGTATTAGAGTTGAATGGAAGCTTGTTTGTGTTAGAGTTGAGTGGAAGGTTATTTGGTCTTGGAAAAATAATTAAAGTGGTTAAATTCTAATGTGTTAGAGTTGATTTGAAGGTTATTTGGTCTAGGGAAATAATTAAGGTTAAAGTTGTTAGGTAATAAATGTGGTTTTAGATTCTTTTATTAGTGGTGGGACTATGATATAATTATATATGATAAAAACCTTTAAAAGGCTTAGAGATTCTCCATTCTATTGTGTGGAATATTTATTTGGTCGGAGTGGGGTGTTAGCCATGTATATTTAAGTAAAAAATATTTGCTAAGTTCAAACAAAAAATATTCACTATCCACTTTAACATTAGTCAACTGATGCATAACATTAATTGAGTTTTAAGATCATAAAATAATTTATTATTAGCTAAATTTTTTCAAATTATAACATTCGCTTATTGATGGATAACATTAATTGAGTTCTTAAACCATAAAATAATTTATTGTTAACTATTTTTTTTCAAATTAACATTTCCATTAAAATTGAATAAAAGGTTTACTTAGTATAAAACACTATATAACCATTTGCATCTAAGTTAAAGACTAAGTTTAAATCAAGAATATTCACAATAATATTAGTTGAATTTGATTTAGGTTAATGTGTGTTAACCATTTGCATCAAAGTCAAAAATATTGACTAAGTTTCACAAGAATGAAAAATACTCACAATAATATCGAGTAAATTTATTCACAAAGATATTTGTTGTTTTTAAGTTATAATATAATTATTATTTTATTGTAAACTATTTTTTCTAAATTAAATTTTCAAAATAAATATCTCAAAATTATAAGGTTGTTTGAATGGGGAAAGGAAAAATTTCCAAATAAAATTGGCAATGTAACAATTTATTCTTTAGAGTGGCCTTACAAAAGTTATTAAAAATTTATTCAAGTACATGAAGTAATAATTCTTACATTATTTCAATGTTGCAATATTCTCTTACATTGCAATAATAGTTCTTACACTATTTTGAAAGGTTGGAATTGATGGATATTGGGGGGAAGTTATAACCATCAAGGCATTGGTGTAAGTCTCTCTTTTTCCTTATTAATACAAAATATATTTCTTTCCCACATATGTCATATAATTGTGCAAATATTGTAATGGAACTTTTTGATCATTCATTTAAGATTTGTTGAGTATTTTATATATCAAATGCTTTGATTAGTTGTTTGTTGGTGATATTGTAGGTTTTGGCATTGAGGATCAAAGGCATTATGAGAGCTACAAAAAACAAAGAACAAGTGAGGACAAACGTTAGATTACCAAGTCTGTCCATGTTTACATTTTCAATAGCATTCTAGGGAAAGCTTGTACATTTTTGTGTGTGTTTTGTTCTATTGTTTGGTTTTTGAACCTAGGGATATTGCTCTTATAAGAAAAAACAATTATTACATTGTCAATGGTAGAAAAAGGATGGCTCTAAAAGATGGTTACACCATATTAACTATTGGGATTTCATGCTATTTGAGATTTCTTTGTTCACACTGAATAGGGTTTGGAATTTTCTATCGAGATTCAACGATTCTTGAGAGTGTTTCCCACTGGATCACAAAAAATTCTAATTTCTCCTTCGGGGAAGGATGAGGTCTCCCTTCCCTAGCCTCCCCCAACTCCATAAATTTGGCTCTTAGCTCTTTTAAGGTATTACAATTTCACTTTAGTGAGGTGAGAGTGAAATGTACAAGGATGAGCTTGAATTTCTCTTTGTTCGTGGTAACTTTGTTTAGAGGAAATTGTTCTTTGGTATCTTTTAGTTTAGACTCTGGTTGTTTCATTTCTAGCTCTCATATTAATGGTTGGCTCCCATTGCTTGTTAGATATGCATGCTTTTATCTAATTTTTCCTCCATATTCTTGATGGTTTATTTTGGTTGGAGATTTATTTGATGAGTGTGGTCAAGCTAGTGTTGGTTTATTCTTATTCTCATCAAGTTCGATTGACATGTGTGATCCCGTCAGTGTTGGTTTTTTCTTTACCTTTGACTTCCATAAGCCCCAACTTTCCCTCACTACGTTACCCTCTCACAACTTCTCCCTATTGAATCCTTTGCATGTGCCTCTCCCTACCTGTGCATTGCCTCTCTTATTCTCTCCACCATGCCTCGAAATCGCACTTAAAGTCGATGAGACTCATCGAGTCATGGGGAGGGTAGTGCTCAAGCTCATCATGATGTGCATTCTGCGGCCAACTCTTACACCCTCATACTCCAACAAACATTGAAGAAGAAATTTATCAAGAAATTGAAGAGGTTGTGGCAAATCACTAGCGAATAGAGGGTAATTTATTGGCACATAGATCTTGGCCTTTTTCATTGATTGGGTTCTTGATATGGGCCACACTAGAGGTACGCAAAACGAATATCGTAGACAATTGAACTCTACTAGCATATCAAAGCACAACTTGGCAAGGTCCTCCTTCAGAGGAACAAGGCCAAAAAATAAATTCTCCTTCACATGGCCAATCTTTCAGATGACCACTGGGATATGGCGCTTCCACTAGATCGCATAGAAGCCATATTGACTTGTGGCAAGGGCTTGATTTGCTAGGCACCCTAGCAAACCTCACTGATGTTTCAACTTCCTTTCAAGTCAATTCAGATGGCTCTTGATTTTGATTGTATGGTTGGTTCTCTTTGTGGCTCCATGTTTCTATTATATAGTTTATGTATGCAATAGTTTAGCTTTTCTTTCAAGCATGTATATTGTATACACAAGATTGATAACATTAGTAACATTGGAAATTAGCTAAGGCAATATGACTATTTTTGTAAATTTTTGGACTAACATCCTCCTTTTTGTCACTAGTTTGGTTTTTCAATGGAAAATTGTTGCCATAGTTGTAATAGTGTTTTGTTGATTAATATAAGGATACTTCACTTACTAAAAAAACATAAGTTTATGTCAATTTTATATAAAGATAAAGTAATTGAAAGTAAAAAAAAAATTCTTATATTTTCCTTTTTGAGTACGTGCAATATATTTAAGTCTTACTATGGACTTGATATGTGGCATTTAAAAAATATTAATAAAAAAAATTCAATGTGATATATATAGAGAGAGAGTGAAAAGATTCTATCTCATGGATACATGTTTTCTACTTCCCAATATGAGGGGGATATATATTTTAAAATATAGTAATAACAATAAATGTCGACAATGTGGGTCATAAATAAAATATTTATGTCCATGTTGAGTACAATATTTTAATGTCATTTATGTGGATATCATATAACACAATTGAAAACAATAAAAAATTGAAAGTTAAAACACCTTATTTGTTTGTTGCTCAAGAGGAAGGAGATGTGTAATTCCTTCCATGTTAGAGTTGACATATCTATATATATATATATATATATATATATATATGAGAGATTCATTTTACTTATAAATTTATCAAGAGCTAAAAGGGATCAGATCTTTTGATATGCCAATTTTTTTTGCAACCAAAAAGAAATTCCAGGTTTAATCCCTCTTAACATTTGATAAAACCAAAATCAATATAAATTTAATTTAAATTCATAATTAACATAAATATTCATAAATTAACAAAAATATATCATATTTTTTATTAGTTAATTTTTAATTTAATTTAATTTAATTAATAATTATTTTAATTATGAATTTGAATTATTAAATTTATAAGTAATTTTTTAAAAATTTAATTACATTTTGCTTATACAAAAACCATGTAACAAATTCTCATTAGTAATAAATAATTAAAACTTATAATTAAAACCTATAACTTTTACATCCGCAGTATTGAAACCATTACCACGTGCTTTCTGAAAAAAATTGGTGTCGCTAGTCTCCGCATCTATGTCTGTGCATGGTTGACACGCTTTCATGGTTTTGGCGACATCTGTCCAGAGCCGTCTCACTCAAGGAAAGATGTGTCCATCTCAGCTGCTCCCCTCCCTCATATTTATAAACGATCCTCCCCTTCATTGGTTCCCACGATTGCAGCACCACCAATCACAGCACTGCATTACCCTTGAAGCACAGGTCGATCAATCTTCACACTCTTATTCTCAGCGATGGCGGAACAATACAAGCAATATGGTCAGGAGAAGGCCGAACAAGCTCAACAAACAACTCAAGTAACGATTTATATATTATTTCTACTCTCTCATTCATTCTCTTTAGTCTCTGCATTTTTTTAAACTTTGTGTTACTGTTATTGATGTAATGGCTGGTATTCTATATTTTGTTTTGCCAAGGGTGTAATGGGGACTGCTCAACAGAAGACTTCTGATGCAGCCACTGCTACTCAACAGAAGGGTGGTCAGATGAGGGATATGACTCAAGAGAAGGCTTCTCAAGGGACTGAAGCGACCAAGGGAATGGGTCAGTCCATCATGGGAAAAGCCCAAGAGGGCAAAGAACAAACTGGCTCTTTCTTCCAACAGGTGGTTCATAATTTTACTTTAAAATATTGTATGGTTGGATTTTATTTTTTTTCAATTTGGTTTATACTGCGTGGCAGTTATGTTCCCAACAATTATTTAGGTATAATGGCAGAAAATGATTTCTGCCAGCTTATTAGTAAAGTCAATGATAGCTTATTACTAAAGTCTAATTCCCAGTCAAATATGCTAGCTTATTACTAAAGCCTAATTATTAGTAAATTCAAATAAGTTAGCTTTTTAGTAAAGTCTAACTCCCGGTCAAAATCTAACTCCGAGTCAAATATGTTAGCTTCTACTAGTAGAGTCAAATATGTTAGCTTATTAGTAAAGTCAAAGCTAATTTATTACTCCAAAAGTGCTGATTCTCTTAAAAAAAAATTGATACTACCTTATTAATAAAACCTAACTCCTAAAGTGTAGATTCGCCAAAAGTGAAATCTCCAAAGGGTATAGATCCCATGAACCTAACACCAAGAATCTAGATCCCATGAGCCTAACTCCCAAGAGTGTAGATCCGTGACCTCCCCATTGACAAAGTTTTTTAACATCAATTAAACTAACCCTTATAGGGTATTAGGCTATATTCTTGGATTTTATAAGAGCTAATTGAAAAGATTAACAATTAAATTGGAAGGTCTCATTTCATTTTGAATGTATTGAAATTAATTGAGTTTGGATGATGTTAATGCAGGCGGGGGATAATGCAAAGGGTGCTACACAGAGTGTCATGGACGCTGTGAAGAAACCCTTTGGTGGTAGCCAGTAACAACCAGGGCAAGCACAACAAGTGAAGCCTTTATGTTGTGAAGGCAGATTGTAATAATTCTCCATTTTTGTCGATAATAAAATTTGATATTAATAACAAGCAGATGAATCGGAATCTGGACATTGGACTTGGAATATTTGAGGCTCTGGATATTTGTAATTATGATGTTTCTTCGTCTTTCTGCGAGACTTTGCATGCAATGTAACAATTTATTCTTCATTGTGACCTTACAAAAAGGTTATTAAAAAAATATTCAAGTTGAAGTGATAATTCTTACATTATTTCAATGTTGTATTATTCTTGTACATTGCAATAATAGTTATTACACTATTTTCAGATTATTCTCCGAAAATAAAGGGATATCTGTTTTAAAAGTCGACAAAGGAGTTGTGGCATAGCGATAATTGGGATAGTTCTTACATTATTCTAAGTGAAGACAATGTCAGAGAAATGGTCATAGATCTTTAGTACCAGTCCTATATACTTTTTAATGCAATATCTTATTTTAGGTATTAGCAAAATAATTATTTTGACTTTACTTATGTTTTATGATTTATATTTATTAAAACATAATTATATTTATTAGATTTTTAAAATATATTTATTAAAATATTTTGAAATCTAATTGAATTATTTTATATTTATTTAAATTATTAAAAATATAAAACGAGAAGAATTTACATTGCATTAATATTATCATTATTTATAATAAAAAAAATAATTAATTAATGGAATGTTGTTACAATTGATATAATAGTTTATTTAATTAATAAGATATTGTTGTAGGTTATATGATGGTTTATTTGTTTTAAATTGATTAGTTTTATGGAGAAAATAAAAATATGTCTATTTAGTTGGATCTAAACTTATCAATAATATATACTTTAATAGATATTTTATGATTTAATATATTGTTTCAAATATAATGTATATCTAAATACTTATTATTTATTCTTCTTATTTTTAGCCATGTGAAATTGAATCTAAAATTTGTAAATCCTCATCAAACTCTATACCATAAACCACCTCATGGATCAACTAATCCCTTTATGAAGATCTTGAGATTACAATTTCCAATATGTGAGATTTCAAATCTCACTTGGAATGTTTCAACTAACCCTTTTATGATGACCTTGAGATTACAATTTACAATGTGTGAGATTTCAAATGTCAATTGGAATGACTCAACTAACCTCTTTATGAGGACCCTAAGATTACAATTTACAATGTGAAATCTCAGTTGGAATGATGCATACACATGATACCCTCAAATTGCAATTTATAAAGGGTGGGATTTCATATTTGAGTTAGAAAAATGTTTTTGCAACTAAATTTTTTCTCATCCTTCCAAAGTACTGCAAGGAAAAGTGTTGAGAAAAGGGGCAGCTTGGATTTCTTTCTTGCAAGACAATGCTAGAAAGAAATCCTCTAAAGCTCACAAATTATGATCACTATGCTGCAAATATGGCATTTGGCCATCAAACTTCAAAGCATTCAAATAGGACAAATGTCAATGTTAATTGGAGGTTTAGTGTGGATATTATGGACAATACAGTATTGTGTTGTTTGTAGTGGTTTTGTAGTTTTGAATTTTCAATATGTGAATGCAATCTTTTTAAACTCTAAAGTGTGTAAAAGGTTTTGGTTTTGGCCTTTTGTATTTATTTTATCATCGTTGAGGTTTGCGTCTGTTTTGCAATGTTGGGTTTTACTATATTGTTGGTATTCATGCGTTGGTCTGATGGAGTTTGGCTTCATGCTACTATTGGTGCTGGATTGGCATTAGTGTTGATTTGGCACTGTGAGTGTTGAATTTCACTCTTTTCATTAATTTTGGTCTTCATTTTGTTAGTAGTCGGTTTTACTATATTGTTGTTTGTAGTGGTTTTGTAGTTTTGAATTTTCAATATGTGAATGCAATCTTTTTAAACTCTAAAGTGTGTAAAAGGTTTTGGTTTTGGCCTTTTGTATTTATTTTATCATCGTTGAGGTTTGTGTCTGTTTTGCAATGTTGGGTTTTACTATATTGTTGGTATTCATGCCTTGGTCTGATGGAGTTTGGCTTCATGCTACTATTGGTGCTGGATTGGCATTAGTGTTGATTTGGCACTGTGAGTGTTGAATTTCACTCTTTTCATTAATTTTGGTCTTCATTGTGTTAGTAGTCGGTTTTACTATATTGTTGTTTGTAACAGCTTAGTGATAGTGAACCTTGGATATGTTAATGTAATAAACCACCCTCCAAAATTTTTCTTATCCTTCAATTTTGGAGCCTTCCTTCTAAACCACAGCAACTCATCTTGCACTGATATAGGTACTTGTGTTTCTACTGAGCTTTATTCTTTTCATATTAGCTTACGTTTTCATGCATAGCTATTTTTCTAACCCACAAGTTGATCTCTTGACTTGGTATTTCCTCAATTCCAGGCCTTCCTTAGAGAACTGTACAATTCATGAGGGCAACTGGTCTTTCTCTTGGGAATTGTGTAGTCTTGACTACCAGTGAGCCTTGAGCTCAGGAAATGTGCAGTATTAGATGGCAGCCAGCCTTGAGTTGGTAAATTGCACAGACATGAGAGGTAGCCCAAAGCCACTCAATCCAGAAATTGTGCAGAAAACACTGTGCCCGGAAATTTCTCAGTGCATGAGTCAGAGAGTTGCCTAGTCCTTCCTCAAACTGTGAAATCTCTACAAGCAATGCATGGCAGTTTTTCCTGAAAAGGGAAAAAAAAAATGAAAAAAAATCCCTTAAAAAAGAAGGGATCTATTTTTAGCAACCTGAAGGAGGCACTTGAGTTATTTTGGAAATTGTCACCAAGTGTCGCTTTTTCCTTAATTTTAGGCATGCACGTTATAAACCCTAACTTGAACAAATCTATTTATCAACGATGATAGAGATCAATTTCACATTCTATCTTGGAGCTTTGGCATTCCCTTGCAGATTAAGGAACCTTCGATGCGATCATCGTCACTTTTCTAGGTGAGTTTTTCTTTTCTAATCTTTTGTCATTTTTTCTATCATTTTTTGTTGTTTAGCTTGTGAGAGTGTTGTTTTACTTGCTTCTTTGAACTAATGTTGGTGTTTTAATTTTTTTTAGCTTGTATAAGTGTTTTTTCAAGTTTTAGATTTTCTTTCCTAAGCGTCGCATGCGTTTTCCTGTTTTTGCACCAACAGTCGTCGTTGCGACAACTCTCTTCACATGCTTCGTTTTCCTTTAGTTTAATTTGTTCTTGCACTTGTTTGACATGCATCAAAACTTAGTCAGATCTTCACTCAGCATCACACCATCCTTCATATCTTCTTGTTGTCTAGGTCAATCCTCTCTGCAGACAGAGACGATCCCTCTAGCCCAATGAGTGGGTGTAGCAACCAAATTGACAATCTACTAAACACTTTCCTAAATTTCAATTGAAAAGAGAAACGAAGAAGATGGCCTACCTCATTTTGATGCTATCTCGATCTCCTTCATTGAAGACCTTGAATCACTCGCGCCACGGGCTCGTTCCTGCTGCTCTCAATGTTTATGCACCTGCATAAGGGATCAAGACACAACAAGGCATGAAAATACAAATATCATATTCAAAAGAAACCTACTTAACTGATCAAGGAATGTTAAGCTAAATGATACATGAGCATACACATTTAGGGAAAATGAACCAGTAGTTGTATATTAATAAAAAATAAGGGCAAACATACATCCAAGCCTTGATGTTGATAGGCTCTCCTTGAATGAATATTTAAGTCCAATCTAAGCTCTCCAATCACTCCTTCTCCAAGTCAAATGAATAGCCTCTAGGCACAATCTTAGCATAAGGGTGCAAATAGACATAGACCAACCCAGCCTCCAACCTGACCAACCATTTGGGAATGGGAGAGGATGAATATATAGGCTGGGAAAGGGAGTTAGGACCTCTCCAAAGATAGGAGTATACCCTCATCTCAAGGAGGTAGCTCATAGGGATAATACTAAGAGGCCAAGTTGGGAGAATTCGACCTCATTTATGTCGAAAAACCTCCAGCTCGCCACTCTAGAAGCTTCTAGATCACGAAGCTTCTCTTCCTCTTTGGGAAAATTTCCTTTTTGGGATCATTGTGGGTATATGAGAAAACAGAGCGATGCCATCACAGGTCTGGTATAGTGCAAGATGCGATCATTGCGGTTTTTGGCCTCATAAGAGCAATGATCCTCAAATTAGGGTTTAAGAGCTATTTCCTTAAGGGGAAGCTCAAGGAATTTTCCAATCAATGTCTTAGGAAGGCTCTTAACTGCATATATGAATGAGTACACTGCATTATGGTCATGTTTTGGATAAAATATTGTGTAACGAATGCCCCCGAAAGCATGAAGGCAGAACGAGGAGTGATGGCTGAGATGCTTTACGATCTTTTGCAAGGATAAGGAAAAACATTCTCAGGAGACCTACAAATAAAGGAAACATATAAATATACATATCTGCTATCAAAACATGAATTCACGGTATGGACACATCCATCTGGATAAAAAGCACTATATGAAAGGATCCATGGCATGGGCGCAACCATCCAATATAGAAGGATCGTCTATAATCTAAGATCCAAGGCATGTACGTAGCCATCCGATATAGAAGGATCATCGTCATAAATATAAAGTCCCACGGTATGGTGACAACCATCCGTATAGAAGAAACATGTGTACAATAATGAACAATACATAACTCCATGCATCCTGAGTTATATTAGACAAAACTCAGGGTCTTGCGCTCCATCCCAACCCGATCAAAGTACGAATTCTAACATGCGAATGAATGTGTCGCAGTCGAACATGCTAGAAAACCACCTAATTACCGTCCATTGATGTGGAGCGTTAATAGGCACAAGAGGAACCACCAATAATGAAAATGGCTCTCAAGGTAGGATAGTACAATCCGTGAATGTGATAACGAAGCTGAAGTCGAACACTTGTGGAATCTCCCGATTGAAGGCCAATAGTGAAAACCTGTCGTCAGATGCGAAGAACTTGCCATTAAGGCATGCAAGCTCCAAGGTACTGAAAGGGAAGTCTCTAAGTCATCTTCCTGAATAATGAGTTGAAGTCGACAGGAAGTGACCCATCGAAGGAGAGTCGTAATGAGTCCCTCATCATCAACACGAAATAAGGAATAAAGTGGAATGAAATAAGTAGGATGACTGTAGCAAAGAGTCAGACAATGTATAAGTAAAAACTGGAGATAGGACTTCTCTTGAACATATCGGCGACATGAATCTGGAGTGTGGCAACATTTTACTCAACATAGGACCAAGGGTCATAATGACGAAGTGGAATAATCAAATGAGAGGAAAAATGGATTACCCAAACCCGGAAGGACAAGTGACTAAGTGAGGATGTCCCAAACCCAACACGAGAAATAGATGAGTGTCATGTTCAAGAGTGACATGCTACCAATACAAGAGATATTTCACTTTCACTTTTTCCCCACTATTTCTAGTGAGTACCTCTTTATTTTTACACAAGCTTGAAGAGGATACCATATGCTTGTCGTATAAGTTCATCCTTCAGATGAATCCATCCTAGTAAGTTTTATGAGTCCTAGGAAGGAGAAACTCAGGCTCATCATGGTGACAAGTCTTTCATCGTTTAATTTTTATGAGTCTGACGGAAGAGTAACTCGATGTCTTTTTCATATTTAGAGATTCTGAAAAAGAGACAAAAAAGAAAACTCCATCAAGTACCTTTCGTAATTTGTCTCTTGAATCTGAAAAGGTAGAAAACAATATTCGAGAGAACCTCTTGACCATGATATCGACAAAGGTGTACCTTTTTCGTAAATAGTCAATCTCAGCACAAAAAAGAGGTAAATGTATACTGAGACAACGCTAATTCATTCAATTTAATGAGTTTGAAAAGACAAGTACTCGGTAATCTTTCCATATTTTTGGAGTCTAAAAAGAGTTGAAAGGGGACTCCACTTGGAGGAACAAGTGGTATAAAAGGATAGAAATTGGTTCCAGTGATGATGGAACTGCTCAAAACATGTAATGGTCAAGAGGCTATCTAATAAGACCACTCATCGCAGCTGTTCCTTAGGCATAGATAAAACAACCAAGTGAAAGTATATGATCGGCCAAAGAGATAGTGATGATGAAATGAAAGAACCAAGGCTCATCTAGCAAAAATCGGTTGATAAAAATGGAAATCACGAGATGTAAAGTGGGCATGGTTTCATTTTTACACGAGCTTGAAACAAGAGAAAAAACTATGCTTGAAGATACTTGAAGATGGTTTCATTTTTACACAAGCTTGAAATAAAGATAAACTATGCTTGGATTTGGTTTCCTTTTTACACAAGCTTGAAACAAAGATAAACTATGCTTGAGATAAGTTTGCATGCCCTAGCATAATGACTCAATTCGAGGTACACGCCCCCCAAGCTTCATTTCATTCACCTAAGTGGATGGAAGGAAGGTTCACTTACGAGATCAAGTGAAAAACTCGACTGAGATTTTACGAGATCTAATCAAAGACTCAAATTGGAAGGGGATTTGTTTCATTTTTTAATGAGCTTGACACAAGTAAAAGAACTATGCTCATGGATAACTAATTCATGTTTTAATGAGGTTGACATAGTGTTTAGTCAATTTAGTGTTCCTAAATTGATGTCATTAATTGTCAACCCGGGGCTCGTAAGCTGATGAAGTGAAGGTGTACTATATGTACTTAAGCAACTTTCTTAGAGCTTTTGTCGTTTGGGGGTGTTGTTTATGGTTAACTTATCTTCCTAAGATGGAGTGATGATTATAGACAGATGAGTGCAAGTGTGTGAAAAGTGAGTTCTATATGAGTGAAAGTGTGTGTGATTGGTGATTCTAATTACTTGCTGAATTTGTAAAGGAAAAGAACTTGAAAGAAATGAATAAATTGAAATGACTTGAAAGTAAATGACCACGTTCTAATGGCATTAGTCTCTATCCATATTGCTGCAAATAAAAGAAACAAGAAAATCACTTCAAGGATTGATGATAATGATTATCTCCTCCTAACTCCCTGCTTCTACCACATAGTACTGCGTAAAACACGATTAGGAGGTAGCTAAAGACAAATCCAAGAATTGATAAAAACTCTAATTGACAAATTGTAACACTACTAAGCCTTTTCCATCATACTGCTTCCTACATATGTGATTATGTGTAACAAGTGGAAAAAAAGTATTAGTGTCACAAGCCAAGACTACTCAAAGACAAGCTGCAATTAATTAGTGTTCTGTTCTCTTGAAAGATAAGCCATTCATGATAAAGAGAGCATAAATTAGTTAGCATCCAACTTGTAAAACTAAGCTAAAAACTAATCTAGAAAACAGAGTAAAAAGGGCAGCATTATGAACAAGACAACTGCAACTACCATTAGGTATTAAAGCAAACACAACACACTCAATCCCGGGTGAAAACCTGCAAAGAAGTAAATCTGATCAGTGAAAATAAAGGCTGCAGCAATGAAAAGAAATCAAGTTGTACATAACTCAAGAAAGGAAATTCTGTTTGTAAAATAAAGAAATTGCAGAAGTATAAACATGAAAATACTTTACAAGGCTAATACGAACAGGGGCCCTCCATTCATATTATCCATAGAAAACTCAGATGCTCTTAAGACTTCAAAACAACGTTTCCATTACTTTATATGCAGAGATACATAGTCAAAAAGTGCTGGAACAGCTCTTATAAAAACAGAGTTTGAAAACGTGCCAAAATTCTCACAAGTACATACACTACAACATCTAAAAGTTAACATAAGCGTACGCAGACGCAAATATATATAGGCATCTGCAAGATGGCCTAATACGTAAACATAAAAACAGAAAATAAATTGACTGTCATGCGTATTAAAGGTGCAGTTAACACGTCATAGGTTTCGTGGTCAAGCTGGAGGTCCTGGTCGATATGGGCAATGAATCCAGCATTAGATCATGTTCCCCACGGCTTTCAAAACACGGACAAGTCACCTTTTCCACCGACGTGATCAAACAGCTTACGTATCAACGTTAAGCTGCCTTTATTTGACCGTAACTTGAACCCCTTTGACCGGAGGTACAAATGACGTGGCCGGCTGAACTGATGGCACAGGAACCTCGAGCACGTATATTCCAACATGCCCATGTGGCTCGTTCTGCAAAATAGCACGTGGAACCTTGAGATCAACAAAATGGCTGCGGGATCATCAGATGGCTGCGGAATCAGCAGATGGCTGCGGAATCAGCAAAAAGCTGCGGAATACCTGTAAGTATGTCAAAAACTAAACAAAACAATTACCCATTAGCAAAGCTCACTTGATCATGCTTAATGACAACTAATGTAATGATCTGGGTGGAAAATGAGGCAGAAGAGAGAGGAAGGTGATGAAAACAGTAGGTAATGATGGATTATAAGGTGTAAAGTAGGGACTCTACATACCCCCACTACGAGGGAATTGCATGTCCTCATGCAAAAATATTGATCAATCAACCTGCTGTGATGCCTCCGCCAAGACATCCAATCTCCTCTTCTTTCTCTGTGTAGACACATTTACCCTTGGCTTCTTTACTAAGCATCTGAACTTTAGGTTTATCAAGGCTTTGTTTAGCTTTTTGCATCTCTTCCTTAACTTTTTGTTATTTCTTTGCCACAGGCCCAAATGTAACATGGTGTTATCATGAATCATCTTATCCAATTTGGCTTGCTCTTTCAACTTTTCATTTTCTTGCATGATGTGTCGATTTAGAACCTCAACCTCAAAAAATTTCTGTTTCAAGGAGTGGACTTGTTGTTCTAAAGGCTGAACATTACTTGGGCCAGCGGCTGCTTGCTCCAATGTTTCCAGATAATTATACACTTTTTGCTGCTCCGGGTCTACTTCAGGTGACTTTTTGGGACTTGGTTCATAATCAAATTCAGATCCATGTTCATGCTCAAGTTCATGTTCAAACGGACTTTCCTCACGTGGAGGACTAATCTCAATGTGCTCAGCGTGTGAAGGACTTTCCTCCAAGTCAGGACTTGTAGCACCTTTTTGAGGTGAGGTTAAGTCAATGAAGAATGACTGTTTACCCTTTGTGGCCCCTACTTTTCTATTTTGTAATCTGCTGCTCCTTCTTACAGAGGTGGTACTCTGTTTTTCTTTTGGTATTTTCTGTTGTTTTTCCACCTTTTTTGAGAGGGCAGTTTTATGAAGTTTGGCCATTCTTTGAGCTAAGGGTTGAGTGTCTTCCTCACTAGTATTCTCAGGAGTGAGGGGAGTTTCTTGGACTACAGATTTACCTTTATCTTGCTTACGTTTCTTCTTCCCTTCTTTCCTTTTCTGAGCAATTTCTTGAGCAAGTTCTGAAAGAGTTTCAGTGATAATTCCTTGGGCTGCTTGGTTATCATCTTCAGTAAATCCAGGATCAATATCCTGTTCAGGATGTTGTATATCAGTTTCCTCATCAAACTGTTCTTGAACAGTTTCCTCTTGGGCAGTTGTTTCAAGCATAGTGGTATCAGGAACAATGGTTTCTGTTTGGGCAGTAGTTTCTTGGTTAACCCCCTCTCCTCTTTTTCTTCTACTTCTTTTTGGCACTTGAGGGGACCCTCCAGAAGTTTCTCCTAATTCTTGAAAATGGTTTCTTATGAGAAACCTCTCCCATGTGTCTCTTTTTTATTTTAATTGTTCCTCAACCAGCAATTTCACAAGACCGTGATGACATAAATGTGCTTCAATATTTCTAGGATTCTTTTGGACCATTGCACACATTTTCTTAAGACTTGAAAATAGAAAGTAAGGGAGGTTAATATCATCTCCTAGAAAATGCATCATAACCTTTGCATGATAAACATATAAGACCCCAAATCTTCCTTCACAAGTGAAAAATTTCTGTACTAACAAGAGTAAAGTGGTCCACTCCTCCTTAACATAAGAAACAAGAATCCCTTTGGTAAAGATACTTGTGTCCATACCTGGGTTTTTCAAAATTTGTTTCCACTGCTGATCTTGAACTGCCCGGTTCTTAAACCACCTTTCTCCGGTCTGTGGAAGTGAGGTAGCTTGTGCTATGCTGCTTTCATTGACTGTGAATTGTAAGTCCCCTATCTCCACGTGACCATCTTTTTCTCTGAAGGACCTTGCAAAGGCCTTTGTCACCTCCCTATGGTAGCCTTTGAACTTCTGTACGCATTGTAACCAATTTTCCTTTTGTAATGCCTCCTTGACCTGAGGATAACCCTCCAAAAACTTTGAACCTTCCGGTTCTGCCCTCAAGAGCTTCCCCATTGGCTTTTATGGCTCTGTTCTAATTGAAACACGGCTTCACATAGTCAATTCACGGCTTTGGTTTCAGAACACGGCTTCAACAAGGGTTTTACACAGTAAATTCACAGCTCTGTTTTGGAACTCGGCTTTAAAATGGCCTTACACAGTGAATTTACGGCCTCAACACAGTGGATTATGGGTTCAACTTTGAATACGGTCGTAACAGACCCCCACTGGTGATTAGAATTAGCGGAGAGGAAAAAAAAAACAGAGTATGGTGAATGGCAGCAGCGTAGATGGAATGAAACATGTGAGTGGAAATGGGAGTGAAATGATATGAGCGTAAGAGGGTAGAAGGGTTATAGAATAATGAATGAAAACGGCTATGTCCTCAGATCTCGGTTTCAGAATTACACTTGGCTGCGTGAGTTAATGTCGTAGAGACGTAGTACATTAGGTTACGTCACCTAAGTACGAGATCTTAATGGAAGAAGCGGCTGCAAGTGAAATTCAAAATCGTGGTAATCAAGGACTGATAGACGTGGGAGATACGTGGGTATATGGTTGCATGACTGGTAATCATTACACTTAGTGGCAAGAAACATAACCTAGAAAACTTTGCATAATGAAATAACTGCAAGTTTAGGTTTTTAAACCATACCTCAGATTCCCGCTTAGATTTGCCTTTGATGACTTGCCACTTAACCCTTCACTGACTTATGACTGTTGCATGATTATTTTCCATTTATTATTGATGACTACTAAGCTGTAAAGAAATTTCAAACAGACTGTGTGTTTTTTTTTTTATGCAGGTACAGAGAGCTGCGGAATCATTAGATGGCTGCAGAATCCTCAGATGGCTGCAGAATCTGCAGTAGTAGCCTCCGACTGTACAAAAGCAACTTTAGTTGTAAAAAATGACTTTATTGATGAGATGGAGTGTAGTGGGTGGATGGATGAATGAAAACAAATGAGGTGGAGTGAAAATGAATGAAATGGTGGGTGAAATGGTGGTGATTGATGAAATGAGATGAAATAAGGGAAGAAAGAGAATTTTTTTTTCTTTAGAAAACATGAGGTGTCAGGTGACCTTGATTTTCACCTCAGGTTTTCTATATGAGACTGCCAATCAGAGATTGGTTTTCAAGCTCATACATTTATTCTTTTTTTTTTTTTTTTTTTTTTCAAAAACCGAAGCTTTAGGCTGATGGAGGAGAAGAATCCTTCTCCACCAGCCTGATTGCAGAATCTTCTTTGAACAATTTGACAAACTCTTCTTTTGAGAATGGCTTCTGGTAGATTTTCCAGCGGTGGCCATTCACAATAAGAGGAGTATGAAATTCATCGATAGTTTTTACTCGAACTGCTCCATTGCTAAAGACTTCATGAATCTCATATGGCCCAAGCCAATGAGTTTGAAACTTTCCTTTGAAGTCTTTGAATTTTGAATCAAACAATAGAGCCCAATCTCCTTTCTGAAACTTCCTTTCTTTGATATGACGATCATGCCATTTAGATCTTTGGTGCTGAACTAGATCGGTCCTTAGAATTGCATCTTGTCTCATTTCATCTAGCTCATTTAGCTGGTCCATTCTGTGTCTTTGAGCTTCTGAGAGGCTCATTCCCAATTGGACTGCCATCTTGAAGGTCTTGATTTGGAACTCAATAGGAAGCAGGACTTCCTTCCCATAAACAAGTTCATAGGGAGAATGTCCTGTTGTGTTCTTCCATGTGGTCCTATAGGCCCAAAAGGCTTCAGGGAGCCTTTCCGCCCAATCTCTTCTATGAAGATGAACAGTCTTGGTGATAATGCCTTCAAGAACTTTATTGGTAGATTCCACTTGACCATTGGATTGCGGATGGTAGGGAGTAGATGTTCTGTGCTTGATCTTATATTCCTCCATCAGCTTCTCCATCAAATTAGATGTAAACTGGCTGCCTTGATCTGTCACAATTTCCCTTGGGACACCAAAACGAGTGAAGATATCCTCAAAAAGAAATTGAACAACTGAATTTTCAGTGGCAGAAGGCAATGCTTTTGCTTCTACCCACTTAGTAACATAATCAGTACAAACCAGTATATATTTCTTTTGCTTTGATGGTGGATTAATTGGTCCAACGAAATCTAGAGCCCATTTCTCAAAGGGTTCGATGCATACCTGAGGCTGTAGAGGCATTTCATTTGAAGGAGTTGGTTTCCCAACTCTTTGGCAGCTGTCACACCTTTTAACATACTGCTTTGCATCTTTAAAGAGAGAAGGCCAATAATATCCTAGAGAAAGGATTTTATAGGCTGTCCTCTTGTCCGCAAAGTGCCCGCCGCATGGTTCATCATGACATGCCTTAAGGATGTCAGGCATTTCATCTTCCCGAACACACCTTCTGATTATACAATCTGGCCCTGTTTTGAACAATTCATTAGAAATCCAAGAATAATGTGAAGTCTCCCGAATGATTTTCCTTTTCTCATTAGGAAATAAGTGTAGAGGAAGTTTCCCTGTAACAAGATAATTAGCCATATCTGCATACCAAGGAGTCTTGGTAGTCACTGCAAACAAGTATTCATCTGGAAACTTATCTTCTACTGGAGAATCCTCATTAGTGTTTTGGATTCTAGACAAGAAATCAGCTACTGTGTTTTGCTTTCCAGGTCTATCTAACACAGTAATGTTGAATTCTTGCAAAAGTAAAAGCCATCTTGTAACTCTACCATTAGTGACAGGTTTGTTCATTAAGTATCTTATGGCAGAGTGATCAGTATGGACAAAGGTTTCATAGCCGGTTATGTAGTGTCTGAACTTGTTGATTGCATGTACCACAGCTAAGAACTCTTTTTCTGTAACAGTATAATTTAACTCAGTAGGAGTCAAATTCTTACTTGTGTAATAAATGGCATAAGGGATCAAATCCTTTTGTCCCAAAACAGCTCCTAGAGCTGTATCTGAAGCATCAGTAGAAATGTGGAAAGGGAGTTTCCAATTTGGCCCCCTTAAGATGGGTGCTTTAGCTATTCTAGACTTTAAAGCTTCAAAGGCAGATTGACACTCAGGATCCCATTTAAACTCACAGTCCTTGGTAAGCAATTTGAAAAGAGGAGATGCTATCCTAGTGAAATTTTCAATAAATCTTCTGTAATACCCAGTAAACCCAAGAAAACTTCTAACATCCTTTTGGCAATTTGGAACAGGTAACTTAGAGATGACTTCAACTTTGGATTTATCAACCTTGATCCCATCCCCTGAAATATGATGTCCTAAAACAATCCCTTCAGTAAACATCATAAAACACTTTTCATGACTTAAAGAAAGATTTGTTTCCTTACATCTTACCAGTACTTTTTCCAAATTTTCCAAAGTTTCTTCAAATGTATTACCATAAACTGTGAAATCGTCCATGTATACCTCTACACAATCATGAATCAGATCTGAAAAAATTCCTAATACAGCCCTTTGAAATGTAGCAGGTGCATTGCACAATCCAAAAGGGAGTACTCGGTAGGAAAAAGTTCCCCAAGGACAAGTAAATGTGGTTTTGTCTTGATCTTCAGGTGCTACCTGAATTTGATTGTACCCACTAAAACCATCCAAGAATGAGAAATACTTTTTACCTGCTAAAGTGTCTAGTACCTGATCAATAAAAGGTAAAGGAAAATGATCCTTTAGTGTTGCCTTGTTCAATTCTCGATAATCAATGCAAACTCTCCATTTACCATTCTTTTTGGGCACTATAACCAAGGGAGAAACCCATTGGCTGTCTGAGATGGGGTAAATGAAGTTTACCTTGAGCAATTTCTGCAGTTCTTCTTTCACAATTTCCCTAAGGTTTGGATTCATCCTTCTTTGTGGTTGCCTAATAGGTCTGCTATTCTCTTCAATGTAGATGTGATGAATACAAGTCTTAGGGTCGATTCCTTTCATGTCAGTGTATTCCCATGCAAAGGCAGTGGAATGTTTTTGCAACAGTTTAGTTAATTCTTCTTGTTGTGGTCTTCCCAAGTTTTTGTTAATGTTCAATGTTTTTCCTGGGAGGATTTCAACTATAGAACTACCAAACTCTTCCATTGAGAAGAGAGACATTTGTCTAGAGGAGAGATATTCAATGTCTGCATCTATCTGAAAATGTTCAGAGTCATATTCTAAAGATACTTCAAAATTTTCTAATGTATTTAGAATTTGACTATCCTCACTGATCTCAGAGATGGTTAGAACTGGTTGTATAGTATCTTCATCCTCTACCCATTCATCTTCTCCTATTTCTGTTATAGCTTTTGCTGGGGGATACAAGTTGAACTTCTTGGTGGAATTACCATCTGATATATACATGTCTCCAGACCTACAACTTATGAAAGCATCAGCTGTGGCCAGCCAAGGTCTTCCTAAAATAAGAGGATGTCCTCCTAGATTGTTCTTGGGAGTTAAAATCATAAAATCAACTGGATATTCCCAAGAATCTAGAGAGACTGGAATGTCTTCCAATACACCATCAGGTTTAATGATTGATCTATCTGTAAGCTGCAGCAGAGTGGGTGTAAAGAGAAGGTTAGGAAGCTTTAACTGATCCATGGTCTGTCTACTCATGATGTTGATCGTGGCCCCTAAGTCAATCAGAGTATTTGGGATTTCAACCCCATTAATATGAGTTTTGACAATAGGACTACCAGGATCTACATACTTTTGCATGGTAATCTTACCCATCATTATGTCTGCAATTTTTCCAACTAAATGTATCCTTTTAGTATCTCTGGTTCTTTTTACTGTTTTCTTCAAACTCAACTCCTTTATTGTCTTCGCTAGAATGGGAATTTCCTTAATGGCTTGTAACAAGGGAATCTTGATACATACATTCTTCAATTCATCTAGGAAGTTATAGTCAGGCACCCATATCTGCTTTTCCACCCCTTTATCAATTTGCAATCTTTCAGGAAAGGGAGGTGTCGCTGTAGGTGTAGGTTGCTCAACTAGGGGAGTTGTAGAGATTGATTCTTTTTCTTTTTCTTTTTGGATATATTGGGTTTGAAGTGATACTTCAGAACCTTTATTGACTTTGAGAGATTCCTCCTCAGAAATGCTTGGTTGTTGAACACTTGTGGAAGGTTGATCTAGGATTCTACCTGATCTAAGTTGTACTTCATTAAGAGGAACAACCATATAGGTAGGGAATGGTTGACCTTCCATCATGTAAGCATTTTGAGGGTTCCTATATTTGGATTTGGTAATGGCTGAGAGGGAAGTTGATTAGATTTCTGCTGGGATTGAAGTGCTAATTGAGAATTTTGATTTTGTGGAGGAGGTTGTTGTTGTTGAGGGTATGGTAATGATAGTTGTTGACCTTGGTTTGGAAGTTGTGGAGCTTGCTGATTCTGAAATGATGGAGGATATTGATAGAATTGTGCAAATCTCCCATAAGGATTTTGCATGCTTTGCATCCATGCTTGGAAAGCATTTTGTGGTTGAGGCCAAGGTTGTTGCCAAGGATTCCAACTTGGTTGGGATTGAGAATTCATAGAGTTGTTAAACCCTTGATTTTGTTGTCCTTGCCAAGGTCTCCTTGCAATAAAACAGAGAGATTCGAGTGTATCTGGATCCTCTTGAAAGACTGCTTTGAGGCCAGGGATTGAAGGACAATCCTTGGTCTCATGAGTTTCTGAGCAAATTACACATGTTTCTACAACGTGTGCATCTAAGGGACATTCCCTTAAAGCATGTTTCTTTCTACATTTCAGGCAAAAGATAGCCAAAGCCTCAGCTTCTGCTTTTTCTTTATTGTGAATCTTAAGGGTATCAAGTTGTTCACTAAGACTCCCTAAGATGTCAGTTTTAAATTCATCAAGCATACTGCCGATTTCAGCCCTACTCACCGATCCTGTTGCAGATTTATTCGCCCTAAGGAGAGAAGGATCTCTAGGCCCTTTTTGAGTTTTTGATTTGACCCTTGAGAGATGGATACAAAGTTCTGCTATGTCATTGAGAGAAAGTTGAGAAATATCCCCTTTCCCCATCATGTTTAAGATGTCTATCCATTCATCCCTGATGGCCTTTAATAAGAGGGCTTTTAAGGTCTCTTCATCCAAGGTGTTCATTTTTTCTCTTTTCAAGTTATATTGAAACCTTTCAAGTAAATCTTCTAGACTCTCATCTTCTTTTTGTACCATTTTAAAAACCTCGTCCTTGTGATTAGTAGGCATGCAGTAGTCTAAATACCTATCCAAAAATGTCTGTTTCATCTCATCCCAAGTCCTAATGGATTGAGTGAGTAACCCCATGAACCATTTCAAGGCTTGATCCTTCAATGTTTAAGGGAACAACTTGAGTTTCTGAGAGTCATCCAGGTAGTCATAAGTTCGACACACCACTTCAAACTCAAATAAGAATGTTTCAGGGTCCTCAGTCCTTAACCCATGGAAGTTAGGGAGGACAGATGGTGATATGTTTTTCATAGTGGCTCGGGAATCCTCATTAACAATGGGAAACCCAAATGAATTATCCCCATTTCTATTTCCTCCTCCTATGGGACCTCTACCTCCATTATTGTTATTGTTATTTCCTCCTCCTCCTCTACCTCTACCTCTACCTCCTCCTTCTTCCTCTGCCATGATGATTCTCCTAGGGATTTCAAAATCTTCTGGTTCCTCTACAAAAGGTGAATGAGAAGAGATTTCTCCTTCTTCTTCAGATGATTCCAATTCCTCAATTACAATTGGTCTTCCTGTAGGAGAAAGAGAAGAGTCTCTTCCTGGTTCAAACTCAATAGAAGGTGTAGGAGAGTCAACTCTTGGCTCTTGAATTCCAGGAATTATAGGACTAGAAGTTTCGGTTGGAGATAAGGGGGGTGTCTCTTGTCTATCCCTTGAAGCAGATGGACTTGTAAAAATTGAACTTCGAGCTCTAGCTAAAAACCGTCCTCTAGAATCTCTAGCTCTATGCATGTCATTTTTTATTTTTTCTCCAAGTCAAGTTAATAGTTCTTTTTCTGATCTTCCAGTTCACTCTAGGTGCAAGAAGAGAGCATACTCAAGAGACTACTAAATCAATAACTTTCTCCTTTCTGATCCTCCAGATCACTTTAAAGTGCAAGAGGAGAGCATACTTGGATAGGTTATTAACTTCTTTCCTCGAAATTTTTATATTTTTTTTTCCTCTAAGTATGGCTACTTAATTTCACTTCCCCGGCAACGGCGCCAAAATGTTTAGTCAATTTAGTGTTCCTAAATTGATGTCATTAATTGTCAACCCGGGGCTCGTAAGCTGATGAAGTGAAGGTGTACTATATGTACTTAAGCAACTTTCTTAGAGCTTTTGTCGTTTGGGGGTGTTGTTTATGGTTAACTTATCTTCCTAAGATGGAGTGATGATTATAGACAGATGAGTGCAAGTGTGTGAAAAGTGAGTTCTATATGAGTGAAAGTGTGTGTGATTGGTGATTCTAATTACTTGCTGAATTTGTAAAGGAAAAGAACTTGAAAGAGATGAATAAATTGAAATGACTTGAAAGTAAATGACCACATTCTAATGGCATTAGTCTCTATCCATATTGCTGCAAATAAAAGAAACAAGAAAATCACTTCAAGGATTGATGATAATGATTATCTCCTCCTAACTCCCTGCTTCTACCACATAGTACTGCGTAAAACACGATTAGGAGGTAGCTGAAGACAAATCCAAGAATTGATAAAAACTCTAATTGACAAATTGTAACACTACTAAGCCTTTTCCATCATACTGCTCCCTACATATGTGATTATGTGTAACAAGTGGAAAAAAAGTATTAGTGTCACAAGCCAAGACTACTCAAAGACAAGCTGCAATTAATTAGTGTTCTGTTCTCTTGAAAGATAAGCCATTCATGATAAAGAGAGCATAAATTAGTTAGCATCCAACTTGTAAAACTAAGCTAAAAACTAATCTAGAAAACAGAGTAAAAAGGGCAGCATTATGAACAAGACAACTGCAACTACCATTAGGTATTAAAGCAAACACAACACACTCAATCCCGGGTGAAAACCTGCAAAGAAGTAAATCTGATCAGTGAAAATAAAGGCTGCAGCAATGAAAAGAAATCAAGTTGTACATAACTCAAGAAAGGAAATTCTGTTTGTAAAATAAAGAAATTGCAGAAGTATAAACATGAAAATACTTTACAAGGCTAATACGAACAGGGGCCCTCCATTCATATTATCCACAGAAAACTCAGATGCTCTTAAGACTTCAAAACAGCGTTTCCATTACTTTATATGCAGAGATACATAGTCAAAAAGTGCTGGAACAGCTCTTATAAAAACAGAGTTTGAAAACGTGCCAAAATTCTCACAAGTACATACACTACAGCATCTAAAAGTTAACATAAGCGTACGCAGACGCAAATATATATAGGCATCTGCAAGATGGCCTAATACGTAAACATAAAAACAGAAAATAAACTGACTGTCATGCGTATTAAAGGTGCAGTTAACACGTTATAGGCTTCGTGGTCAAGCTGGAGTTCCTGGTCGATATGGGCAATGAATCCAGCATTAGATCATGTTCCCCACAGCTTTCAAAACACGGACAAGTCACCTTTTCCACCGACGTGATCAAACAGCTTACGTATCAACGTTAAGCTGCCTTTATTTGACCGTAACTTGACCCCCTTTGATCGGAGGTACAAATGACGTGGCCGGCTGAACTGATGGCACAGGAACCTCGAGCATGTATATTCCAACATGCCCACATGGCTCGTTCTGCAAAATAGCACGTGGAACCTTGAGATCAACAAAATGGCTGCGGGATCATCAGATGGCTGCGGAATCAGCAGATGGCTGCGGAATCAGCAGAAAGCTGCGGAATACCTGTAAGTATGTCAAAAACTAAACAAAACAATTACCCATTAGCAAAGCTCACTTGATCATGTTTAATGACAACTAATGTAATGATCTGGGTGGAAAATGAGGCAGAAGAGAGAGGAAGGTGATGAAAACAGTAGGTAATGATGGATTATAAGGTGTAAAGTAGGGACTCTACACATAGTAAAAGAACTATCCTCATATCCTTTGTTTCATTGTTTAAGTATCTTGACACAAGAAAAAGAACTCTGCTCCATATCCCTTGTTTCATTTTTTAATGAGCTTGACACAGGACAAGGAACTCTGCTCCATATCCCTTATTTTATTTTTTAAAGAACTTGACATAGGACATGGAACTCTGCTTCAAGGTCATTTGATCACAACCCAAAAGAGGCCATGGATTCCAAGAGGTTCTCATCATATGGGAGAAAAAAACTCTAGAAGGGATACATGTCCAGGGATCCAAAGCAAAAATCGGGCTCCAATGCCCCTAGTACGTGATGTACTACATCACCTACTTGATCATCAGTACATGTAGGCATGGAACAGGTGGACACATAATTAACTTGTGGCAAGGGTGATACCGCGTGCACGTAAGAACCATTTTGGGATGATGGTTAGTGGGGAGTTGACTCAGGACCAATGAATATAAGCTGATCAATTAACACAATGCTTCGTTCATGTGGGAAACACATCACTCGAAAGAGAGAAGAAAAAAGAGCTCCCATGACATAAACATAGTCACGACCAAGGAGTATATTAAAATCTAAAGGACCTTGGACAACCATCACGTCTATATAGACAATCTTCCCTCCTAAAGTAATAGGTAATTTAGGAAGGATCCCTAATGGTTGACTGGTTCCACTGTTAAAAGTTAATAGATTCTAGGTGATAGGGACAAGCTGAGGAGAACCTAAAGCTTTCCAAACAGTTGAGGACATGATGCTAACAGATGTGCCCTCATCTATGACTGTGCTAGGTAAGGCCATATGGTAAGCATGTACTATAATATGAAAAGGCACATAAGACGAAACATGATATCCTACCAGTCGACTCCAATCAAAAGAAGTGACTAAACTACTCAGAGGGGGTGTCGTAGGAATATGATATTTTCCCCCTTGCTTGATTTGAATAGGAGAAATTCTTTCATGTACCTTGGGAACAGGACGATTTGCCTCCAGTTCATTCAAAACTGAAGAAACTAAAAGAACCTGAGCAATATGAGGTTCACTCTCTACCGAAAAAGTACGGTTAACTAAAGGTGGATGCAAGTCTACCATTTTCTCAACCAATGGTTGGTCAATAATGGACTCACGAGACTCACTTTTAGAGAGAGTTGGGTTGACCAAAGATGACTTTTGATCAATCACTGGATCAACTAGTGAAGGATCAAGGGAAAGATTTCGATACCCAGTTGGAAGATGAGGTTGGGAAGATGTAAGGTTTTCCAACTCTTTGTAAGCTTCATCCATTAAAGGACAAAGGGGAATGGGATGATTACCTTCACACAACTTATAGGGAAATTTGACTTTTCCCTTTTTCCCATGGGATTTACTAGTTGAAGGTTTATCACTAGCATGATTGCTAGAGGCTAATGACAAAGGTCGATGTGAACCTGTGGACCAAACTTCTAAGACCATGGGAATACCAGGACAATTCCGAAGAAGGTGGTCATCCTTACATAACATGCAACGAAATTTTACTTTTCAAGGCTCATTGGAATATTTTTCTACATTAGTTGCATCAGTGGTAATGGCTTCTTTGTTTCCCCCTTAATTATTTTGCTTCTTCTTCTTCGTCCTCTTCTTCTTCTTCTTAGCTTCCTGGTTACTAGAATCTAGACTTTCACCAGGTGAAGAGGAAGAACGAGGTGAAGAAATAGGCGAAGAAGGTGAGGGGTCAACTTTAGGATCAACAGGAGGTTGATCTTGTTCAGGTGGAGGAGAACTTGGTTGAAAAGAAATTTGGACACTCCGAATGTTATGAAACCAGCTCACAAAAATATATAAAAGATAGACCAACAACTTATAAATCAACCTCTTTGAGGGGGCAACCTCCTTTACATTACACAAGTGAACAATTCTTGGATGATAAAAATGACAAGAGCTCCTTTCTATATATAGGAGTCTAAGGGGTCATAATATAATCAGAGCCAACATAACAATAATAACATAAGGGCACAACAATAACAATATTGGGCTTCTATGGGGCACAATAATAACCATATGGGGACTACATGGGCACAACCATATAATAAGGGGGTTGCACTAATATTAAATAACAATAAGGGTTTACACTAGTAGTATACGGACCTAACATGCCCCTATCCTTCAAAAAGTGTTGTCCTCAACGCTTGAGTAGTTATGGATGCTTCTTTATAAAATTCTCGTCCTCCCATGTGGAATCTTCAGCTGGTAATTTCTTCCACTTGATGAGATACTCTAAAATTTATCAATTTCATAGCTATTAGGTTCTTGTTTCTGTGACTACTTCAAGTTCCAATATGATTTTTCTTTCCTTGTCAAGTTTTGACAATATTGTTTGAATTGGGAGCTTGTCATCTATAACCTTCTTTAAGCATGAAACATGGAAAATTAGGGGCACCGGGGAAGATGAAGGAAGCTCCAATTTGTATGCCATAGTACCAATGTTTTACAGCACCTTGTAAGGACCATAGTACTTTGTTGATAATTTATTATCCTTCTTAGCTTGCTTGAGGGACATTTGTTTGTATGGTTGTATTCGTAAAAATACCCAGTCGCCTATAACAAAACTTCTTTCATTGCCATGTTGATCTACTTGTTGCTTCATTCGATTATGCGCGAAAGTGAGGTTATCCTTTTTCTTCTTGACATTTCCTTCTATATTAAGAGTTTCATGAGTGGTAATTCCTATCAATGCATTATAAGATATGGTCATATTCATTTCTTCTTTATCTAGGATTGGTTCCTAGTGTATATCCTCTTCTTTTGACGTTTCTTGTTCCTTTTCTTGCTCCTCTTCCCCATCTATGTAAATTAATTTCTTCTCGGCACACTTATGACCTTTAGTGTATTTTATATCACAATTGTAACAAATCCATTTTGCTATTTTTTCTTCCAATTGTTTTGGTGTCAAACTTGTAAGTGGTGAAAGGCTAGGAGCAACAACAATTCCATCTTTATAGTTATGAGTGGTAGGCTTCCTTGTTGCCATAATTTTACTTTCAATTTTTCGTGCCAACCTGTATGCCTTCTCCAATGAATTAGGTTCCCAAAGGTGAACCTCATGTTGGATGTTATCATTTAAAGTCCCTATCAAGACTTCAATCCTATGCTTCTCTGGAATATCATCTACCCTTATATTCAATTTTGGAAGTCCTCAATGTGCTCTTCCATTGAACCCTTTTGTTTGAGATTTATCAATTGGCTAAAGAAGGTGTTTCTCTTTGTATCCTCATAATGGCCTATCATTTCCTCTGTGAAAATTGACCAGGTGACAAGTTGTTTACGAGAACAAATCCCTTTATACCATACAAACTGATTCGGTTCTAAATATAAATATGCAATACATACCTTTTGTGTGTTTTTCACATTATGTAGATCAAAATATTTCTCCATCTATAGTATCCATGTTACGGGATCCTTGCGTCAAACTTCCTCATATCTATCTTTGGAATATGTTGGGTCTTAAATCCAACGTTAGATTCTATGAAATCATTATTAACATTACTTTTGTTCTCATCATGAGTTTCCTCTACTACCTTTTTTCCATTAGGAGGCCTTTCTTGTAGCAGCTTTGTCCCACCTTCCTTCAAACCTTCCATGTCTTTCTTCCAATATACTTCCATACCATCGATATCAACTTCCATGTCATAGATAAAACTATTTACCTTAGCTTCAATCACATTCTTCAAATAATCCATCCAATTTTTATTACCAGGTGTTTCTATTTTCTTTATTAGAGTCATTCTTTTTCTTACTTTTAGGATCTTGATCTTGAATCTGTTGTATCTCTGAAAGTTAGAATCTCCAAGGTTTGGAATTGCGATTTGCGGTAGCCCTCTGTGTCCTCCTTCCACTGCCACAAGTCTGATCGAAATTGGATTCTCAAAGAAATAGTTATGCCCAATCTCCCAAGATGACCTGATTATATAATGTTTGAGTAGAGCGAACTTGTACAAAGCGCCAAGTGTCACTGTTTCGACCTTTGGACCTGAAAACGATACAAAGAGAAGTACAGTCCGTCCTCTTTCTATAAATTCTTATGAAATTTCAATTGATTCTCAGAGAGAAAGTTATGACGACTTTCCCAAGGTCACCTCTTTAGGATGTAATTTGGGAGCATGCAGAAACCCTAAATGTATTGGACCATATCTTTGCAAATATAGATAAACAAGATCTGAAATTTCGCCCAAATCTTCACCAAGATTTCAGTGCAAATGGATTTTAATTTTAAAGTCTAAAACTTCGTAGAAAAAACATTATATCGAAAATTCCACGATGACCTGTTTGGAGCAGCGAAACCCTAGAATCTAAAGCTTTGATACCAAATGTTATGAAACCAACTCACAACAAGATAGAAAATATAGATCAACAACTTAGAAATCAGCCTCTTCAAGGGGGAAACCTCCTTTATGTTACAAAAATGAATAATTCTTGGATGATACAGTAGCAGTTCCTGTCCCACCAATAGCAATTCGAGAATCATTACCCCACCCAAGACCTCCCTTCTATATATAGGAGTCTAAGGGGTCATAATATAATCAGAGCCGACATAAAAATAATAATATAAGGGGTCAAATAACAAGACCTCCCTTCTATATATAGGAGTCTGAGGGGTCATAATATAATCAGAGACAACATAACAATAATAATGTAAGGGCACAATAATAACAATATTGGGCTTCTATGGGGCACAATAATAACAATATGGGGACCACATGGGCACAACAATATAATAATGGGGTTGCAATAATAACAATAAGTGTTTACACTAGTAGTATAGGGACCTAACACGGAACCACCGAGGTCAAAAATAACCAAACTAGCAGACCCATGGTCAATCTAGGAAGGGACAACATTGCCATATAAGGAGCACCAATATTTCCAAAAGAAGGAAAAGGACTAGGATTCCCATCAGAGGGGTTTCCTTGACTAGTAAACTCAGGAAATGTTGCCATTGGTATCAACCTAAGATCTACTAAGGAGTATTTCCACAAGAAGGATGTTGTTCCGTAGTCAATTAATTTTAGAATTTGAAACAAAAACTTTGCCTTTTCATGTTCTAAGATTAGAGAAAAGGATGAAAAGGTGACTCTAGTTGCTTTCGTAAGTTTAGCAAGTTTGAAAGGACAAGTGCTTGATGATATTTTCAAGTTTAAGGAGTAAGAAAATATCGAAATGACTACTCAGGACACTCTAGGAAAAATGGATTACCAAGTAACTGCGAACTGCAATATACACCTTAGAAAATAAATTTACTAAGGACTTGACATACGTGCAGGAAATCTCCCTAAATGATGTGTTTGGTGTATCACGTTTATAGGGCAGCAAACTCGACTTCCTATGGATAAAGGTTTGCAACCTATGAGGGTCTCCCTTTATATACTCGATGGTACGGGGAGCACAAGTTTGTTCTAGCACTGTCTAATGCAAGAGTATTGTGAAAAACAGCTGCTAAGTTTTATAGATGCCAGAACACATCTCTAACCTAGACCACTAAGTATGAGCATTAATGTTTCAAATGCTTCTTAGATTAATTGATAGATTTTAAAGTTGATCTTGAAATTATCTTTTGGTTTCAAGGCCCAAAACAATGTCACCTGAACACCTACGATGCAACTATATGAGAAAAGGAAAACTTTTCATTTCAATGAAAGCTAGACTAATCAAGGGAAGAAATTTCAATCAATAATGCATCATGAAAAAAACATTGCACTAACGTTCACTTTCGTATTCCAAATGCAAAATGTGAAAACGGAATCTAATCTTTCATTTCACTAAAGGAAATGCCAAAAGTAAAAAATATTTCCAGTTTTCACTATCCTCAATGCAACTTTTTCAAAAGAAAAATGGTTTTACTTTACTAAGATGCATTTTATGAATTATGTTTTTCTTTTTGTTTTGAGTGATTTGATGCACCTAATACAATTAACTTTCAATCACCAAAAAATGTGATCTATTTTCAATGATGAATCTCAAAAAATAACTTTTCAATGCAACTAATATAATGCATTTTCATGAAAAGTAAATTTCGAAATACGAACTAAAACAAATACAAAACGATGTTTTCAATGATTCCCATAGAAAACAACCCTCAATCAGTTAGAAAATCAAGCATCTCAATGACACCAAGAAGCAACAAGTGATGACCAATTGACTAGAAAGCCTAGAACTCAATTATATGTCACTTCAAAACCAACGAGACAAATTTGGAAAATTAATCAAGATAATCAATCAAAAACACCATAAACACTCTAGAAAATAACTGATAGAGAACACAGAGACTGAAAACGAGAATAAACCCCTATTTTCTCTTATACTTTGGGATCATTGCGCCTGTCATAAGCAAAGAGTGATAATCGTGACTGTTCTTAGAAAATCTGCGATGTCATTGCGATTGTCAGGGACAAACCCACGATGGGCGAGAAAAAGAAGAAAAAAGAAGAATTCTTCAAGAGCAAATAGAAATCAATATCCTCAAGCAATCACCAACAAGTGAAAATAGTTACAAAAAAATAAACAGGCTAGAAAACTGACGGTTGGTCAAACTCAACAAAAAGTAGGATGAAGGAGTGAATGGAAAGGGTTATAGCTTCCCTAATGGAGTCACCATTTTGTTGTCTAGGTTAATCCTCTCTGTGGACAGAGATGATCCCTCTAGCCCAATGAGTGGGTCTAGCAACCGAAGTGACAATCTACTAGACACTTTCCTAAGTTGCAATTGAAAAGAGAAATGAAGAAGATGACCTACCTCATTTTGATGCTATCTCGATCTCCTTTGTTGAAGACCTTGAATCACTCACACCACGAGCTCGTTCTCGCTTCTCTCAGTGTTTATGCGCCTGCACAAGGGATCAAGACACAACAAGGCATGCAAATACAAATAGAATATTCAAAAGAAACCTACTTGACTGATCAAGGAATGTTAAGCTAAATGATACATGAGCATACACATTTAGGGAAAATGAACCAGCAGTTGTATATTAATAGAAAATAAGGGGAAGCATACAACCAAGCCTTGATGTTTATAGGCTCTCCTTGAATTAATATCCAAGTCCAAGCTAAGCTCTCCAAGCACTCTTTGTCCAAGTCAAATGAATAGCCTCTAGGAACAATCTTAGCATAAGGGTGCAAATAAACATAGACCAACTGAGCCTCCAACCTGACCAAACATTTGGCAATGGGAGAGGATGAATATATAGGTTGGTAAAGGGAGTTAGGACCTCTCCAAATATAGAAGTAGGCCCTCATCTCAACGAGGTAGCTCATAGGATTAAGACTAAGAGGCCAAGTTGGGAGAATTCGACCTCATCTATGCCGAACAACCTTCAGCTTGGCGCTCTGGAAGCTTCTAGATCACAAAGCTTCTCATCCTCTTTGTGAAAATTGCATTTTTGGTATCATCGTGGGTATATGAGAAAATAAAGTGATTCCATCGTGGGTATGGTATAGTGCAATGTGCAATCATCGCGGTTTTTGGGCTCATAAGTGTGATGATCCTCAAATTAGGGTTTAAGAGCTATTTCCTTTAGGAGAAGCTCAAGGAATTTTCCAATCAATGTGTTAGGAAGGCTCTAAACTACATATATGAATGAGTACACTGCATTATGGTCATGTTTCAGAAAAAACACTATGTAACACTTCTTGTTTGCACACTCCCCATAGGTAGATCTTTGTTCCCCTTGGACGGATCTCATACTTCACTTCATGCACTGTGCAACCTGGGAGCTCAAGGCCTCTGCCTTGGCTTCTGGAATTGCATAGAGCCTGTCCTAACCTGGAACCAAATGTACACTATGCAGTTCCAAGAGCCATCCTCCCATCTTGGCCACTGACACTATGCAATGCGAAGTCTCTCCGTGCCTTGGCCAAGATTCAACTGTGCATTGTGCAATTCCAGTCATCAAGGTTCCCAATTGGCTATTAGGACTATGCAATGCGCAATTCCCATAGTTAGCCAGTGACCTTTGTCAACCAGAATTCCATAGTTTGTCTCATCATGAGACTGACTTGTAGCTTGATCTTGTCTTGAAGTTGCTTTGGTTTTTAAGATAACATTTGCTTGTCATGAGTGTCCTCTCTGTCCCACAAGTACAACATTTTTTTAGCATCTCTCTAGCAGTTACAGTTAACATGGCATTCAAGAGAGTTGTATCAAAATAAACCGTTGAGAGAAGTACTTGGGAAGTAGTTGAGCATATATCAGTTGAACTGCAAGTTTATGTAGACACTCAAATGTTCATTGAGAAGGGTAAAACATTAACATGGTAGCAAATCGAAGATACTTTTATAGAGGACTTCAAGGAAGACTTAGAGAACTGATAAATTTATCTTAGTATCCAGTGGTCAGGTTTATAAAAGTAGGTACCCCACGTTCCCAGTGCAGACATTATCAGCTGGATTGTCTCACACACAGATGAACAATGTATGTCACTAAGAAGTTCTAGTGGGATAGAGCTTGCCAAATTTAGGGATGAGAACTTTTAGTATATGCATCATTTACCCCACCCAGTGAAGCGCGTGGACTCATTTTTCTATGCCACCCACATCTTTGTGAACACTGGAGATATCGTCAAGTGTTGGGTGAAAGAGCTATCAAAGTTTAGATAGAAACCCACTCATGTTTACAAGAGAAAGTCCCTCAAGAAAGCTTATCAATTCTTGATCATCTTTGCCTATAGAATATATGGTCAAGAGAACACATAAACCTTTCCTGAAGGGTGTGTAGTCGTATTGGACTAGTTGCTGAGTGATGGGAAGCCATTCAACTAGTCAGATTTGTTGACTCATCAGTTGAAGATCCATGTGGCTAACGCTCGAAATCTGCCCAAGAATGTGCAAGCAAGGTTTTACATGTTTGCATGCCTACTTGATGTAATTTGTGCCCACCAGCAGTTCCCTGGCATGAGCTAGACATGGACACCAAAGGAGACTGTCGTCAACATCTATTGCAAGTTGTTTTACGACTACAGCTATCAAGGAGTGATGGAAAAGCTAACTGACCATTTTATCATCCCATTATACAAGCTTATATTTGAGAAGGATCCACCTTGTATGTCCCGAGAAGCAATAGAGGCAATAGTAAACATTGCAGATTGGTATGCCTCACCAGGTGGCACCTTCATCAGAGTGTCTGGCAGAGAAAAACATCTACAAGTTCTACCAAGGTATGCCACTGAAAAGTAGATCATGAAAGAGGTCTCATATCACCTCTCCACAGGGTTGTCAGCAGGACTACACAGGAAGAAGAAAGCACCATGGCTTGCTCTTCCTTTGCAGATTGGATTATATGAGATTAAGAGCTTAAAGGATGCAGATGCCAAGGTTAAGGAGATAGTGAGATTCGAGTTTGGCAGTAAATACTTTAATCCAAATGATCCCCACGGTATTTTCAAGAGTGTATTTTTCATGGATCCACGAGACATTTCACTAGCAAAAGGAGGAACCTTGGAGGTATTGCTATAATTCCTCTAGACTCAATGATCTAGTCAACTTAGTAAGAACTTGGAAAGCTGCTCTGCAGTTAGCAGCATAGCGGGAAGAAACAACAACAACAACAATAGGTAGCAATCTAGTGCAGGACAAGGGAAAGAGGAAGATTTTTGAGAACCTAGAGGCAGAGCAAAGCTGCAAGATGAGGGAAGATCTTGTCATGGAGAAAGAATATTTGGTAGGAGAAGCAAAGAGGGAGCAGAGGATAAAGAGATCAGAGTGAAGGAAGAGAGAAAATGAGAGGTTGCGGGAAGCATAACTAAAGCTGCGAGAGACAGAGAAGAAGTTGAAGGAAGAACAGGACCTGAGGAGGAGAGAATGAGAAGAGAAGTAGAAGCAGGAAGAAGAAAAAAAGCAAGGCACAGTGACAGAGCAAACAGTGCGCATATAGGTTGATGAGTCAGAACAACCAACAACTGAGGAAGAGGGTGAACTGATGCAAGATCGAGAGCTTTCTCAACAAATTGAGCAACCGATCGAAAGGACAGACATGGAGTTGGAGCAGGAGCCACAGAATGAAGATACTGACCTTATGCTGAGAGAACTAAATTTCATCTCTCAGTCTCTTCCACGTCCAATGTCAGAACTAGCCTTGAGAAAGCAAGGAGAAGTTGTTCTCCTTGATGATGATCTGGTCATGGATGTTTACAATCTATCATTTGATGAGTTTCATAAGAGGATTGTATAGACATAGAGGAATCACTTTCCAGATGATCACACATCACCTGCATTCATCAAGGAAAGGGTGATAGTGTTAGACACTAGGCAACATCCAACCACCCTTGTTGAAACTAGATTTTCCTATGTAGGAGCAACAAACTCAAATGTTAAGTACCTGAGAATGAACAACTAGCAAAGAACTTGCAGGGTTCAAGGCAAGAGGTAGAACAACTCTGAGCATCAATGCAAAATCTAGTTTCCCCAATGGGGGATATGAGGAAAGTGATAACTACTGAAGTATCAACTCTTTAGAGTACCATGCGGAAGCTCTATGATGGATTTGTCACCATGCATAAATAATTTGTCTGTGTGCATGGCCTACAGCAGTGAATCAAAGCGTTTGTTCAACTCTCAAGAACATACATGTTTCCATCGCCCATGTGCAAGAGTGGACAATGTGGTACAAAGGGGCCCCATTTGACTTAGCAAAGAAGATGAAGCCAACAATTAGAATAGGAGAAAGAACAGGTCTAGATGTTGATCCATAACTACGAGGAGCTCGCCCCATTCATCAGTAGCATACATGCCTCATATGCACGGTTACATAGAAGTTTTGATGTAATGGTGAGAACACACAAGATCCCATCAATTAGTTCAATCATCGATGTTAAATCCAAGAAACAAGTCCAACTAGAGATCGATGAGTACATGGAGTAGCTAAGGCGAGAGGCCACCAAGGAAGACTTGGAGCTGAGCGCACATAACATGCAGAATTACATCGGTGGTCTTGTCATGGTCAACACCATGCTACACGCATTTCAACGACTTGGATATAGATTCCAAAACCATATGCTCAGATGCCATGGAGGCAAGACTCCGCTATTAGAAAGACACCATCAAATAGATTGGAGACACCACCACATAGTACCAAGCTTGGCATCAATATGTGATCGAGAAGCACCAAGTGGAGGTTGCCAAGTTGGTTTTCCTCACACTTCGGAATCATAGTGTTTTGTCTTATTAGGTTGTCTCTAGCCTATTTTTTCTTACATGGGTACATGTGGAAAAATGTGATATTATTTGTAAATATGTTGTAAGTAAAATTCCAAGTGTCATTAATGGAATATGAAAGGTCATCATGTTATGTAATGAGTTACTTGTAAGGAAGTTGAAGAGTCATGAGGGTAGTCAAAGAGTCACAAAGGGGAATTTCAAGGGTAACCCCACCCTTTATTATAAATAGAACCTAATAAATCATAGAACAGGGCTTTTGGGAGCCAAGATTTTCACTAGTATTAGGCTTAGAAAAGGCTTGGGAGTATTGTGAAGAGTCTTGGCTTCTCCATAATGTAGAGCATGTATACATCTTTGGAGGAGCAGGCGTTCTCGACTGTAATGTTCCACTATTGGGACTACTGGTCGTCAATGGTGTATGTATGGATGGAACTCTTACTCACAATAATAATATCGTCAACATGCTTTCATGCATATGTCGTTAATGTAGTTAAACTATTTTGGTTGTTTTAGCAATGTATATTGTTTAACTTACACATTTTCTTATGAACTACTTTGTATGAAATTGTACGAATCTTGTTGAATGCATATTGTTAGATTAACTCATAACTTTAAGTTGTGGACTATTATGCATTTTAGCTTGTGATGTCATTCTCCTCGTGTGTTCCTTTCAAGTTGTGTACTATTATGGGCTTCTAATGGGTGCACTTCATTTTCCCCTCTATGTGTTAGAACCTTCATGCATCGCACTTGACTCTCTATAGGGTCACACACTTGATCTCACCCAAAGTTATCATACTTACCTCTACGTGCTACCGTGGTCAAGGCATTACACTACCACCCATTGTTGGGACTCCTACTCCAAATGGTTTGAGGTCTAGTTGGGACTTCATATCAGGGAGATCCATTGAAAGTTGGCAGAGCCAACATTGTCAACATTTTTGGTGCTAGAAGGAGGGCCATATGACAATCCAAGCGCTTGAAGTCTGTTTTGAATTTTTTCACATATTTCATGACTTGGGTCCAAATCATAACCCCCACATGTTTTCTCATGCTGATGATTTTGAAGTGCCAACGAGAATTTTAGACAACTTGTCCAGGTATAAGTTCAATGGCGAGGATGGAACAACCTTGTTTAGGCACATAGTTTATTTTGTTGGCTTATGTGACAGATGTGTTGTCCCATCGGATGACATTGCCTGTGGGTTGTTTGCTTTCACGTTCGAAGGGCACACAAAGAAACAGTGTCACACATTGCCCGCAACCTATATACACTTTTTGTATCACTTGTTCAGAGAATTATGTTGTGCTTTCGTTCTTTATGACCATAAAGCCCTTAATAAAAAAAAATTAAAATTGCGAAACCAGCTGACGAATCTCTTCAATATTTCATGATCATTTTCTTCACTATTGTTATGAATTTCCTAAAGATGAAATTGACTGGGAATTTCTGGAGGAAATATTTCAATATCTTGTTCACGTTTCTGAGAATCCGTACATGTTATAATCTTTCAAGCTTGTCCCAAAATACCTTGGTGTTAGAGCTTCTAAATTTAATATGGACAAGGCTACTACCCCAAGTGACCCTCTGTCCCCTTCTCATCAAATAGCTCTAGCTCTACAAGTCGAGGTGGGAGAAGTTGAGAATCCACCTATTGATCTGTCACCATCTCCTCCTACCCCACCTGCTTAGGATTTCTGCACAGATTTGGACTATAACCCTGATGGTTTCCATGTGGTTTTATCTCCTCATTCTCCATCCCTTGGTCCCTTTGATCCTCCAGATTTTGGTGTGTTGTGACGGATCTCACATGTGATGTTCATGAGGATCAAGTTCTGGACAGAGTTGGTGTTGAACAACGAACCTGCGCTATCATTTTTAGTGAGTATGTGTGGGACTATGAACAAGAATCTATGATGAAGGATGATCTCCTTCTGTCTACACCTCATCTTTAGCCTGACATCTTCCATAGTTCTACCATTTGTGTACCATCTTGTGAAAATTCATTTCTAGATGTTTCTATTTCCGATCATTCGCAGAACACGTGGAATGCCAGTTTTTCATTGGATTGCGGAGAGGAAAAATCGATCTTCTCTAATCCACCCAAGCTCTCAGCTTACTTTTCTAGAAACATAGAGGGTGAAATTTCTCGTTTTTCATCATCCCCTCTTTATGATTCATCAGATCATGAGGATGTTGCTATCCTTCATCTTGAATTTTATGATCATGGTTGTCGTGATCTTTTCATTCATTCATCTGATCATGATTATGATTTGTCTACTATTGATCTTTCTAAGCCACTATTCTTTGATGATCCATCTTCTGATGAATTGGAAACTCCTCAATATTTCAAGGCACTTCAGCCCGAGCTAATGGTTATGTCATGTTCTCGTAGCTTAGAGGTCAGTTCCACTTTGAATCAGAAATATGTTGAATCTTTCTAGGCTCCTCATCACTCTGTTGTTTACATTGAAAATCAATCTATTTCACAATTTTCATATCCTCCACCTGAATCACATGGCCCTATTTCTCAAGCATTGGAGGAGTTTTATGTAGCAAGCAATGTTTCAAGACATAAGTTTTCTTATTTATTTATGTTTGCTCATTTGTCAATTTTGAAGGTGTGTACATGCTTGTCTTCCAAGTGCAATGTGATAGGACATGAGGATACATCTGCAGAGTGCTTTTCATGTGCTTTCCATCTTTGCTTTTTTGTGGATGCATTCAAGATTCAAAAGTATTGGTTTGCATTGTTGTATACCTTTTTTTTTCTATTGGTTTTCTTGAATATCTTTCTTATTGATCATGCTCTCACCTACATGGGCCAACCAAAGCGCCGATGGATGCATTGGAAGTATCACTTTACGTGATTTGGCCTATGCTCTACTTACGTTAGGAGTAGGAGTAGTGTTTTCTTTTCTTTTTTGTTTCTTGATTTTCTTACTTTGTTTTTATTTGTCTTGCTTCTTTCCTTTGCTTTTTTTCCTTTGCACATGTAGGTTAACTTCCGCATGAAACCGTGTTTGGCTTCTTAGACAAGCAAAGTGAAATCCAAGAGGAACTTGTACAACTATCAAGACTTAGTTATTTTTCTATTCCCTCTCTTTGTGTGAGTCTTGCATTTATTCTAGTCAATGATACCCCAATGGAAAATATGTTCCTTTCAGAGAGAGTAATGGTGAAATCACGATTCTTGCACTCTTAACTAGTACCTCCTACTCTATCGGTTTTCTATATTAGGTTAACACTTGTCAACTCAGTCAAGTAGAGTAAGGAGAGGGGGAAAACCTTAACAAGTATGTCAGAGATATATATAAATATTCTTCTCTGAAGGGACAACCTCCTTTTCTCTCAATAAGTCTGGATCTCTCTTCCGCCTCATGAAATAAATAAGTTCCTATCAACTCACTCGGTGAACTCTATTATCAACTTCTTTGCGCTCCTTTTATCTCATGGTTTCTTTTGATTTCCACTTATTTTATGTGTATGCTTCACTTGGTTACATGTTCTTTTAAATGTAATTCTATATGAATCCTTGAAGTAAAATATTTGGATCAAGTTTGGTATCAGAGTAGGTCTTATTGATGCGAGTTGCATGAGTGAATGCTAACTAGGAACAAGCTCCAAAGAGGTGAAGGAAAACTCAAATCCTTTGATCCTGAAGCAGGGTGTTTAGCACAGAGATGGAAAAAGGCAGATGAGGAAGCTCAAATGGAGGAAGAGAAAAATTATTGCAAGATCGTCTTCACCATGGCAGAGAAAGTGGACAAATTGTTTGCAGAATATGAGAAGACAATAAATCCTTAGAAGAAAGAGCTAGATGATCATGCCTCAGTAAATGGAGGAGGAGGAGGAGAGCCTCTTGAACCTCCCTCTCCACCTTCCAGTGAAATTTCTTCACCTTCCTCTTCTCATCATTCTAACAGGCATCATAGGAATGCATCTAAAAAGCCATTTTTTAAGCTAGATGTAAAGATTGATTTGCCCACATATAATGGAGAATGTAATACATAGAGATTAAACAATTGGATTAGATAGATCTAGGTCTATTTCTGAATTCATTGGATCGATGAAGATGAGGCCAAGAGCTAATTAGCATCTCTTCGGCTAAGTGGCACCACTCTCATCTGGTGGAAGAGAAAGTTGCAGAAAGGTAGCAAAATCTTGGGTAATCTCCTTTCTTCTTGGTCCAACTTTGTTTCTGCATTAAAAGATCAATTCTATCCTTTGGGTTATCGACAAAAGGCTTTAATGGAATGGAAATATTTGAGATAAGGAAAGGGTCAAAATGTAAAAATTTTCATAGAAGAGTTTATAAAATAAGCTTTAAATTTGGGCATTTCACTTGATTCACCGTAAAATTTAACTGAGTATATTGGTGCTTTACATAGCTATATCAAGAATTCTTTGTTGTTATTTGAGCCTACTACTATTGATGCACCCAGTGTGAAGGCCATTCACCTTGAAAGAAGGGGAAAGAATGACAAAGAGGATCATCCCAAGAAATCATCTTTCAAGCCTCATAATGGCAAGTTCAAAGGAAAAGGCAAGGGAAAGGACAACAAGGCATCTACAACCAAGAAAGAAGGCAGAGAAAATCCATATTGAAGAAATTTCAAGAAGGAAGGCCATGATGATGAACATTGTCGGAAGTTGCATCCAGAGTTGAAGCCAAAGAGATTTGGTGTAAAGGGAAAGAAAAAGACGGTGGCAATCGTGAAACAGGACCTTGGATCCAATTGTGATGACAAGACATAGATCATAGCAGTGGGCATATAAGGTAACATTTCTCTTCATGCCAATGAAAATTCTGAATTGCATGCAAGTATAAATTCTTCAAATGAGTCTCTTCTTAATGAACGAAAGAGGATTGAATTGTTCCACATTAGAGTTGTGATGAAACATATTAAAGTGGAAACCTTGTTTGATCAAGGCTCTCAAGTAAACTTGGTTTTTGAATGCTTGGTTAATAAGCTAGAATTGGAGACCAAGCCTCATTTAAAACCATGCCCTCTTGGTTGGGTGTGTGACAAAGAAAAATTACATGTAACCAAACAATGTGGGGATAGATTTGTGATTGCATCCAAAATAGTAAATGAGGTTTAACTTGATGTTGTACCTTTGGATATCTATGGCATTGTATTGCGGATTCCATATTTGTATGCTAGGAAAGCATTTTTCTTTCTCCATGAAAACAAGTATCATCTCACGAAAGATGAGGTGGAATACATTGTTAGAGCTCATCGTGCCAAGATCAGTGTAAGTCTTGTAAGTGCAAGTCATATGAAGAGATTGATCAATTCTAGCAAAGGATGTATGCTCATGGTTGTGAGAGAAAAAAAATGTAGAGACATCTGAAGATTTCCAAGGTTGTGATCCCACTCATAAAAAAGAATTGTATGAAATTGTTTCTAACTATAATAGAATTTATCAGGAACCAAGTCATTTGCCTCCAAATCATGAGATCCAACATGAAATTCACTTGCAGCAAGATGCTCCTTTAGCAAATATTGGTATGTACAGGTTTTCATCCATTGAGATGGAGGATATAAAGAAACAAGTGCGGGAATTGTTAAACCAAGGGGTCATAAGGCCAAGTTCTTCTCCATGCGGATCACCCATCGTGTTGTTGCCAAAGAAGGATGGAACATGGAGGATGTGTGTGGACTATAGGGAACTCAACAAAATAACAGTGAAGAATTGGTACCCTCTCCGTTAAATTGATGATTTATTAGACCAATTGAAATATGTTGTCTATTTTACAAAATTGGACTTGTGCAGTGGCTATCATCAGGTCAGGATTACAGAATAGGATATATGGAAGATTACATTCAAGACAAAACCAAGGTTTTTTGAATGGCTGGTGATTCCATTCAGACTGTGCAATTCTCCAACCACATTCATGAGGGTGATGAATGACATTTTCAGAACTTTTCTTGATGATTTTGTAGTTGTGCATGTTGATGACATTCTTGTTTTCAATAGAACTTGGGAAGATCATATGATTCATGTTGAAAAGGTGCTTGATGTTTTGAAAAAAGAAAAATTGTGTGTCAAAATGTCTAAGTGTGAATTTGGTAAGACTTCTTTGGTTTACTTGGGTCACATTCTTGGAGGTGGAGAGTTAAAAATAGATCCTTCTAAAGTTGATGTGATTGTAAAGTGGCGTAATCCCACAAATGTTATAGAGGTTCATATTTTTTTTGGTGCAGTACAATACTGGAGAAGATTCATTGCCAACTTCTTCGTCAAAGGATGTTCCATGAGTGTTGCCTCTAATTGAGGTAGCTTTCCCTGTGACTTTCATCCAATCCAGTGCCATCTGAGAGAATAATAAATGATGTACATTGTGCTTTATTATAGCCTATAAGTTTTCTGAAACTATTCTATTATGTTCATAATCAATGATGAGTGCACCACCACCTTATTAACATAAGCATACCCTAGTTTCTCAAATTCACCATCAACAATCTCAAATTCAGGCTTAGATTCACCTGGTGTTTGCATTGTCCCAATATCAAGAGTTGTGATATGTTTTATGAGGATTAATTCCTAAATTGGAATTTCTTTGTTAGGTATAGGAAAATAAGTCCTTCTACTACTTGGGGAAGTCTTTCACCACCTTCACTATTCACAATAACTTTGGTACTAAAATCAACAACAGTTTAGATATGTTTTCAACCTTTGCCTCCTCTATTTTCAAGTAATTCTCCAGTTGTTCACCATAAAGACAATGCTCTTGATTGTCATGACAAGCCTTTTGGTTCAATTGCAACCTTACCCAAAACCTGCTACTAATAAAATAGTATGAGCTATGAAATCCTTAAATTTGGGAACGCCACGAAATGAGCTCAATACGCTCATGAATTGGCACTAAAATTATAGAGTGCCAATAGAAGGGACAACCTCTTTTTCTCTCAATAAGTCGGGATCCCTCTTCCACCTCATGAAATAAATAAGTTCCTATCAACTCACTGGGTGAACTCTATTATCAACTTCTTTGTGTGCCTTTGGTCTCATGGTTGCTTTTGATTTCCACTTCTTTTATGTGTATGTTTCACTTGGTTACATGTTTTTTTAAATGTAATTTTGTATGAATCCTTGAAGTAAAATATTTGGATCAATTTTGGTATGAGAGCAAGTCTTCCTGATGAGAGTTGCATGAGTGAATCCTAACCAGGAACAAGCTCCAAATAGGTAAAGGAAAAATCAAATCCTTTGATCCCGAAGCGGGGTGTGTAGCATGAAGACGGAAAATGGCAGATGAGGAAGCTTGAATGGAGGAAGAGTGAAATTATTGCAATTTCTTCTTCACCATGGCAGAGAAAGTGGAAAAATTGTTTACAGAATATGAGAAGACAATAAATCCTGAGAAGAAAGTGCTATATGATCATGCCTCGGTAAATCGAGGAGAAGGAGGAGAGCCTCCTAAACCTCCCTCTCCACCTTCCAGTGAAAGTTCTTCACCTTCCTCTTCTCGTCATTCTAACAGGCATCATAGGAATGCATCTAAAAAGCCATTTTTTTAGTTAGTTGTAAAGTTTGGTTTGCCCACATACAATGGAGAATGTAATGCATATAAATTAAACAATTGGATTAGACAAATTGAGGTATTTTTCTGGATTCAGCAGGTCGATGAAGATGAGGCCGAGATCCAATCAACATCTCTTCGGCTAAGTGGCACCGCTCTCGTCTGGTGGGAGAGAAAGTTGTAGGAAGGTAGCAAAAACTTGGGTAATCTCCTTTCTTCTTGGTCAAATTTTGTTTCTGCATTAAAAGATCAATTCTATCCTTTGGGTTATCAACAAAAGGCTTTAATGGAATGGAAATATTTCAGATAAGGAAAGGGTCAAAATGTATAGAGCATCATAGAAGAGTTTAGAAAATAAGCTTTAAATTTGGGCATTTCACTTGATTCACTAGAAAATGTAAAAAAGTATATTGGTGCCCTACATGGCTACATCAGGCATTCTTTGTTGTTATTTGAGCCTACTACTATTGATGCACCCAGTGTGAAGGCCATTCACCTTGAAAGAAGGGGAAAGAATGACAAAGAGGATCATCCCAAGAAATCATCTTTCAAACCTCATAACGGCAAGTTCAAAGGAAAAGGAAAGGGAAAGGACAAGAAGGCAACTACAACCAAGAAAGAAGACAGAGAAAATCCATCTTGCACACATTGCAAGAAGGAAGGCCATGATGATGAACATTGTTGGAAGTTGCATCCAGAGTTGAAGCCAAAGAGATTTGGTGTAAAGGGAAAGTAAAAGACTGTGGAAACCATGCAACGGGACCTTGGATCCGACTGTGATGACGAGACATAGATCACAGTAGTGGGCATACAAGGTAACCTTTCTCTTCATGCTAATGAAAATTATGAATTGCATGCAAGTATAAATTCTTCAAATGAGTCTCTTGTTAATGAACGAAAGAGGACTGAATTGTTCCACATTAGAGTTGTGATGAAACATATTAAAGTGGAAACCTTGTTTGATCTGAGCTCTCAAGTAAACTTGATTTCAGAATCCTTGGTTAATAAACTAGGATTAGAGACCAAGCCTCATCTGAAACCCTACCCTCTTGGTTGGGTGTGTGACAAAGAAAAATTACATGTAACCAAAAAATGTAGGGATATATTTATGATTGCATCTAAAATAGGATATGAGGTTGAACTTGATATTGTACCTTTGGATATCTATGGCATTGTATTGGGGGGTCCATATTTGTATGCCAGGAAATAATTTTTCTTTCTCCATGAAAACAAGTATCATCTCATGAAAGATGAGGTGGAATACATTAGTAGAGCTCATCATGCCAAGATCTGCGCAAGTCTTGTAAGTGCATGTCATATTAAGATATTGATCAATTCCAACAAAGGGTGCATGCTCATGGTTGTGAGAGCAAAAAAATTGCAGAGACATCTGAAGCTTTCCAAGGTTGTGATCCCACTCATAAAAAAGAATTGTATGAAATTGTTTCTAACTATGATGGGATTTTTTAGGAACCAAGTGGGTTTCCTCCAAAGTGTGAGATCCAGCATGAAATTCACTTGCAGCAGGATTCTCCTTTACCAAATATTATTGAGATGGAGGATATAAAGAAACAAGTGTGGGAATTGCTAAACCAAGGGGTCACAAGGCCAAGTTCTTCTCCATGCGGCTCACCCATCGTGTTGCTGCCAAAGAAGGATGGAACATGGAAGATGTGTGTGGACTATAGGGCACTCAACAAAATAATGGTGAAGAATCGGTACCCTCTCCATTGCATTCATGATTTATTAGACCAATTGAAAAATGTTGTATATTTTACAAAACTAGACTTACACAGTGGCTATCATCAAGTCAGTATTGCAAAATAGGATGTATGGAAGATTGCGTTCAAGACAAAATAGAGGTTTTTTGAATGGCTGGTGATACCATTCAGACTATGCAATTCTCTGGCCACATTCATAAGGGTGATGAATGACATTTTCAAACCTTTTCTTGATGATTTTGTACTTTTGTATCTTGATGACATTCTTTTTTTTAGTAGAATTTGGGAAGATCATGTGATTCATGTTAAAAAGGTGCTTGATGTTTTGAAAAAAGAAAAATTATATGTCAAAATGTATAAGTGTGAATTTGGTAAGACTTCTTTGGTTTACTTGGGTCACATTCTTCGAGGTGGACAGTTAAAAATAGATCCTTCTAAAGTTGATGTGATTTTAAAGTGGTCTAAGCACACCAATGTTACAGAGGTTCATAGCTTTCTGGGTGCGGTACAATACTAGAGAAGACTCATTGCCAACTTCTTCGTCATTTCATCTCCCCTTACATGTAATGACGAGTGTGAAGTAAAGCTTTCAATGGAGAAGAAAGCAACAAAAAGCCTTTGATACACTGAAAGATAAGATCAATATCACACCAGTTTTGGCCTTACCTATTAACCTCTAGCAGCCTATTGAGATTGAAATATATGCCATTGGGTACACCATGGGAGACGTGTTGATGCAGCAAAGGAAACCTATATGTTACCACTCAAAGACATTCTCCCAAGCTATTATAAACTATCCCACCTATGACAAGGAGTTGTATGCCTTGGTCCAAAGCGTGAAGAGGTGGAAGCACTATTTGATTAGGAAGGAGACCATCATTCACACCAGCCTTTGCATTACCTCTAGCCGCAAACCAAGCTTCAACAAGCATGTAATTTCAAATGGATCGGGTTCCTTCAGCAGTTTCATCTGGTAATAAAATACAAGAAGGGCACTAGCAATAAAGTGGAATATATACTCCCTCGCCCTCCTATTTTTGCATCCATTGTTTTCCAAAATGCTTCTTTATCTTTTGAAATTTATGTTGAACAATATGTTGATGATGAATATTTTAAGGAGATGTATGCAAAGTTGACTCATGGATCGTAGGTGGATGATTATCCTTTGCAGGGGAAATTGATCACACGTATTGATCTATCTTGATGATGAGCCATGATGGGTGGCTCGAAATGTCCATTCAAATAATTATGGACGCAAGAGATCCGGAAGAAAACTATACACAGAATACATGTAATCAGAGAGGCACATACCTTTCTTGTGTCATGTCATTTTTTATGTAAGGAAATTTTTGTGTCATTTACAGAGGTTTTGTTATTGGCCTCACATGAAAAACATTGCAACAAGATATGTAAAGGGATGTGTGTTGTGTTCAGCTTGCAAGCCCACTAATAGAAAATTGGGGCTCTACACACCACTCCTTGTTCTGAGTCATCCATGGGAAAGCGTGTCAATGGAATTTTTTGGCGGTTTTCCTTTATCTAGGAGAGGTCATGACTATTTGTATGTCTTTGTGGATCGATTTAGTAAAATGTGTGTCTTAATGCCTTATAAAAAGTAGATCACTACTTAACAGACTGCTCATCTCTTCTTCCAATTTGTATGGGTCCACTTTGGGTTGCCCTCATCCATTGTCTAATCGAGACTCTCATTTCATTAGTGATTTCTAGATGAGTTTGTGGAGAATGATGGACACCAAGCTGAAGAGGATTATGACATTTCATCCACAGATTGACGAGAAAATAAAGGTTGTTAACCGCACAATGATACATTTACTCAGGGGCTATTATGGAAAGCATCCCAAGTTGTGGGACGAGCATCTTCCTTATATACAACATGCATACAATAGGGTTGTGCATTCATCCACTCAGAGCTCACTGTTCAAGACATGCTTTCGATATTTTCCAAAGGATCCCTTAGACATGGTCTTTGGGAGAGATGCAGATTCAAGTGAACCAAATGATAGTGACAAGGCACATAAGTTCATTCATTAAATTTAGATGATTCACCATGCAGTGCAGGAGCAGTTGGAGAGAAGTCAAGATCAATACAAGGCTCGACATGACAAGCACCAAGTTGATCACCAATTTCAAGTTGGAGACAAGGTGTGGCTCCACATCATCAAAGACAGAATGAAAGGGGAAGAAAATAAGTTGAGACCAATCTGATATGATCCTTTTACCATATTATAGAAGATTGGAGATAGTGCTTTTCATCTTGATTCTCCAGCATGCATTCAGATGTACTTAGCGGTGAACATTGAAAACTTGAAGCTCTATGAGCCTCCTTTGATCATTAACATCGAAGAGGTTGGACAGGTTCCTACAGTGGATGATTTTTCACTTGAATACTTGGACAAGTTACCTGAAGATATCATTCTTGACAAAAGAACAAGGACTTCACGACGGGGAGACATGGAGTACCTTTGTATTGGTTTCAAGGGAATGAATCCAAGTAAGGCCTGATGGATTGAAAATGAGAAAGTGAGGGAGAAATTCCCTCACTTTCCAATTGATTGATAAAGCTTTTGGCGACCCAAAATATCATTAGTGGGGAGGAATGATCTAGGAGGATCCTAAAAGGACATTTTTTTCAAAGTCATTGAAATGTAGCAAAACCAGTCTCAAATCGAAGAGCTCATCGTTTTAAATCCGACGGGGTGAACAAAACCTCAATCTGACATTCTATGAAGAAGTTATGGCCCACTAAATATTTTTGGAAACAACTAATTTTTTTGCAGGTAGGACCCACAGGTGACACTTGGCATGCTGATGTCAGCAGTACAGATGTTGATGTCAACCGTATGTACGATGACTCCAGTAGGGTGGCGTGGTCATACAGATGGAGGAGAGCCAATCAGGTGATGACACATGACAGGTGGCATCATCAGGTTGGTCAGCAGCCCAATCAGTCGTACGGATCAATTAGAGCATGCCACATGGCACCCAGTCAGCCTTGCTAGTTTTTTCTAAGGAGGCGACAAATTGCACCATTCCGACCACTAACAGTGATGAAATTGTCACATGTTTAAAACGTCTAGTGACCCCTAAAAAATGGTGGGAAACCGGATCATTTTAAAGTATTTTATAATAAAATTTAAAAAAATTCAGCCGCAGGCCTGTGGGCGGTCAAACCCTGCCAACTAGTCAGTCAAACCATCCAATGACATTATATAAACATATATATTATTGCAACTGTCGGCGGCGGGAGTTGAACCCGCCTAACGGGTCCATCGGCGCCAGCCCAATATTAAACTCCGACCAAAAAATAAACCGTTGAACTATTGTAATGTGCACAAGTGGGGTTCAACCCTGAGTCGCTCGAACCCTAATCCAGAGCATTACCACTAGGCCATGGGTGGCAGCCTTTGATAGGTCCGCCCACCTGCAAATATTTATACATCATTCGACTGAGCATTGGAGGAGAGGATGCGCGGGAGTGGAGGTCGAGTTGCAGAGACGTGCAAGAACGAGTGTCGGATTGACACCCCACCTAGGTGTGATTTTCAAGACAAATTCCTTTGGAACCTTGGGGAATATTCCCACAGGGAATCTTGCAGGAAAACTAAAATATTCCCTAGAGCCTCAGAGGCCACCAACACAAAACATTGATGAATTTATAGTCATTTTTCATGATTTTTCACAAGGAATCCAATGATGTAGTATGTCTCTTCAACAAAGATGTACATTTTCAGGCCATCCTTGGAAGTGGAGGTATAAGGTGTCATTTTGTAATTGCATGTATTTGGATTTCACTGCTGATTAATGAAAGATGCCTCCCCACATTGAGCAGGGCCCCGGAGACGTAGCCCACACTAGGTGAACTTCGTTATCAACTTGTTTGTGTGTCTTTGATCTCATGGTTGGTTTTGATGTCCGCTTCTTTCATGTGTATGTTTCACTTGTTTACATGTTCTTTAAAATGTAATTTTGTATGCATCCTTGAAGTAAAAGATCTGGATCATGCAAAGCCAAGATAAACAAAAGGAAGGTCTCCAAAAAAGTAGTAAATTTTCATGCATAAGTTTATCAACGCCGAAACGCCTAAGAAATCATACCCACTGCAGGGTAGGCACTGAATCAAACCATAAGAACCACAACAATGAAGCTCTGTAGTATAGCATGTAGCCAGAATGTTAACTTTCCATATTCATAATTCCAAGAGGGGGATTTAGCATGCTTATACAATCTTGATTGTCCTTGTTTTCCACCCCAATCAGGAACTAATATTTTCCTTTTTGAGTATGAGGGAGATGTGCAATTTATTCAATTCTTGATATGGACTTTATATGTGGCATTTAAAAAATATTATTAACAAAAAGAAATCAATGTGGATTGTAAATAAGATATTTCAATATCAAGTGTGTGTGAGTGTGTATATATATATATATGGAGAGAGTAGGGGAGAGAGATATTCTATGACATGGATATATGCTTTCACAAGGTAGAACAAATATTTCATAAATGCCACAAGGGTCAGTTTACCAGAGACTTAAATCCACTCAATTGAGGAAATGAAACTTGTACCGTACCACTCGAGCTAAGTTCCTTAGACATATTTAAAAATATGTTAGTAACAATAAAGCATTTTAATGTGGACAATGTTGGTCATAAATAAAATATTTATACCCATGTTAAGTAAAATATTTTAATGCTAATTATGTGGATATCATATAACACAATTGAAAAAAATTAAAAATTAAATTGTTAAAACATTTTATTGGTTTGTTGATCAAGATGGAGGAGGTGTAATTCCTTCCATGTTTAACACAGAGTTGACACTTGTAGTGTCTCTCTTTTTGTTAACTTAGGAATATTATTTTGTTTAATAAAATTAAAATTAATATAAGTTTATTTTGACCCTCGATTTATCAAATATTGAAAATGATAAAATCTTTGAGGATGCATAAAAAAATATTGTAAAAAAAAACTTTCATATCAAAATATTTGAGCCGTTGATAAATTTATAAGTTTGATATACAAACTTTTTTTACAATAAAATTTGAATGCTTGACAAAATAAATCTATATTAATTTTAATTCTATTAAAAATATATTAGTTATCATTTTGGGATTCAATTGCGTTAAGTAAGTCACTCATCTATGACCATTTCCATGAGAGGTAGTCGTAATTGACTAATTTCTCATGATTTTTGAATAGTCCATTTAGCATTCATTGCATCGGGTGATGCTCACAGGGGTGAAGAAGTGGGATTGAAACTAGTGAAATGAATCACACAGCGTCAATCATAACTTTCGGGGCTTGCACCCGATAACTAGGACTTCCTAGGAGATCACCCATCCCAGATCGCCTCTGGCTCAAGTGTGCTTAACTGTGGAGTCTTCCCCACAATCAAGCCCACTTAGCTTGCTACCCCATTTGGAAAACCTTAGCAAAGTATTGTGCGTCATGAACCATTCAAGTAGAGTTCCCTTCACTCTTTTGAATTAGGTATTGGGGTTTTCACAGTGCATTCTATTAGATATCATTTTGGGATTCAATAATTTTTCAATCATATTCTTTCTGGTTTGTCCTGATGATGGACCCCCTTTGGGGTTTGAAACGTTGGCAGAATGAACTGAAAACTGTGGATAATTCGGATCATGAAACTACAAAAAACTTCCACAGAAGCTTAAAATCTAACATAAGTCATTCATCTATGACCATTTCCATGAGAGGTAGTCGTAACTGACTAATTTCTCATGATTTTTGAATAGTCCACTTAGTAGTCATTCATCTATGAGCATTTCCATGAGAGATAGTCGTAACTGACTAATTTCTCATGATTTTTGAATAGTCCACTTAGCACTCATTGCATTGGGTGATGCTCACAGGGGTGAAGAACTGGGATTGAAACTAGTGAAATGAATCACATAGCGTCAATCATAACTTTCGGGGCTTGCACCTGGTAAACCGGACTTCCCAGGAGGTCATTTATCTAATATAATGCACTGTGAAAACCTCAATACTTAAAAATATATTCTTAAATTGAATATATATATATATATATATATATATATATATATATATATATATATATATATATATTCATTACTTTTTAATTGATTTTATTTTAAATTTAATTAATAAATATTTTAATTATAAATTTTAATTATTAAATAGTCCATGAGACTTTGGATTGACAGTGAATGGATGCACTATTAAGGCACTCCTTGCAATAAATTACTCCTGTAGATACTTACCTACCAAAAAAATTAATTATTAAATTTATGCTTTCCCAAAATTTTAAAACTTTATTTTTATATTCAAAAATACATTTTGCGTGATATATACCAATGGTGTAACAAATTCGAACAAATAAGTAATAATTTAAAAGTTTAATTAAAACCTATAACTTTTAGCATCCACAGTATTCAAACCATTACCCGTGCTTTTTGAAAAAAATTGGTGTCGCTAGTCTCCGCATCTATGTCTGTGCATGGTTGACACGCTTTCAAGGTTTTGGCGACATCTGTCCAGAGCCGTCTCACTCAAGGAAAGATGTGTCCATCTCAGGTGCTCCCCTCCCTCATATTTATAAACGATCCTCCCCTTCACTGGTTCCCACGATTGCAGCACCACCAATCACAGCACTGCATTACCCTTGAAGCACAGGTCGATCAATCTTCACACTCTTATTCTCAGCGATGGCGGAACAATACAAGCAATATGGTCAGGAGAAGGCCGAACAAGCTCAACAAACAACTCAAGTAACGATTTAACTCTCTCATTCATTCTCTTAAGTCTCTGCATTTTTTAAAACTTTGTGTTACTGTTATTGATGTTATTGCTGGTATTCTATATTTTGTTTTGCAAAGGATGTAATGGGGACTGCTCAACAGAAGACTTCTGATGCAGCCACTGCTACTCAACAGAAAGGTGGTCAGATGAGGGATATGACTCAAGAGAAGGCTTCTCAAGGGACTGAAGCGACCAGGGGAATGGGTCAGTCCATGATGGGAAAAGCCCAAGAAGGCAAAGAACAAACTGGCTCTTTCTTCCAACAGGTGGTTCATAATTAATATTGTATGGTTGGGTTTTATTTTTTTTCAATGCGGTTTATATTAGGTGACCGTCCACAGAATTATTTCGCTAGAGATCACTTTCTAGACTTATTAGTAGGGCTTTAAGATTGTAGATCTCATGAGCCTAACTTCAAAAGTATAGATCCGTCACCTCCTCATTAACAAAATATTTTTACACCAATTGAGCTAACCCTTAGGCTATTAGGCTATATTCTTGGATTTTATAAGAGCTCATTGAAAAGATTAAACATTAAATTGGAAGGTCCCATTTCATTTTGAATGTATTGAAAATAATTGAGTTTGCATGATGTTAATGCAGGCGGGGGATAATGCTAAGGGTGCTACACAGAGTTTCATGGACGCTGTGAAGAAACCCTTTGGTGGTAGCCAGTAACAACCAGGGCAAGCACAACAAGTGAAGTGAGGACTGCGGTACCATGCTAAGCCTTTATGTTGTGAAGGCAGATTGTAATAATTCTCCATTTTTGTCGATAATAAAATTTGATAGTAATAACAAGCAGATGATTCGGAATCTTAGACTCTGGATATGAGACTTGACAATCTGGACATGGGACTCGGAATATTTGAGGCTCTGGATATTTGTAATCATGATGTTTCTCGTCTTTCTGCGAGACTTTGCATTCAGGAATACATATGTTTAATATTTCAATTATGAGGTCTATATTGAGTTCATCTATTTATGTATTTGCAGTTTGTTTTTCTCTCTCTCTCCAGAATCATTTTTTATAATTGTGGAAGTTTTCAAAATGGATTATGCCACTTTGAAGTCCTTCGTTTTCCAAAAAATGGCTACATAAATAATTATGTAGGTTCCGTTTCCGTTCCTATAATCTGTTTTTACCAAACAAATTCCAAGTTATGATTAGTTTATCCACTTTCATTATCACTTATATACCATAACAGATCGTTAAAATACTTTTCTTTCGTCGTTACTTATGAAAATGGTATGAATTACGCGCCAGAACAAGGAGACTTTGTAAAACGCTGATCCTATCATAAATAATTTCCATAAAAATATTCGTAATTTTACGATTCACCTAAATCTCAGATTTGTCAATAAGGCTGGTCTAGCTAGTGATTTATTACCATCTCATTTGGGTTCATGCGTACATTGCTATGGTTTATGCGTACATTGCTATGTACTTAAAGATGTACTTCATACCGTCTGTATTTTGTTATCAATTTTTATCTCTTTGAAGATTGTTTCTTTTTCTTAAAGAACAAGAAGAACGAAAATTCGTTTACATAGCTTGTCTTAAGTTAATATAAGAACAAGAATTCGTTTACATAGAGCATGTCGTAAGTTAATAGGATTTAGGATTAGGATTGTTAGTTCAGAGTGGTGGTTTTAGACATGGATTTAGTATGGTTAGTTCACAGTGGTGGTTTTAGATTTTGGTATTGGTAGCTGGCTTGCCATATAATTATATTTTTTTTAAGCTATGTTATTTGGTAGGGAAAAACAATTAAAGTTGTTAAATTCTTTAAATGTTAATGTGTTAGAGTTGGTTTAAGGAAAGAGTTAGACTTAAAGTTAAAGTTGTTAGGTAATAAAATTAAAATTGTTAGGTAATAAAGGTGGTTTTAGATTCTTGATATGTTTAAAATCTTTAAAAGGCTTGGACATTCTCCACAGGATTGGACATTTCTCATTCTATTGTGTGGAATATTTATTTGGTCTAGAGTGGGGTAGTAGCCATGTATATTGAAGTCAAAAATATTGGCTAAGTTTAAATAAAAAATATCCACTATCCACTTTAGTTGAATAATAGATAACATTAATAAAAAATTTAATCCATAAAATAATTTATTGTTAACTAATTTTTTTCAAATTAACATTTTCATTAAAATTGAATGGAAGGTTTACTTGGTCCAAAGCACTATATAAACCATTTGCATCTAAGTTAAAAGATTGATAAGTCAATAACATTGGTTGAATTTGATTTAGGTTATTGTATTAACCATTTGCATCAAAGTCAAAAATATTGACCAACTTTCACAGGGATAAAAGATAATGACAATAATATAGACTAAATTTATTCACAAAGATATTTGTTGTTTTTAAGTAATCAAATAACTATTATTTTATTGTAAACTATTTTTCTAAATTAATTTTTTCAAAATAAATATCTCAAAATTAAGTTGTTTGGATGGAAAAATTTCCACATAAAATTTATTCTTTATAGTGGCCTTACAAAAAGTTGTTAAAAAATTATTCAAGTATAAAGTAATAATTCTTACATTATTTCAATGTTGCAATATTCTAGTACATTGCAATAATTTATTCGAAAAAAAATTGAACTATACTTTCACTCTCCCAAAGGATTTATTGAAGGCTTTTGAATGCAAGGCCATCAAGGCATTCTCTCCTTTTCCTTATTAATACAAAATAGATTTCTTTCCCACATATGTTGTATAATTCTGCAAATATTGTAATGGAACACTTTGACCATCCATTTCCATTTAGAATGTAATATTCCGAATATAATTTTTTCATAGATAATCAAAGGCATGCACAGAAATAACAACACAATAAATTTAAGAAAACACTAAAAAATGCTCTAGAACACCCAAAATGACCAATTTTAAAATAAATAAATTGTTGGAGTGTGTTCCAAAATGGCTAATTTTATTATAAATAAACTATTAGAGTGCACCTAGGCTTGCTCAAGGTAAGCTACAAGCCTCAAGTGATCAATATCTCATTATCCAACTGCTGCAATAGTTTTTCCCTCTAGAAATCTGAGTTGGCCCAGTTTTTCTACATTGTTGGTTGACTTGGCGCCCTGATTTGGCCCCTCAAAATTACCAAGTAAATTTTGTAAATTTGGGTATGTTATCCTTATAAAAAACCCAGGAAAAACCCAGATAGGGTTTTCTTTGGTTTTGACCTCCAAATTCAACACCAAATAGCTTGGCCCTCCTTAAATACCAAAACACCTCACTTGTAACAGAAAATGATGAATTGCTGCTCCAAAATGTTAGAAATATCCCCACAATCTCCCTCCAAATGAAATCCTAACAGATCAACCCCTAAATCCTCCAACCGACACCACACAACAATCACCTAAGAGAAATACATAGGTCTGTGAGAGATGACGCAATAACAAGCTTCAACAATTCGTACAGAAGTGAGGGACTCCCTTTTGCCACCCAAAATATCCCTCCTTTGGCTGGAATATGATCAAGAACACCCATGTAACAATAAATACCTCAACTTCCGGCACCAATCCTCCCAATGACTTTGTGGCCTCTCCCTCTGCATCCCAGTTAAACCAGAATGGCGTAGTGTTATGTCATGTCTCTCTCCCAACCTCCAAATAAGATAGAAATCCTTCCTAGGGTGGCACTTAAGGTCCACCAAAGAGAATATTGAACTTCACTCCTTGGGAAGCTCTTATGTTGAGCAACACTTGTAACTCAGTTGAACAACTCAAGTAACAATTGACAATCAAATGTCAAAAAGCCCTTAAAATGACAACCTCACCTCCAATTTATAGCTAGCCATCCCTCATACTCCTTGTGGGCTCCACCCATCAAATTCCCTCTCTCACCCGATTCGAATTCCTTGGGGTGCGTATTCTCTTGGAGTGGCCCCCACTCTCCACTTCCCATCAAATTTCTTGGTTTTTCTAATGTTTGGGGGTGTCACCTTTATAAATTTTCCTTTCTCACCCACTTTTCCTAAGTTTATATGCCAAATATTTATTAATGACCAAAAATTGCAAAATTGATCATTCCCTTAGAAAAATTATTAATTATGAACATTACAATCCTCCCCACCAAAAATTGCTTGTCCTTGAGCAATGCCTGACCAATCACCCCCTCTATCAGCTTACCTAAATGGCTACGACAAACGATACCACGGTCCCAAATCTGCCATTAAATCATCCCTGTCCCCAACACTATCATGTCATGGAGTCCCTCGATACTATGACCCCAAGCCGTCCTGGTCAACATGAAGCACATGTTTCTCCACTCACTGTCCAACTTGGTATAGGCACCTGAAGGCCTCTGCATACCATTAGTAAAGAAAGCAACACGATCATATAAAGCCATGTATGTCTCCTTGTTCAAATGGTACTCAAAGAGTGGGCACCCGAAGATACAATCCAACTCTTATGGAAATAAATCCTTCCATGCACAAGCTTCCCCTAAACTCCCCCTGTTGGTCATCCATACATGTTGTTGTAGTCCCCCATGCCAATAAAGAATCACTAAAATCTAGTGGAAGGCCAAAATGATCTCTCCCTATCAAACCCATCTCAGCCCTGAAGATAGCTGAATTGTCAAGTATTGTGATGCCAGGGTCCCAATCCCATCGCATGAAGAAACTGTCTTGTAGACCCTGCGACACTCTAGTCATGACTAAATATCTAACATGCTTGTGCGAGAGCCTCATCTCTTGCAAATCTCAACCATAATATGTGTGATGATCGAGGCTATGCCCAACTTGCCAAGGGGACTCATCAATTCCCGCGCCTATCACTCCATGGTTGACCCCAATTCTGAAAAACGACCTTCCTCGCCATATGATGAAGACCTTGGTGATCTCCCATGTGTTAACTTGATAATGAACCAGCTCACTAGCTATCCCAATCGTACTCACTAAGTAATGGAGTGTCCCCCACATCAAATGGATCGCTAGTTCCCATAACCATACTAGAGGTCCACAACTCCCACAACTCATGGGTTGCCTTTGCGTACCACTACGACCTACTAGAGCCCATCTCATCCTCATCTCTAACCCCTATATGTATACAATAGGTGGACCCCAAGTATCACTAATCTTCCCCAAGCATACCAATCTGCCATGCTCCTGTGAGACCATGCAGCGAATTCTGCTATCCCAACTCCTAGGGATACATGTGCACAATACTTGGAGTTTGGATACCCTCCTATAGACGAAGTCTACCATCCAATGTCCCTCAAGCTCCTATAACGCCTCACACTGTCTCACGAGAAGTGCATCATACAACTCCCTCGCAATCGACTCCCCAAGTGTGAGCTCAAAGATGAATGGTATACCACCCCTGTAGAAGATCACCTCATCAAATATCTCGTGGTTTTCAACTCGAGTACTGACCCTGCTCCTCCATCGGGGAATTTGTATTGTTCCGCTGATGCATTGAATCCCATAAAGTCATCTCATGTAAGTCTCCTAGGTCCTTCCATCCATAATGTAGGCCTCGATAGGGCACAACACGACTCTCCTCAACTGGTTGTGATGCCAATGAATGAGAGATGTGTGGGTTTCGATGGGTATGATTAGGGACCCGTGTGTATACTCTTGGCTCGTCCCATGACCAATCTGCTCTCCCTATCTAGGTATGTCCATCCCAATGGCATGCTTGACATCCATGTCAATAAATATCTATGTTATTATCACTCCCTTAGTCTACAGTGTATCCCCACTCAATACTGCATATAACTAGGTATCCTCATGTCCCCTGACATACAACTACACCCAGTTGCACATCTCTATGCACCAGTGAACATTGCTACATGTTTTTGCATCATCCCAGATCAACTAGTATCCCTCCAGTATCGATGTGTTCATCACTCTATGAGGTAATGTACTGTGGTGTGAACTGCTCCTCCAACAACCTGGTGCGACACTACACACCACTATGCACCATCGCACATCATCGTCCTCTACTGCATATCCATTACATGGCCCTACACACCCTTGGGTGCCATGGTCTAAAGTTATGTTGGTGAGTATTAGCCCGCATCATGTTAGTACCACCATATCCACCCTCTCATATCCATACTCTCGGATGAGTGAACCTCCCCTCCTAATCATCCCTGAGAGATCTGATAGGAAAATCTCCCTTTTTTCCTATGGTGGTGTCACTAGGGTGTTGTTCCTCAATGATCATAGCACCCCATATATCCATGGGAAATCCTCCTCTCCATACGAGGAATTATCAAGTGGCTTACCAATGCCACCTCCTCTGACAACCTCCTCCCAGGGTACACTAATCATCCAATGACCCCACGCACAGCCAACATGCCAAGATGACTCACAGAGTCTGTCGACTCCCCTGTCAGCCCAACCTGACACTAGTGCTATCCAAACTTCTGATGGGAATATGAAAATCGGGTGAGTCCGATCATCAGATCCACCATTCTACAAGTACCATGACTAACCCAATCCATGAAGTAATGGGGAGTCCCACCTAGATCCCAACGATGATCTAGCCCTCGAGCCCCTCTGGCAAACCATAACCCCTGCTAAAGTATGCTCCTGACCATGGATGTATCCAAGCACCTAGCCAACTCCACCAAGTACCAACTCAATACTTGTTTCCACCCAACCCCATGAGAGAGACCAAATGCAAGAACCTACGAGTACATAAAAAATCCATCATGCAAGTGTTTTTCCCTACGCAACTCATGTTTCCTCGACTCACTGGCCCAATCAACATATAATATCTATCTACGTAACTCAGGAACTCTCCCTCCAACGTTAAAAGGACACTTGATATTTTTGCAAGCCCCATCTATGCAAATATGAAGAGAGCTACTGACTGGAAGTATTGTAGCTTTGTTGGCCTTCTTCCCATCTACCTGCTCTCCCTCAATAGCAGGTGCAAAAGATGACTGCCCATCCTCCTCTACCATGGGCTAAACTAGAGTCTCGAGTTGTCCCTCCACAAGCAGCTCATTTAACATAACATTCTCATCTAGCTCACACTCCTCAAGTTTCTCTCCATGTTGCTATGGGTAGTTGTCATCTGAGAACTTTGTCATGGCTCTGGGTACCTTTGTGCACATTAGCACCTCACTAATGGATATATCTCCTTGCGCCTCCCTAAACTGTTGTAGGTTGCCATCACCTAAAAATTTAGACACAATCCTGGACACCTCATCAATGGATACCTCAACAATGGATGGCACCTCATGAACAACAAACACCACATCATCAAATGGCTCTATGGGTGTATGCTCCACTCTCTCCACCAAGGTGTCAACTGGTGTTATCAAAGAGGTATCCAACAATGGTGACTCATGTGCCACACTAGGTATATCTATGTGCCCCTCATCATATTGTGTGTCATCCTTCTCAACCTCCTCCTTGATCTTTTGACATCTAAAGCTCGGTCTCCACCAACAGAAACGCCCCCTGGCCTCACCCTCTCATTGCCCACATCTACATGATGATCTCGTTCGTGACCCTTGCTTCTCCTATGGCTCATCCAGAAAATGAGGCATGGTAGGACAACCAAATTGGACATACGTATGAGTGTTGTACAATTGGGTTGTGCATGCATGCACATGGCTTCTCTGCTGGGTATGACTCAACATCCCCACCATTTGTTGCATCCTCTCTAGGAACTGTTGGTTTTTCCTCCTCAATTGTTGGTTTTGCCTCATCAACTCCTCCATGATCCCCTATGTACTCTTCCCTTTCTGTGTCATGGGAGTGCCCATAAATTCACCAGTCACTATGCATGCATGGCTAAAACCTCCATGATCTTGCTAGCTCCCCCACAATTGGCCAAGATTATGCTCTAATACCACTATAATATTCCTAATAGAAATTTTATGTACATAATCAAATATATGCACATAAATAACAACAAAAATAAATTTCAGCAAACACCCATAAATAGAAAAATGCTCTGGAACACCCAAAATGGCTAATTTAATTATAAATAAATTGTTGGAGTACAATAAAATTGGAATGAGTGCACATGGGTGTGCTCAAGGAAAGCTACAAGACCCAGGTGATCAATCTCCCAATGCCCAACTGCTTCAATAGTTTGTCCCTCCAGAAATCTGTATTGGCCGAGTTTTTCTACATTGCTTGCTAACTTGGAACCCTGATTTGGCCTGTCAAAACTACCTAGAAAATTCTATAAATTTGGGGATGTGATCCTTGTCAAAAACCCAGAAAAAGTTTTCTTTGTTTTTGACCCTCCAAATTCAACTCCAAATAGCTTAGCCCTCCTAAAATACCAAAATGATTCACTTGTAGTAGAAAATGATGAATTGTTGCTCTAGAATGCTAGCAATCTACCCATAATCTTCCTCCAAATGAAATCCTAGCATCTCAACCCCTAAATCCTCTAACCTACACTCCACACAACAATCACCCAAGAGAATTGTTCAGGTCTATCGTAGTAGCAAGATTCAACAATTCATACGGCAATGAGGGAGTCCCTTTTTCCTCCCAAAATCTCCCTCCTTTAGCTAGAATATGATCAAGAACACCCCTGCAGCAATAAGACCCCAACTTCCAGCACCAATCCTCCCAATGACTATGTGGTCTCTCCCTCTGCATCACATTTAACCTAGAATGACGTAGTGTTATGTGATGCCTCTCTCCCAGCCTCCAAATAAGATATAAATCCTTCTTAGGGTGGCACTCAAGGTCCACCGAAGAGAAGGTTGAGCTTCACTCCTCGGGAAGCTCTTGTGCTAAGAAGCACTTGCAACTCAGCTGAACAACTAGAGTAACGATGGATAATAAAATGTCAAAAAGCCCATGAAATGAGAGCCTCACCTCTAGTTTATAGCTAGACATCTCTCATGCTCCTTGTGGGCTCCACCCATCAAATTCCCTCTATCACCCAATTTGAATTCCTCCAAGGGGTACATATTCCCATCGAATTCTTGGCTTTTCTAATGTCTGGGGGTGGCACCTTTATAAATTTTCCTTTTTCACACACTTTTAATAAGTTTATATGCCAAATTTTATTAACTGCCAAAAATTGCAAAATTGATAACTCCCTTAGCAAAATTATTAATTAGGGACATTACATAGATTTTGTTGAGTATTTATATATCAAATTATTTGATTAGTTGTTTGCTAGTGTTATTGTTGGTTCTGGATTCAAGGATCAAATGCACAACAAGAGCTACAACAAACAAAGAACAAACGAGGACAAAATTTAGATTACCAAGTATGTCCATGTTAACATTTTCAACAATATTATAGGAAAAGTTTTGATATTTTTGTGTGCGTTTTTTCCTAGTGTTTGGTTTATGAACCTAGGGAGATTGTTCTTATAAGCAAGAGAAACTATTCTACTGGCAGTGGTAGAAAAAGGATGGTTCTAGAAGATGGTTACACCATATTAACTATTGGGATTTCATGCTATTTGAGATTTCTTCGTTCACAATGCATAGAGTTTGGATTTTTCTATCCAGGTTCAATGATTCTTGAGAGTGTTCCCCACTCGCTCACAAAATTTTCTAATTTCTCCTTAGGGGAAGGACGAGGTCTCCCTACCCTAGCCTCCCCCAACTTTATAAATTTGGCTCTTAGCTCTGTTCAGGTATTACGACTTTACTCTTGTGAGGTGAGAGTGAAATGGGCAAGGATGAGCTTGAATTTCTCTTCATGCATGGTCGCTTTTCTTAGAGGAAATTGTTCTTTGGTATATTTTAGTTTTGACTCTGGTTGTTTCATTTCCAGCTCTCATATTAATGGTTGGCTCCCACTGCTTGTTAGAGATGCATGCTTTTATCTAATTTTTCCTCTGTATTCTTGATGGTTTATTTGGATTGGAGATTTGGTTGATGAGTGTGGTCAAGCTAGTGCTTGTTTATTTTGATTCTCATCAACTTCGATTGACGGGTGTGATCGATTTGGTGTTGGCTTTTACTTTATCTTTGACTTCCACAAGTCCCAACTTTCCCTCACTATTTTACCCTCTCGCGACTTCATGTGCCTCTCCCTACCTGTGCATTCCCTCTCTTATTCTCTCCATCATGCCTTGACAATGCACTTAAAGTTGACGAGACTCATCAATTCATGGAGAGGGTAGTGCTCAAGATCGTCACCATGTGCATTATGTGGCCCAACTCTTACACCTACACAATCCAACGAACATTGAAGAAGAAATTTATCAGGAAATTGAAGAGGCCATGTAAAACATATGGGAATTTATTGACACATAGATTTTGGCCTTTTTCATTGACTGGGTTCCCGATATGGGCCACACTAGAGGTAAGAAAAACCAATATCTTTGCACAATTGAACTCTACTGGCATATCAAAGCACACTTTGGCAAGGTCCTCCTTAAGAGGAATGAGGCCAGAAAATAAATTATCCTTCAAATGAACAACCTTTGGGATGAGCTCTAGGATATGGTGCTTCAACTAGATTGCATAGAAGCCATATTGACTTGTGGCAATGAACTGAAGCACAACATAATAACCACAAAAACGAAGCTCTGCAATATAGGATGTAGTCAGAATGTTAACTTGCCATATTCATAAATCCGAGAGGAGGAGTTAGCATGCTTGTGTTATCCCGACTCTCCTTAATTTTTTTTTTTTCCCTAATCAGGGACTTATATTTTCCATTTTGAGTATGAGGGTGCTGTAGCGGCTACAACTACCCTCCAAAATTCTACCTTAGCTTCGTTTTGGAGCCTCCCTTCCAACTTTTCACAGCAGCTTGCCTTGCTTCGTCAATTTCACAAGCTTCGGTGTTTTTCTTGCACAACGGAAGCTTGTCGATCATAGCCAGATGCACTCTCCTCACAGGCTAATCACCTAGACTTGGTCCAATTACAGGATGAGAAACTCCCCCAAGAAATTGTGCAATTCTGGAGGGAAACCAGCCTTCCCTCCAGAAATTTCATAATCCTAACTGGCAGCCTACTGGGCTCCAGAATTGCGCAATTCTTCCAATCAACCCTCACAGAGAAAATTGCGCAATTTTCCCCAACAGGGGTGCTCAACATAGAATTTGCGCAAATCTAGGCAGCAATCAGCTGCTTTGTTAAGAAATTGCACATATCTCCTGGGAAGCCAGCCCAGCATCCCAACCATAAATGTGCATTTTTCTACCAGCAATCGAGCAGTCTCTTGCATTTGTAGCTGAGTTGATCGGTTCCCTCCAGGACCGAGAAAAATTGACTTCCATGCATATACCGCTTCTCCCAAGGCAACATGCAAAGGCATCCCTGGTTTCAGGGATCTATGTTTAGCAGTTGGAAGTTACATGCAAGGATCATTTCAAAAACCTCCCACCAAGTGTCGCTTTCCCTAAATTTGTGGCATGCCCGTCACAACCTCGATGTTATCAAAACTCATCAACGAATTTTGTAGAACTCATTCCTCACATCAACCTTGCAACTTTGACATCCCACATCACATCTAGGAGTTGTCGGCACATTCAACTCAGCTTTTTTGGTGTAAGCCCACTTTCCATGACTTGCGTTGCATTTCTATCCCTTTGTGTTTTCGCTTGTATGAAAATTTTTTGCTTGTTTTCTTTGAGTGATTGCTGTCGTTTACATGTATATTAGCTTTTCTTAGCATTGTCTCAGTTTTCTTCACTATCTCACTACTGTCGCATGCATGAAACTATTTTTCACGAATGGTCGTCGATTTGGCAACTCGCCTCACCCACATGCATGTTGTTCCATTTTCTAAATCTGTGATTCACTGTTTTCACACATGATCACTCACTTATGCTTACACTTAGTATCACCATGAATTCACACTCACATCCACTTTCAGTTTCTCGTTGGCGAGTCTAGGCAGCCTTGGCCCAGACTCTGCCTCACTAAGAGCATTACCAAGACAACATTCTGCAATCCTGAGAGGGAAGGATCTGTCTTCCTCTTAGTAAATGCACATTTATGCTCATGTAATCTCCTCTAGGAATATTTTGTGCATTTCTGAGGGACAGTGACTGCTGGCCCAGAAAATTGTGCAATGCAGTCATAGAGCCTGTAGCCATTTCTAGCTGAGATTGCACATTGCGCAATTCCAGTAGCCAACAGCCAGACTAGACTGGGTATTGCACAGTTCCAGTAGTCAACTAGTCTCCCAATAGCCCAAACTATTCCTTTCGTAGTCTTGGCAGTCAGTCTCCCGACCTCCCAGCTGAAATTGCACAACCTTCATGATCAGTCACACAGGTATTTTGCAAGTCAGTTCTCAAGTTCAGTTTGGTTTTCGATTGACAGATTTCTTTCCATGAGTGTTGCCATGTCTCCAAGCATTTCAGGTGTTCATCTGCCTCTCAACGGTGTAGGTACAATGGTTTCCAAAAAAGCAGAGTCGAAGACACCGTTCAGAGCACACTTGGAGATGCAATCGATCAAATGTCTATGAGCTTGCCTACTCACAAAGATATCAAGTTGTTCATAGACAAGGACATCAAGATATTACAATAGCAACATCACAGTGATCAACATCATGAACAACAGTTGAAGGTAGCATACCGAATGCACCGAATGCAAGAGGAAGGTTGTTGAAAACACAAAGGTGGAACAACGTTGCAAGCTCAAGAAGATCCACTGATGATGAAAGAAACTTTGGAGGCTCAGGCTATGGAGCTAGTACATCTCTTTGGAGGAGGAGGCAGATGTGGTTGTAACATTCCACTGTTGAGGCTAGTGAGTTTAAATGGATGTATTGTATCATTGGAACTTACACTTCTTTATATAATAAGAGGCAATGTGTTTTCATGCATATGTTGTTATTGTAGTTGGATTGTTCTAGTTGCTATAACAATGTATGTTGTTTAACTTACGTAGTTGTGTATGAACTGTTTTGTATGCAATTATATGAATCTTGTTGCAGATGTGTTGTTGGTTTAACCATCACTTTGGATTTCCAACTGACCTACTGATCCGAATTGGATCCTAAAAACTCTCTAAGTTTTCATGACTGTTTCAAATTATGCTTAAAGATTCAAGTCCTAGAAAAGATCGAATCTATCAGAAAGAATCCTCATAACAATTGCAGTTGTGGCCGAAGCGGAGCAATGAGGACCATCGGTCGAGCGCACAGACCATTGGCCCATGGTAAAGCGAAATGGCACAAAAGTAGCAAAACCAGAGGCTAATTTGAGAAACAGAGGTGGATTCTGATACGCGATTAGTGCTAAGTGCTAATCATGTATCGCAGGGTGTCCCCCCAGTGAAGGAACCCCCCGAAGCGCCCAAACCTGAAATCACTATAAAATTTAGAAAAGTAATTGTTTCGGTTCCATAGCGCGGGATTCCCCAAAACCGTAGGATATCGGAAGGCTTTGAGGTGGTAAGCAGTTTTGACTAAGTCCCGCCCGATGCCACACATTGAGCGACATGCGTCCGGCAGAAGAGAGAGAAAACCGCCCGCATCAATTGGGTAAACATCGGGCGACTTGTCCGCCCGATATGAACGACGACCGTAGGATCGAGGGGGTCCAGATCAACGGCGGAGATATGTCCCAATGACTGACCGGATTTGACAGGTCAAAAAGCAAGATGACAGGGGATTTGAAGTCCGACGTGGATGATGAGTTGGTAAACGATTCATGATTCACGGGCGATCTTGAAGCAAACAAAATTAACGGCCACTCAAAAATGATTCAAGGAATCTGACACTAGTTCATTGGGAAATAGCTGGCCACCTCCCTGCGAGGCGTTACCCAGTGATGATGACGTAGAGCAGAGGAATTCGAATGGACAGAGGAAAGGAAACCAGAAGGCCGAGAAGCAGAAACGAGTAGTCAAAGAACATACTAGCTTTAAAGCCATGAACTGACAGAAGCAGAAGACGGGCAACATAGAGGTAGACAATGAAGAGACGCAGAAAGCTAATAGCAGAGAACAGAGAGTAGAAGCTGAGCTGACTTGAAGGCAACATTGAGCCAGACAGAGCCAGAGAGAGTGAGAGAGTCTATGTACTCCATTGAAGGCTTGAGAGGTTCAAGAAAACTCCTCGGCATAGGCTTGTCATACTAATGTCACCCTTAGAGGTCGAGTTTCAATAAGGAGAGTCTGTGCACTCCATTCCTACTGACTTCATTCTATTTAGTGAGTCTCGAATCAAGCTCATTGTTGTAAAAACTCTACTTGAAAACATAATAGAGAGGCCACCACTGAAAGTCTGGACCAGGAGACGTAGCCCAAGAGCATTGGGTGAACTCCTTATTAAACTTGTTTTGTTTACATGTTTGACTGTTATGTTTTCTCTGATTGCCTTAGTGTCTACGTATTCTAGCAATCTTATCGATCTGTTGCATAAGTAACATAGGCACATCCATGCACATGAGTCTATAATACCTTTCATTCTTTGTCCTGGATAAATTCCATATCAAGTGGTATCAAAGCATTAGGGTTACTAAGGTTAGACAAGCTTGTGCTAGATTTTGTTGCTAAATGCTAACTAGATCAAAGCTTAAATTAGGAGAAGGAGAATTTGCTAAAACTAACCCGGAAATTGGAAGAGTCTATTCTAAGAGGAAAATGTCAGAATAAAATCCCTTGGAATCAAACCCGCGGTTCATGGATAGTTTTATGGCCCTGAGATCCATGGTGGAGGAAATGTATAGCGACTTTAAGAAACATAGAGATGAAGATTCATCAAGCTCCAAACAAGACAAAGGAGTAGAAGAATCTCTCCTCCATGATCACTCTAAAGGTAAAGGGAAAGAAGAAAAATTTCTCATGCCTCCTAATAGCCCTGAAAATAAAAGGAAGACATCTTTGATTAAATTATATGTTAAATTTCATTTACCAATATATGATGGAGAGTTGAATGCAAAGAAGCTAGATAATTGGATCATACATATTGATGTTTATTGCAGAGTGTAGAGCATTGACTCAGACAAGAGTAAGATTCAGCTGTCCTATGCCTTGGAGGCACTGCCTTGGTATGGTGGGAAGGCAGGACACAAGCTGACATGAAGAAACATGGTAAGATTCTTTCTGTCTGGAGTGAATTTGTTTCTACAATTAAAAATAAATTCTATCCACTAGCCTACATGCAACAAGCCATGATGAGCTGGAAAACTCTTCGACAACTAAAAGGGAAAAGTGTACAAGGTTACACCCAAGAATTTAGGAAAAGAGCTTTGATTCTAGGAATTTATTTAGACTCACCTGAGACTCTGTTGAAGTATATAGGTGGTCTACACAACTACATGAGGCACACTATCCTCATTTTTAATCCCACTAGCATAGATGAGGTATCCGTTTAGGCTACGCATCTAGAAGCTAGAGGTAAGAATGGGAACCCAGAAGTTGGGGGATCATCCCAACCCACTGCAAGCAAAAATAAGGAGAAAAGAAAACATAAATGGAAAGAGAGGAAGACAAACACTGTACAGAAGAGCAAGTCCTCATGCACTCACTGTAAGAAGGATGGGCATGATGATAAACATTGTTGGATTCTGCACCCGAAGCTAAAACCTAAGAAGTTTGAGGGCAAGAAGAAGAAGATTGTTGCAGCTATTCAAAAGGATTTAGGGTCAAACTCGGGAGATAAAGCAACAATCACAGCCACAGGTATAAAAGGTAAAAAGTCTTAAGCATCTACTAGTGATTCTACACAATCTACTGATAATGAAGAAAATGAGAGAAAAAGACGTGATCTTTTTCATATTCAAGTTATTTCCAATCATCAAAAGATTGATACTTTTTTTGATAGAGGCTCACAAGTAAATTTAAGTTCTGAATCTATTGTAAAGAAGTTGGGATTACTAACCACACCTCACAAGAAATCATATCCATTAGGTTGGCTATGTGATAAAGCAAAGCTACAAGTGACTAGACAATGTAAACTTAAGTTTTCTTTTGGGTCAACATTTGTAGATGAGGTTGAGTTAGATATAGTTCCTTTGGATATATGTGGAATTTTCTTAGGAAGTCCTTACTTGTATGATAGAAAAGCTATTTTCTATAGAGCTGAGAACAAGTATCTACTCATTAAAGATGGAATCAAATATATTTTAAGAGCTCATGAGCTCAAGAATAATTATACTCTCATAAACTCAGAGTAGATGAAACGAATTGTAAATTCATGAAAACAATTTTTATTGATGGTTGTAAAGGAAAAAAACCTGATAAAACCAATGTATTTGAGGGTTGTGATGCTAAACAACAAGCTGATTTAGAAAAAAGTTGTTTCAGAATATGATGTATTGTTTCAAGAACCTAAAGGTCTTCCACCCAAAAAGGAAATAGTGCATGATATTAATTTGCAGCAAGATGCTCCATTGCCTAACATCGAAATGTACAGGTTGTCTACTTTAGAGAATGCAGAAATCAAGAAGTAGGTATAGGAGCTGCTCGAGAATAGGTTCATCAAACCTAGCACATCACCATGTGGGTCTCCAATTGTTTTGGTGAAAAAGAAAGATGTCTCGTGGAGAATGTGCATTGATTACTGAGCACTGAATAAGATAACAATAAAAAATCGTTATCCCCTTCCTCACATAGATGATCTATTATATCAGTTGAAAGAAGTTGTTTACCTTTCCAAGTTAGACTTGCATAGTGGCTATCATCAGGTCAGAGTCACGGAGCGCAAGATGCATGGAAGACTGCTTTCAAAACAAAGCAGGGATTGTATGAGTGATTGGTTATGCCTTTTGGCTTAACTAATGCTCCTGCTACTTTCATGAGAGTAATGAATGATGTATCCAGACATTTTCTTGATGATTTTCAGCAAAACGTGGGAAGAACATTTAAAGCATGTTAAGCAGACACTAGATGTTTTGAAAAGAGAAAAACTTTATGTTAAACTCTCAAAATGTGAATTTGGCAAAACATATTTGAATTATTTGGGACATATAGTAGGGGGTGGTGAATTGAATATAAATCCCTATAAGGTTGCAGTCATTGTAAACTGGCCTAAACCCAAATATGCTACAGAAGTTAGAAGCTTCTTATTAGTAGCACAATATTGGAGAAATTTTATTTTTAACTTTTTCGTATTTGCATCTCCCTTACATGCTTTAACAGGATTGAACAAGGTGTTTTAGTGGGGAGGCAAACAGCAGAAAGCCTTTGACACCTTGAAAGAAAAAATTAGTACAGCACCAGTACTAACATTGCCCGATCTTCAAAGACCATTTGAGATTGAAACAGATGCCAGTGACTATGCCATGGGAGCAGTGTTGATGCAACACGGTAAACCCATATGTTATCATTATTAGACATTTAATTCTGAAGTACTTAACTATCCCACATATGATAAAGAATTGTATGCATTAGTACAAAGTGTGAAAAAGTGGAAACACTACTTAATGGGCAAAGAGACAATTATACATACTGAGCATCAACCACTTCAATATCTACACTCCCAAAATAAGTTGCAGCAATCAAGACACTATAGATGGATGGGTTTTCTACAATAGTTTCATTTAGTCATCAGATATAAAAAGGGCATACACAATAAAGTTGCAGATATGTTATCTAGACCAATTATAAATGAATTTACTATACTTAAGAATAATTCAGTATTGCATGAGAGATACATTGAACAATATGCTCAAGATATAGATTTTAAAGATGTATATGCAACTTCAAGTCAAGGCAAACGAGTAGAAGAATTGGATTATCATATTAAGGACCAAATCTTGTATCATTGTGGGAAGCTATGCATTCCACAAACTGAAAGAGTAAAGATAATTCGAGAAGCACACACTTCTCTAATATCAGGTCACTTTGTTGTAAGTAAAACGATTGCACAGTTGCAAAGATTTTGTTATTGGCCAAAAATGAATGAGACAGTTTCTATATATGTAAGAGGGTGTACCATGTGTGCTAAAAGTAAGCCCAGCAATAGAAAACTAGGCATGTACACTCCACTACCAGTTCCTTCTCATCCTTGGGAAAGTGTTTCCATGGACTTTGTTGGAGGACTGCCTAAATCTAGGAAAGGTCATGACTATTTATATGTTGTTGTGGATAGGTTCAACAAAATGTGTATTTTAATACCTTGTAACAAATAGATTACAGTCTAACAAACTACAAGGTTGTTCTTTCAGCATGTGTGGGTTCATTTTGGATTACCCACTTCCATAATATCTTATCAAGATACCCGATTTGTTGGGAAATTTTGGTCGAGTTTGTGGGAATTGATTGACACGAGGCTGAAGAAGAGCACAGCTTTTCATCCACAAACCGATGGCCAAACAGAAGTGGTCAACACGATAGTGATCTAGTTGCTCAGAGGCTATTGCAACAAGCATCCCAAACTTTGGGATGAACATTTATGTTATGTGCAACATGCTTACAACCGAGCTAAACATTCTTCTACACATAGATCTCCTTTCTAGACCTATTTTAGTTTCACACCAAGGTCTCCCTTGGATTTTGTCTTTGGTAAAGACATAGCAGTTGATGGAAACAGTGATGTGGACAAGGCAACCAAGTTCATTGAACAAATCCAAGAGATTCATCAGGCAATACAGGAACAGCTGGAAAAGAGCCAAGCCAAGTACAAGGCAAGGCATGACAAGCATCAGATGGAGCATAGTTTCCAAGTTGGTGATCAAGTCTGGCTGTATATTAGCAAATACAGAATTCAAGGTGAAGGAAAGAAGTTGAAGCCAATAAGGTATGGAAATTTCAAGATACTTGAGAAAATTGGTGAGAATGCTTTTCGCCTTGATCTACCAGCTTACATGCACATCTACTGAGTTGTTAATGCAGACAGCTTGAGACTATTTGAACCTTCATTAATTGAAGATCCTGAAGAGCAGAGTCAATTGCTTTCTATTGATGATCTGTTACCTAAATATCTTAATGAGTTGTAAGAAGATACAGTTCTGGACAGGAAGGTAAGAACTACACACAGAGAGGATGTTGAGTACCTCAGGATTGGACTCAAAGGTTCAAAGCCAAGCAGTGTGAAATGGATAGAAATTGAGCAAGCGAGGAAGCAATACCCTCACTTGATTGATGCTTAAAAGAAAACCAATTTTTGGTGGTCCAAAAGATTTTTCAGTGGGAAGGCCATGATCTGAATTGGATCCTAAAAACTCTCTAAGTTTTCATGACTGTTTCAAATTATGCTAAAATATTCAAGTCCTAGAAAAGATCAAAGCTATCAGAAGGAATCCTCATAACAATTGCAGTTGTGGCCAGAGCGGAGCAACGAGGACCCTCGGTCGAGCACGCAGACCGTTGGCCCATGGTAAAGCACAATGGCACAAAACTGGCAAAACCAGAGGCTAATTCGGGAAACAAAGGTGGATTCTGATACGCAATTAGTGCTAATCGCGTATCGCAGGGATTCTCCTCAGTGAAGGAAAGCCCCGAAGCACCCGGACCCGAAATCGCTATAAAATTTGAAAATGTAACTGTTTCGATTCCGTAGCGCGGGATTCCCAAAAACGGCAGGATATTAGAAGGCTTCGAGGCGGTAAGCAATTTTGACTGAGTCTCGCCCAATGCCACACATAAAGCGACACACGTCTGGTGGAATAGAGAGAAAATTGCCCGCATCGGACAGGTAAACGTCGTGCTACTTGTCCGCCCAATATGAAGGACGACCGTAGGATCTGCGGGGTCTAGATCGACGGTGAAGATATGTCCCGATGACTAACCAGATTTGATAGGTTAGCAAGATGACAGGGGATTTGAAGTCCGACATGGATGATGAGTTGGTAAATGATTCATGATTCACATGCGATCTTGAAGAAAATGGAATTAACGGCCTTTCAAAAATGATTCAAGGAATTTGACACCAGTTCGTTGGGAAATAGGTGGCCACCTCCCTACGAGGCGTTACCCAGTGATGATGACGTAAAGCAGAGGGATTCAAACGGACAGAGGAAAGGAAACTAGAAGGTTGGGAAGCGGAAATGAGTAGTCAAAGGACAAACTGGCTTTAAAGCCATGAACTGACATAAGAAGAAGACGAGCAACATAGAGGCAAACAACGAAGAGATGCAGAAAGATAATAATAGAGAACAGAGAGTAGAAGCCGAGCTAACCTGAAGGCAGCATCGAGCTAGACAGAGTCAGAGAGAGTGAGAGAGTCTGTGTACTCCATTGAAGGCTTGAGAGGTTCAAGCAAACTCCTCAATGTAGACCTGTCATACTATTGTCACCCTCAGAGGTCGAGTTTCAGCAAGGAGAGTCTGTGCACTCCATTCCTACTGACTTCATTCTATTTAGTGAGTCTCGAATCGAGCTCACTGTTGTAAAAACTCTGCTTGAAAACATAATAGAGAGGCCACCACTGAAATTCTAGACCAGGAGACATAGCCCAGGAGCATTGGGTGAACTCCTTATTAAACTTGTTTTGTTCACTTGTTTGACTGTTATGTTTTCTCTGATTGCCTCAGTGTCTATGTATTCTAGCAATCTTATCAATCCATTGCATAAGTAACATAGGCACATCCATGCATATGAATCTATAATACCTTTCATTCTTTGTCCTAGATAAATTCCAAATCACCTACATTCCATCTTGTGATGCATCTTTGCTCGTGTGTTCCCTTCCCAACTGAGTACTGTTACAGGTCACCAAGGGGCGCACTCCTCTCAACCCCATGTGTTAGAAACTCCCATAGACCTTCTTTGACTCACTGCAGAAATCACACACTTGCTACTGATAGAGTTATTTTACTTGCCTCTGTGTGACATCGTGGTCAAGGCATTGCTTTACAACCCACTACTAGGACTCTTACACCAAACGGTTTGAGGTCTAATTGGGAATTCTTACCTGATAGATCCCCTTACATGTTGGTGGGTCCAACACTGTCAACATTTTGGCGCTAGAGGGAGGGCTAGATGACAAGCTGAGTCCTCACACTTTTTTTTAATCTCTACACATATATCATGACTTACTACCGAGCTTCTCTTCCAGAATGTATGTCTTATGGAGACGATTTCATCATCCCGAAAAAGCTCTCGAATAACTTGTCTCATAAAAAATTTAATGGTGGAGGCTACGTAGCCTTGGTCAGGCACGCGATTGGCGTTGTAGGCTCATGCAAAAGACATGGATTCTTTTAAGAATACATGAGTTGCGCACTATTCATCTACACGCTTCGAGGGAACCCAATGCACTAATGTGCCACGCTTCTCGAAAAATCTATTCATTCTCTTTCTCATCTGGTCGCAGAGATAGTCCATGCTTTCAATCATTTTAACTATAAAGCACTCAACAAAGAAATTATGAAATTAAGAAAAGCACCTGATGAATCCATTGAATAGTTTCACACATAATTTTGTCATGTTTCATACTGATTCCCGGAAGATGATATTGATTTGGAATTTTTTGATGGAAGATTCAAGTATCTTCTTCACGTATCCAAACCCTGCTCAGCACACTTTGGTGATGGCGCTGCGCAATCATAGGCAGACATAGTTGTTGTCACAAGTGACTATCTGCCTTCACCTCATCAAACTGCTCCACCATTGCGGAGTGATGTGGGAGATCATGCACACACCTCTGTTGAATTATCAAATCCTCCCACCCCACCTACTCTTGAGATTTGCATAGATTTGGCTTGCAATCCTATTGGCTGTAACAGGGGCTCGTTCCCTCAACCTCCATCCTCGTGTTCTGTTGAACCTCCGGATTGTATTGTCTTGTGTTCTCCCATTCCAAACTCCTCACTTGTTGTGAACGAGGATCAAGGTGTCGATGGAGTTTGTGTTATACAGCCAACCTGTGCCATCATTCATGATGAGTGTGCACAGAAATCCAAAGAAGAGTATGCGGTGAAGGATGACTCCCTTCAGGCTGTGCCTCATCCACTTCATCCTGACATCCCTTGTGATTATGCCACTGCTAATTTGCCATGTGAAAACTCATTTCCGGATGCTTCTACTTCTGATCATTCACAGGACACGTTGGATGTTAGTCCGTCATTATAGTTTGGAGAGGACACATCTTCCGCGGAACATACATCCGATCTGTCATTTATCTTTCTTGAAAACATAGAGGGTGAACATATTTGCTTCTCATCTAACCCTCTTCCCAATTCATCAAATCATGAGGATGCTGAAAAGCATCTTGAATTTTCTAATCTTGGTTGTCGTGATCTATTCACTTCCTCATCTGATCACGATGTTAATTCAATCATTGTTAATATATCCAAGACACTTGTCTATGATGATCTATCTGTCAACAAAGTCGAAACCCCCCAAACTGTCGAGGCACTTTAGCATGAGCTGATGGTTATGTCAGGCCCTCGTCATCTTGAGGTTGGTTTCACTTACGGTTAGGATATCGTTGAAACACTTAAGGCTCCTCATCACTCTCTACTTTGCATAGAAGATCAATTAAACAGCCAAATTTCACTTCCTCCACTCGAATTACATTATCCCATCGCTCACGCGTTGGAGGAATCTTACGCAACAAGCACACATGCACAATGCAAGTGGTCTACCTTTCTCACATTTGCTTGCATGTCATGGTCAAGAGAATGCATACACTCAACATCTGCACACAGTGTAGCACTACATCATGGTTGCACCACATAATGCGTGTCATGCACTTTCACTCATTTTTGTTCTGTGGTCACTTGTAAGCTCAAAGTGTGTTTGCTTTCACTTTACATCTTTCTTGTTCGTTGGTTCACACAACTGTCTTGTTTGTGAACCATGCGTTCACCAACATGGGTTAACCAATGCACCGGTGGCTGCATTGGAAGTATCACTTCATGTGAGATGATCCATACACTGTTAGCTTAGGAGTAGGAGTATTTTTTATTTTTGAGTTGTTTTCTTGCATGCTTGTTTTCTCGCGTGCTTGTTTGTTATGTGCTTTGTTTATTTGTTTGTCTTCTTGCTTGTTGGCTTACTTGCTTGCTTTCACTCTTGCCTCTACTCTTACTTTTATTTGTTGTTTGTTAGTTCGCTTGTTTCAACGTAGGTTAATTTTGCATGAAACCATGTATGATTCTTGAAACAAGTTGGGTGAAGTACTAGAGGGCTTATACAGCTATCACTACTTGGTTATCTATCATCTTGCCTCTGTATGAAGAGCTTGTTACTTTTTGTCTATGATACGTCAAAGGAAAATATTTATTGTTCGAAGCAAACCTTGGTGAAAACACGACGCTTGCACGCTAACTATTGTCACCTTCTCTAGTCAATTGTTTTTGGGTTAACCCTTGTCAGCTCAGTCAAGTAGAGTAAGGTGAGGGAGAAATGAATAAGTGTTATGCACAGTTGAAAAAATAAAAATTAAAAAAGTGAAAAAAGTTTGAAAAAAAGGAAAAATGAATAAGGCAAAAGAAGAGAAAGTCTTCCTTCATAGAGAGGTGATGCAAGTAACTTCGTCAAGGTACTAACCAAGCTCACTAGCAGTGAAGCCATGCTTTTGTTCCTGTGTGACTCCATCGGGGCACTGTCCCAGACTGCTGGCAGCGGAGCAACACTAGAGATGAAGCTAAGACTCTGACAACTATATTGCTTGTGCATCAATGTACCCATCAACCCCAATCGGAAAAACTGTGTTGACTTGGCTTGTAATGTGTTTCAATCAACCAAGAGTTTGGCAGATGCGACATATTAAAATCAAGCTAGGGTGAAACCAAGAGGAACTGAGAACTGAACAATACTTCCAGAGGTGTTAGACTTTCTTTTCACAAACAAGGTCCATTCAGAGAGCTGGAGTTCTACTAGTGTGTCACCAAGTGTTGTAGTGGCTACAACCACCTTCCAAAATTCTACCTTAGCTTCGTTTTGGAGCCTCCCTTCCAACTTTTCACAACTGCTTGCCTTGCTTTGTCAATTTCACAAGCTTCAGTGTTTTTCTTGCACAATGATAGGCTGTCAATCACAACCCAAAGCACTCTCCTCATAGGCTCATCACCCGGACTCGATCTAGCTGCAGGCTTAGTAGCTCCCCTAAGAAATTGCACAATTCTAGAGGGAAACTAGCCTTCCCTCCAAAAATTGCGCAATCCTGACTGGCAACTTGCTGAGCTCCAGAATTGCACAATTCTACTAGTCAACCCTCATAAAGAAAATTGCGCAATTTCCCCAGCAGGGCTACTCAGCCCAAAATTTGTTGAAATCTAGGCAGTAGTCATTTTCTCTACTCAAAAATTGTACAAATCTCCTGGGCAGCCATCCCAACATCCTAGCCAGAAATGCGCATTTTCTCCTAGTAGTCGAGTAGTCTCTTGCATGTGTAGCTGAGTTGATCGGTTCCCTACGAGACCAAGCAAAACTAACTTGCATGCATGGGTTGCTTCTCCCAAGGAAACATCCAAAGGCATCCCTTGTTTCAAGGATCTATGTTTAGCAGTTGGAGGTTACATGCAAGGATCATTTAAGAAACCTCCCACCAAGTGTCACTTTCCCTAGATTTGTGGCATGCGTGTCACAACCTCCATGTTATCAAAACTCATCAACTGGAAAATAAAAAGCTTATTCCTCACATCAACCTTGCATCTCTAACATCCCACATCACATCTAGGAGTTGTTGGCACATTCAACTCAGTTGTTTTGGGGTAAGCCCACTTTCCATGACTTGTGTTGCATTTCTGTGGCTTTTTGTGTTTTCGCTTGTATGAGTATTGTTTGCTTGTTTTCTTTGAGAACTTGTTGTCTTTTACATGGATATTAGATTTTCCTAGCACTGTCTCAGCTTTCATTGCTATCTCATTGATGTCGCATGCATGATTTCAGGAACGGTTGCCGATTCAGTGACTCGCCTCACCCACATGCATGTTTTTCTGTTTTCTGAATTTGTAATTCACTGTTTGCATGCATGATCATTCACTTATGCTTACACTCAGTATCACCATCCATTCACACTCACATACACTTCCAGTTTCTCGTCAACGAGTCTGGGCAGCGTTAGCCCAGACTTTGCCTCACCAAGAACCTCACTAAGATAGCATTACGCAATCTTGAGAGAGAAGGCTCTGTCTTCCTCTCATGAAATGCACATTTCTTCCCAAGCACTATCCTCTAGGACTGTTTTGAGAATTTATGAGGGACAGTGACTGCTGGCCCAAAAAATTGCGCAATGCAGTCACTGAGCCTGTAGCCATTGCCAGCTGAGATTGCGCATACGCAATTCCAGCTATCAGCAGCTAGAATAGACTATGCATTGCGCAATTATAGCAATCAGCAAGTCTCCCAGCAGCCCAGACTATGCCTTTCACAATATTGGTAGTCATTCTCCCGACCTCTCGGCCGAAATTGCGCAACCTTCATGATCCGTCCCACAGGTATGTTGCAAGTTAGTTCTCAAGTTCAGTTTGGTTTTTGATTGACAAATTTATTTCCATGAGTGTTGCCATGTCTCCAGGCATTGCAACTACAATGGTTTCCAGAAATTAGAGTCGAATACGCTATTCAAAGCACACCTGGAGATGCAGTCGATCAAATGTCTATGAGCTTGCCTACTCATGAAGATATCAAGTTGTTCGTAGAAAAGGACATCAAGATATGACAATAGCAGCATCACAGTGAGCAACATCGTGAAGAGTAGCTGAAGGTAGCATACCAAATGCACCGAATGCACATAATGTAATGAACGCAGTGAATGTAGTGAATGCAACGAATGCAAGAGGAAGGTTGTTGAAAACACAGAGGTGTAAAAAAGTTGCATGCTCAAGCAGATCCACTAATGATGAAAGAAAAATTGGAGGCTCAGGTTATGAGGTGACGGTGCGACATGAAGATCGCGAGAAAACAAAGACTGGAACAAAAAAGGAGTTGCATGTGCTCAACCAACAACTCAAGGAAGAACATGAAGTCGCAGAGATAGATGAATGAGTCGTAGCAGGAACAAGAACAATTGTGGGCGCAACATGCACTCGTGAATGAAACTGCACCTCTACAAGTTATATATCTAAGCCAGTAGTTGGCACAGAGCAGACATGGTGGGTAGTTATGTTGATCACATGCAAGGGATTCAGTAGCATGAATGTCATTGTGCACACGCATGTGATCCAACCCATTCAACACACTCACCAAGGCGAATACAAGAAGCAATTCCAACTGGAGCTGAACATGTACTTCGGAAAGTTGATGCACATGATCGCCAACACACACATGAATATCAGCAAGGACATTATGCATCAGTGTGTTACCGGTTTAGTTGCACCCATAATACAATGCACATGTTAGCAGACAAGTTGGATGAAAGGGTCCAACCAATGCACCGGTTGCAACAGAGGCAACAGTTCACTTCGGCAAGATGTCACCATGGGGTGCATGCACACCATCAAGGATGACCAAGCTTGACATCAACTCACCACCTTCACTATCACAAGCATGTCAAAGAGTTGGTCTCATCAAAATGGACCGAGTGTTAGTGATGTCTTGCATGGCTTTCTCAAGCCATGTTGTCTCACATGAGTACATGTGCATTGTAATGTAACATCATGTCAAGTGTCAATTGTTGGATGTAACAACCATAGAGTAGGTGAAGAGTCATGAGGGTAGTTGGACTGTTACAAAGGGGAATGTCAAGGGTCACCCCACCCTTTGCTATAAACAGAACCTCATAACTCATTGTAGAGGCTTTTTGGTTATCCAAGCTTTCGATAAGACTATCTTTGAGAGAGCTTGGATAGTATTGTAATGCACCTTTACTTCTCCACTGCACGGACCTAGTACATCTCTTTGGAGGAGCAGGCAGATGTGGCTATGACGTTCTACTACTGGGGCTAGTGGGTTTACATGGATGTATTGTATGATTGGAACTTACATTTCCTTATATAATAAAAGCCAACGCATTTTCATGCATATGTTGTTATTGTAGTTGGAGTGTTCCGGTTGCTATAGAAATGTATGTTGTTTAACTTACGTAGTTGTGTATGAACTGCTTTGTATGCAATTATATGAATCTTGTTGCATATGTGCTCTTGGTTTAACCATCACTTTGGATTATCGGTTGACCTACTTTCGAGCTTGTGATGCATCTTCACTCGTGTGTTCCCTTCCCCATTGAGTACTGTTGCAGGTTTCCAAGGGGCGCACTCATCTCAACCCCAATGTGTTAGAACCTCTCATACACCTTCCTTGACTCACTGCAATAGTCACACCCTTGCGACTGACAAAGTTATCTTACTTGCCTCAGTGCAACATCATGGTCAAGGCATTGCTTTACGACCCACTACTGGGAATCCTACACCAAACGGTCTAAGGTCTAATTTGGACTTCTTACCCGGTATATCCCCTTACATGTTGGTGGGTCCAACACTATCAACATTTTGGTGCTAGAAGGAGGGCCAGATGACAAGCTGAGTCCTCATGTCTATTTTGAATCTCTACACATCTATCATGACTCACTATCGAGCTACTCTCCCGGAATGTATGTCTTATGGAAACGATTTCATCATCCCGAAAAAGATCTCGGATAACTTGTCTCATAAAACATTTGATGGTGGAGGCTATGTAGCCTTGGTCAAGCACGCGTCGGCATTTTTGGCTCATGCGAAAGACATGGATTCTTTGAAGAATACATGAGCTACGTGTTTCTCATCTACACACTTCGAGGGCACCCAATGCAGTGGTGTGCCACGCTGCCTAAAAAATCTATTCATTCTCTTGCTCATTTGGTCGCAGAGATAGACTGTGATTTCAATCATTTTAACTATAAAGCACTCAACAAACAAATTCTGGAATTACAAAAAGCACCCGATGAATCCATTGAATAGTTTCACACATGCTTTTGTAATCTTGCATACCAATTCCTGGAAGATGCTATTGATTGGGAATTTCTTGATGGAAGATTTGAGTATCTTCTTCATGTATCTGAACCCCGCTCAGCACACTTTAGTGATGGAGTTGCGCAATCACAGACAGACATATTTGTTGTCACAATTGATTGTCTGCCTTCACCTCATCAAACTGCTCCACCACCGCGGAGTGATGTGGGATATCATGCACACACCTCTATTGAACTGTCGCATCCTCCCACCCCACCTGCTCTTGAGATTTGTGCATATTTGGCTTACAAGCATATTGGTTGTAACATTGGCTCATTCCCTTGACCTCCATCCTCGAGTTCTATTGATCCTCTACATTGTACTGACTTGTGTTCTTCCATTCCAGACTCCTCACTTGTTGTAAACGAGGATGAATTTGTTGCCAGAGTTGGTGTTATGCAGCCAACCTGCACCATCATTCATGATGAGTGTGTGCTAGAATCTAAAGAAGAGTCTGCAGTGAAGGATGAATCCCTTCTAGCTATGCCTCATCTACTTCATCTTGACATCCCTTGTGATTCTCCCACTGCTAATTTCCCTTGTGAAAACTCATTTCCGGATGCTTCTACTTCCGATCATTCACAGGACACATTGGATGTCACTCTATCATTACAGTGCGGAGAGGACACATCTTCCTCAGAACATCCGTCCAATCTTTCATTTATCTTTCTTGAAAACACAGACGGTGAACATATTTGCTTCTCATCTACCCCTCTTCTCGATTCATTAAATCATGAGGATGCTGACAAGCATCTTGAATTTTCTGATCTTGGTTTTCGTGATCTATTCACTTCCTCATCTGATCACGATGTTGATTCAATCATTGTTAATTTTTCCAAGACACTTGTCTACGATGATCTATTTGTCAACAAATTCGAAAACCCCCCAGACATTTGAGGCACTTCAACTTGAACTAATGGTTATGTCAGGCCCTTTCTGTCCTGAGGTTGGTTTCACTTCCAGTTAGGAAATTGTTGAAACACTCAAGGCTCCTCATCACTCTCTGCTTTAGATAGAAGATCAACTAAACACCCATATTTCACTTCCTCCACTCGAACTACACAATCCCATCGCTCACGTGTTGGAGGAATCTTACACAACAAGCACACATGACAACACAAGTGGTTTACCTTTCTCACATTTGCTTGCGTGTCACGGTCAAGAGAATCCATACACTCAACATCTGCACGTGGTGTAGCACAACATCATGGAATCACCACAGAATGCATGTCATGCACTTTCACTCATCTTTATTCTATGGTCACTTGTAAGCTCAGAGTGTGTTTGTCTTCATTGTTACATTTTTCTTGTTCATTGGTTCGCACAACTGTCTTGTTCGCGAACCATGCCTTCACCAACATGGGTCAACCAATGCACCAGTGGCTGCATTGGAAGTATCACTTCACTTCATGTGAGATGGCCCATACACTATTAGCTTAGGAGTAGGATTAGTATTTGCTTGCATCCTTGTTTGCTTACTTGCTTTGTTTGTTTGTTTGTCTACTTGCTTGTTGGCTTACTTTCTTTCTTTCACTCTTTCTTCTGCTCTTGCTTTGCTTTGTTGTTTGTTAGTTCACTTGTTTTGTTTTAGGTTAGTTTCACATGAAAACATGTATGACTCTTGAAACGAGTTGGGTGAAGTACTAGAGGGCTTATACGGCTATCACTACTTAGTTATCTGTCATCTTGCCTCTGTATGAAGAACTTGTTAGTTTTGGTCCATGATACATCGAAGGAAAATACGTACTATTCGAAGTGAAACTTGGTGAAAACACGACACTTGCGCGCTAACTAGTGTCACCTTCTCTAGTTGGTTGTTTTTGGGTTAACCCTTGTCAGCTCAGACAAGTAGAGTAAGATGAGGAGAAAAACCTAAACAGGCACATCAAAGATATAATAAACTACTTCTCTTCTAGAACAACCTCTTCTTCTCTCAATATGTCGAAATCCCTCTTCCGCCTCTTAAATGAATAAGTGCTATGCATAGTTGAAAAAATAAAAATAAAAAAAGTATAAAATGTTTGAAAAAAATGAATAAGGCGAAAGAATAGAAAGGCTTCCTACGTAGAGAGGTGATGCAAGTGACTTCGTCAAGGTACTGACTAGGCTTGCTAGTAGTGGAGCCATGCTTGTGTTCCAATGTGTCTCCGTCGGGGTACTGTCTAGGCCTGCTGGCAATGGAGCAACACCAGAGATGAAATTAAGACTCTGAAAACTATACTGCTTGTGTATCAATATACCCCTCAACCCTTATTGAAACAACTGTGTTGACTTGGCTTGGAATGTGTGTTAATCGACTAAGAGTTTGGAAAATGCTACATCTTACAATCAAGCTAGTGTGAAACCAAAAGAAGCTAAGAACTGAACAATACTTTTGAAGGGGTTAGATTTGTTTTTCATGAACAAAGTCCGTTCAGAGAGTTGGAGTTCTACTAACATGTCGCCAAGTGTTGTAGCAACTTCAACCACCCTCCAAAATTCTACCTTAGCAAGTTCGTTTTGGAGCCTCCTTTCCAACTTTTCACAACAGCTTGCCTTGCTTCGTCAAGTTCACAAGCTGCAGTGTTTTTCTTGCACAACGGTAGCCTGTCAATCACAGCCCGATGCACTCTCCTCACAGGCTGATCACCTAGACTTGGTCCAGCTCCAGGCTAAGCAACTCCCCAAGAAATTGCGCAATTCTAGAGGGAAGCCAACCTTCCCTCCAGAAATTGCGCAATCTTGACTAGGAGCCTACTAGGTTCCAAAATTTCTTAATTCTGCCAGTCAACCCTCACAGAGAAAATTGTGTAATTTTCCCCAGCAGGGCTTCTCAGCCTAGAATTTTCGCAAATTTTGGCAGTAGTCAATTGCTTTGTTAAGAAATTGCGCAAATATCCTGGGAATCCAGCCCATCATCCCAGTCAGAAATGCGCATTTTCTACTAGCAGTCGAGCAGTCTCTTTCATGTGCAGTTGAGTTGACCGGTTCCCTCTGAGACCGAGAAAAATTGACTTGCATGCATAGGCTGCTTCTGCCAAGGCAGCATGCAAAGGCATCCCTTGTCTTAGGGATCTATGTTTAGCAGTTGGAGGTTACATACAAGGATCATTTCATAAACCTCCCACCAAGTGTCGCTTTCCCTAGATTTGTGGCATCCACGTCACAACTTCGATGTTATCAAAACTCATCAACCGGATGCTATAGAGCTCGTTCCTCACATCAACCTTGTAGCTTTAACATCCCACATCACATCTAGGTGTTGTCAACACATTCAACTCAACTGTTTTGTGGTAAGCCCGCTTTCCATGACTTGTGTTGCATTTCTGTTGCTTTTTGTGCTTTCCCTTGTATGAGTATTGTTTGCCTGTTTTCTTTGAGCTCTTGTTGTCATTGACATGTATATTATCTTGTCCTAGCACTATCTCATTTTTCGTTGCTATCTCACTGCTGTCGCATGCATGAAACTGTGTTTCATGAATGGTTGTCGATTCGGCGACGCACCTCACCCACATGCATTTTGTTATGTTTTCTAAACCTGTCACTCATCGTTTGCATGCATGATCATTCACTTATGCTTACACTTAGTATCACCATGCATTTGCACTCACATCCAGTTTCAGTTTCCCATTGGCAAGTCTGGGTAGCCTTGGCCCGGACTCTGCCTCACCAAGAGGGAAGGCTCTGTCTTCCACTCAGGAAATGTGCATTTATGCCGAGGCACTTTCCTCTAGGACTATTTTGCACATTTTTGAGGGATAGTGACTGCTGGCCCAGAAAATTGCGCAATATAGTCATTGAGCCTGTAGCCATTGCCAGCTGAGATTGCGCATTACGCAATTCCTGACAGGGAAGGCTCTGTCTTCCTCTCAGGAAATGTGCATTTATGCCAAGGCACTTTCCTCTAGGACTATTTTGCACATTTTTGAGGGACAGTGACTGTTGGCCCAGAAAATTGTGCAATATAGTCATTGAGCCTGTAGCCATTGCCAGCTGAGATTGCGCATTACGCAATTCCAACAGTCAGCATCCAGACTGGACTATGCATTGCACAGTTCCAGCAATCAACCAGTCTCCCAGCAGCCTAGACTATGCTTTGACAGTCTTGGCACTCAGTCTCCCGACCTCCCGACCGAAATTGCGCAACCTTCATAATCAGTCACACAGGTATGTTGCAAGTCAGTTCTCAAGTTCAGTTTGGTTTTCGACTAACAGATTGATTTCCATGAGTGTTTCCATGTCTCAAGGAAATACAGGTGTTCATCTGCCTCTCAGCAATGCAGGTACAATGGTTTCCAAGAAAGTAGAGTCGAAGACACCGTTCAGAGAATACCCGGAGATGTAGTCGATCAAATGTCTATGAGCTTGCCTTCAACAATGTAAACTTTGAAACGGGAACTGATACTGTTACCCGTTTTGTAGAGGTGGCAAAAAAATGACCCGATTTTCAAAAGTGTTGATGCAGAATACACATGTTTTTTTAAGAACATGCTTTTTGGAACTTTAATTTTTTTCATGTGCATTAAGTGGGCGAGGCTCGGTGAATGGTAGTGATTTTCATCCTGATTTTAAAAAGTGTGTATTCTGCATCACACCCTTTTTTTAAAAGACCTATTTTTTGACTTTAAATTTTCTAGTGTGTGAAATGTAAAAAATTATTTTCTAAATTTGATAGTTTTTGAAGTCGTCATTGTATTCATATTTTCTTGTTCTCTATCTTAATTTTTTTTTTTTTTTAGTGGGCTTTTTATTGTTTTGCGTTTTTAAATTATAAAGTCGATAGTTTGAATTTTAGATAATCTACATATTTAGACATCTTTTCAACCCCCTTAATTAATTTTTCAATCCACATGAAATAATTGTTTCTAAAAAACAACATTTTTTAACAATGGACATAAAAAATAACCATTTTTAACATAAATATAACAAAAAAACTAAACGTTTTGATAATTTTTTGCTAGAATTAACATGTCAAAATCACAATTTTTATACAAAAATATTAACTAAAAATGGTCAAATAATAGTTTTTTTTATGAATTTCATGTCAAAAAGATAATAATAACTACTTTTTTTTCAAAAAAAATTGATTAACTTAAAAATCAATGCGAAAATCACAGTTGTGCTCTCCCCCGCCCACCCCTCCACCGCCACCGCCGCCACCCCGCCCACCCATCCCCCGCCACCGCCACCGCCACCGCCACTGCCCCCCGCCCACCCTGCCCACACCCTCCCCGCCCACCCCTCCCCCTCCCTGCCCACCCCTCCACCGCCACTGCCCCCTGCCCGCCCACCCCGTCCACCCATCCCCCGCCACCGCCCCCTCCCCGGCCCCCCTGCCCACCCCTCCCCGCCCACCCATCCCCCACCACCGCCCCCTCCCAGCCCCCCTGCATCTAACATGATGAGATCTAACATGATGAGATCAAAGATCATTGCTGTTTTTGGGTGTATGTTAATTCGACACTTAAGGCAATTTTGATGAGATCTCATAAATGCATAAACCAAGGGTCACTAGACTTGTATAAATATGTATCATTGTGAATATTAATGCATTCAAGGTTGGTCCTTTATATCTTCTGCCTTTTCGATAGTTGTGTTTAATACGGTATAAAAGTCGGAGAGTTTTGTCCTTGCTCAAATTTTAGCCACCTTTTGTGGCCATTCTCTATATGCCATTCCCTATCTTGCTTAGATTTTCCAATTCCTCAATGCTATTCTTAACCCTTTTTTGCGTCTTGTGCCCACTTCTCTACTCACAAATGTTTTTAGGATTCTTATACATGCAAAAACGCTCCTCCTTCAATTACAACAAATTGATTTGATCCATTTTGTGCATGTGAATTTGGCACCTCTAAAGACTATCCCTCTACCAATCCATCCTATTTTTGTTGCAAATCTGTCCCCTTATGCTAATCTGACCTGACTGTTGCATTATTTCCACACTAGTTTAACCTGCCCCAGGTCATTAAATATAAAACATCTTTGTGTTCTTTTGCAAAGAGGAGGTCCAACACAATTTCACACAATTCACAGGTGCCTAGATGTCATGAAAATTTTGTAATAAAAATTCTCTAACTGTGTTGCTTTTTGGAATCTCAACGTGAACCTAATTTTCCACACTCCTATATGTTTTCAACTAGTATCCAATCGTAAGGAAACATTTGATCATCTCTTCTCCGTTGGTTTAGACCTCCAGGCAGAATCATCGATAGATTGAATTTGCGAGCTAGCATTTTTGGTTAGTAGAGAATGGAAACTCCATTTTTTCTATTAGATTTAGTAACAGATCCGATGAGGTTAAAAGAATATTGCAATCAATGACAAAGGGGGATATTGTTAATCTAGATTGTCATTGATGTTAATATGACATTATTTGAGATGGAAAATATTATTGTGATACATGAACCTCATGAAAACCCTAGGTGCAAAACATTAACCCTAAGGTGTGAAATTATAACCCTAAGTAAAAAACCCTTTTAATCTCATGTTGAATTCCTCCTTTGCTTGTTAAAGAACCATAAGGAGAAATCTTAACCCTAAGTCTAACAACCCTAACTCTATTAAAAACCCTAACATGATGTTTAAAACCTAGAACTTATCCTAGAAACACTAAATATTAATTCTCTAATATAATGAAACCTACCATTATAATATAGATTCCTAAAACTCTATTAAAAAAAATACTAATTAAAAAAAGGGACCTCAAAACATTCCATTCTTCCATGTCCTACAATAGAGCATCGCCATCAAACTCTAACGTGGCATTGCAGTAAAATGCAATAATATGTTTCTAACCTGGATGAGCAATAGAGCATTAGAGAATCTATTGCACAAATATAATATTCAAAATTTTTGAGAAACTTCATATAATAACTAACATCGGAGAAAGTTCATAAGATAACTACAAAGATCACTGTAAAACGGAGAAAGTTGATATAATAACTGGAAACATGATTGTAAATCGGAGTAGCACAGTTATCGTGGAATCTTTACAACTGTGTTAAGAATTTTATTCACCCTTTTAATGCATCATCTTGGATGAAAATAATGTTGTGGAATCTTTACAACTGTGTTAAGAATTTTATTCACCCTTTTAACGCATCATCTTGCATGAAAATAATGTTGCGGATTGTTAGGATCAAAATTGATAGGATCCTGTACTCAGATGCCTGTATTTTTTCTAGAATGTGGATCACTGGATTTACATTTTTCTTTTTGTGTTTCGTTGGTTTTTGAGATCCATTCACTTCTAGTCGCAGATGAATTTTTTGAATAAGTAACACAACAATCATTCATGTTTCATCTATAAAACAGTTGATTTTTTTGTTGAATAAATAACACAGCAACCATTCATGTTTCATCAATATAGCAGCAACTGGGGCTCTCTTCCCCCTCGGAACACCTTCGCAATATAGTTACCTAGGCCAACGATGGTAATCGTGTAACTCAATCGTTAACGGACTCTCTCATTAAATGGCCCATCAATATTTTTGAAAGACGACGTGGCAGTTATCACACTATATAGTTGTCTTTGAAAGTTGAATTGTCTTCCCCAGCAAGGCTCATGGCAGTGATGGTTACCACGTTTCCCTTTGTGTATATGGTGAATCCTCTAATGCTCATCCAGGTTAGAAACATATTATTGCATTTTACTGCAATGCCACGTTAGAGTTTCTTTTATATAACCATCCATGTCTCATTTAATTCAGACTTGTAGTATTTTTTCAAGTTTATGTTAAGTAAATGTATTATTTACAAGATGGAAAGGCAACAACTCCATACAGAAAAATAAAATGCGACTTCTTGCCCTACCATATATTCGAGCAAACATTTTAGATTGTATCATTCCCCTATGAAAATGTTTTTTGCCTCGGTACATTTTTCAGCTAGAGGGTAAGTCAGTGGCATCAGTGTTGTGTTGTTAATTTTCAAGTGTATTTCGCGACTAAACGTAGGTTGAAGAATTTCATGGACCAGAATGTTTCAGGTTTGCAAACTTAATCTGTGGTTTTGGATTCACTAGAGCTACGGGTCGATTCCCGGAATCGACCCGCCGCCGGTCGGGCGGCGCGGGGGTGGCGCGCCACCCCCGCGCCGCCCGACCGGCGGCGGGTCGATTCCGGGAATCGACCCGTAGCTCTAGTGAATCCAAAACCACAGATTAAGTTTGCAAACCTGAAACATTCTGGTCCATGAAATTCTTCAACCTACGTTTAGTCGCGAAATACACTTGAAAATTAACAACACAACACTGATGCCGACTACATCGTTGAGAGATCTATTCCTGCGAGATTGCCACGAGGAAAACAAGAGAACAAGAGAATGCCACGAGGTGGCAAGTCCCTACGTACGACATTGAGTTTCTTTACGATTACTAAAATATGTTTAAGTTTGGTCTCTTGGTTGAGTATTTGCGATGAATATAATAGATTATATTTGTAAATAAAAATGTGAAATTGATTTCAGGTTGAACAGTATCAAGCTGAAAGCTGACTTCCTACTACTTTGCAGCATTTCAAATGAAACATATGATGTCTTTGCTCATTCTTCCTACTACATTGCAGCATTTCAAATGAAATCATATTGTGTCTTTTCTCATTCATTGTTATGTATGTAATTGGTTACTTATTTGCAGTGTGAATATATTCTCGAAGTAGTAGTTTCTTATGTTTGTTGTCTTTTGCAAATTGCCTTGTACAACAATATAATTCTCTAAACTGATTAGCGGTTCTAACCAATTTAATTTGTGATAATGACTTTAAACTTTAAAGTTTTTGAACTAGTCAAAATTAAATCAAGCACAAAGTGGACTCTCGTACTCTCTTGGTTTTACAGTTATGAACAACAAAAGCTATTCATCTGCTCTTACTGAGAAACAATAAAATATTTTTTAAAACAAACAATTGTAAGGTTAAAAACTCTAAGGAAATGAAAAAATCAAACTCAGACCGATACATCTCAAAGCTAGTCCAAATCATAAGATCATAAATACATTATAATAATTATAACTAATGCGACAGTCCTCTATAGGTCAATTGCAAGGATTAAATTAACTAGACAACCAAAACAGAAGAATAAGCATCCATGAACAAGAACAGAAGGGAGAAATATTAAAAGCATATTAAAACTATATTCAATTCAAATTCTGTTACACCAGAAAATTGGAATAAACAAAATATTTACTGATTCTTAGAATGAATAGGATAGATCATCGATGTTGAACTACTATGCAAATTAAGCATGTAAAAAGAGATGAATAAAATAATGGCTATGCAATATCAGTTCCAGATGTTTAATCTTCAAAGGACCCCAGATAAAATGTAAAGATGGAATTATTGAACAAAACTTTATACTGTCTACATTATTTAATTGTGCAGATCATGCTAGATAAAATGTAAAGCTGGAATTATTGAACAAAACTTTATAGTGTCAACGTTATTTAATTGTGCAGATCATGCTAGATAAAATGTAAAGTTGGAATTATTGAACAAAACTTTACACTGTCCACGTTATGCAGATCTTGCTCATCACCGACTGTTGGTTCTAAGCCAAGTCACAGTTCACTCAAGTTTGTCAAATCATGTAGAAATTCTGGTATTTGTCAAGCTGCTTTGAGAGAATCTATTGCACAAATATAATATTCAAAATTTTTGAGAAACTTCATATAATAACTAACATCGGAGAAAGTTCATAAGATAACTACAAAGATCACTGTAAAACGGAGAAAGTTGATATAATAACTGGAAACATGATTGTAAATCGGAGTAGCACAGTTATCGTGGAATCTTTACAACTGTGTTAAGAATTTTATTCACCCTTTTAATGCATCATCTTGGATGAAAATAATGTTGTGGAATCTTTACAACTGTGTTAAGAATTTTATTCACCCTTTTAATGCATCATCTTGCATGAAAATAATGTTGCGGATTGTTAGGATCAAAATTGATAGGATCCTGTACTCAGATGCCTGTATTTTTTCTAGAATGTGGATCACTGGATTTACATTTTTCTTTTTGTGTTTCGTTGGTTTTTGAGATCCATTCACTTCTAGTCGCAGATGAATTTTTTGAATAAGTAACACAACAATCATTCATGTTTCATCTATAAAACAGTTGATTTTTTTGTTGAATAAATAACACAGCAACCATTCATGTTTCATCAATATAGCAGCAACTGGGGCTCTCTTCCCCCTCGGAACACCTTCGCAATATAGGAGCATTATAAATTATTTATTAATGTATAAAATTATTATTGTAGGACATGGAAGAATGGAATGTTTTGAGGTCCCTTTTTTTAATTAGTATTTTTTTTAATAGAGTTTTAGGAATCTATATTATAATGGTAGGTTTCATTATATTAGAGAATTAATATTTAGTGTTTCTAGGATAAGTTCTAGGTTTTAAACATCATGTTAGGGAATCGACCCGCCGCCGGAATAGAGCTACGGGTCGATTCCCGGATTCATGGACTCTTAAAGACTATTGTAATATATTGTATTTTATTATATGATACTGTGAAGGATGCCTCTTAGGTCAATAATGGTCCAAGCAACATGTTTTTCAAAAATTAATTGTATATATTAAATTTGTTATTTATTATGTGAATGTTTGAGCAACGATATCTATATTTGGTCGAGCTCTATTATTTTGTCTGTACTCCAATTATATATAGTTAGCATTATAGTTTTGATGAAAATTTTAAGGTGACGTTAGGTTTCCTTCGCATCCCCGACTACAGGTTTCGAGGGTGGACGTCAGCTTGTAGGTGCGATACAACGGACAAAGAGACAGTACGCGACAGAGAGACTCGGCAAAGTGAAAAGACGCAGACATTCTCCATTGACGGGCAGCTTGGGTTTTACCAAATCCACGCATCAAATGACGATCCACATTACCAATTCCACGCGGCGGCACCCCCGGGCCGCCCCGCCGCACCCCCGGGCCGCCCCGCCGCACCGGACCGGCGGCGAGTCGATTCCAGTATCAACACTTTCGTTCTGAAGCTATATTTTGCAGGAAAATTTCGTAGAAAATTTCGTAGTCACTGCCATTTTTAAAACAGCTGCAAAATTGACACCTAAAAAAAAAATCATTATTCCAGTATCAACACTTTTTTTCTGAAGCTATATTTTGTAGGAAAATTTCGTAGAAAATTTCGTAGTCACTGCCATTTTTAAAACAGCCGCAAAATTGACACCTAAAAAAAAAAAACATCGTTCCAGTATACACACTTTTCGTTTTGAGCACTGTTTTTGTGGTTTTTTTGGGGTTTTTGGGCCAGAGTTCCCGTTTTGAGTTTATAGTTCCCGTTTCAAAGTTTACATTGTTCTTCTCATGAAGATATCAAGTTGTTCATAGACAAGGACATCAAGATATGACAGTAGCAACATCACAACGAGCAACATCATGAACAATAGCTAAGGGCAGCATACCGAATGCACTGAATGCAACGAACGTAGCGAATGCAACGAATGCAAGAGGAAGGTTGTTGACAACAAAGTGACAGAACAAAGTTGCAAGCTCAAGCAGATCCATTGATGATGAAAGCAAATTTGGAGGCTCAGGCTATGAGGTGATGATGTGACATGTAAATCGCATGAAGACAGAGACTGGAACAAAGAAGGAGTTGCATGTGCTGAAGCAGCAACTCAAAAAAGAACATGAAGTTGCACAGATAGACGAATGAGTCGTAGTAGGAACAAGAACAACAATGGGTGAAACATGCACTCACGGATGAAACTTCACATGTATAAGTTATAGATCTATCCCAATAGATGGTACAGAGCAGACATGGTGAGTAGTGTTATTGATTGCATGCAAGGGATTCGGCAACATGCATGTCATTATGTGCATGCATGCGATCCAACCCATTCAGCACACTCACCAAGGTGAAGACAAGAAGCAAGTCCAACTGGAGCTGAACATGTACTTCAGCAACTTGATGTGCATGACCACCAGCGCACACTTGAAGATCAACACGGACACTATGCATCAGTGTGTTGCCGGTTCAGCTGCACCCAAAAGACCATGTGCATGTTAGTAGGCGAGTTGGATGAAAGGGCCAAACCAATGCACCGGTTGCAACAGAAGAAAGAGTTTGCTTCAGCAAGATGTCACCATGGGGTGCATGCACACCATCACGGATGACCAAGCTTGGCATCAACTCACCACCTTCACTATCGCAAGCTTGTCAAAGAGTTGATCTCATCACAACGGATCGAGTGTCAGTGATGTCTTGCATGGATTGCTCAAGCCATGCTGTCTCACATGAGTACCTGTGCATTGTAGTGTAACGTCATGTCAAGTGTAAGTCAAGTGTCAATAGTTGGATGTAACAACCATAGAGTAGGTGACGAGTCATGAGGGTAGTTGAACTATCACAAAGGGGAATGTCAAGGGTTACCCCACCCTTTGCTATAAATAGAACCTCATAACTAATTGTAGAGGCTTTTTGGTCAGCCAAGCTTCTGATAAGACTATCTTGGAGAGAGCTTGGACAATATTGTAATGCGCCTTGGCTTCTCCACTGTACAGAGTTAGTACATCTCTTTGGAGGAGCAGATGGATGTGGCTGTAACGTTTCATTGTTGGGGTTAGTGGGTTTACGTGGATGTATTGTATGATTATAACTTAGCCAACGTGTTTCCATGCATATGTTGTTATTGTAGTTGGACTGTTCCGGTTGCTGTAGCAATGTATGTTGTTTAACTTATGTAGTTGTGTATGAATTATTTTGTATGCAATTATATGAATCTTGTTGCTGATGCGCTATTGGTTTAACCATCACTTTAGATTGTCGATTGACCTGATTTCCTACTTGCGATGCATCTCGCACGTGTGTTCCCTTCCCAGTTGATTATTGTTGCAGTTTGCCAAAGGGCGCACTCATCTCAACCCTCATGTGTTAGAACCTCTCATACACGTTCCTTGACTCACTGTAACGGTCACACCCTTGCTACTGATAGAGTTATCTTACTTTCCTCTGTGAAACATCGCAGTTAAGGCATTGCTTTACGACCCACTGTTGGGACTCCTACACCAAATGGTTTGAGGTCTAATTGGGACTTCTTACTGGGGAGATCCCCTTACATGTTGGCGGGTCCAGCACCATCAATAGAGGGAGATGTGCAATTTATTCAATCCTTGATATGGACTTTATATGTGGCATTTAAAAAATATTATTAACAAAAAAATCAATGTGCATTATAAATAAAATATTTCAATAAAAGTGTGTGTGTCTAAATATATATATATATATATATATATATATATTTATAAGTGTGTGTGTCTATATATATAGATATATATGGAGAGAGTAGGGGAGAGAGATATTCTATCCCATGGATATATGCTTTCACTAGGTAGAACAACTATTTCATAAATGCCACAAGGATGACTTTATGGGAGACTTAAATCCAAGCAATTGGGGACATGAAAAGTGCACCATACCAATCTAGCTAAGTTCCTTAGACAAATTTAAAAATATATTAGCAACAATAAAGCGTTTTAATGTGGACAATGTTGGTCATAAATAAAATATTTATACTCAGGTTAAGTAAAATACTTTAATTCTAATTCAGTGGATATCATATAACACAATTGAAAAAAAAAAAGAATGAGGGTTAAAACATTTTATTGGTTTGTTGCTCAAGATGAAGGTCTAATTCCTTCCATGTTCAACAGTGAGTTGACACATGTAGTCACACTCTCTTTTTGTTAGTTTAAAAATATAATTTGTTTTTAATAAAATTAAAATTAATATAAGTTTATCTTGACCCTCTATCTATCAAATATTATCAAATATTGAGAAAGATAAAAATTTTGAAGACTCATTTTTTTTATTGTGAAAAAAACTTACATATCAAAATATTTGAGCGGTTGATAAATTTATAAAGTATGATAGATATTTGCTAGTTATATATATATATATAAACAAAGATCTATCAATTACTAAAAGAGATTAAATCTTTTGATATGCAAGCAGTTTTTATAAAATTTCAATGCTCCATAAATCCAAAATAAAAATAAATTTATATTAATTTTAATTTTATTAAAAAATAATTCTTAAATTAAGAAAATATATATAATTATTTTCATATTTATTAATTTTAATTGATTTTATTTTAAATTTAATTAATAAATATTTTATGCTCTCCCAGATTTTTGAAACTTTATTTTTATATTCGAAAATACATTTTGCGTGATATATATAACAGTGTAACAAATTCGAACAAATAAATAATAATTAAAAGTTATAATTAAAACCTATAACTTTTAGCATCCGCAGTATTGAAACCATTACCACGTGCTTTTTGAAAAAATTTGGTGTCGCTAGTCTCCGCATCTATGTCTGTGCATGGTTGACACGCTTTCATGGTTTTGGCGACATCTGTCCAGAGCCGTCTCACTCAAGGAAAGATGTGTCCATCTCGGGTACTCCCCTCCCTCATATTTATAAACGACCCTCCCCTTCATTGGTTCCCACGATTGCAAGCACTACCAATCACAGCACTGCATTACCGTTGAAGCAGGGGTCGATCAATCTACACACTCTTATTCTCATAGATGGCGGAGCAGTACAAACAATATGGTCAGGAGAAGGCTGAAGAAGCTCAACAAACAACTCAAGTAACGATTTATATATTATTTCTACTCTCTCATTCATTCTCTTTAGTCTCTGCATTTTTTAAAACTTTGTGCTACTGTTATTGATGTTATTGCTGGTATTCTATATTTTGTTTCGCCAAGGGTGTAATGGGGACTGCTCAACAGAAGACTTCTGATGCAGCCACTGCTACTCAACAGAAGGGTGGTCAGATGAGGGATATGACTCAAGAGAAGGCTTCTCAAGGGACTGAAGCGACCAAGGGAATGGGTCAGTCCATCATGGGAAAAGCCCAAGAGGGCAAAGAACAAACTGGCTCTTTCTTCCAGCAGGTGGTTCATAATTTTATTTAAAAATATTGTAGATTTGGTTTTATTTTTTTTCCAATGCGAATATATTAGGTGACCGTCCAAAGAATTATTTCGCTAGAGATCACTTTCTACTGATTTATTAGTAAAGCTTAGCTCCAAGAATATGGATAAACATATGAGGCTAATTCCAAAATATAGATCCGTAACCTCCCCCATTGACAAAGTGTTTTAGCATCAAGTGAACTAACCCTTAGGCTATTAGGCTATATTCTTGGATTTTATTAACATCAAGTGAACTAACCCTTAGGCTATTAGGCTATATTCTTGGATTTTATAAGAGCTCATTGAAAAGATTAACCATTATTTTATAAGAGCTCATTGAAAATATTAACCATTAACCATTAAATTGGAAGGTTCCATTTCATTTTGAATGTAGTAAAATTAATTGAGTTTGGATGATGTTAATGCAGGCGGGGGATAATGCTAAGGGTGCTACACAGAGTGTCATGGACGCTGTGAAGAAACCCTTTGGTGGTAGCCAGTAACAACCAGGGAAAGCACAACAAGTGAGGACTGCGGTACCATGCTAAGCCAAGCCTTTATGCTGTGAAGGCGGATTGTAATAATTCTCCATTTTTTTCGATAATAAAATTTGATATTAATACCAAGCAGATGAATCCGAATCTGAGACCCTGGATATGAGAGTTGATAATCTTGACATGGGACTGGAATATTTGAGGCTCTGGATATGTGTAATTATGATGTTTCTTCGTCTTTCTGCGAGACTTTGCATTCAGGAATACATATGTTTAATATGGGAATTATGAAGTCTGTCTATTTATGTATTTGCAGTTTGTTTTATTTTTCTTTCTCTATCCAAAATAATTTCCTATAGTTTATGAAGTTTTCAACATGGATTATGCCAATTTGTTCTAGAAATCCTTCGTTTTCCAATAAATGGCTAGATAATTGATTTTGTAGTTTCCGTTTCCATTCCTATAATCTGTTTTTACCAAACAAATTCCAAGTTCTGATTACTTTATCCACTTTCATTATCACTTATAATAAATCGTTAAATACTTTTCTTTCTTCGTTACTTATGAAAATGCTATGAATTACGCGCCAGAACAAGGAGACTTTGTAAAACGCTGATCCTATAATAATCCCCATAAAAATATTCGTAATAAAAATATTTGAATATTGAGACTTTGTAAAACGCTGATCCTATAATAATCTCCATAAAAATATTTGAATATTATCCCTATTTTATAGTTTTTTGTTATCAATTTTCATGTATTTCAAGATTGTTTCTATTTTTTAAAAGAATCAGAAGAACACGAATACGTTATGTCGTAAGTTAACGGGGTGGTCAGTTCACAGTGGTGGTGGTTTTAGATTCTGGGATTGGCATCGAGTTGTTATATAATTATATATATTTACAACTTAAAACTTTTCAAACTCTTTATCTATTTAAAACTTAAAACTTTTAAACTATATAAAACTTAAAACTTTTAAAAGAGTTGAAGATTCTCCATTCTAATGTCTTGGAATTGAGTAGAAGGTTATAATTATATATATTTAAAGCTTAAATTTTTAAATTTTCTATTCTAATGTGTTGCTGTTGAGTTCAAGGTTATTTAGTCGAGGAAAGAGTTAAAGTTAAAAGTTGTTAGGTACTAGTAGAAGGTTATAATTATATATATTTAAAGCTTAAATTTTTAAATTTTCTATTCTAATGTGTTGCTGTTGAGTTCAAGGTTATTTAGTCGAGGAAAGAGTTAAAGTTAAAAGTTGTTAGGTACTAGTAGAAGGTTATAATTATATATATTTAAAGCTTAAATTTTTAAATTTCTATTCTAATGTGTTGCTGTTGAGTTCAAGGTTATTTAGTCGAGGAAAGAGTTAAAGTTAAAAGTTGTTAGGTAATAGAAGGAAAACATTAAAGTTTTTAAATTATAAAATTAAAGTTGTTAAATTATAATGTGTGAGATTTGGGTGGGAAAGAGTTAAAGTTAGAAGTTGTTTAGTAATAATGTGTGAGAGTTGAGTGGGAAAGAACTAAAGTTAAAAGTTATTAGGTAACAGAGGTGGCTTTAGACTTTTGTATTGGTGAAGGGATTGTTTTACTATTATATATGTTTAAAACCTTTAAAAGGTTTGGAGATTTTAATATTTATTTTGCAAGGACTGGAATAAACCTTTAAAAGGTTTGGAGATTCTAATATTTATTTTGCAAGGACTGGAATAATAGTCATGTACATTTATTTAGTTAAATTTAAATATAAAATAATTACTATCTATTTTAAGTAAGAAATATTGCCTAAATTCAAATAAAAAATATTTATTATCCACTTTAACATTAATTTACTAATAAATAACATTAATTGAGTCCAAATAAAAAATATTCCTCCATTTTAAACAATATATTTATTATCCACTTTAACATTAATTTACTAATAAATAACATTAATTGAGTCCAAATAAAAAATATTCCCCCATTTTAAACAATAAAATAATTTATTGCTAACTAAATTTTTCAATATTAAAATTTCCTTTAAAATTGAATAGTCTAAAACACTATATTAACCATTTTCATCTAAACTAAAGACTAAATTTAAATCAAGAATATTGTATTAACTATTTGCATTAAAGTCAAAAATATTCAAAATTTCAAAACTAAATTTAAATCAAGAGCACTTGATTTAGAATATTGTATTAACTATTTGCATTAAAATCAAAAAGTCAAAAATATTAACTAAATTTCACTAGAAAATAAAAATTATTCACAATAATATTAACTAAATTTCTTCATAAAAATATATTCGTTTTTTTTATCAAATAATAATAATAATAAATAAAAATTATTATTTTTTAAATTAAGATTTCAAAATAAATATCTCAAATTATCGTTGTTGAAAATTTTTCACATAAAATTGGCAATGTCTTAGCCTTACAAAATTTATTAAAAAAATATCAATCACGTTGAAGTATTAATAATTCTTAATTCTTACATTATTTCAATGTTGCATTAGTCTCGTACATTGCAATAGTAATCACGTTGAAGTTATAATTCGAAGTATTTTTAGATCATACTCGGAAAATCAAGAGATATATGTTTCAAAATTCGATAGAGTCCAGTTGGGATAGTTCTTACATTATTCTAAGTGAACACATTATCCATTAATGATAGGGAAATGGTCGTAGGTCTTTAGTATGAGCCTCATACGCTCTTTTTAATGCAATATCTTATTTTAGGTATTACCAAAATAATTATTTTGACTTTACTCAGGTTTTATGATTTAAATTTATTAGATTTTCAAAATATTTTGAAATCTAAAAAGCAAATAATTGATTTATTTTTGTTTTATCTAAAACTATGAATAGAAAAATAATTGAAAATTTTACATTTCATTAAAATATTATCATTATTTCTCCTGATTGGAATGAGGAGGGTTTTAGAAGTGACATGGTCTGTACAGAGGAGGGTTTTAGAAGTGACATGGTCTGTACAAAAACCATAACTATCGTCGTCCCCCACATGTTCAAGGTAAGGATGCGGTGTCGGGTGAAATGAACGCATGGACAGTGGGGTGGCAAGGTGGCAGAGGGAGGAATAAGGAAGGGTGGCGGAGGAGATTAAGGCATTCGACGTGCCGAACAAGTGAGAGTAGTTGGGAAGACAGAAGGCGACTCAGAGCTGGAGAAGGATGAAGGTACCTTGGCTATGGACAAGTAACGGTTTCCTGGTATGTATTTCGGTCTCGCTCCTACATCAATTCAATGATCTGGCTGGGTTCCCCTATCAATTACATGATTTAGTTTGGGTTTTGCTGGGGGGAAGGGAGGAGCAAGAGGCTGTCCCAATGGGGAGTAGCTCTATATGGGAGAAACTATGGGAGGACAGGGAGTGCCATGGCTTGGCTCTGTGTTTTGTTTTTATCCTATTCGAACCAGACGCTGGGCAGTGGCATGGGTAATGTTAGGTCGAGAAGATACGCATACCTTTACCTAGTTGCTTAGACTGTGGGAATTGGGGATAACGGGTTTTTAATTCCTAAGGGGTTGGGTGTTGAAAGGAGAGGCAAGAAAGAGTTGCGAGCAGGGGGTTGGGATATCAGCCATGACAGTAGAATGCTGAGAAAACCCTGGGGAAATGGGCACCTACATGGTAGCAAGGGAAAAGCTAGGGACCCTGGGCGATATTTGGGACAGAGGGGCAAGCATACCCATGGCTGGCAGTTGCTAGCTAAGGGAGCTAAAAGTGGGTATCAAAAGGGGCCAAGCTAGGCTCCGGACGGACCTGAGGGCTTGGCTCCAGATGTAGTAGGATGATAGGAAATTGCACCATGGCAAGGGGGAGGGGCACTTTGAGGAGTCTTGGGAGATGAGTTCACAACCTAATTCCCTTGGCCACATGTGGGTTCTAGGAAACCTTAACCCACAGATGATAAAGCATGCAAGAGAGGCACTGTGTGAACAACGACGATGGGGTGATGTACAAGGGTTGACGGACCTAATTTCGTTTGAGTGTCCATAGGGCATCACTGCTCAGATTATGGCTCGAGCAATGAGAGGGCGTGGTCGAGGTAGCAAAGGCCCAACCCAGTGAACAAGCAAGGGGTCGAGCACATCGGAAGCTCGAAGGGGCCGGAAGCCTGTCGAGCACCTCATAGCAGAGGCAACAGTGACATAATGAGAAGAGATAGACAAAGGAATTTGGAAGATGATTGAAGACTGGGAAGTGGAGATAAAATAGGAAAGTGAACCAGATGAAGAGATCGATGACTGGAGGACGATGGTCCCCGATCCAGGGAATACTCAAGGTCGAATTATGTAGTTCAAACACACTCTTTACTTGTATTTGTTAATGAAAAGTCTGCTTGGCAAAGCGATGGACCAAATTTTTGTGGGGATGGCGATCACAGTTCAAGGCTTGCCTAGTTATAAAAAAGACATGGAAAAAATTCTCTTTCAGTTGCATAAACAGGACATTAGGATGGATCTAATCGACCGCCACATCCATTGTATCCTGGAGTTGTATGGAATTCCAGGGGCAACCGCTGAATATTCTGCTCCTGTAGCCTTTGTCTCTGATGAGTAGAAAGATTAGAATACTTATGCTTAGTTTTTGTTTATGCGGTTAGCTTTTAAGTTTCCTGTTGCATATGCTAGTTATTATAGTTATGTAGTATTTGGACATGAAATTGAGACTTACCTAGCTTGGCTAGAAAGACTAAAGCAATTTTGTTTTTGGATGGTGTATAATGTTGACTGGTGGCCAACAGACTTGGTTTCCCCTCGGGGCAAGTTGAGGCCACTCGGTCAATCTGTGTGGTGTAAATTTTCCTAATATATAATAGAAAATGGATGGACCTGCCAAGCTTAACAAAAAAAAAAAAAAAACCTATCACTATTTATAGAATAATTTAATTTTGTTACTATTTATTATTTAATTAATGGAATGTTATCACAACTTTAGTTTGTGAAAGGCTTTAGCTAGAGTGAAAGTCTGCCATTTATCGATTACCAGCAGGTTATTCCAAGTGGTGTGATTTTTCTTGATTAACGGTGATGAGTCAAGGTGCATTCATGGTTAGCAGCCATAAATAGTTGTCCTCACTGACTGATTTGACAGCTAAATTATTATAAGTTTTCACAGTAAAAAAAATAATTCCCTAAAAACTCTCTATATCAGCCTCGAATGGATATATCCAAGCTAACAAATGGACAAGGTGGATTATTCCATGAATATGCTTCATCTGAAGCCTAATCTATGGCTAGGAAAACAACCACACATCTTTTGTCCCTTCGTGTCTGAAGCCTAATCTATGGCTAGGAAAAAGACCATTCATCTGTTGTCCCTTCGTTTCCATATCCCTGCGATTGCCCCATGCAATCGGCTGTTTTGGTTTCCTCTACTCACACGTCAACTACTTCGGGCGATGCCAGTTCGAAATCCCTCAGAAACCCATCCAAATATCTGGTATGCAAGGTCGCATTTCTGCAACTTCAATATTTGATAAGCCATTTATGTGGAGTGTCTGAAGTTCTTAGATTTGAGTATGTTTGAGCTTTCAACTTCCAAGCTCATTCTAAACCCCATTTTTCATGCATTTGATATCAAATTTTCTTTCGTTGTTCGAATTTGGATACGAAAAATGATAAAAATCGATGTTCTATTAATTAAGTGGCTCTCCAAGTAAGATACCTGGAGAGTGCCCAAGCACTTCACACATACACACTGTGTACAATTAGGAGAACAACCTAGTATATATAGGCTTTCTCACAATCAGGGTGGTTTGAACCACTCCCTGGATATTAGGATCTGAGATCTAAAATTAGAGTCTCAATCCTATCATCACTATAACAGTAATCTAAGTTTAGCTTTCTCCATTATCTCCAACACTCCCCCTTAATGGAGAAAGGGTACTGAACAATAACATACGTCTGTTGGTCTAGTCTCAACTAGGCTTACAATTAAAAACATGAAAAAACTTGGTAACAGAGTTTTCATTTTAGTCTTCTTGCAGCAGCATACTTTTTGATTTGTGGATGAGGCTTCATCTTCACTTTTTTTTCCATGAGGTAGTGTTGTATCTTCACCTCATTTTTTCCCCTGTGAAGGAAAACTTGAATTCTTATTCTTACCCTTTTTAGAATTATGGCAAGATGGATAAGAGAATTTTCCTTCTCTCTATTTCCGGTGTCAACCATCTGAACGCTAGGGATGATGTCTTCACCATTCATTATTGAAACTTCTATGTTGATTTCATAAAGACATAGTGTTTCAAGCCATGCTTCAAGAAATTTCAATTCTTCTTCAAACTTAGTTACTTTTTCCTTGTTGTTGTTGGTAACATTTGCACACACAAAAATATTAATGAGATCATGAAAATTTAAATTTTCTTCAGCTTTGTTTTCTTCTGCCACATCTTTGCAATCAGCTTCATCTGGCTTGTCCCATTGATCTTCAATACTTTGTTCCTCTTCACATCTTTCTTGAAGATCAGCTTGTGAATCTTGCACAACAGACTGTGCCTCTTGATTCTCATGGTCATCAATAGAACCACATTGTTTTTTCTGAAATTTCTTCTGACTCGAATATACTACCCATGTTAATGCCAAATGCCCACATGAGAAAAAGATCATCATCATAATTAAAAATATCTTCAAATAAAGACATGTTGTTAAAGTCCAGCTTATCTCGCTTTGAGATTCCTTTTTGACTCCACACGGTCCTCTAACGAGCTCCAACAACCTCGTTACCACGCAGGTGGGAAACTTCTCCCTTTGGCAGCTCTTCAACTATAGAACCTTGTAGACTGTGGCTTCTGTGCCACGCAGGTCTTAGTGCCCTCGGCTCTAGTGACAAGCAACTAAATGACCTATCACAAACACTATGAGTATCTGATTCTGATTCTGATGCATATTTATAGATGAAAGAAAAACGAAGATAAACTCCACCTGTCCACATTGTTGAGATAACTTACACGCAATAACAATAACTACTAGAGAACAACAAAATCAGATATGGGCAATTGGTCCGCATGATGTTCGATTTCTTCCGTAATTTAATTTAACCACGGAATGGAGTCACTATTTTCAACAATGATGCGGTGGATGTGAGTCAAGTAAATCCGTGAACAAAACAACAGAAAGATATGCACAGCCTGACGTGTAGAGAACTGTTGAGATGCCACGTTAGAAGACAGAGATAAAGTAGAATGCATTGGGAAGAAGCAAAGAGCCACGTTAGCCACTGCCCAGAATTTTTTTCGTAGACGCGGAAAATCGCCCAGGTAACAAATGAGTGGTTTCCATAACAAAGTTGAAATATCAACGTCTGGAATGCTAATTCCCACACGCAATATGTAACACAAGCAGCCACCACGCAATCACTGCATGAATGGGCCTCCACTGTTGTGCCTCCTCACCAGCCACGCCCTCGGCTTCCACGCAACCAGTTGAAATATCAACGTCTGGAACGCTAATTCCCACACGCAATATGTAACACAAGCAGCCACCACGCAGTCGCTACAGGAACGGGCCTCCACTGTTGCGCCTCCTCACCAGCCACGCCCTCTGCTTCCACGCAGCCAGTTCAGCTTCTGTGCTCCACGTTTCTCTTAAAGCGTTCTTTCTTTCGGCGCAGTACCTCTCGACCTCTCCTCACGGTCTCCAGGCAAGTCCGGCCTCCTACGATCTGGAGAGAATCTTACAAAATTCGGAAGTCGGATGCTGTTGTTCCATCTATCCCATCGATGCCAGTTTTCAACATATCAGGGCCACTGATAATATACATGCAATCTCCTAAGATCATCCACGCAGAAGCACCAACACCTAGTTCAACACCTAACTTGGAGGTCACCCTGTAGTGCCAAAACTGAAAGCCGGACAGGCGATAATGACTCCACGACAACAAGACGCAGATCAACAGATGCACCCTCCACGATCTCACAGTAGAAGCAGTGACACAACACACATGCCTATGACTTATAACTCCAATACAATGATAAAAATCAATGTTCTATTAATTAAGTGGCTCTCCAGGTAAGATATCTAGAGAGTGCCCAAGCTTTTCACACATACACATTGTGTACAATCAGGAGAACAACCTATTATATATAGGCTTTCTCACAATCAAGGTGGTTTGAACCACTCCCTGAATATTAAAATCTGAGATCTAAAATTAGAGTCTCAATCCATCACTATAACAATTACAATCTAAGTTTACTTGTATCAACGGGTTATTCCAAGTGGTGTGATTTTCCTTGATTAACCGTGATGAGTCAAAGTGAATTCATGATTAGCAGTCAAAAATAATTGTCTTCACCGGCTGATTTGACAACTGAATTATTACTCAATACTAATTTGACAACTGAATTATTATAAATTAAAATAATTCCCTCAAAACATCTCTATATAAGCCCCGGATGAATATATCCAAGTTAACAAATGGACAAGAAGGTGGATTATTCCGTGAATATGCTTCATCTAAAGCCGAATCTATGGCTAGGAAAACGACCACGCATCTTTTGTCTCTTCGTGTAGCCTAATTTATGGCTAGGAAAAAGACCACGCATCTTTTGTCCCTTCGTTTCCATATCCCTGCGTTTGCCCCATGCGATCGGTTGTTTTGGTTTCCTCTGCTCACACGTCAACTACTTCGGGGGGCGCCAGTTCGAAATCCCTCAGAAACCCATCCAAATATCTGGTATGCAAGGTCGCATTTCTGCAACTTCAATATTCGATAAGCCATTTATGTGGAGCGTCTGAAGTTTTTAGATTTGAGTATGTCTGAGCTTTCAACTTCCAGGCTCATTCTAAACCCCGTTTTTCATGCATTTTATATCAAATTTTCTTTCGCTGTTAGAATTTGGATACGCAAGAAACCACATGAACGCCATGTTTCCCTTTTGAACGGTTCCAGAATTTTGATCATAAAGGACCTGTATTGATTTAATATGACAAAATTATGATTATGGTCAAACTGTGATCAAGCCTGTAATTTCTGCTCTTTTTTTTCAGATTTGCTATGTAAAAAGAGCCATTTTAGAAAAAGAAATTAATACGAAACTGTTGTATGGCCAAAGTGAAATATCCACACTGTGAGCAAGAAAGTCCACGTGGTAGTTGCAATGCCTGTGATTAGTTGATGGTTTAAATATTTAATGGCACTTGGTAGACTGCAATTTCTAAGATTGTTTTACAATCTGAAAAAGAAAGAAATTAGACGATATTTTAGCTTTTTAATCTATATATTTAATTTAATGTTTTATAATTTATTTTAGTGGTTGTGGATTGAGGTTCTTTGGAGTGTGTAACATCCCTCGTGAAAAGTTAATGTTGGTAAATAGTAAAGTAATTATGGACAAAGACTTTATTTGAAAAGTAAATAACTCTATTGCTAGTATTTTGTTAATTAAAAATTGTGTTAGTACTATGTGATTTGAGCATATGTTTAAACATGATTAGTAACTGTGGAGGCAGTTAAAAGAATGGAACCCTAACTACCTTGGGGGGTAGTTGAGTCCCCAGAGGAAAAGGGGGAAAGATTGCCAAGTCTGGTAAGGACCAGATGGCAGAGAAGAAAAAAGTATGCTATGTCTGGTTATGATCAGATAGCATAGGAGAAAGGAAAGGAATTTTCCTGTATGCGCTATGTCTGGTTAGGACCAGATAGCGAGACCTGGCAGAGCCAGAGAATTTGCAGTCAAGAGGGTCTGCAAGTGCTTGGGGGTGGAAGATCGTGAAGGAATCTTCCTACGGACGGGTGGTTTGACAAGCATTACAAATAGGTTTGGCAGATAAGCAGGTATGGCTTACTACTTATACATCTGCTGAAATGTTTCCTGTATTGTACTGTACTGAGAAAAGTGAAATAAGTGGAAAGTTATCTGGCTATTCTCCTTAAATAGTATTATGAAAACAAATATTGAATTCTGTATGAAGGATAGAAACAGAATCGAATGTAGAAACGGAACTGAATATACAAACTGAAGGAAAGAACACTAAAGTCTGTATGAAAGACAGCGACAGAACTAAGTTTGCATGGTTCCTTAAAGAAATAATAGAAAACACGATAAACGGTTTATCATAACATCGGTAGCAGTATAAATTGCCTATCAAGAAAAGGTATAGTAAGAACCCTCATTTATATGTAAAAGCGAAAGTACAGACTAGAATCTTCGCATTCAGAAAAACAAGAAAATGTACAGGCGCTCTCGGCTAAAGAGAATGGTAGTAAACCCTGATACTCTGATATATACTCATGAGTGAACTTAGAGAGCCTCGCGGGCCAAGTAAATTAAAAGAACAAACTGTGCTATCATCTATAAAATAAATGGTGCAAACATTAAAACCCGGTAATGCGATATCTTAACCCGGTCAACTGAACCGCAAGAAATCATAAAGATTTTATCGAAACATGTCTACAGTGTAACCTTTCCGATAAATATATAACTGTGTCGCATGAACCAAGGAAACCATACACATTCACGGTTTAACATAACGAAATAATAAGTATAAACACCGAGGTAGAGACATGGTATCTATGGTTGCATGCAACCTCAGCCATCAACCTTCCGCTTTGGTGAACCCCCTCGGACCGAGCCGCAGCTTGTGCCTAGCTGGCCGAGGCGCCAAAGCCGGAAACATATCACATACAGATGCATCATTAAGTTGGAAGAAACAACAGCAGTATTCTCTGTAAATAAAACATATAATTCCAACATTAAAGACTGATAACAAGCCAGTTCGGAAATAGCACTTAACCAGAGAAAAGCATTATAAATAGTATTGAAACCACGGGATTATCCGTGTTCCTGTATCGTATTTCACCCAGTGTCTAACAAAAAAATCAAAACCCTTACAGTTCGAATTCACAGTGTAATAATAAATAACGACTGCGTTCACGGAGAACCAGTACATAGTTAAACAACAGTTCAGTAGCTAAATAAATGGCTACGGGCGAACTCAGAATGACATGCCTCCTAGCAGAGGAGTTCCGACTAAGCAGGGTCCCTGGGCTCGTGCAGAGGGACAAATCCGAAATATAAAGTCCGGCATCCCTGCCAAGGGAATAATGGTTCAGCATAACCCGGACAAGTCACATGTAAGAAGACAGAAGTTCTTGAATCATTACCTGGCATTGGGTAACCGGCGGAATGGAGAAATCCCTCGTCCCTAATGGGATGGCGATGAACCATCTACGCGGAACAATAGCCGGATTATTAGATGAACCCTGGTGTAAATCATGAGAAACTGTAACAAATCACAGGGAAAAACATCAGTACCTGTATTAACAAAGCCTGGTGTCGTTTCATTACAGAACCAGTAACTTCAAAGATGAAGGGAGGCCGAACCCTGAACCAATGGCTGCATGCCTGTGATCCTTGGAAGATACTGAAGAAAACGCGGAACAGCGCTGAGTGTTTGCGGTGCTGTTGCTGCACAGCAGTGTATTGAAATGGAAAAACAAAACTAGAAGCCGAAACATGAAAACAGACATATAAATAACTCCAACCCTTTACCGTTTCGTGGCACAACCGGAGCCGTGGATCGGCAGCAAGCTCGTAAACACCGTTCGATAGCCGGTGGACTTCGGGATGCATCTGGCGCGAAAATGGCAAGCCCAAGGTGTCAGGCCGTAGGCGCTTGGAGCACCGGGCGCACATGGCAGCTTGCCATCTAGCCGTTAAACCATCCAAATGGACGTTGTCGATTAAACCAGTTGGATCGATGCCAGGGCCGGACATGTTAATGCAGCCTCAGATTTCTCGGGATATGGAGAACCCGATTACCATGAATAAACCATTAAATCGCCAGTGCCAACTGTGTGTCGTATTGCCAACTTAACATATGTACATATAGTGTTAAACAATGGAATGTATATACCGTGAACCTTATGTGTGGTAGGGTCAATCGTTATACATTATGCTAATGCGCAAATAGAATCTCGGTGTAATAATATATGTTTTTGTTATAAGTTAAAACATAGGTTATGGTTGAAGGTGTGAAATTACAGAAGTAATGATTAACGTAGAATGTGTTGGAAAATGCAAATGTGTAAGGTTAATATTGTTTTAAAAAAAAATTACTTGTATGTACTGCATGGGAGCGTGACAGAGTGGTTGAGCGTAATGATGGTTATTTTATTTATTCAAATTCAAAAATGTGTGGGTGAGATGTTGAGATTTGAACTTGTTAGTAAGATGTCGAGCTTTGATGTACAGAAGAATATTGTTATAATTTTTTTGAGTTTGATATAAAAAATTTAAATATAAGTGTGGGTTAGGATTTATTGTAAATTTATTTTTGCTTTTAGAGAGAAAAAGAGATTTTTTTTAATATATTATAAATTAATTTTTAATATAATATTAATTTTATTTAAATGAAAAAAAAAACAAACACAAACAAAACAAAATAAAAGAAAAAAAAAACATTACATAAGTTTAACAATATATGTGTTTTAAAAGTTCAATCCATTTTGAGAAAAGTATGATTAATATGTGAGAAAATAAATTTTATGATGTAAATTTCAATTATGATTTTTGTTTTTCAAATTAATTTATAATAATTATTTTTTGAATAAATTATTTAATTAATTTTTAACAATTATAATTATTACCATGGTTAATCATGGTTGAAATTTGCATTTTGACAAAGATTGTCTTGATATGAAATCAACTATGGTCAACCATAGTCCAACGTCAACCATAATTTATGAAATTAGTCGTGGTCAACCATGATCCCACGTCACATTGTGACGATGATTGTCTCAATATGAAAATCATCATTTTCTCAAGCATGGTGCAACGTCGCATTATGACAAACATTGTCTCAATATCATAATCATGGTCAACCATGGTCAATCATGGTCAACCTTGATCAACCATGTTCAAACATGTTTTATAAAATCAAACATGGTCATGCATAGTGAATCATTGTGAACCATGGTGACAAAGATTGTCTCGATATGAAAATCAACCATGTTCAACCATGATTAGCTATGGTCAACGATGGTAAACCATGATTAATTATGGTTGAATTTCATAAACCATGATTAATTATGGTTGAATTTCATAAACCATGATCAACTATGAATGTCAACCCACTGTCAACTATGTACAATCATGGTCAACCATGGTCAATCATGGTCAACCATGGCCAATCAGAGTCATCTGTGGTCGAATGTCGCATTGTGACAAAGATTGTGTCGATATGAAAATCATCCATGGTCCAATGTCGCATTGTGACAAAGATTGTCTCAATATGAAAATCAATCATGGTTTATATGGTCAACCATGGTCCAATGTCGTATTGTGAGAAGGATTGTCTCAATATGGAAATCAGCCAGGGTAAACCACGTTTATTTTAGGGTTTATATACCATGGGTTTATAATTTTTATCCCTTGGGTTTATAATATCAATCCCTCGGGTTTATTAATCTAAGGGTTCATATTCCTAGGGTTTAATATTATTCACTTAGGTTTATAGTCCCTTGGGCTTTTAGTATTAATTTGCAAGGTTTATTATCCCCTTTTGTTTATAATATCAATCATGGTCAACCATGTTTTATAAATTCAATCATGATGAGACATATTTTATAAAATCAATCATGGTCAACCATGGTTTACCATTGTCCAACGTCGCATTGTAACAATGATTGTCTCAATATGAAAATAAATCATTGCCGCAACCATGGTCCAATGTCGTATTATGACATACATTATCTCAATATGATAATCATGGTCAACCTTGGTCAACCATGTTCAACCATGCTCATAAAATCAAACATGGTCATCAATGGTTAATCATGGCTAACAATGGTTGAACGTCGCATTGTGACAAAGATTGTCTTGATATGAAAATCAACCATGGTCAACCATGATTAGTCGTGGTCAACGATGGTTAACCATGGTTGAATTTCATCAACCTTGATTAAAATCTCTTTCATCATGATCAACTATGATCGTCAAGCATGGAAAATCATGGTCAACCATGGAGAGCCATGGTCAATCATGGTTAACCGTGTTGGAACATCACATTGTGACAAATATTGTCTCGATTTGAAAATCAACCATGGTCCTACATTGCATTGTGACAAAGATTGTTTCAATATGAAATTCAATCATGGTCAACCATGGTCCAATGTTGCATTGTGATAAGGTATGTCTCAATATGGAAATCAACCATGGTCAACCATGTTTATTTCAAGGTTTATAATATTTATTTTAGGGTTTATATACCTTTGGTTTATAATTTTTATCCCTTTGATTTATTATTCCCTTGGGTTTATAATATCAATCCATTTGGTTTATTAATATAAGGGTTCATATTCCTAGGGTTTAATATTATTCACTTAAGTTTATAGTCCCTTGGTTTTTTAATATTAATCCCTAGGGTTTCTTATCACTTGAGTTTATAATATCAATCATGATCAACCATTGTCCAATGTTGCATTGTGACAATGGTTGTCTCAATATGAAAATCAATCATTGTCTCAACCATGGTCCCACATCGCATTATGACAAACATCATCTTAATATGATAATCACAGTCAACCATGGTCAATATGGTCAACCTTGGTCGACCATGTTCAACCATGTTTTATAAAGTCAAAAATGGTCATCCAAGGTCAATCATGGTCAACCATGATCGAATGTCGCATTGTGGCAAAGATTGCATTGATATGAAAATCAACCATGGTTAAGCATGGTCAACCTCGTCTAATGATGCATTGTGACAAGGATTGTCTCAATATTAAAATCAACCATGGTCAACCATGTTTATTTTAGTGTTTATTATATTTATCTTAGGGTTTATATATCTTGGGTTTATAATATTTTATCATTGACCATGATCAACCATGGTCGATGATGGTCAACCATGATTAACCATGGTTGAATTTCATCAACATTGATTAAAATCTCTGTCATCGTGATTAACTCTGATGGTCAACCATGGAAAAGCATGATCAATCATGCTCCATCATGGTCAACCATGGTCCAAATTCGCATTGTGACAAATATTATCTTGATATGAAAATCAATCATGGTCAAGAATCGTCAACCAAGGCCGAAATCGCATTATGACAAGGACTGTCTCAATATGGTAATCAACCATGGTCAACCATGTTTATTTTAGGGTTTATATACCTTGGATTTATATTTTTTATCCACTGGATTTATAATATCAATCCCTTGAGTTTATTAATATGAGGGTTCATATTTCTAGGGTTTAAGGATTGTCTCAATATGAAAATCAACCATGGTCAACCATGTTTATTTTAGTGTTTATAATATTTATCTCAAGGTTTATATACCATGGGTTTATAATACAACTTGAGTGGGCCTAATGGTTAAGAGCATGTGTTTCCTCCTAAGAGGTCATAGATTCAAAACCAGAGGGGGGTAGAGTATGTATGCCTTCTTAGACTTAGTAGTCAAATCGATGCATAGAGGTCGGTCCCTTCTCCCACAAACAAGGGGATCTCATACACCAATTTGGTGTCTGGCTTGGCTGTGGCCTTAAAATTAGATAATAATAATAATAATAATAATATTCAACCATGGTTAACCATGTTTTATAAAATCAATCATGGTTAACCGTGGTTAATCATGTTCAACCATGGTCCAAGGTTGCATTGTGAAAAAGATTGTCTCAATATGAAAATCAATCATTGTTTCAACCATGGTCCAATGTCACATTATGACAAAGATTGTCTCATTATGATAATCATGGTCAACCATGGTCAACTATGTTTTATAAAATCAAACATGGTCATTCATGGTCTATCATGGTCACCCATGGTCGAACCTTACATTATCACAAAGATTGTGTCGATATGAAAATCAACTATGGTTGAGCATGGTCAACCATGGTCCAACGCCATATTGTGACAAGGATTGTCTCGATATGAAAATCAACCATGGTCAACCATGTTCATTTTTTTGTTCATAATATTTATCTTAGGGTTACATACCTTGCGTTTATAATATTAGTCCCTTGGGTTTAATATAATTCACTTGGGTTCATAATCCCTTGGGGTTTTAGTATGAATCCTTGGGTTTATAATATCGATCTCTTGGGTTTATAATATCAATCCCCTAGTTTTATTATTCCATTGGGTTTATAATAGCAATCATGGTTAACCATGTTCATTTTAGGGTTTATAATATTTATCTTAGGGTTCATATACCTTGGATTTATAATTTTTATCCTTTGGATTTTTTATTCCCCTAGGTCTTTAGTATTAAATTAATAATTTATTATTAACAATAAAATTATTAAACTATTCTAGGAATTAATTAATTGTTATTAATTAATAATGCTATTAAATAATTCAATATTAATGTATTATTAAATTACAATAATTTATTATTAAATATAACCAATTAATTTATTATTAAATAGTAGTACTAAAAGTAATTTAATTATTAAATTATTTTTATTACTATTATTTTATTTAATAATAATTAACATTAACATTAAAATTATTGATTTAATAATAGTGGTATAATTAATAATAATAATTAATATATAAATTTTCAGTGTATATCAACCATATTTACTAATGTGGTCGTGCTAGTTTATTTAATTAATAGGATATTGTCAGAGGCCATAGAATGGTTTCTTTGCTCCAAATTGATTAGTTTTATAAGGAAAATAAAAATAATAAATACAAATATTTATATTTCATTAAATCTAAATTTTTATATTTTATATTTAATGTAATGTATATTTTAATGGATGTTTCAATGTAACGCATACTCAACGATGTATATTTTAACTCATTAAAAAAATTAATATATTGATCTAAATAAAATGTATATCCAAATACTTATTATTTATTCTTCTTATTTTTAACCTCACGTGAACTTGAATCTAAAATTTTTAAATCCTCATCAAACTCTATACCATAAACCACCTCATGGATCAACTAATCCCTTTATAAAGATCCTGAGATTACAATTTCCAATGTGTGAGATTTCAAATCTCAATTAAAATGATTCAACTAACCTTCTTATGAAAACTTTGAGAATACAATTTACATTGTGTGAGATTTCAAATGTCAATTGGAATGACTCGGCTAACTAACCTTTTTATGATAACTTTGAGATTACAATTTACATTGTGTGAGATTTTATGATAAAATTGAGATTACAATTTACATTGTGTGAGATTTCAAATGTCAATTGGAATGACTCAACTAACCCCTTTATGATGACCGTGAGGTTACAATTTACAATGTGAAATCTTAGTTGCAATGATGCATACACATTATGTTACCCTAAAAATGAACTTTATAAAGGTTGAGATTTCAGATTTAAGTTAGAAAAAGATTTTTGCATCCAAATTCTTTCCCATCCTTCAAAAGTATTGCAAGAAAAAGTGTCAAGAAAAAGGGCAACTTAGATTTCTTTCTAGCAAAATAATGCTAGAAAGAAATCCTATGAAACTCATAAACTATGGCCATAACCCTGCAAATCTAGTAGTTGGCCATCAAACTTCAAAGCATTCAAATAGGACAGACGCCAATGCTAATTGGAGGTTTAGTGTGGAACAATGCGGTATTAGGTTGAACAATGAGGTTTACGTTGAACAATGTGGTATTGTGTTGTTCTCAACTACGTACTCAGGAACAAACATGTGCAAAGCCAAGATAAGAAAAAGGAAGGTCTCCAAGAAAGTAGCTAGATTTCCATGCACATGTTTATCAACGCCGGAAAGACTAAGAAATCCTTCCCACTACGAGGTAGGAACTTAATCACACCATAAGAACCACAAAAATGAAGCTCTGCAATATAGGATGTAGTTAGAATGTTAACTTTCCATATTCATAAATCTAAGAGGAGGAATTTGATCTGAACTTAAACAAAATGCAACAAATTACAGATGTAACCATAAATACAGAAATGTAGTAGAAATAACACTTAATTTCATTAATATTAGAATACTAAAATATGCTTACAAATAGAATGGAAATAAACTAGCTCCGATGATGGTAACCTATCTTTGAGAAGAGATGTGGCGACTACATGTCTCTAAATTGTGTTACAATGAGGCTCCAAGACCTATTTATTATTGAGAAAAATGGAAAACCCTAAACATGCAGAGACCTAGCCCTAGGAGATGAAGCGCCAAAACTGTGGGCCCCGTTTGGGTAAATTGATACATCAATTTCCCGGGGTCGTAACTTTGACATACGATCTCCATTTGGCTATCATAATAACTCGTTTTGAAGATCTTAAAGAGTAGGCCGAAAACAAATCAACAAACTTCTTTAGGTCTCTTCTGGTCTCTCTATTTTCCCTAAAGATGTCGTTTAGGGCTTCAAAATGGCTCTGGGAGTTTAAGACTCGAAAAATTGCCAAAAATAGTAAATTGTGCTACAATTCAGGAAACTGAAAAACTAAAAGATAAAATGTTGGGGGTTTAAGTGGACTAGGAGGGTGGCCACCAATATCCACCTAGTTTAGAGTTAGCATGCTTATTCAATCATAATTTTCTTTGTTTTCCACCTCGATCAAAGACTTATATTTTCCTTTTTGAATACGAGGGAGATGTACAATTTATTCAATTCTTAATATGGACTTGATCTGTGGCATTTAAAAAATATTATTAACAAAAAAAATCAATGTTGATTATATATATATATATATATATATATATATATGTTGAGCATGGAATCCCCCCACAACATGTTTTGGGGCTCAAAGCCCAAGTTTTGGTCAAATGTATTGTAAGATTCCGTGAATTGTGGGCGCGAAGCGCAAAGTATAGGTTGAGTCATAGGGTTGTCCGCCCTAAATATTGTAAAGTAATGTAATGTCATGTCAGACTACCCATGGTTCGCGAACCATGGGATTGTATAAATAGAGCGAGACTCTAAGTTGTAAAAATAACATATTGGAGAGATAGATGAATACGCATGGGTCGAGCATAGAGTAAGTGTCTAAGTGTATTGGGTCGTAATAGTAGGAAGATGATCTATAGCTGAGTGCGCAGAGGCTTAGTAGAGTATGCAGCTGAGTACGCAAACCCCCGCAGCTGAGTGTGCAGGGTAGTGTTGAGTCTATAATCTTGAACGAAGAATAATAAAGAGAAGTTGATTCCAATTTCTGTGCATCTGCTTGTGTATTTCCTACTTTACATTTATACTATTTTGTTTATCGCGCTATGATTTCTAGATATACTGTTAATTATCACTAGTCTTACACAAATAAGTTGAGTAATCGGGTAATAAAAGATTGAATAACAAGGAACTTGGGTATAATATGGGTCGTGCCCCGAGTAGGGCTGCATGGAAGCAGCATCATAGGTTGTGAGGGACTAATAGGTGCACGTAGCGACATGCGCAAGGTCAAACCATGGACCTCCAGAAGCTCATCAGACATCCCAAGGGTGCGTAAACTTGGTTTTATCACCCTCCCATACTACTTCTAGTGAGACCTCAGTCCGCGCTCCGCAGACTGTTGCCGAAAGGGCCAGTAGTACCGGGATTTTCTTGGGTAAAACATCTCTGAACCTGGGTGAGGCCCATACAAGTCAACAAATAGTTTCGTTGCTAGGACCGAGATCTACATAAGGGATGTCTGATGTCGTGCCACTGGAATCCAAAAAAGAAAGAAATTGAAGAGTGGTTGGACAAAAAGATTCACGAGTTCGCGGCGAAGGAAAATAGAAATCCGCGAGTATCTAAGGAACAGTAGCTAGAGCACTACTTGTATACGAAAATCCACGAAATTTTCTTTGCATCCTTTCCTTCTGAGTTCTATGAGTGGATCGCGAAGCTAGCAAATCGTTAGGGAAGGTGTAGGCTCGACAAACCAATCGCGTGGACTCCAGAATTAGTGCGCAGACTAGAAATGTCAAGAGATAAGATCACATGAGCTGTGGACCATTGGCTCGACCGAATTATAGGAGGATTTATCACTGAGTTCGCGGTAGATACGACCGTCAGCTACAGTGAGGTGGAGCGACGTTTCCTCAAGGGACCGCGAGGTAAGTATATTAAATCTTTGAACACTTGGATTAAGATTCTATTGTGTGAAAAGCGGGTTATGCGAATAAATTAATGTTTGGGACTACGCGAAGTGGGAAGATCTACAGAAGCAGAAGTAGTGAAGAATTGGAAACTAGTCCCTTAATTTCCCCCTCGTGGGAAAGCGAGGAAGAGCTTGCGAAAGTTTCTCCGAGAAGCGTGGTTAGTCTGATAAGGCAGCGCATTCCATGTTTACCACCTCCACCTACACTGCCACCCATCTCACCCTCCTCACCTACATCTCCACGCACCCCACCTCCACCACCACTACAATTCAGTATGGTGAGTGCGATCAAACTACTGGTATTTAGAGGAGTAGGGAACGAAGATCCAGACCAATTTTGGTTCATGGTAAGAGAAGTATGGGAAACACAAGGTGTCACAGATGACAATATCAGGAAGGCTACGCTGGTGAGTGCATTGCAAGATCATGCATTAACATGGTACATCAAACATTCTAATGACCATCCAAATGTAGGAATCGCAGAAGTCCAAGCCACGCTGAATAGGGAATTTAGCAGGCCAAAGTTGGAAACACAATCAATCATCGGGTTTAAGGAGATCACGATGCTCCCGAGCGAGACCCCCTGGGATCTGGACCAAAGACTGAAGGGTTTGATTCGCAAAGCCAACATGACTTTGACATATGGACAGCATTGCGCATGCTTTGTAGCATCACTGACACCACACTTAAGGACGAAATTGTCGCAGTAAAAACTTTCCAACCATGCCGAAGCTTTAGAAATGGCGATGAGATTGCATGAGACCCCTATACAAGACCCTAGTATGGGATTCCAACAAATCCATGCGCAACTGCAAAATCTGTGTCTAGAAATGCAAATTTTGAAACAGGATAGGACACCTCGACCGAAGGCGCGTGAGGAGGTATGGTGCATAAAATGCAAAGGCCAGCGGCATGATAAGGACCATTATCCAGTGTTTGCGAACTACTTGGCAGGAGGAGGGCCGATGCTGTTAAGACCTGAGGCACAGGAAAGGACGAGTGTGGCACCTGCATTATGGTGCGCGATCTATCAGATAGTAGGAAAACACACTAAGGATAATTTTCATCTATTACAGAAATATACACAAACGTCCCAACAATTGTTTTGTAACTTCTACAGGTCGGTAGACCATGATGAGCGCACCTGCAAAAGCTACGAACTAATGATGGATCAGATTCCTACCTACAGGGTGTAGACTGAAATGCGAGCCCTTGACCCGAATGCAGGAATGGCGCGCTCTGGATTTCAAGGGCATGGTTGAGGGCGAGGTGGAATGGGCCAGAAAGGGGTTATGGACAGTTAATTTTTTATAATTGCAGAGGGCCAAGGCACTATGCCCGCGGTTATACAAACTCGACGAGGACATCATGTTTGTATTGTACTCAGTTTGACCACGAGGAAGAAGACTGCCCTACACTGATAGCGAGATTGCGCGAAAAAGAGGTACTTCAGCCCCCTCCGACTCAGATTTTGCAGATGATGAGGTATAAATCATGCGAAGAAGAGCCGGATGTAAACATGATGCTCAGGAGCAATGTGATCATTGGCGATGATAAAGGTAAGCAGCCAAAAGAAAGTGCATGGGTTCCCAAGGCTCCTACTAAGGAACCTGAGTTTGATTTAGAACACGTGAAGGAGATATTCATGGAAGCTTAGAAGAGCTTCACGGAGGCCTCCACTTCAGGTAGTAAGGATCAATTAGAACCAGGAATGGATCCTTCGATGCTCACTACCTTTCTGGAGACATGCATGAAACTGCTATGCGACAGCAAGGCAGTCAAAGGACTACATAAACTTATCACTAGGTGCACGGGGTCAGGAGAACCGCACGTGGTCCGTTTACTTGGAAAGCATGCTTTGTGCATAAGAAGGGAAATGAGGTTGACTACGCAAATCGACGAGTATGAAATGGATCAGGTAATCTAGGATATGGGATCGGATGTGAATGTACTACCAAAACAAACATGGTAATGCATGGGCAGACCCACACTATAGTGGTCTCCTATTCAATTATGAATGGCGAACTAACAGAAGATCTTGCCCATGGGAAGATTGCAAGGGGTAACAATAGATATTGAAGGTACGAGCACGCAGGCAGATTTTGAAGTGATAGAGATTGTTGATGACAGTAATCCCTATCCTGCATTACTAGGAATAGACTGGGCCACCGATATGAATGGAGTCATAAATCTGAAGAAGCGCAAAATGATCTTCGAGAAAAAGTCACTACGCGTAGTAGTACCACTAGATCCAGTTGAAGGAGTGTGATAAATTGAACTGGTGCACGACAATGATAGTGATGACGACCTCGATTGTATTTACAAGATAACCGCATGAGAAGAGGATTGGGTGAATTCAACCGCAAATGGAAGGATTTTGTGGGAACACGAAAGCTCTTGCACTTCAGATTCAGATGAAGAAATAGGCTGCACGAAGTAACAATGCTTTATTACAACATGATGGTTAGATCACTGCACTGCATGACAACAGAGGCAAGGAATCTGCTGACATATGATGGGTTGACTGCGGTGGATGAATTCCTGAACAAAAAGCGTAGTACCATAATAGCAGCGGTTCGATGCGTTGAAATGGGCACTACGCGCAACACCCACACGATCGTGGGCTATGCATCAAGGAAATTTTGAGGACTGGCATGGATGCAGAAGGATGATGCGCCTATGATTTGGGAAACCGCAGATACGGCTAGTAGACAAATATGACGGACGAGATGATCCACACACACACCTCGCGAAATGGACCAAGGTCTATGGGGAAGAGCCACAGCCTGAATGGGTACATTTATTCTATCATACCCTAGATGTCATACCCATGAATTGGTATACTGAGACGGAGCTCCGCCGGGGTACGAATGAATGGGATGTCTTGCGCGAGGGATTTCTATTAACATTCACGTTTGAAGATTGTTGGTCAGATACTATTGATGATGCGCTACAGGTAGTAAAAGCAGCTATCTTCAAAATACCCCAGGAGCTAATGGAAGTACTTCAGCCAGAATCAACGACATAGTTGAGCTGCGTGCTAGAGTGTTATAACATAAATGTTGAGGAGGATGATGAGGACCCATGAAATATTAACATTTCAGAAATGAAAGGCTATCGCGAGATTCAAGGACCATCACTTGAAGACCCTGACATCACCGCGCCGCTAAAGACAAAGCAAGTTAACATTGGAACAGAGGCGGAGCCGAAGTACACAATGCTTGGAGACTATTGGGACGATGCCACGGTGGATAAGGTCGCTGAGTTACTCCGCAAATACCAAGACTTGTTCCCGACCAAAATTACGGACTTAAAAGGGATCGTTGGTGACTTAGGGATGATGAAGATCACCCTAAGATCTAATGTGAAGCGAGTTAAGCAGCAAACTTACCACTTGAATCCAAAGTATAAAGAAAAGGTCCACGACGAGTTAGAAAAAATGCTCCCAGCCGGAATTATTGAACCAGTGGAAGAATCCGACTGGGTGAGTCCTATGGTAGTACACGAGAAAAAACAGAAGGGCGAAATAAGAATATGCATGGATGTCAGGAAGCTGAACAATGCCTGTGTACAAGATCCATTCCTGACACCCTTCACAGATGAAGTACTGGAGAATGTTGGTGGTTAGGAAGCATACTCGTTCATGGATGGATTCTCAGGGTACCATCAGATCAAGATCGTGTCAGAAGATAGGAGCAATACAACCTTCGCAACAGAATGGGGTTGCTTTCAATACATCGTTATGCCGTTTGGACTAAAGAATGCGGCAGCTATATTTTCACGCATCATTGTGGCCGCGTTCAAAGAATACATCCACAAGTTCTGATTAGACTATCTTTGGATTAGTTAAGCACCATGTAGTGAGCTTACGCTTGATGCTAGATACTTGCTACCGACACCAGATTTCGCTGAACCTGAAGAAGTGCACATTCCTCATTCCCTTTGGAAACCTACTGGGACATGTGGTCTGCAAACAAGGCCTGATGGTTGACCCTGCGAAGATTGTCATTATTCTAAATTTGGAAGCATCGCGAAGTGTTAAACAACTGCGCGCTACTTTGGGACACACTGGATACTATAGGAAATTCATCAAAAGTTATGCCCAAATAACAATGCCGATGGAAAAGCTATTGAAAAAGGATGTTACATATTGCTGGAATGATGATTGCATGAAGAGTTTGGATGTCCTGAAGGGGAAATTGGCCTCTGCTCCAATCCTGGTCTTCCTAAAATGGGATGTGGAATTTCATGTACATGTCGATGTGTCGTGTATTGCGTTGGGAGCCATACTCACACAGGAGGGCACGAAGGGTGTGGATCACCCGAGTGTGTTTGCAAGTAGGATATTATACAAATCAGAAAAGAACTATTCCACCACTGAACGCGAGGGGTTGGCAATGGTGTACGCGCTCCAAAAATACCAACACTATTTACTCAGGAGACATTGTAAGATGTACACCGACCATTCTGCATTGAAATACCTAGTGAGCAAGCTTGTGTTGGGGGAGTTCATATGCAGATGGCTCTTACTATTTCAAGAATATGATTTTGAGGTCATAGTCAAGCCAGGACGCCTAAACATAGGACTAGATCACTTGTCATGAATTGAGACAGGCGAGGAACCAATGAATTTGGAAGAGGGATTACCTGATGCAC